>CM033745.1:19946138-21146138 GCA_019671005.1 Hibiscus mutabilis
GTTTTAATTATTCTAGAATAATAGTATTTTTTTAATTTTATGAAATTAAAAAGACGATTATATAATTGTGTTATTGATTAAGTTCAGGTGTTTATTTTAATATTCTTGTGGAGTTGCAAGTAAAGTTGGTAATGAAAGTCATGATCTTGCATTTGTGTATGTAGTTGATTAATTCCTGATTTTATATAAGATTTTTAATCAATTTCCCTTGAGTATTTTTATATAAAGTTTTGTAAGATTAAACTGAAAATGTTTCAAAATTAAGAAATATTATGAGTGTTTTTTCCTCCATAAAGTAGACAGCAGAATCAGCACGTGGCATTGATGGTTTTCTAGTTCAGGACAAGGATGGTCATTTTATATAAGGTTATCCTACGGAAAAGAAATGGGAGGGGCCGTAACTAGGATTTTAAGAATGTCTTTGGATTAATTATTGAAAGTTCGGATATCTTTTCAAAGGTGTCAAAGAAACTTACGGTGTTAATGATATGCTTCGTAAGATATGTTTAAGAAAATTCTCTTTGATTCTGAATATTAATCCTTGAGTGGTCTGCCATTTGAGGTGAAAAAAAAGAAGAGTTTTGTTGAAAAATGACATGGCTTTTCTGGTACCGAACAACTCACTATGGTAGAGGGACTCCGTCTCCTATATTTCAACCAAAAGTGATGTATCCTAAACTAATAAATTCATATAATAAGACTGGATTATAAGATCAATCTTAAAAGTTACGAGTTAATCAATGATCTTAATCCTTTTATAATTAAATCTACTTTCAAAACCATAATTGGAGAGTGGATGAAATACGTGCTCTAAAAGACAAAAGTAGCACGTCCACTGTTTTGGGAGCGTGGATGCTCATTTTCGAGGGAGCTGATTTGTTCCAGTTCTTTATCTCCTTTCTGCATTACCTTGACCGTTAGTTCCATTCACGAATCATATCATCAATTAGAATACATGAAAAAAATTTAAGACCCAAAAAGCACATTAACATTATGGCTTATTATAGCTTGGAATTTTCCATTGCGAGTGCCTTCCACTCACCACCACTCACATTCACGGGACCGACATTATCATTGTTTCCAATTGCTTTAACCTAATGAACTTTATAGAGTTAGTAATCTAATGCTTTATGTCCCTGATTCTATGATTTTTCGACAACCCCAACACTTTTTCTGCCGATAGTTGTCCTGACAGAGCAAAACCCAAGTTGTCCCTTTCCTATTTCTCCAACTATTTGCTTGTTTCCTTGTAGATAATGGTGAACTCATGGGGAAAATGGGGTTCTCTTTTTCCTGTTCCATTTGCTGCTTTGCTTTCTTTTGATGGTTTTATTCACTGCTTTCTCCATTTTGGTGTCTAAAAATTACACAATTCCATGCTTTCTTTGCTTTGCTTGTTTGTTGCTTTTTTTTGTATGTTCTGTTAAATTTTTGAACCATGACGCTCCATGCTGTTGGTTTAAGTAATTGTTCTTTAGTTTCGCATGCCAGAACTTGAAATGGGTTTGTCTCATTCTCTTACATTTGCCTTTTGGTTTTGTTGGTGTTGGTATTTGCTTTGGAACTAAATGTTTCCCTTCAATTGTATGTAGATTATATGAATTTTGGTTGATTTTTGGTTATAACATCATCTATTAGTCCTTAGGTGTGACTGCTAATTAATCGTCGAAATTAATCCACGAAATCAATCGAGTATTCGATTTGGGGATTTGTTCATTATCGATTTGGTGCTTACAACCATGAACCTGGTTTTGCTGCTGCCAATTTTCAATCTCTTCGTTGGAGTGTTGTCAAAAGAGGCTTTGAGCCCTAATGTTGTGAATGTTGGTGCTATTTTCTCTTTTAGCACTATTACCGGGAAAGTTGCAGAGGTTGCAATCAAGGCTGCTGAGAATGATATAAACTCTGATCCAAGCATTCTTGGTGGGAGGAAGTTGTCTATTTCCCTCCATGATTCAAATTTCAGCTCGTTTCTCGGCATTATCGGAGGTATACTCTTTGATCTCCTCTTGTTTCCGTATATGTTCGGTTAATTTTGCTCATATCCAATCGTCGATCTCTATGTTTACAATGAATTAGAATAAATAATAGGACTTCTGATGTAACATTACAGATATTCATATTATATGCTTTCGATTTCTTTGGTATTCACAGCATTGCAGTTTATGGAGACTGATACTGTAGCAATAATTGGTCCTCAAAGTTCGACAATGGCACATGTTCTATCGCATCTTGCAAATGAACTCCATGTTCCGTTATTGTCGTTCACCGCCCTGGATCCCGGCCTGTCACCTCTCCAGTTCCCGTTCTTCGTTCAAACGGCACCTAATGACGAGTTCCAGATGATTACCGTTGCTGAGATGGTTAGTTATTTCGGTTGGGCTGAAGTGATTGCTGTTTTCACTGATGATGGTCAGTACCGAAATGGTATAATTACATTAGACAATGAACTTGCTCAGAGACGTTGCAGGATTTCTTATAAAGCTGTACTTCCACCTGACCCGACAGCAACAAGTAGTGATGTTCGGAGAGAATTAACTAAGATTCAGATGATGGAATCTCGAGTTATTGTGCTGCACACCTTCTCGACATCCGGTCTCTTGGTCTTTGAAGTGGCCAAAAGCCTTGGAATGATGGGGAAAGGATATGTTTGGATAGCTTCTACTTGGCTATCCACTGTTTTAGATTCAACTTCCTCACTTAAACCTGAGACAGCAAACTCGATCCAAGGAGCACTTACGCTTCGCCCTCATACACCTGATTTGGAAAGGAAAAGAGATTTCATTTCACGTTGGAACCGGCTGAGTAATGGTTCTGTTGGGTTTAATCCCTATGGTCTTTATGCATATGATACCGTCTGGATGATTGCTCGTGCAGTGAAGTCGTTACTTCACCAGGGCGCCAACATTTCGTTTTCAAATGATGCGCGATTAACTGATGCCGGTGGGATGGATCTGAATCTTTCCTCATTAAGTATATTTGATGGTGGGAACCTGTTGCTTAAAAACATACTAGAAACAAATATGACCGGTTTGACAGGCCCTGTTCGGTTTAATCAAGACAGATCCCTGATAAATCCTTCGTATGACGTTATTAATGTGGTTAAAACCGGGTATCGACAGATTGGATTCTGGTCTAACTACTCTGGTCTTTCCATCGTGCCACCTGAGACCTTTTACGGGAAAAAGCCTAATCGTTCTAGTTCAAACCAACATTTAGATCATGTGGTATGGCCTGGAGGAGGAACGATAAGGCCTCGTGGTTGGGTTTTTCCAAACAATGGAAGAGAACTAAGAATTGGAGTTCCAAATCGAGTTAGTTTCCGAGACTTTGTCTCGATAGTCAATGGCACAGATAAGGTGCAAGGATATTGCATAGATGTATTTCGTGCTGCAATTAAATTGATGCCATATGCTGTTCCATACAGGTTCGTTCCATTCGGAGATGGCCATAGGAACCCAAGCTATTATAAGCTTGTCAGTCAAGTCGAATCTGGTGTAAGTATACCAGAACGAAAAGTTCAACTGGTTTCTTGAATGATTGATCGTAATTTTTCCTATAAATTCTGATATTTTGTTCTTGTAGGTCTTTGATGGCGCTGTAGGTGATATTGCCACTGTAACAGACCGAACGAGAATTGTAGATTTCACTCAGCCATATATAGAATCGGGGCTGGTTGTGGTAGCTCCAGTAAAAAGGATAAGTTTGAGCCCTTGGTCCTTCGCACGGCCATTTACTCCATTCATGTGGGTAGTCAGCAGCATTTTTCCTCGTTATCGGATCGGTTGTCTGGGTCCTTGAGCATAGAATAAATGATGAATTCCGGGGCCCTCCTAGTCAGCAAATTGTCACAATTTTAACGTGAGCACATAAACATATGGAGTTCATATTTTTACATATGCATTGGTTTGTAGCCTTCATTTCTACAAGAAGCATTCCATTGTCGCCACAATTGCCGCCTTTCTAACTACGACACTTGTGGGAAACTCTCCAAGGAGAGATAACTTGTCTTTTTAGTGTTTTCTTTAGATTCGGCGATGAAAAGACAATCTGATTGCACCTCTTTACATTTGACCCGTAAATTGTTCATTGTCTCTCTGGTTCCTTACCTCTTGTACTTCTACTTTCCCTCGCAGATTCAGCTTCTCTACGATGTTTTTCGCCCATAGTAAGTTCCTTCCTTTTCGTCATTTCGACAATTTCACTTGTTTGTACTTTCTAGGAAGAATTTATAACTTGGGAATCAGCGATGTCCGTCATGGTATTGCACCAACTCTTGAGTTTTTGAAAATTTCAGGAGAAAATACAGTGAGTACGCTAGGACGCCTTGTACTGATTATCTGGCTTTTCGTAGTTCTGATAATCAATTCAAGCTACACCGCAAGCCTGACATCGATCCTCACGGTGCAACAGTTATCATCACCCATCAAAGGAATTGATTCTTTGATTAGTAGCACTGAACCAATAGGCTACCAAGGCGGGACTTTTGCCAAAAACTATCTAATCGAGGAACTGAATATTCCAAGATCTAGACTTATTCCACTTGGCTCACCTGAAGAATATGCAGAAGCCCTTGAGAAGAGAACTGTAGCTGCAATAGTCGATGAGCGACCATATGTGGATATCTTCCTCTCACACCACTGTGAATTCTCAGTTCGAGGGCAGGAGTTCACCAAACACGGTTGGGGATTTGTGAGTTATCCGAGGCTAGTTCTTCTTTTTCTCTCCCCCCCCCCCACCCTGCTCATTTCATTAAATCAAGTCCATTTAAGTTTGTTCAAGTTGTGTTGCATGAAAATTATCAGTGTCTTGATCTTCAACGCCCTATCTTTGTTTTATCATAAACAGAAACTGATCTCCGGTAAATGGTTTTCTGTAGGCATTTCCTCGAGACTCTCAGTTAGCCGTTGACATGTCTACTGCTATTCTTGCTCTATCCGAGAGCGGCGAGCTTCAGAAGATTCGTGACAAATGGCTGTCAAGAAGTGCTTGTAGTTCTGAGGGACCTGAGGATGAATCGGAGGAGCTGGACTTAAAAAGCTTCTGGGGACTATTCCTTATATGCGGAATAGCATGTATTCTCGCTCTCCTTGTGTACTTTCCGTTGATCTTTTTCCATTTCAGTCGGCACTGCCCCGAGGAACCTGATTCTACAAGTCATGACGGATCCTATTCGGCACGAGTTCGAACATGTCTGTCATTTGTTGATAAAAAGGTCGAGAAATCTCATAGCAGCTCGAAAAGAAAGCGAGAGAGTATGCCTCACGGTTATCATAAAGAGACTGTATAAACTTATAGATCAGGGAGGATAGAGAGTGACATCTTCCATGAAAGGAAACTGTCTGGTTTCACTACCCATTCTAGAGAACCGACTTCTGCACTTTCAGGTAGAAGACTTTCCCCACTTCTCCGTGCACCAAGTCTCGTATAGTTTTAGCGATGTGAATCGGGATAATATAAGGCGGTATGATTCTAGAGAAACAGTGTAAAAGTAATGTTTCTCAACTAGAACTGTAATACTTCATAGCATATAGAATCAATTATCCAGTCTGCCTTTCGTTTCTTATTTTCAGAATCAATTTTCAAGAGAAAAGATAGGATTCTCATTGATTTGCAAAGATTTAATAGAAAATGTGACAATAGATATGCAAATTTTCTTTTTTTGCTTGTTGTACATAATAAACCAAACTGCCTACTTGAATGAAAAGGAGAAGGTTTGAACAAAAATCAAAACTTTCAATATGCATGAAAATTGAAGAAATAACCAAACTCAGTTGTCCTTGGTAGCTGCAGTCTGCTTTGCACCAACTGCAAAGAATTCTGTAATGACTTCAAGAGGCATGCCTTTGGTTTCCGGAACTTTTAAGAAGACAAACACCCATGCTATAACACATACGACCGCGTACATGCGGAAGACACCCGTGAGACCAACTGATTTCAGCAGTACTGGGAGTGAGTACGTGACGATGATGTCACCAATCCAAAAAGTAAGTGCGCATATAGCGATGCAGATGCCACGAACCCGTGTTGGGAAAATCTCGGAACACAGAATGTTGGGAATCGGCCCGAATCCCATCACGAAGAAACAGAAGTAGAGCACGACACTAAAGGTCGAGATTGAGGCGTGCACGACACTCCCCATTTTCACAACACTTCCGATGACTAAGACAACGAGAGATATTATCAGGACAGGAAGTGTGTTGAGTAGCAAACTCCTGCAACAGAAGGGAAGACGAGAACAGATCAAGGTTAGACTGCAGGCATGGTATCGTCTAATGAAATCACAAAATATATGATTTCCAGATGGAAACAGATATCTTATGCTTACAGGTGAGACTTGTTAAGTTGTTATCACTCCAAGGAAATCGACAAAAGGAAGAAATTTACCTTCTACCAGCAAGATCCATAAGCCGCATGGCGACAACTATACTGGGAAGCATCAACAAGGTTGTAAGGCCACTGATAAGGAGCGATGCAGAAGTTGAACTGAGGCCCAAGTTAGAAAGAAGAACCCCAACTCCTGCCTGTTCGAGAATCTGGGGAGTGTAGTATAAAACGCCGTTTATACCAGAGAACTGCATTTTAAAAGGAAAGAAAACAAGGATCCTCAATGAGAAAATAGTCCAGCCATTTCAAAGAATGCAGTGTCTAAGATTACACAGGATTCTGCTACAAAGCAAAAAGAATGGGTATTTCTAGCAGTGCAGCTTGTTATATTCCGTGGATGTTACTTCTGAAGGTTTGAACAAGATTCTGATTTCATAGCTAGAAATACATGTTTCTATAAATTGATACAATATTCCTAGAACAGCAAAGCAGGTTGTAATGCAGAGCAATAGGAAACAGATTTAAGATGCAAAATAATAAGATAGTAAAGAATGGTTGACATTTCTTCATGCACAAGCTAGAAGGGTTATTTGAGCCTTTTTTAAGAGAACAAGCAGATAAGGAGAAGAATCTGGTTAGGTTCTCCACATTACCTGCTGAAGTATTTGAATTCCCACCCCTACCAAAAAGCATGTTTGACTCCTGGTTCGAAGAGATCATGCCAACTTGATCCCTTTGCAGTTTCGGCTGGATGAACCATAGCTGGTCCAACAGGATGCTGCTTCACAAGCTCCTCGAGATAAAGAGCTGCCTGACTCACCAAGCAGAAGCTTGGACATACTCACTTTCAGCAGGGATATCAGCACCATGCATTGAAACCATTGAGCCACGCCTTGATCCCTGTACGTTCTCTTGATGCAAATAAATTCTTTTAAACCCCCCTTTCTTTTTTCCGTCTTGGGTTTCCTTTTCAGACCATTTATATGCCAGCTGCCAGCCGCCACCAATCCCCATGCTATTAATTGGTTCTCCGGCAGTTGATTGCATTAGACTACCCTGTCTCGTGCTAGTAAGGCTTCCATGGGCAGCTGGAACAATGTCCTTATCCATGCTGGTTGCCTGCCTTGAGATCAAAGGACTATGCAAATTGTCATCGGAATCATTAGCAGTACCATCAGGTGCATAGTCCTCTCCCTCCATTGCAACATTCTCTTCATCCCACTCTTCATTTCTAGCTTGATTTCCTCCCACATTGAACATGCTTCCAAAGTTCAGAATAATACTTCCTTGTTCAGGGTGCTTCTCGTGGACACTTCCAAAGAGAGTGACAAGAGGATCCACAAGACCCTGACCACTCTGGCTAAGCATGCTTCCATGTCGAGTCGCAAGACCAATACTGTTACCATGTTCGATGACTGGTCTGGCCACCCAAGACTGACCTGCTTCAGGTCCATATAACTTGATTTGATCTTTCTCAGATGATATATCTTCGTCTTCAACATCATCAGTTGCCGGGCCAATTATGTATTCCTCTATCGTTGTTTCACCTCCAACACCAAGTCCCTCAACTAACAAAGCCATCTCACCTGTCATCTAAATAATATCAGTACCACTTACATCATGCATCATATTCATTATATTAAATCCTAAGGTGGGCAATCATTGCAACTTTAAAACTTGTGTCTAAAAAACTGTCTCCAAAGTTAACAGTATGTTTCAATTTCCAAAGATCAAATTATAAGATTTATATACAATGAAAACAGTTGGCTGGTTCTATTGCCAGATAAATCAGTTAAAAAAAGATGGGTTTATATTTCCCTCTTTGTTAAGTGAGAGCAAAGAGTAATAATTAGTAACCATAGAAAAGTACATATTTTGTGAGAACAAGAGAATGTACAAAATCACAATCTTGGGTGACAATGTGCATAGATGTAGGAAAGAAACAATGCAATTTAAAAGATTCACCATAGAAGAACTAACCAGCAACATCCTCCCTGTTGCGCAGCCTCTGCAAAACTCTTTTTGCCTCATCCATTCGCCCTTTACTTACAAGCCATCTCGGTGATTCAGGCAAGAAGAACACAGCTAATAGGAAATATACGAGGGAAGGAATAGAAAGAACACCAAGCATCAATCTCCAATTTGGTGATTCCGATAACGACATTCCAAAAACCATGCAATAGGACAGAAACATTCCAATGGAACCAGTAAACTGTGGGAAGGTATTCAGCAACCCCCTTATTTCCGGTGGTGCAGTCTCGGATATATAAACCGGGACCAAAGTTACTGCCAAACCGATTCCGAATCCATCCAAAAGTCTTGCCGAGAGTAAGATATAAGCATTAGGAGACCATATCATTACAAGACCACTAAGAAAATAAAAGACAGATGAGATTATCAGCATGGGGCGGCGGCCTAGCCAGTCCGATATGCCTCCGGAGCATGTAGTAATGCAGGTGGCTCCAATAAGAGACATGGCTACAATCAGGCCTTCTATAGTCGGTTCACTTTCCAATTTAAACTCTTTCTTTATGTACAAAACGGCGCCTGCAACATGTAACACAAGGATGATATATAATTAATGAATCTGAAGAAAAGCTCTACATTACATATTAACCATCAAAGGAAGAAAAATTACATCAAGGAAATTAGAGATCTTTGACAAATGAAAGTGACCATTTTAGTCCAAAAGACTGAGATTTCGATGAAACTAGTGAAAAAAAACAAAAAAAAGGAGTCAATCACCTGCAATGGTGGCATTATCCCATCCTTGCAACATGTTACCAATGGCTGCTGCAAGAGCTACAAGCACAGCTCCATTCATTTTCGCAGAAAAAACGAATATGCCAATACTAAACTAGGCACCCTGAAAAGTTAAACGAGAAAACCCAGATCGTGCATCAATACAATCAAATCAAACCAGTCCCTGGCATAATCTCTGTACATATAACATATCCCCGTTTCCATACAAAAATGCCATGAAAACAAAAACTTGCGTATTAGAAGGAAGGAAATAAGAGAAAAATGGAAGCAAACAATCAAACTAGTTAAAAGCAGAAAAAGAAATCAAAACCCAGATGTCGAAATCCAATACGAAACCGAAAAAATGGTTAAGTTTACCTATGCAAGCAAAGTTAAATATGGCAGGAGCAGAAAGCTGTTGCCAAGAGTTTCAACGATCATCAGATTTACAAAACGCCATAACGAACTTCCCTGCAAATTGTGCCATTACGTTTGGCATCAAATAAAAACAATGGTAACCTTGGGTCGATACGATTTTCTTTTCCTTTTGTCACAACAACAAGGAAAATGAAAAATGCCAAACAGAAAACAGAGAGAAAAGGAAAATGAATGTGTGCCTTTGGAACCTTGCAACCTGGCCCTCCTTATACTGCTCTCTAAACTGCACGTATATGATTGCCGTTACAATTATCACACTGTAAAATCTATCACTCCACCCACTTTCCTTTTACAAGTCATCAAAATCAATAAATTTTATTTATTTATTTTTTAAAAAGAAACTAATTAGCTCTCCAGTCTTTTCAAGTTTATTGCTTTTTTCGTAAAGGAAAAAAACAGATATTGATTTCTGGGAGAAGAGGAATATATGAAAGAAAAAGGTTTTGTTTTTATGATCAGTAATGGAAAGAAAGAGAATAATTGTTTAATAATTAATGAAGCAAAGAAATGGGTAGTGATTGAGACGAGTCCAAAAACACAATCGCCTACTTTCCAGATCGGAATCTTCAAAATTAGAAAAACTTTTGCTTGTAATGAACAACAACAATGGGAAGAGAAGATCATTTAAACAAAGAGAAGAAAAAAAAATAGATGTGAAGACTATCAACAGTAAATTACTCCAGTAGTTTTGTGATTTGCTGTGATTGAATGATTGGCATGCAAAACGATGAATTTGTTGGGTTGGGTTGGGTTGCCTTGCCTGCACTTGTCTTGTATTCGTTCCAAAATGGACAAACAAACTGTATCAAATCAGCGGGGTAAGTGGAGCTTCACAGTTTATTATTTTTAGGGGTGTGTACATTAAAAGTTTAGGGTGTAATTTTTAAAAAAATAATATTAGAGGAATAAAATTAAATTATAAAAAATATAAATAAAATACCTAACTATATGATAATATAAAGTACGACTACATCCTTTGATCCTTATTGGTGTATATATATATAGAGATGGACAAATAATTTTATGTTCGTTCCATCCCTTATATATCTAAAAGATTTATAGTAAATAGATTATTACGAAAATCTTATTAATATACTTTTATTTAAATTTAGTTATAAAATATCTTTAAAAGTACAAAAAAAATGTTGAACATAGATTACCATAAAACTATATAAAAAATATTTGAAAAAATTACATAAGACAGTTTTTTTAATATAACAAAAAATTGCCCGCCAAAAGGCTTTCCAAAAAGGATTGCAAACCGTTTGGTTGATAGAGATATAAAGGAGTGAACAAAAATCTTTTTTCTTTTCTTGGTGTTGTTTTTTTATGTTTTAATATTGAAAATTTAGATTTAAAGTCAAAACTTTAATTTTTAAATTATAAATCTTAAAAAATGGCAAAAGATTAAAAGTAGTTTTTAATGTTTGACTTTTTTGTCACTTTGACCCCTATTCTTTTTTTTGTCCAAACAACCACTTAATGTTTCATTTTCGTTCAATTTTTATTCCCATTAGATGAAAATCGTTAGTCAACTAACAGTCAACGCTTGAGGCTGACGTGATATGTCTACATGGCATGAGGAGATGATATGGCAATACCATGTGGCATTTTTGCTAACGTAAAATTTTAAAAAATTTAAAATATATTTAAAAAATAATTATTATATATATTAAAAATTTCTTAAAATTTTCAAATATTTTCAAAATACTCCTCAAAACCCTAAATCCCCAAATTTAGTCACTTCCGTCGGCGTTGGCCGCGTTGCCGGCGACGAAATGAAGCACTATTCTCATACCGAACGACCCACACACTGTTTGTCGTCCGTTCTGCCGTCGTTCCTCGTGAATCGTTGAAATGAACCATTCGACTATTTTGCCTTCATCCGGCTTTTGTATGGCGTCGGTCGACTTTCAACGACAGGATGTTGGGGTAAATGATCGTGATGGCCCAACGACTGATATGGTGGGCGACGACATGGCAATCGACGATGGAATCAGCTCAAATCGGGATTTGGGTTTGGGGGAGTTAGAGATTTCGAAATTTAGAGGCTATTTTGTAAAATCTAGAAAATTTGGGGCTATTTTTAAAAAATCAATTTTGTAAATATATATTTTTAACCAATCAGATGATGTCACGTCAGCAAAGTGCCACGTGGCATCATCCGATTGGTTAAAAAAATTTAAAAAAAAATATTTTTTAAAATTCTTCGTCAGTAAAATGCCACGTGACATTGCCACGTCATCTCCCCATGCCATGCAGACATGCCACGTCAGCCTCAGGCGTTGACCGTTAGTTGACTAACAGTTTCCATCAACGAGGGTGAAAATTGAGCGAAAATTAAACGTTAGGTGGTTGTTTGGACAAAAAAAAGAATAAGTGCCAAAGTGATCAAAAGGTCAAACGTTGTGGCCTACTTTTAACCTTTTACCTAAAAAATACACTATACACTCAATATCCTAAACTATAATCTTAAACTCTAAATTTTATATTTTTTACTGTTGGGTATAAATAGGTGAAAAAAATAGAAAATTTCTATTCTAAAAGTAGGATATCAATCAATCAGTTTTATCGTCAAAACTAGCTGATAAGTGTTCAAAAGTACTATTTTTCTTACCCTTTTTACTCATATTATTGTTAGACTTAGGCTCATATTAGTCGCATAGTTAGCCATTCATGCATTAATCCATGTTTCCTTCAAACGTTGAACTTGATTACATAACTTGGTGATTTTTGTGGAAATAGATGCTGCTTTGGTGTGTTTTTGTGTGTGTATGTGCAGGATCACTTGCCAAAGCAATGCCGAGCTAGTTGCCAGGGTAGTGCATGAAGGAGACGCCGAGCCAGTTGCCATGGCATTTGTCGACAAAGACTAAAAGCAATATGGATGTCGAAATTCATGACTTTACAAGCCCAAGATGATATGGAGCAAGGCCCAAGCCCAAAGGAATTTGATTGCCATGCAGAGATTAAAGAAGAATTAAATTCCAAGAGGATAAGAGAAGTTCTAATAGGAATAAAATTATAATAAAGAATTATATTCTTTAAAGATAATTTAATTCCAACTCAAACTCCTCCTCAAAGAAAGACTTTGGCCTAGCCCTATAAATACCAAGGAGATTTCGACAAGATCAAGGGGGAGAGCAAGAGTTAATTTCGACAACTCCAAGAGAGGAAGCAAGGGGAATTTTCGGCAAGCTTCATCTTTTCTTCCTTGTTCGATTGGGTTCATGCTAGGGATTGTTTATCTTGTGTTTCTTTGGAACCTAGCCATGAACTAAATTTACTTGGCTATGGTTATTGTGTTTTGTGGTTGTGAGAAACTATTGGTTTTTGTTTAGGTAATAAGAATTTGCACTTTTCTATTTCAAGGTTTATTCATTCTTGATTCTTATTATTGTTTTGAGTGAATTGGGAGAGGATCTCGTGATTTCATCCATTTATCTAATATCGGGAGAGTTAGATTCAAGAAACGAATGAATATGATCTTTATTCAATCCAATGATGGTGAAGATTAATCCGGCTTAGGAATAAGTTAAGGATTTCAACGGCTAAGAGGAGCGCAAGATTGGTTGTTGTTCACCCTTGATTCACGCAGGGATGTATTATCAAGGCATGCACAAATAGCTAGAGTTTTGACTTAGGGATAAGAAGAAACCATTGAAGAACGCTCCGCCGAACCTGAAGTTGCTGCCCGATCGCCCAAGTAGTTGCCCAACTAGTCGCCCAAGCAACCATCAATTAGTTGCTACGGCAACCCCGTCGTCCAAGTTGCCACGGCAACTGAGTTGGCCGTGCACTCTTTTACCAAGACAATCCAATCGGCTATCACACCTCAACTCACGATAACCTAGCCTATCTCTCAATTGAATTCATCTTTTCATTTACTTAATTGCTTTCTAGATTAGTTATTAGTTAAAACTTCTATAATCCTTTACTTGTGTTTTTACTTTTTACAGTGCAAGAGACTAGATTCTTGAAGTGGCACCAATCCCTGTGGAGACGATATCTTTTATACTATAACTTGCGACGTGTATACTTGCACATTTGCGTAGCACTTATTACACGCAACAAGTTTTTGGCGCCGTTGCCGGGGATTGGCAATAGTGACTTTATTTTTACTTTCTTGCACTTTCTTTTTATTTTTTCTTGTTTAAAATTCAAAGGGCTAACAAACTTTGGTTTTGCATTGGTATATGACCAGGGCGAGACCGACTTCACCAGAATATCCCTTTGATCCAGAAATCGAACGAACCTTACAAAGACTTAGACGAAGGATAAGAGAAGCAATGGCAAATCAAGACGGCAATATGAATCAAGATGTTCGAGCGGGAAGAGGAGTGATTCTTGCAAAAGAACTATTCGAGACTATCTTGAAGAAGATCTTGATGGACTTAACTCGGGAGTTGTCACACCTGAAATTGAAGCCGACCACTTTGAGTTGAAACCGGTAATGTTTAATATGATCAACACAATAGGTCAATTTGGCGGCTCAAAGAATCAAGATGCACGACAACATCTGAAATATTTCCTCGAGATTTGCAACTCGTTCAAGATACACGGAGTCACCCCGATGTCCTACGATTAAGATTATTCCCTATTCACCGAGGGATAGGCGAAAGCATGGCTAAATAGCATTCTGCCGGATCCATAGCATCTTGGACTGATCTTTGTCGTGATTTCCTTGCTAGATTTAATCCTACAAATTTAATCGATAAGCCGTAGAACGACATTACTTCTTTTCGGCAGGCGGATGATGAATCCATGTACGAGGCTTGGGAGCGATATAGAAAACTTCTATACAAATGCCCTTTACACGGATTCCCGGTGTGGACTCAAGTAACAATGTTTTACAACGCCGTGAATACACCAACAAGGATGATGCTAGACGCCTCGGCAAATGGCATACTCCTAGATAAGTTGCTTAGGAAGAAGCAATGCAAATCTTAAACAGGCTGGCCAAGAATGATTATCAATTCCCATCCACTAGAAGAGGAGGAGTTAGACGCCAAGCCACAATACATGAACTAGGATCATCAGATTCAATTTCGGCACAATTGGCCACTTTGACCAAGATGGTCGAACATGCAAAAACCAAACAACACACATGAAGTCAAGGTAATGGATTCTTTTTGTGAGTTATGTGGTGATAACCATAATTCTTCCGAATGTATGCGAACTGGAATCTAGCTTCTATGTGGGGAATTACAATCGAGCAACAACATGATGTCAAATACATACAATCCAGCTTGGAAGAAGCACCGAATTTTTCATGGAGTAATCCCAACAATGCTCTAAACCGTAACAATCGAGAATGCACAAGCATCGGGATTCAGCAGAATATGCCACGACAATGATGATGCGCGGAACAACCGACGACATCTAGTTCTTTAGAAAATTCTCTAAATGCTTTTATGATGAAAACTGAATCTTATATGGCTGAGAATAGTAATTTCATAAAAAAAGAACTGATGCTTTTATTAACAGGACCGAGATGAGATTGCAAAACCAAGAGGCGGCAATCAAATCATTGGAAAATCAAGTCGGACGGTTTGCTCAAAATCTGAACACTAGACCACCGGGAGGTTTACCTAAGCGATCTTGAAGTCGCAAGAGGAACGGCCATGAGCAATGTAAGGCAATCACCACCGTAAGTGGCCAACAACTTAGAGAGGTTCAAACCCGCTCGTCAAACAAAACTCCACAAAAAGATCAAGACGAACCTAGCGGCAAAGTCTCGGATGCTGAACCGAGAATTGCTGCGGCAACGGCAATAAGCATGCCTCGGCAACCGATGACGCCTCGGCAACTTGCGATAAGCACGCCTCGCAACCCCGGTTGGTAACGCGCCGACAACTCCAAATGTCCCAAAAATGCCGTCAATCAGGTTTCAAACCAATGAAAGGATAGAAGATATCCGACTTCCACCACCATTCCCACAAAGGTTGAAGCGACAAAAACAAGAATACCAATTCAAGAAGTTTCTTGATATCCTAAAGCAAGTCCACATCAACTTGCCATTGGTGGAAGCAATTGAACAAATGCCAAACTATGCCAAGTTTCTTAAAGACATTGTGTCCAAGAGAATAAGGCTAGGAGAGTTTGAAACAATTGCCGCAACAGAGGGATGCATGGCAATGTTGCACAATCGTATGCCGCCCAAGTTGAAGGATCCCGGAAGTTTCACAATACCCTGTTCTATTGGAAATCACTATGTCGGGAAAGCACTATGCGACCTAGGGGCTAGCATAAACTTGATGCCTAAATCGGTTTTCGAAAACTAGGAATCGGGAAGGCAAGACCTACAATTATTATGCTGCAGCTAGCCGAAGCAGATCCTATGTGCATCCAGAGGGAAAAATCGAGGACATACTGGTAAAAGTTGATAAATTCATTTTTCCCGCTGACTTTATTATTTTGGATTGTGAAGCAGATGAGCATGCACCTATCATTCTCGGGAGACCATTCCTAGCGACAGGGAGAACTTTGATTGATGTTGAAAAGGAGAACTCACAATGAGGGTGAATGACCAGCGAGTAAAACTAAATGTGTTCCAAACACTAAGGCATGGAGATGATCCATAAGAATGCCAACTACTTCATGCCACGGCAGAGTTTAACCGATGAAGAAGAATTTAGTTGCCTCAAAGAACTACATTTGCCGAACACGAGGAACATGAGGAGTATGAAGAACCGGTCGATGAGGAACAACCAGAAGAGGCAAATTGGCTAGTCAATCGACCCGGTACATACTTTGAACCACTGGACTACTCGGGTAAGGAAGGTAAGATCGAAAAACCCTCTATCGAAAATCCACCAATTCTTGAGTTGAAACAATTGCGAGAGAGCAATCAAAATATGTATACTTAGGGACCGATAATACATTACCCGTAATTATTTCTTCTAAGTTACAGCCTGAGCGAGAAAAGAAGCTGATCAACATGTTGAAGCTACATAAAAAGGCAATAGGGTGGACAATTGCCGACTTGAAGGGAATTAGCCCGGCGGTGTGCATGCACAAGATCTTGTTGGAAGATGATCACAAACCTTCAATTGAGGCCCGGAGGAGACTGAATCATGCCATGAAAGGGGTTGTAATGAAAGAAATCATCAAGTGGCTTGACGCCAAAGATTATATACCCTATCTCCGATAGTGCGTGGGTAAGTCCGGTACAATGTGTGCCGAAAAAAGGGAGGTATAACAATGGTAAGCAATGAAAATAATGAACTTATCCCAACCAGGATCGTGACCGGTTGGAGGGTTTGTATGGACTATCGAAAGCTAAACAAAGCCACTAGGAAAGATCACTTCCCATTACCCTTTATTGATCAAATGCTTGACCGTCTTGCGGTAAACCCTTTTCTTTTTTTCTTGATGGTTATTCAGGTTACAATCAGATTGCCATAGCACGGAAGATCAAGAAAAGACAACCTTCACATGCCCATACGGTACTTATGCCTTCCGAAGGATGCCGTTCGGATTATGTAACACCCCGGCAACCTTCCAAAGATGCATGATGGCGCTCTTTTCAGACATGGTCGAAGACTTCCTTGAGATCTTCATGGATGATTTTTCGGTTTTTGGTAATGACTTCGGCGGTGTCTCGGCAATTTAGAGAGGGTGTTGGCAAGATGCGAAGAAACGGATTTAGTCCTCAATTGGGAGAAATGCCACTTTATGGTAGATGAAGGAATAGTGCTCGGCCATAAGATTTCATCCAAGGGAATTGAAGTAGACAAAGCCAAGGTGGACGTGATCGAGAGATTACCCCACCAAATTCGGTTAAAGGAATTGAAGTTTTCTCGGACATGCGAGTTTTTACAGAGGTTCATTCATAATTTTTCTAAAATCACTAAACCTTTGTGTAATCTGCTTGAACAGGATAAAGTCTTCAATTTTGATGATTCTTGCACTCAAGCATTCAAACCCTAAAGAAAAAGCTTGCCTCGGCACCCATTGTCGTTCCACAGTTGGGCGCTACCTTTTGAGCTCATGTGTGATGCAAGTGATTTCGCGGTAGGAGCAATCCTAGGCCAACGTCTGTAAGACCTTCCATGTGATATACTACGCTAGTAAAACTCTTAATGATGCTCAAGTGAATTACACAACAACGGAGAAAGAGTTACTAGTCAGTAGTTTTCGCATTTGACAAGTTCGATCCTATTTAATTGGTACAAAGGTAATTGTTCATACGGACCATTCGGCAATCAAATACTTATTTGCTAAAAAGGATGCTAAACCTCGTTTGATTCGTTGGATATTACTTTTACAAGAATTTGATATTGAAATTAAGGACATGAAAAGAACAAAAATCAAGTGGCGATCACTTATCACGTTTGGAACGCAATAGGGAGAAAGACGCGGATCTAGAGATATGCGATGCATTCCCGAATGAACAAATTCTAATTACCTCGGCAACCCTCAACGCCTCGGCAACCCATGACGCCTCGGCAACCCATGACGCCTCGGCAACTCTCGACGCCAATGCTTCTTTGACGCACACGCCTCGGCAATTTTGGGAGCGATATACTACGGCAAAGACATGCCTCGGCAATACCACAGTACGCAGATTTAGTTAACTTCCTTGTTTGTGGTATTTTTCCGTATGGCATTACTCACCAATGGAAGAAGCGGTTTCGCCATGATGCTAAGCATTACTTTTGGGACGAGCCTCTTTTGTTTAAACAATGTGCAGATCAGGTTATACGCCGATGTGTCCTCAAGAAGAAGCAACAAAATGTACTCCGACAATGCCATTCTTCACCCTATGGAGGACATTTTGGAGGAACTCGTCATGACCAAAGTCTTGCAATCCGGTTTGTATTGGCCAACATTGTACAAAGATGCCTAAGACTTTTACAAGCAATGTGATCGTTGCGGAGGGACGGGCAATATCTCTAGGCGACATGAGATGCCACTCGAACATCATCGAGGTAGAACTGTTCGATGTATGGGGATTGATTTTATGGGACCTTTCCCATCTTCATTCGGCAACCTCTACATCTTACTCGCCGTCGACTATGTGTCTAAATGGGCGAGGCAGCTGCGGTTCCCAACGACGATTCCAAGACCGTGCAACGATTCCTGCAAAAAACATATTTACGGTTTGGGATACCGAGAGCAATTATCAGCGACGGGGCAAGCATTTTGACAACAGACTAATTGCCAAGATGTTGCAACGCTTGGCATATCACACAAGATCGCCACGGCATATCACCCACAAACCAACGGGCAAGCGAAATTTCCAACCGGGAGTTGAAGGGAATACTCGAGAAAGTTGTAAATCCCTCAAGGAAGGATTGGTCATTAAGACTAGATGACGACTTTGGGCATATCACACTGCATTCAAAACACCATTAGGTATGTCCCCTTCCGGCTTGTCTATGGTAAAACACGTCATCTACCGGTGGAAATCGAGCACAAGGCGTCTTCGGGAAATCAAGACCGTGAATATGGATTGGGAAAGTGCGGACAAAAGCGCTTGATGGATCTCAATGAGATAGAAGAATTTCGTGCACTCGCCTATAACAATGCATGAATCTACAAGGAGAAAACAAAGCGATGGCACGACAAGAAACTATTGCCACGGCAATTCACGCCAGGCAACTAGTTCTCCTATTCAATTCTCGGCTAAAACTTTTCCCGGAAAGCTGAAATCAAGATGGTCGGGACCATTTGAAGTCGTCAAACCATTCTTCCATGGTGCTGTGATAATCAAGTCCATCTCGACAACCATGAATTCAAAGTTAATGGACAAAGATTGAAGCACTACAATGGTGCCCATGTGGAACGTAACAAGGAAGTGGTCAACTTAGGAGATGCATGAGCATGCTCTCCTCTCAATATTTTTTTTTTTTTTTCTTTTATTTTTATTTTTATTTTTAGGAGATATTTTATTTTTTCTTCATTATCTTTAGTTTTCAGGTTTTCTTTATTTTCTTTTTCACAACAAGACTCACAACTACTATGCTAAGGAAATTTATCGCCAAGATCCTTGCCCGGCAACCAATGAAGAAGATGCCGCGGCAACTTACTTCATGCATGCACAAGCTGATGCCACGGCAACCAAAGCTGAAGACATCCCGGCAACAAGAAAACAACCATCACGTTCAAGCAAGAAAATCAAGACGCCAACTAGAAGGAAACTAATCATCTACGATGACGAACTCTCGGAGTAAGTCCTCGTATGCATTTTTTTTTTATTTTTATTTTTCGTTATTTTTATGCATGCATTGAGGACAATGCCTCACTCGAGTTTGGGGGGGATTGTTACTAGTAATTACCATGTTTAGTTACATTAATCTTAAGCATTACATTTAGGATACATAAATTGCTTGCCATGCCTTTAATTGGAACAAGAATTGCTTAGATTTGATGAATATTCAATGATGACTTTACCAATGCACTTAATTGATAGAATTTTTATTCTAGGATAACCATGAAAAACTTAGAATTTTACTATGATGCTAAATTTGATGAAACACGGTTGTGGTTTGATTGATTTAAGGAGTTCTAGTAAACTTAGGTTGATAATTAACTAATTGGGGTATTAGAATAAAAATTGGATGAATGCTAGAGGTGCCCGAAATTGGCTCTAGCATGTGCTAAAAATTGATCACTAGAGGATCCCAAACGGCTTTAGGAGGCGTTAAAATTTGTTTTTTACTAGAGGTGCCCAAACCGGCTCTAGTCGATTAAATTAACTTAAGAAAACTAAAAATAAAACACTAGAGGTGCCCAAATTGGCTCTAGTTAAAACATGTTAAAAAGAACCCAAAGAAGTAATTTGAAAACCTATTGTTTGCATAGAATCCGAAAAATCAACTCGCACACAACTCCGCACACACGCACAAGCATTATAGTTTGATTCCGAGTAACTCCTCGTTTTCCGAAAAATAAAAAGCCAATCATACTTTGTGCCCCGGTTCAGAGAATTGAAATCAAGCTCAAAGCTAAGTTTGTGAAAATTTTAAGTCTTGGCGGTAATTATGAGTTTGCATTGCTTGAGGACAAGCAATAGTTCGAGTTTGGGGTGTGATAAGTGTTCAAAAGTACTATTTTTCTTACCCTTTTTACTCATATTATTGTTAGACTTAGGCTCATATTAGTCGCATAGTTAGCCATTCATGCATTAATCCATGTTTCCTTCAAACGTTGAACTTGATTACATAACTTGGTGATTTTTGTGGAAATAAATGCTGCTTTGGTGTGTTTTTGTGTGTGTATGTGCAGGATCACTTGCCAAAGCAATGCCGAGCTAGTTGCCGTGGCGGTGCATAAAGGAGACGCGCCGAGCCAGTTGCCATGGCATTTGTCGATAAAGACTAAAAGCAATATGGATGTCGAAATTCATGACTTTACAAGCCCAAGATGACATGGAGCAAGGCCCAAGCCCAAAGGAATTTGATTGCCATGCAGAGATTAAAGAAGAATTAAATTCCAAGAGGATAGGAGAAGTTCTAATAGGAATAAAATTATAATAAAGAATTATATTCTTTAAAGATAATTTAATTCCAACTCAAACTCCTCCTCAAAGAAGGACTTTGGCCTAGCCCTATAAATACTAAGGAGATTTCGACAAGATCAAGGGGGAGAGCAAGAGTTAATTTCGACAACTCCAAGAGAGGAAGCAAGGGGAATTTTCAGCAAGCTTCATCTTTTCTTCCTTGTTCGATTGGGTTCATGCTAGGGATTGTTTATCTTGTGTTTCTTTGGAACCTAGCCATGAACTAAATTTACTTGGCTATGGTTATTGTGTTTTGTGGTTGTGAGAAACTATTGGTTTTTGTTTAGGTAATAAGAGTTTGCACTTTTCTATTTCAAGGTTTATTCATTCTTGATTCTTATTATTGTTTGCGAGTGAATTGGGAGAGGATCTCGTGATTTCATCCATTTATCTAATATCGGGAGAGTTAGATTCAAGAAACGAATGAATATGATCTTTATTCAATCCAATGATGGTGAAGATTAATCCGGCTTAGGAATAAGTTAAGGATTTCAACGGCTAAGAAGAGGAGCGCAAGATTGGTTGTTGTTCACCCTTGATTCACGCAGGGATGTATTATCAAGGCATGCACAAATAGCTAGAGTTTTGACTTAGGGATAAGAAGAAACCATTGAAGAACGCTCCGCCGAACCTTGAAGTTGCTGCCCAGTCGCCCAAGTAGTTGCCCAACTAGTCGCCCAAGCAACCATCAATTAGTTGCTACGGCAACCCCGTCGTGCAAGTTGCCACGGCAACTGAGTTGGCCGTGCACTCTTTTACCAAGACAATCCAATCGGCTATCACACCTCAACTCACGATAACCTAGCCTATCTCTCTCAATTGAATTCATCTTTTCATTTACTTAATTGCTTTCTAGATTAGTTATTAGTTAAAACTTCTATAATCCTTTACTTGTGTTTTTACTTTTTACAGTGCAAGAGACTAGATTCTTGAAGTGACACCAATCCCTGTGGAGACGATATCTTTTATACTATAACTTGCGACGTGTATACTTGCACATTTGCGTAGCACTTATTACGCGCAACACTAGCACTTTAGAACAAGGTTCGTCTCCTTTAAAATCTTTGTCTATTTCTCACCCGAATTAGATTCATAAACAGAGTTAGTATATCAACAATTAAGAGTTAAATTATTTTGTATTAAAGTAAAACTAATTTATTAAATATTTAAATTTAAAAATTAAAAGATACAAAGATTTTAGTTGGGTTTGATCGTTTGCTTTTGCCAAATTAAGTAAGATTATGTCATGAAAAGTCTTTACAAGTATCATGAAAATGTAATCTTTGACCACGTTTTAAAATCGTCATTGACCGATTACCTATAAACCTCGTTAAAAGTAATAATTTATGCTCTTTTATTTATTCGTAAATTTTTTAGTATAATAAAATTTTAAGTTCTTTTAAATTTAAATATTAATCAAATAAAATTTTTATCCCTTAATTAAAAGATTAATAAACTTTATCTCTTATAATATTTAATCCTAACTTTATTCATGATCGTGAAAAAAAAAACTAAAATCTGCCTTAACGTTTATTGAAAATGTCATAGAAAGCATACTTTTGTCCGAAATGTTTTTACAATCTCTTAATATTTTGTAGAAAAGTTTACTTTTTTTAAACAAAAAAAATATTAAAGTAACGGAGACACTTAAATTGTTATCATTACATAAATAAGTTCCAAAGCTACGGCCGTATTGTCTATGGATGAACAAAAAATTGTTGTCTTTTTTATTGTTTTTAAATATACTACAACACTAAAAAGTTAAACCTTAAACTCTAATTCTAAATTTTAAATTTTAAGCCTTGAACCTTAATTCTAAATCATAAACTTAATTTTTAGTATTGAATCTGTATAAATAAAAATACCAGAACAGACAGAGAATTTATGTTCTCCATGGATATGTAAATAAATCTTTATTTTATTCAAATAAAGTTGTTGATTAGGCTGTATTACGAATCAAGAAAACATTAGTTCAATTGAAAAATATTTAAAAATCCAAAAATTTGAACAACAACGAAAGGCTAGATTTCCTTAAAGTAATAGAAAAAAGTTAGCAGGACAAAAATTATGTCAATATAAAATAGTTTTGGAGACTATGTCATATTTATTCAGTCACTTAAAATACATAAAAAATAGAAAATCATTTTCAAAAAAAAGAAAAAGAAAAAGAAAATTAACAACATAAACACTAAAGGGCGTGAAAACGTAAAAGCAAAGTCGCTCTTTCCTTAAAACTCTACTAATTTTATAGTGAGACCACAACTATTGGTGTAGAAGCACATAGATATAGAAATTGGCTTGACATCAGAGAGCTTAGATAAAATAATTTTCTTCAAAAATTTCAAAGGCTCCATCAATCATACAACCTGCTTCTCTACTAATTCACTAATACTAATTTTAATTACATCGATAAGTTACCATAAGACGAGATCTAACTGTATCAAATGCTGATAATCTCTGACCAGAACATGCGTCGTGTTGTTTGCTTCACAAGTGATAAACTCGAAAATAAAACCATGATTTGAGGTTAGAAGCAAAACACAAAATTTAAGATGTGGAGGGAAAAGTTCATATCTAATCTATTTTTTTAATATATATATATATATATATATATAAAATAAAGGCAAAAAAATTGTGCATCGGGGCAAAAGCCCCTCCCACAATAGGCATAGATTCGTCTTTAGATAAACTACCATAAAAACCATATAAAGTGTCATAAAAAATATATAAGAACACATCACAAAGACAGACAAAAATGTACCACAAAAATAGGCAAAACACTATATATTTATATATTGCATCGGAGGTAAAAATAATTTGTTTTTACAAGCGCCTTAATTTTAAGAGTTAGGGATCTAGTTTAGGGATTTAGGTTTAGGGGTTTAGAATTTAGGGTTTAGTGTTAGGGTTTAGGTTTTAGGATAAAATAGTAGGGATTTAAATTTTTACCTATATTCTCTAAATTCTAACCCTAAACTCTAAATTCAAATTACATTCCCTAAATTTTAAGCACATTAACTTAAATCCCTAAATTATAAACCCTAAACTAAATCTTTAACCCTTAAAATTATAGCGCTTGTAAAAATAAAATATTTTTACTACCCGTACATAATATAATTACCCATATATAATAAACAAGAAATATAAAAATAAATGATGCCCTTATTTTAGAAACAAAACAAGAAAAACAAAATAAAAAATGAAAAACAAAATAAAAAATCAGCTAACGACACTAAAATCACCTGACCGACGACGACACTAAAGAAAAAAATTATTATAAAAATTCTTAAAAAAAACGTCTAAAACCGTCTAGCAGTATACCAAAAAAATATTTTTATTATAAGAATATTAATGTCTTTTAATATTTTTATATATTTTTAAAATTAAATAACTTACTATTCTTTTTATAAAAAAAAACTTACTATTAACAAAAAAATGAAACAACTTAAAGGCATAAAGATAATTTTAACCTTTCATGTTTACAATTTTGTCATTTTAACCCTCATTTTTGGGATAAATTTAACTTTCAACCTATGTATTTTTAACAAATATCTCATTTTTAACTAACATGATGACTGAACCGTTAAAAATTTAACGATGGCGGCATGTCATATACATGTGACAATATATTTTAAATGACATGAAATATAACCTATCAAATACATACATGTAGAATATAATTCCATTTTAATATAAAATAATTAAAATTCAAATAGAATATTAAAAATTAATTAAATTTTAAACAAAAGTCTGCTTGAAAATTCTCAACCCTAACTATGATAGAATTAAAATCCTATCTAAAAGAGTATGAACACAATTTGAAAAGGAAGGGCTTTGTAGAGATTGCTTACCAGTGAATCAAAGGTAAGGGGATTTTGATACTAATCAATTGTGTTTTTTATTATTTTAGTTTAGAATTTAATCTAAATCAGAGGGTTTAGGGTTTTGATTTATAGTTTAAGATTTGAACTTGAATTTTAAAAAAATAGTAAATTTGAGGGTTTGGGTTTTGATTGAGTCTAAAAAAAATCTCTAAATAATAAAAGAAATACAGAGTAGTAAATTTGTTTAAGGTTTTGAAATATGAAAACTTACGATGGTTAAAGATTCTTAAAGCTATATTTTCATTTGAACAACGCAAAATTGATGTTTTTCAACATTTAAAACTGAAACTTTGAAAATAATGAATCTATTGATGGCCGCTTGAAAATATAAAAAGATCTTAATTAGAAATCTAACTTGTTTGTGGTATTTATGCATGGTAATTTGGCTATGTTAATGGTGACATTGTTAGTGTATTCAGTCTCAACATTTGGGTGACATTAGATTTATGAATTTATAACATATATTTGTATAGCATGTGTGACAACTTAAAATTACTTCTATCCATTTGTAAACCAACATGTCTTTGCATTTGAAATTTTTTTTTAGAAAACATGGTAAATTTGAATTGTGAAACGATGAAACTAGCTTTAACTAGAATAGAATTTAATCTATCTTGATTATTTTGTTATAATAATTTTTGAACCAAATAACTAATTTACTATATCATAGTTTGATGACATTCAGATTTTAAATCTCTACTTAAATTTTTTTAGTAGGCAAGTAAGCTCGTTAAATGATTGATTTATCTTAATTTTAGATGTTAGTATGTCCAAGTAATTTTATCTTTTTAATGAAGAGTTTTCCACTTTATCATTACATTATTTACTCATTGTGTTTATGTTCTATTTGGATGCAGATGTCTGCTGAAAAATTTTATTTGAACTTGCATGTGGGTGGGCAATTTGTGCGTGACCCATATCTTAGGTATGTGAATGGAGCTAACCTTAAAATAAAAGAGGATCTTGATATTATTTCATACATCGAATTATGTCGAATAATACAAGAAGATCTGTCATTTAATACTGTTGAAATTATTTACTTTTATGTGCCTAATAGTAATAGTTTGTATGATGAACTTAAGGTAGTATGGGATGATAGCAACACTTTAGATATGATTAATTGTAGGTATAAATACTTTGAGATTGAGTTATATGTGGAGCATAAAATCCATAGTCTTGACATAATAGAGGATGAATCTTTATTATTAAATGAAGGGATGCTAAAGGGTTGGTCAGGAGGCTGAAAGTGCTAGTCAATGGGACATTGAGGGGGTTATGCAGGGTGCTAGTCAAAGGGTTACTGAGGGGCCTACTCAGGGTGTTGATCTCGGGGCTGATCAAGGCATTGAAAGGGCTAGTCACGGGGTTGATAGTGAAGGGGGTGATAAGAGAGACGATGGCGGTGACGTCTATCTTGTTAAAGTGAGATATTTTCAGATGATAATGATGACGAAGAGTTGCAAGCTGGTAGGGAAAAATTAAGAAGATCACAAGAAAAATTTGCAATGAATTTTGAAGAGTTTGAAAGGGACGTTCAAGAGGACGTAGAATTTGTAGAAGAGCATGAAAAAGGTTTCATAATTGAATATTGTCATGATACAGAATACTATGATTCTGATGACAATGGTTGTATAACCGAGTGTAGTTTAGAGGAGGAAAATGAATATTGTGCGAAAATGAGAAGTATGTTTTTGGTGTACAATCCAAACGATGAAAATCCAGAATTTTATATAGGAATGCTCTTTAAAGACGGAAAAGAATTCAAAGATGCCACTAGGAAATATTCAAAACTTTCGAGAAGGGAGTTGAAGATTGTTAAGAATGAATAAAAAAAATAAGGGTTAAATGTCTTGCCTCTGCCAAATGTCCTTGGAGAATCTTTGCAAGTTATAGTAGGGCCACACGTTGTATACATGTGAATTGCTTTCATTGCACTTTAATTTTAATTATATTATTTATTTTATATGTATATTTTCTAATATTCTTATTGTACATGTGAAGAGTTTCCAAGATGAGCATAACTGTTGTGTGAGTTTTCATAATAAGATGGTTAATGTTACTGTCATTATTGACCATTTTGAAGCAACTATAAGGGATCATCCAAAAATGAAGTTGAAGTAGATTCAACGAAGGGTCTCTTTAGAGATACATGTTAATGTCAATCTTACAAA
Organism: Hibiscus mutabilis; assembly: GCA_019671005.1. Taxonomy (NCBI): domain Eukaryota; kingdom Viridiplantae; phylum Streptophyta; class Magnoliopsida; order Malvales; family Malvaceae; genus Hibiscus; species Hibiscus mutabilis. Next base: position 19,973,207 of record CM033745.1, read on the forward strand.
GTTCAAAAGAGCAAAAAAGAGAGTCAACGAAAGGTTGTCTGGAAACTTCAAGAAAGAGTTTGCTATGTTATGGGATTATGAAAGATGAGTTGAGGGCAAAGAATCCAGGCATTACAATTAAGATGGCAGTACAGAGGGTGACTCCAGATTCTCCCCCTCATTTTAAAAGGTTTTATGTTTGTTTTGATTCTTTGAAGAAAGGTTGGAAAGAAGGATGTAGGCCAATTCTTGGGTTAGATGGTTGCTTTTTGAAAAGACCATTCAAGAGTGAGTTATTATCAGCTGTTGGAAGAGATACCAACAACGAAATGTACCCGGTTGCATGGGCTATAGTTGAGGTTGAATGTACAGATTCATGGGCATGGTTTTTTAATCTACTTGCAGTTGACTTGGATCTAGAGGATGGCTTTGGATTTACCATAATTAGTGATCAACAAAAGGCAATAATTTAGTTATGTGATTTATATTATATTTCCTAACATTCTAAATATATAATTTGTTTTATCTTCACAGGGTTTAGAGATTGCTATTAATGATGTTCTTCTTAGAGTGGAATATAGAAATTGTGCATGACATGTTTTTGCGAATTGGATCAGATGAAAGAAAGCAAAGTCTTATGAATTTGATTTTTGGGAGATTATGAAGGCCACAACTAAAAAAGAATGGGATGATAAAGTTGAAGCTCTTACAAAAAAAAAGATGAGTTAGTTGTGAAGGATTTGAAATTCGAGTCCCCTAAAAATTGGACAAAGGCTTTTTTTGAGTGTTATATAGTAAGTGTGACATAGTCGATAACAATATTTGTGAAGCTTTCAATTCTAACATTTTGGAGGCAAGGTACAAGAGTATAGTCACAATGTTAGAAGAGATCATCGTAAAGTTGATGACTCAAATTATTGAGAAGAGAAAAATTTGTAAATTATGGAAGCATAACTATGGTCCTTTAGTGAAGAGAAAATTTGATCAGAGTGAAAAAGACAGCATTGTATGGCAAATGGTCTGGAATGGTGATAATGATTGTGAAGTGAAGAAGGGGCAAAAACAATATATAGTGAACCTACAAAAGAGGATTTGTAGTTGTAGGAGTTGGCAATTAACTAGCTTGCCTTGTCTGCATGCTTGTTGTGCTATATGGCATAAGGGTAGTGACCCCCGATGATTATTTGGATCAGTGTTACCATAAAAACACCTACATAAAAGCATATGCATATGCTTTGCATCCTATTAATGGGTCACATGAATGGACCAAATCTGGGATTGAGTCTGTGCTTCCTCCTATTGAGAAAAAGATGTCAGGGAGGCCAAAAAAAATAGGAGAGAGGCAAAAAATAAACTAACGAAAAAAAGGCTAGACAACTTAGTAGGTTGGCTTGATAATGAAATGTATAATTTGTGGAGTTGAGGGTCACAACAAACGAAGATGTCCACAACATGTATCTACCATTTAAATCTTACAAATATGGTTTTATGTGTCATTTATTAGTATTAGACTTGATTAAAAAAAATTCTCAATTTTTTTTGTTTAATAGCAAAGCAGTAATCATACTCAAAATACAAAGGTTGCAACAGATGATACTTCAGTACTTATAACCTTATAAATCTTTCTCTATGATATATTTGATGTATATTAAATGGATATACATATTTGTTAACTTATTTTGTTTGATGCAGGGAAACAATAACCCACAAGTTGTTGGATCTGCTTTAGCATCTCAGCCTAATAGGACTTCAACAACATTCGTTATGCCTGATAATTTGTCAAGTAGTGCACACAAAGAGAAACAAAAGCAAAGTATAGTGGGCGGTGTAATGTCAAGGACTAGAATATCAATACAATTCACAGGGGTAGGCCTTTACACAAATCTGAAAACTAGGGCACAGACATATTATGTAAGTTTTACAATTGGCTATGACATTTTTCTAAATATTGTTTCTATCATAACTAATTGAAATATTAAATTTTATAGTCTGGTTTGAAATTAAAGATATTCAACTCTCCTCAGATATCTATTGCAGGCTCCTCGGTACAAAGAAAATCTCCAAATAAGAAACGCAAGTCCATTGAAGATCATATAAACACTCAAGAAGTAGTTTTACAAAAACAACTAAAGAAGTGATAGGCTTATGTTAGATTCTAAGTCATATTTTGGTATAGTATTTTAACTATACAATATAGATTTTTTGTTAGTACAACTTTTAATAATTTGATTTTGGTAGTGTTAATTTTTGTTAGTCATTGGTAGTTTATCAATATGATTATGATATAATTAATTTTAGATATAGTCACATTGTTTGAGATATCGTATTTTGGTATAAATATTTTTGTTATTTCTTGTACTGGTTAAATTTCACAAATGAATAAATGACAAATTTAACAAGAATTACCTTGTGTGGAAACATCAATTAACCTAAAAATCACCCACAAACTTGTTCATGTTAAACTAGTTTTAAAAATCAGTTTAGAATAATTCGTATAGAAGTTGAAGCTTTAGAATATTCGATTATACTTGATAGTCCAAAAGTTTTTCTTCTTCCTGCTCTTTCTACTCTGTTAAGAGGAGAAAATTTTCACAAGAGACTTCTTTAAATTGCAAGAACATCAAATTTTCTGATCTGAACTGAAAATAAAATGTCATGACATATACTCACGAATGTTTGGTGTTAACATCTCCACGTAAATGCCAACATGCGATTATGATCCTTGATAAACAATGCTGGAGAAAATGACTTTCAAGTTTCAACTACTTTCCATAAGACAGGAAAGGCATACCTGAAGCTAGCAGGAGACCTTGCTTTAATATTTGTCTTTTGTGGGAAAAATATAAGAGTGGCTTGGAATGCAAAAGTTCAATTCTACAACTCTCTACCATTAAACAATTTGGTATCACATCCCCTAAATTTTAATCAAGCATAATTAGTTTTATTTAGAAGTTTAGTTTTTCTTGTAGAACAATTGCTTGAATGGGAATTCCCTCCTTGTTGCTCTATGATATGTTCTTCGTTTGAAAAAGAAGAGCTTGCGATCTAACTAAAACATTTTTAAGAAATCCAACACAAACAAATAAAAATATTTTTTAACAGAAAATTATTATTTATAACAATAAAACTACAAAAGTGGTAGAATACATACGAAAAAAACGTCTACAATGAATTCAAAACAATCAAACGCCTTCTCAATCAAAATAACATGATAAAATAAACTAAAACATTAAACGTACAAAAAGAAAGATCACAGTCACCGTCAAATTTTTCTGGAGGTTAAATCAAAGTTTGCCCGGGTGCCCACAAGAAGATAGTTGTCAAAATAAAAAAGTTTGTCACAACAATCAAGTCAAACTGTCAAAGATCGAAAATCACATTTATTAGAGATTCACCTAGCCTTTTTAAAACTACCATAAAAACACAAGTTAAGAACCTATTCATTCTTAACTACATCATGATAACATCAAATTGAATCCCAACACAAGACAAATCAGAATAACAATGGTCGAGCTTAAGCTAGTTTTACTTCCCCCAAAAGCAGCAATGAACCAAATTAACCCTTCGTAAGATCATCCCTACATCTTGTCTTAGTGATTCGGGAGGGACACAATCCATACTTACTCTTAAAAATACCTTTGTAAATATGAATCAATAACATAAAAGTCTATGATAATTCGACAGTCTGACGAACTTAAAAAACAACACAAGCAAAAATGAAGATCACTCTCAAAAACCATAACATCTAACTTACTATCAACATCAAAAACAAAAAAAAATGACACCACAAAAGCAACAGAGAAAAAAATTCACATTGCTCAAAAACCTACAAACATAATTGAAGTTTGCAACATCACCCACCCTTTTGCAAGAATAACCAACTAGCTAAAGCAGCTTAAAACAGTCTGAACTCTCACCCATCGCAACCCAAAATATTCAGGTAATATATAAAACACTAGATTTAATTCCAAAACCTAAACCCTCTGATTTAGATTAAACACTAAAATACCTAACTTCTAAACTAAAATAATAAAAAACCTAATTGATGAGTATCAAAATCCCTTACCTTTGATTTACCAATAAGCAATCTCTACAAATCCCTTCCTTTTCAGACTGTGTTCATACTTTTTTAGATAAAATTTTGATTCTATCGTAGTTAGAGTTGAAAATTTTCACTCAGGCTTTTGTTTTAGATTTAATTAATTTTTAATATTCTATTTGAATTTTAATTGCTTTAAATTTTATATTAAAATGAAATTATATTCCACGTATATGTATTTGATAGGTTAGATACCATGTCATTTAAAATATATTATCGCATATATATGACATGTTACCATCGTTAAATTTTTAACAGTTCAGTCATTATGCTAGTTAAAAAATAAGATATTTGTCAAAAAAACATAAGTTGAAGGCTAAATTTATCCCAAAAAAGGATGAGGGCTAAAATGAAAAAAATTATAAATGTTAAGGGTTAAAATTATCTTTATGCCTAGCTTAAACTACAATTAACTCAAAAATGAATAAGCGTCTAATTTAAGAAATTAAATATCTTATTAGGCAGGAATTTGATCCGGTGTCACATAATTTAATAAATATTTAAAAGTAAAGCATTCTTTTTATTTATTATCAACAATAATGACATTCTTTTTAATTAATAAATATTTAATAAATATTCAAAAAAGTAAATCATTTATTTATTATTAACAATATTTAATAAATATTTAAAAAAGTAAAGTATTTTTACCAAGGAGAGTTGATTCAAGTGGTAAGCAATTTAGTATCGCTTAAGCATGTCTCGAGTTCAAAGCGTTATATATGTAGAAAATCCCTACTGGAAGATTCACCTACTAAAACCAGGAGTGCAACATGGATTAATCCGGAAAAATAATAATAACATTCTAATAGTAATTATAAATCTGGATAAAAATGAAAATTTAAATTTCATTTTAACTTCTAAATTTTATATAATTAAATATAAAATACAAAATATTATTGTCACAAGTGGAATTAAAGAAAAATATTTGGGACACGTGATAATAAAATTCCAACCCCTACTTAAATGTGGTTTACAAAGTGGGATTGGCTTGACGTATAAATAGGGGTGTAATCGAATTGAGTTTGAACGAATAACGTTCTATTCGTGTTTGTTTATTTATTTTTAAAGATGTTTATATTTGATTCTTGTTCGTTTATTTATTTTTAAAAATGTTGATGTTCGTTTATTTAGCGTTCGCGAACATGTTTGTTTAATGTCGCGAACATGCTCATTTTATATGTTTGTGAACATGTTCATGTAAGGTTCATGAGCATATAACGTTATAGGAGGATATTAAGCGCTTAAGCATGCTCGATCACGCATCCTCATGTATATTGTACCAACTATAATGCCAATCGAACGATGCATTTTAGACAAAAAGTTGAAGCTGTTTTCAAAGTCTATAATATCAGTTGACTTGTGACGACTTTTAGGATGGGATCTATGCATTTCTGAGCCGAGTTGTCTTCTTATAGATTGACTGTCATTCAATTATATTTTTAGCGTATCTTGAAACGCATCAATTAGACATCGGAAACTCATGACAAGTTCGTTTTATCGAAGACTGCGCAAGCAAAAAACTGAATATCGAAGATAAATCCTTTATATAAATCTAGAGCTATGGTAACTTTAAAACCACATACCACCAAATAAAGTTCAAAAATAATTTATAGATCATACATTAAGGCTTTAGAGTTTATGGGTTTTAATTTATACAAGCCTTTCGGCTTTAGTGTTTAAAGTTTTAGGTTAGGGTTTAGAGTTTATGAGTTTAGTGTGTAGGACATAAAATTTAAGGTTTATAATTAGGTTCTAGAGGTTAGTGTTTAGCATGTTAGGGTTAGAGATTTAAAATTTAAAATTTATAGCTTAAAAATAAAAAGTTGTATAAATTTTTTTATACTACTTGTGTATTACAATATTACCTATACAAAAAACTATAATATGCGCACAAAAGACAATTCTAGTCGGTGAGTTTTATAAAATATATTAATATACATCTATTATACTATTTTACTTGAAGTAGGTAGACCGAAACAGACAAATTTAACGTTCACCACGACAGTTTAAGTATATACAGAGATACAACTATGATTGACTTACGAGAGATTAGATTGATTAATTTTGAAATAAATAAAGTCTTTAAAATATTTGAACTATAAAAATTAAGAGAATTAAGGTTTAATTTTATTGATTTTAAAATCGAAAGGTCTTTAAATATAATTAAACTAAAAAAAATAAGAAGTTAGAGCTCAATTTCACTAATTTTAGCTCATATAGTCCTAAAAAATAATAAACGAAAAATTATAAGAGGAGCAACATAATTTTAAAACGGTTAGAGTTTAAAATTCAATCACCTCATTCTAAATCTAATAATCAATTTTAACAAACTACCATTTATATTGGATAATTATTTTGTATTTTTAAATGAGATAATAGCACAAATGTCCCTGTACTTTACTAAAGCTTTCAATGTGGTGCATTTACTTTGTAAATGTTCAATATGTCACTTGTACTTTGCTTTCGTCTACGAGAATGCTCTTGATAGTAACAATGTTAATGATGATGTGGTATGGACACGTGACACTCTCTCGAGCTGTCATGTGGCATTTTTTCAGAACAAAAAAAAAATATTCGGGCATGATTACAATTTTACCTTTTCTTTTTGTGACAAAAAGGAAAAATATATGGGGTATGGTTTTAGTTTTACCAATTTTTTCTTGTTTCGTATTTTTCTTCCCCCCTCCCCCCCCCCCACGAAACCCTAGTAACAGGCACCCATTGCCGCCGTCAAAGTGATTCACTCCAACCACAAACACCATCAAGCATTTTTTTTCTCTTTGAATCTCCAAATAATTTTCTAGACTTGTATTTTTCGCATATCATGAATTCTGTTTTCTAGTTTTTGTTTCTGTTTTAAATGTTGAACAGAGGCACAAGAGTTTTAGGCCACTTTGAATTATAACGAGATCTTTAAAGCATACGACTCCCCAAGAAAGCTTCAAATCTGACACCAAATATTTTTACAGCAGAAGTTATTCAAGGTATGTAGCTAGAAGATACAACCAAATGCAAGTAATAAGCCTCCGTCCTTGATGGTTAATCACATCTTTGGTAAATTCAAGAGCTCTAGACTTCTTCAATCTATCAAAGTGAAAATATATATTCATTTTTAAGGGAAATCCAATGAGATTTGTTGCCCATTACTGTTTCTTTTAATTTTTGGATTAAAAAAGTTAAAATTGCCAATATTTGAACAAGACGTTAACAACAATGGCTACCATGGATTTTTGAATCTTAGAGAAATTCGTTTTATAGCTTGGAAATGATAGTAAAGGAGTTTACGGAATGTTGTTGCATTGGTTCATTATATGGATGGTTTTCATGTTGGACGGAAGGGTCAAAGAGAGTGCGGCAGCTGACAACGACGGCGCCGGCAAGATCAGACATTGGTGGTGAAAAGGAAGAAGACAGGGACAAAAGAAAGAAAATGAATAAAATAAAAAATTAATGATATCTTTAATTAAATTCCCAAAACCGCAATAGCAAGTATCAAAGACAGAACGAAGAATGTAAAATTGTCCTTGCCTCTCCCGTAATTATTATCACTCTATCAAATATCGGAGTTACCATTGATCTCATTAAGGTAGAGTCGGGATATGAGGGCCTACAATTTTCTCAAAAATTAAAAAATTACTCTATCCGTCCTACTTATATTGTCATATATTAGTTTTTTACATAATTTTAAGAAAAAAATTGTACGGTATCAAGTAATTTAAACAATAAGTTATCCTTAAAAAGTTAATTTTTGATTTTATTAGGAAATTCAAAAAAGTAAAAAAGTTAAAATTTTCAAAGTGACAATTTGAGTGATACAACTTTAAAATAAAAAGTGATAATTTTACTGAAAAGGAAAGAATATAAATTGGCATAATGATAAAATTATTATTTAGTCTTTTAAAATATATAATTCATTACATTCCAAATAACTCACTCTATAAATTATATTGAGTTTCACCACTGATTCCAACCTGCCTTGACTGAGCTCCAGCTCCTCTTTATTTCGGCAATCATTAAGCCTACCTTAATCGGATGATCACTATGTCTTGCTCTTCATAACTTGCTATAATAGGTGTGTTGCTCTGCATTCTACCGATAACCTGCTTTATGAGCGTTAATTCTGATTCTGTCTCTACATGTATTTGTGCAACATTGTTGTTTAGTGGATTTTTTATGAACAGTTCGTATTTAAGGGAGAAAGAAGGAAAAATATAGTCCTAATAGAAATTGAATTCACAATTTAAGAGAAGAAAGAGTATTAATTAAGGCTGTTCAAATTCGAGTACTTGAGTTTTTAGGTACCCGAAATACCGAGTACTCGGTTCTTCAGGTATCATATTTACTGTATAGTCGGGTACTTGCAAAACTCGAGTACTCGCTTAACATTTTTTTTGTTTTTCTAATTCAATTTTTTTAAAAAATTTAAAAGTTCATAATACATAATTCAAATAAAAAAATAGTGATTTGAAGTTTATAACTATAAGAAAGACATTAAAAATATTAATCTCGATCGTAATTTTTTCCCAATATCATATTTTTTAGTAAAGAAAAAAAATGAGTAACAGTAGGCATTAAAAACTACCAATGCATAACAACAATAGACATTAAAAAACAAAAAATGAAATCATTCACCATGATTCAATTGTATGATCTGCCGATTTTTTCTTCCAAGCCGTAGACATTAAGAAACTACTAATGCATAACAGCAGTAGCATACACATCATGGTGGAGAAATCGTGTGTACGTAGTTTGGAGACTCCAGGCCAGCGCCCAGCTTCGCCATTTTTTTTTACTGCCTCATTGCATTCTCGATCAATACAATTGAATCTGATTAGGAAGCACAAGGACATTGTAAGCCTTTTTGTTGTTTGTTTCGTATCGAATCTTACATATTCACAAATTAATACATTTTTAAAAAAAAATTAAAACTTAAAAGTATATAATACAAATATAGAATGAATTTAGAGATTTAAATTTAGTTTTAGGGTAAAAATATTAAGTAACCTAACAAAATAAAAAAAATAGGAACCGGGTAGTCGGGTACCTGATTAAGACTAATTTTGTGGTTCGGGCCTGACCCAAATAATTTTTTTAGGTAAATACCCGGTTTTTTACTTTCGAGTAGTCGGGTCAGATATTTTTGAACACCCGTAATGTTAATCAAAAGCTTTTGAAAATCTTTTAAATATAAGAAAACCAGAGTTAAGGATTAAACCGATTAAAAAAAGCATTTGATTGATATGGTTTACTTTTTAGGTTGGAATTAAACCCACTTTAGCCAAACACAACATTATATCTCTTTGAGAGGCGTCAAATCTGGGTTTTATGAATAAATTCAAGGGCCATCACTCCAATGTTTTGGTCCATCAAATCATTAGGGTCTAATACGATTTTTTTGAAGAATCTAATACGAATATTATGTAAATCATTTCGGGGTAAATATATATTTTTGGTACCTAAATTCACTTTTAAGGTTCTGTTTGATATTTAAATTTTTTCAATTAGGTAACTACAACATAAACTTAACATCTTCATTGAAATCAGTTAAAAATTATCTATTTAGATAAAAAAATTCAGTTCAAATATCAATAAAAAAAGGTTAGGTATGAAATTGGACAATAAAATTAAATTCAGGTACAGAAATATATATACTTATAAATAAGTATTATAATATGAAAAATATAATAAAAATTTAAAATATTATATAAATAAAAGTATAAAAAAGTTATATAAAATAATTTATTAATACGTTAAAATTTATATGCATAAACATAACATTAAAAGTAAGATACAAAGTATTGATTGAGACTTGATTCAGATGCAGCTGAAAAATCCAAGAGGCAGATGACATGTTACTATCAACGGTCATTGACATTGTAGCATCATCTATGACTAATTTATTACAAAATGCAAGAGTTCAAACTAGTTTTGTTTCTCTAGTTTCAATTTGACTCGGTCGTCTTCTTCATTGAATATTGGTAAAATAATTGTCAATACCATATCAAAACATAACTCATCGGCATTACTAAAGTTTGAGTACGAGATTCACTAATTGGTCCAGTGACTAAAGATGTTTATATTATTTTATTTTGTATGAGTTTGAATTTCGGTATAAGAATATAATATTTTTCTGTTTAATTAAAAAAGTTAACGTAAGTCAACGTTGGATATGTTTCATAGAACTTTGAAAACTTGAGTTTAAAGGGAAGAACTGAAATTCAAAATTAAAGACGATATTATTAAAAATAAAGGAAAATATATGACAAGTTATTATTTAGAATTATATTTTGATATATAAGTTGTGTAAAAAAAGTTACGCAATCCTTGTATAAAATTTAAAACCTAAATCTCAAACCCTAGCATCCTAAACCCTAAACCCTAACCATAAACTTTAATTTCTATACCCTACACACTAAAATCTTAAACTAAAACCCTATAGCCTAAACCCTAAAATTAAAAGGCTTGTGTGAACCTTGTGTATCAAAGTATTTTTCCTATTATTTAATCATAGGTTTAATAATAAAAAGGGTTATATTTTCATATTTAAGCTATAAAATCTAAAACCTAATTCCCTAGCTCTAACACCTTAAACCCTAAACCCTTATGTATCAAAGTATTTTCCTATTATTTAATCATAAGTTTAATAATAAAAAGGGTTATATTTTCATATCTAAGCTATAAAATCTAAAATCTAAAACCTAAATCCCTATCTCTAACACCTTAAAGCCTAAACCCTAAACTGTAAATTCTAACCATAAACTTTAAATTCTACTCCCTATACACTAAAACCCTAAACCTTAAACTCTAACCTAAAAACTCTAAACCCTAAAACTAAAAGACACTTAGTTAAAATCTTGAACGAACAAGTCGTTCTATTGTTAAAATTGAAACATTACATGATATAATAACAATTTTAATCAAATTTTATATATTCTGTCAACTTGGTCCTAAGTAAAAATATAAATAAAGTTTAGCAGTATCTATGCGAAACTTGGAGATTTAGCTAGGGCAAATTGCCAATGCACTTAGTAATAGACCCCAGGAAAATTTGCCAAGTGATACGGAGGATGCTTGGCAAAAAGGTAAAGAACAATGTAAAATAGTAACTCTTCAAAGTGACAAACAATGCGAGATTGAGGCGTCTATCAAGCAGTCAATTAATTACCAGAATGAGAAGTTGGTGCCAACAAATGACCCCAAGAAAGCTGAGTAAGAAGAGGCCAAATCTGATGCCAGACTGCTATCTGATGCTAGTACCATTTTGGCAAAGCCAGTGGAGCCAGTATTTGCTTATCAGCCACCACCTTTTCCATAAAGACTTTAGAAACATAAGCAAGACCAACAATTTAAGTGCTTCTTAGAAATTCTTAAACAATTGCAGATCAATATACCATTGATAGAAGCTCTCGAACAAATGCCCAACTATGTCAAATTCATGAAGGACATCTTGTCCAAAAAGAGGAAGTTGGGTGACTTCGAGACTGTTGCTTTTACTAAAGAATATAGTGCAACGATCGCCAATAGATTGCCCCAAAACTGAAGGATCTAGGAAGATTTACTATTCCCTGCACAATTGGCAATATATTCATGGGCAAAGCACTGTGCGACTTGAGAGCCAACATCAATATGATGTCAATGTTAGTTTTTAGAAAACTTGGCATTGAAGCAAGAAGGTGAATTTACTATGCGTATAAATGACCAACAGGTTACGTTTAACGTGTTTCAAGCTCTTAAGTGTGCAGATGAAATTAAGGAATGCCAAGCTGTTGAGAACTTGGAGTTTATTTTTGACGAGGACATGGGACAACTTTGCCAAGACGCAGAAGCTGATGCCAGAGAACCAGATGATGAAGATACGACGAGTGAGGAGTCTGAAGAACTAACCATGCTAAATGAGGTCATGAGTTATTTCGGTAGACTTGAGCCACTTGAGTTGGTTGGAAGAGAGATCAAGGCACCTAAACCATCATTTGAGAAACCACCAAAACTGGAATTGGAAACTTTGCCAAGCTATCTCAAATATGCCTACCTGGGAGACAACCTAACTTTGCCAGTAATTATTGCTACCGATTTGGCCGACGAATAAGAGGAGAGATTGCTGGAAACATTGGGCAATCACAAGCAAGCTGTGGGATGGACCTTTGTCGATATCCAAGGGATAAGCCCCACAATCTGTATACATAAAATTATTCTAGATGAGTACTATGGCAAAACAATCGAGGCTCATAGGAAACTGAACATGCGTATGAAAGAGGTAGTCAAGAAAGAAGTCATCAAATGGCTAGATACCAAGATAATTTATCTCATTTCTGACAGTGTTGCGCATAATAAGTGCTACGCAATTGTGCAAGTATACACGTTGTAAGTTATAGTATAAAAGATATCGTCTCCACAAGGATTGGTGCTACTTCACGAATCTAGTCTCTTGCACTGTAAAAAAGTAAAAACACAAATAAAGGATTATAGGAGTTTAACTAACTAATCTAGAAAGCAATAAAGTAAAAGAATAAATGAGATCAAGTGAGAGAGATAGGCCAGGTTATCGTGAGTTGAGGTGTGATAGCCGATTGGATCGTCTTGGTAAAAGAGTGTACGGGCAACTCAGTTGCCGTGGCAACTTGCACAACGGGGTTGCCTTGGCAACTAATCGATGGTTGCCTGGGCGACTAGTCAGGCAACTACTTGGGCGTCTGGGCAGCAATCTTCAAGGTTCGGCAGAACGTTCTTCAATGGTTTCTTCTTATCCCTAAGTCGAAACTCTAGCTATTTGTGCATGCCTTGATAATACATCCCTGTATGAATCAAGGGTGAACAACAACCAATCTTGCGCTCCTCTTAGCCGTTGAAATCCTTGACTTATTCCTAAGCCGGATTAATCTTCACTATTAATAGATTGGATAAAGATCATATTCATTCATTTCTTGAATCTAACTCTCCCGATATTAGATAAATAGATGAAGTTACGAGTTCCTCTCCCAATTCACTCGCAAACAAGAATAAGAACCAAGAATGAATAAACCTTGAATAGAAAAGTGCAAACTCTTATTACCTAAACAAAATCCAATAGTTTCTCACAACCACAAAACACAATAACCATAGCCAAATAGATTTAGTTCATGGCTAGGTTCCAAAGAAACACAAGATAAATAATCCCTAGCATGAACCCAATCGAACAAGAAAGAAAATGATGAAGAAGGAGGCTTGTCGAAATCCTCCTTGCCCTAGATGCTTGTCGAAAATTCTCTCCTCTTGCCTTCCTTGGAGTTGTCGAAATTCCCCTCTCTTTTGCTCTTTTCCAAGTTGACGATATGGTGCTCTACTTATAGGGTTAGATCAAAGTCCTTCTTTGAGGAGGAAGTTAAGTTGGAATTAAATTATCTTTAAAGAATATAATTCTTTATTATAATTATATTCCTACTAGAACTTCTCCTATCTTCTTGGAATTTAATTCTTCTTTAATCTCTTCATGGAAATCAAATTCCTTTGGGATTGGGCTTTGCTCCACGTCATCTTAGGCTTGTCTAGTCATAAATTTCGACTACCATATCACATTTGCTCTTGTCGACAATTGCCCTGGCAACTGGCTCGGCGTCTCCTTCATGCATTGCTCTGGCAACTAGCTCGACATCTCTTTCATGCATTGCCCTGGCAACTAGCTCTAGCATTGCTTTGGCAAGTGATCATACACATACACACAAAACGCACCAAAGCAGCATCTTTTCCCACAAAAACTACCAAGTTATGTAATCAAGCTCAACGATGGAAGAAAACATGGATTAATGCATGAATGGCTAATTATGCAACTAATATGAGCCTAAGTCTAACAATAATATGAGTAAAAAGGGTACTTTTGAACACTTATCACACCCCCAAACTCGAACTATTGCTTGTCCTCAAGCAATGCAAACTAATAATTACCTGCCAAGACTTTAATTTTCACAAACTTAGCTTTGAACTTGATTTCAATTCTCTGAATCGGGGCACAAAGTATGATTGGCTTTTCATTTTTCGGAAAACTTAGGAGTTACTCGGAATCAAACTATAATGCTTGTGAGTGTGTGCGGAGTTGTGTGCAAGTTGATTTTTCGGATTCTATGCAAACAATAGGTTTTCAAATTACTTCATTGGGTTCTTTTTAACATGTTTTAACTAGAGCCAGTTTTGGGCACCTCTAGTGTTTTGTTTTTAGTTTTCTTAAGTTAATTTATTCGACTAGAGCCGGTTTCGGGCACCTCTAGCGATCAATTTTTTTTAACACATACTAGAGCCAGTTTCGGGCACCTCTAGTGGTAAATTTTTAGCACATGCTAGAGCCAATTTCGGGCACCTCTAGCATTCATCCAATTTTTATCCTAATCCCCTAATTTGTTAATTATCAACCTAAGTTCACTAAAATTCCTTAAATCAATCAAACCACAACAGTATTTCATCAAATTTAGCATCATAGTAAAATTCTAAGTTTTTCCATGGTTATCCTAGAATAAAAATTCTATCAATTAAGTGCATTGGCAAAGTCATCATCGGATATTCATCAAATCTAAGCAATTCTTGTTCCAACTAAAGGCATGGCAAGCAATTTATGTATCCTAAATGTAATACTTAAGATGAATGTAACTAAACATGGTAACTACTAATAACAATCCCCTCAAACTCGAGTGAGGCATTGTCCTCAATGCATACATTAAAGAAAAATAAAAATAACGAAAAATAAAATGTATACGAGGACTTACTCCGAGAGATCGTCATCGTAGATGATTAGTTTCCTTTTGGTCGGTGTCTTGATTCTCTTGCTTGAACGTGATGGTTGTTTTCTTGTTGCCGGTGGTGTAATCGATCCTCGTACGGGGTTGTTCCCATCGTCCTCTTCATCAGTGTCATTGGCTTTTCGCTTGAAGGATTCAATTGGTGCGGTCTTTGTTGGTGCAATGGAGGACTCGTCTGAATCTGAAAAATCAGAAAATGATTCCGTAGGATTTGATTCGGGCATAGGTGCTTTACCTTTGACTTTTGCAGTGGTTGCCGAGATGTCTTTAGCTTTGGTTGCCGTGGCATCTTCAGGGTTGGTTGCCATGGCGTCAGCTTGTGCATGCACGATGTAGGTTGCAGCGGCATCATCTGTTGCGGTTGCCGTGGCGACTGCTTCATTGGTTTGGGTGATTTGTCTAGGATGATTTGGGTGATGCCATTGTTGTGCTCCTTCATGTACCGCATGAACATTAGTTGTCGGTCTTCAATTTGTCTTAGGTGGCTTGCCAATGGTTGCAAGAGTGCTTCAAAGTGTCCCGGGGTTGATGGCCGACTTGCCCGGGCGTTAGGTGCTTGGGCATTAGGTATTGCCGGGGTGGTAGGAGTTGTCGCGACAATTAGAGGCCTTGAAGATTTTCCCGGTGCCTCTCCCATTAGCTTTTGGATTTGTGCTTGATTCCAACCGGACTTTGGTAGGGCCTTTTCATCGGTGGACTCACTTGGGACATGCATCTCCTTGCAAAGATTAGAAATTAAGTAAGGGAAGAAAAGAGAACCCTTATCTTTTGAGCTACATACAAAAATCTCATCACAAATAATTTTTCCAATGTTAATGATGCGATTATGCAAAATAGAATGTATGAGCAAAAGACGTGGTATATCAACGATAGTATTGTGTGTGGTGGGCATTAAAGAAGTTTTAACAAACTTATTCCATAGTTTTGCCTCGGGTTTAAGCTGAAGGCGATTTACCGTGCCCTTGTATTTACCGTCGTTCCAATGAGTTCCCGGTTGAGTGAGTTCTTGAAGCACCTTGTCGAGTTGCTTGGGAGTGATTTGATCAACGAAGGCTTGATGCTCGTTCTTCTCAATGTAAAGCCCGTAAAAGGTGTTGACGTTTTCAGGACTTATGAGTATCGCCTTGTCACGAACAAAAACATAAGGATTATCCGGGTTAGGTGAGTGAGCATAAAATTCTCTTACCCATGAGATGTTACCCAGTTTCGGTTGATGGCAAAAGATTTGCCACTTTTGATGTGCAATCCTCTCGAAGATGAATGGTTCAAGGCCGAAATCTTGATGAGAGTTGGAGTATTCAAAGCCTTGTTCTTCATGAATCTTCCGGCTTTCAAACTTGGATTGAAATCTTTCTTGAACCACCGGTGTAGCAAACTTCTTGTATCTTGGTTCTTTGGAGGAACTTGGATGAACTAAAGATTTAATTTTGGATGCCATGGATGATCTTGGTTGTGAGTTTTGTAAAAAACAAATAAAAGAAAAGAAACTAAAAAGTTGCAAGATAAAAAGTAGGAATAGGTTAAGTAGAGGAAAACGAAAAAAGGGTTTTGGTTTAGGGAGAGGGTGACGGCAATGGGGGTTTGATTAGGGTAAATTGGAGGCTTTATATAAGCCTTAGATTCAGCCCATTAGTTTTCTTGTTGAAGATGTTTTCCTTCTTGGATTAAAATTCCTCTTTATCTTGAACTTTTTTTCTACAATTCAAAGAAAAATCAAATAAGGATTAAAATTAAAGATAAACTAATAAAGAAAATAAATAAAGATGTGTAATGAGATTCTTAAACTTAAAAAGATAAATAAATAAAAAAATCTATCCTAAAGAATAATAATAATTGGAAATAATAAAATAAAAAAAAGTTTGAAAAAAAATAAAATAAAAAAATATTAATCGGAAAAAAAAATAAAAATAAAATATCAAAGGGAGAGCATGCTCATGCATCTCCTAAGTTGACCACTTCTTTGTTACGTTCCACATGGGCACCATTGTAGTGCTTCAATCTTTGTCCATTAACTTTGAATTCATGGTTGTCAGAGATGGACTTGATTATCACAGCACCATGGGAGAATGGTTTGACGACTTAAAATGGTCCCGACCATCTTGATTTCAGCTATCCCGGGAAAAGTTTTAGGTGAGAATTGAATAAGAGAACTAGTTGCCTTGACATGAATTGCCGCGGAAATAGTTTCTTGTCATGCCATTGCTTTGTTTTCTCCTTGTAGATTCGTGCATTGTTATAGGCGAGTGCACGGAATTCTTCTATCTCGTTGAGGTCCAACAAACGCTTTTGTCCGGCACTTTCCCAATCCATATTCACGGTCTTGATTGCCCAGTATGCCTTGTGTTCGATTTCCACTGGTAGATGGCATGTTTTGCCATAGACAAGTCGGAAGGGGGACATACCTAAGGGTGTTTTGAATGCAGTATGATATGCCCAAAGTGCGTCATCTAGTCTTAATGACCAATTCTTCCTAGAGGGGTTTACAACTTTCTCGAGTATACCCTTCAATTCTTGGTTGGAAATTTTTGCTTGCCCGTTGGTTTGTGGGTGATATGCCGTGGCGATCTTGTGTGATATGTCGAAGCGTTGCAACATCTTGGCAATAAGTCTGTTGTCAAAAAGCTTGCATTCGTCACTGATAATTGCTCTCGGCATCCCAAACTGTGTAAATATGTTTTTCTACAAGAATCGTTGCATAGTCTTGGAATCGTTGTTGGGAACTGCAGCTGCCTCAACCCATTTAGACACATAGTCGACGGCAAGTAGAATGTAGAGGTTGTCGAATGAAGATGGGAAAGGTCCCATAAAATTGATCCCTCATACATTGAACAATTCTACCTCGATGATGTTCTGGAGCGGCATCTCATGTCGTCTAGAGATATTGCCCGTCCTCTGGCAACGATCACAATGCTTGTAAAAGTCTTGGGCATCTTTGTACAATGTTGGCCAATACAAACCGGATTGCAAAACTTTGGCCGCCGTACGAGTTTCTCCAAAATGTCCTCCATAGGGTGAAGAATGGCATTGCCGGAGTACATTCTGTTACTCTTCTTCAGGGACACATCGGCGTATAACCTGATCTGCACATTGTTTAAACAAAAGAGGCTCGTCCCAAAAGTAATGCTTAGCATCATGACGGAACCGCTTCTTCCCTTGGTGAGTAATGCCATAAGGTAAAATACCACAAACAAGGAAATTAACTAAATCCGCGTACCAGGGTATTGCCGAGGCATGTGCTGCCGTGGTGACTGCTCCTAAAATTGCCGAGGCGTGCGCGTCAATGGCTACTACGGCGTCGAGAGTTGCCGAGGCATGCGCGTCCATGGTTGCCGAGGCGTGCGCGCCCATGGTTGCCGAGGCGTCGAGGGTTGCCGAGGCATGCGCGTCCATGGTTTCCGAGGCGTCGAGGATTGCCGAGGCATGCGCGTCTATGGTTGCCGAGGAAACTAAAAGTTGTTCATCCGGGAATGCATCACATATCTCTAGATCTGCGTCCTCATCCCTATTGCCTTCTTGTGTAGCATCAACATTTTGATCAGCTTCTTTTCCTGGTCGATTGACTAGCCAATTTGCCTTTTCTTGTTGTTCCTCCTTGATCGGTTCTTCATACTCCTCAGGTTCCTCTTGTTCGGCAATGTAGTTGCCGAGGAAATTAAATTCCTCGTCGAAGTTAAACTCTGCAGTGGCATGAAGAAGTTGGCATTCTTCTGGATCATCGGCATGCCTTAGTGTTTGGAACACCTTTAGTTTAACTTGCTGGTCATTCACCCTCAATGTGAGTTCTCATTTTTCAACATCGATCAAGGTTCTCCTTGTTGCTAGGAATGGTCTCCCGAGAATGATGGGTGCATGCTTATCTGCTTCACAATCCAAAATAATAAAGTCAGCAGAAAAAATAAATTTATCAACTTTTACCAGTATGTCCTCGATTTTTCCCTCTGGATGCACATAGGATCTGTCGGCTAGCTGTAGCATAACTGTTGTAGGTCTTGCCTTCCCGATTCCTAGTTTCTGGAAAACCGATTTAGGCATCAAGTTTATGCTAGCCCCAAGGTCGCATAATGCTTTCCCGACATAGTGGTTTCCAATGGAACAGGGTATTGTGAAACTTCCGGGATCCTTCAACTTGGGTGGCATACAATTGTGCAACATTGCCATGCATCCCTCTGTTGCGACAACTGTTTCAAACTCTCCTAGCCTTGTTCTCTTGGACACAATGTCTTTAAGAAACTTGGCATTGTTCGGCATTTGTTCAATTGCTTCCACCAATGGCAAGTTGATGTGGACTTGCTTTAGGATATCAAGAAACTTCTTGAATTGATATTCTTGCTTTTGTCGCTTCAACCTTTGTGGGAATGGTGGTGGAAGCCGGATATCTTCGATCCTTTCATTGGTTTGGAACCTGATTGACGGTATTGCCATGGTAACTGAAGTTGCCGAGGTATTATCAATTGGGGTTACCGAGGCATGCTTATCACAAGTTGCCGAGGCATTTTTATCGTAAGTTGCCGAGGCATACTTATTGCCGGTTGCTGTGGCAATTCCTGGTTCAGCATCTGAGGCTTTGCTGCTAGGTTCGTCTTGATCTTTTTGTGGAGTTTTGTTTGATGAGCGGGTTTGAGCCTCTCTAAGTTGTTTGCCACTTCTAGTGGTGATTGCCTTACATTGCTCATGGTCAGTTCCTCTTGCGACTTCAGTATTGCTAGGTAAACCTTCTTGCGGTCTAGTATTCAGATTTTGAGCAAACTGTCCGACTTGATTTTCTAATGATTTGATTGCCGCCTCTTGGTTTTGTAATCTCATCTCGGTCCTGTTAATAAAAACACCAGTTCTTTTTATGAAATTACTATTCTCAGCCATATAAGATTCAGTTTTCATCATAAAAGAATTTAGAGAATTTTCCAAAGAACTGGATGTTGTCGGTTGTTGCTGCGGCAACTGTTGCCGTGGCATATTCTGCTGGAATCCCGATGCTTGTGCATTTTGATTGTTCTGGTTTAGAGCATTGTTGGAATTACTCCATGAAAAATTCGGATGCTTCTTCCAAGCTGGATTGTATGTATTGGACATCACATTGTTGTTCCGATTGTAATTCTCCACATAGAAGCTGGATTCCGGATTCTGCATACATTCAGAAGAATTATGGTTATCGCCACATAACTCACAAAAAGAATCCATTACCTTGACCTCATGTGTGTTGTTTGGTTTTTGCATGTTCTGGACCATCTTGGTTAAAGTGGCCAATTGTGCCAAAATTGAATCTGATGATCCTAGTTCATGTATTGTGGCTTGGCGTCTAACTCCTCCTCTTCTAGTAGAGGGGAATTGATAATCATTCTTGGCCAGCCTGTTTAGAATTTGCATTGCTTCCTCCGGTGACTTATCTAGGAGTTTGCCGTTTGCCGAGGCATCTAGCATCATCCTTGTTGGTGTATTCACGTCGTTGTAAAACATTGTTACTTGAATCCACACCGGGAATCCGTGTAGGGGCATTTGTGTAGAAGTTCTCTATATCGCTCCCAAGCCTCGTACATGGATTCATCATCTGCCTGCTGAAAAGAAGTAATGTCGTTACGAAGCTTATCAGTCAAATTTGTAGGATTAAACCGAGCAAGGAAATCACGACAAAGATCGGTCCAAGATGCTATTGATCCGGCAGGAATGCTATTCAACCATGCTTTCGCCCTATCCCTCAGTGAATAGGGGAATAATCTTAATCGTAAGACATTG
Organism: Hibiscus mutabilis; assembly: GCA_019671005.1. Lineage (NCBI taxonomy): Eukaryota > Viridiplantae > Streptophyta > Magnoliopsida > Malvales > Malvaceae > Hibiscus > Hibiscus mutabilis. The sequence continues at coordinate 19,993,778 of CM033745.1, forward strand.
GGGGTGACTATGTGTATTTTGAACGAGTTGCAAATCTCGAGGAAAGATTTCAGATGTTGCCGTGCATCTTCAGTTGCTGAGCCGCCAAATTGACCAATTGTGTTGATCATATTAAACATTACTGGTTTTAACTCAAAGTGGTCGGCTTCAATTTTAGGTGCGACAACTCCTGGATTAAGTCCATCAAGGTCTTCTTCAAGATAGTCTCGAATAGTTCTGTTTCGTGCAAGAATCACTCCTCCTCCTGCTGGAACATCTTGATTCATGTTGCCGTCTTGATTAGCCATTGCAACTCTTATCCTTCGTCTAAGTCTTTGTAAGGTTCGTTCGATTTTTGGATCAAAGGGGTATTCTGGTGTAGTCGGTCTCGCCCTGGTCATATACCAATGCAAAACCAAAGTTTGTTAGCCCTTTGAATTTTAAACAAGAAAAGTAAAAAGAAAGTGCAAGAAAATAAAAACAAAGTCGCTATTGCTAATCCCCGGCAACGACGCCAAAAACTTGTTGCGCGTAATAAGTGCTACGTAATTGTGCAAGTATACACGTTGCAAGTTATAGTATAAAAGATATCATGTCCACAGGGATTGGTGCTACTTCACGAATCTAGTCTCTTGCATTGTAAAAAAGTAAAAACACAAATAAAGGATTATAGGAGTTTAACTAATAACTAATCTAGAAAGCAATAAAGTAAAAGAATAAATGAGATCAAGTGAGAGAGATAGGCCAGGTTATCGTGAGTTGAGGTGTGATAGCTGATTGGATCGTCTTGGTAAAAGAGTGCACGGGCAACTCAGTTGCCGTGGCAACTTGCACAACGGGGTTGCCTTGGGCGACTAGTCGGGCAACTACTTGGGCGTCTGGGCAGCAATCTTCAAGGTTCGGCAGAGTGTTCTTCAATGGTTTCTTCTTATCCCTAAGTCAAAACTCTAGCTATTTGTGCATGCCTTGATAATACATCCCTGCGTGAATCAAGGGTGAACAACAACCAATCTTGCGCTCCTCTTAGCCGTTGAAATCCTTGACTTATTCCTAAGCCGGATTAATCTTCACTATCAATAGATTGAATAAAGATCATATTCATTCATTTCTTGAATCTAACTCTCCCGATATTAGATAAATAGATGAAGTTACGAGATCCTCTCCCAATTCACTCGCAAACAAGAATAAGAACCAAGAATGAATAAACCTTGAATAGAAAAGTGCAAACTCTTATTACCTAAACAAAATCCAATAGTTTCTCACAACCACAAAACACAATAACCATAGCCAAATAGATTTAGTTCATGGCTAGGTTCCAAAGAAACACAAGATAAATAATCCCTAGCATGAACCCAATCGAACAAGAAAGAAAATGATGAAGAAGGAGGCTTGTCGAAATCCTCCTTGCCCTAGATGCTTATCGAAAATTCTCTCCTCTTGCCTTCCTTGGAGTTGTCGAAATTCCCCTCTCTTTTGCTCTTTTCCAAGTTGACGATATGGTGCTCTATTTATAGGGTTAGATCAAAGTCCTTCTTTGAGGAGGAAGTTAAGTTGGAATTAAATTATCTTTAAAGAATATAATTCTTTATTATAATTATATTCCTAGTAGAACTTCTCCTATCTTCTTGGAATTTAATTCTTATTTAATCTCTTCATGGAAATCAAATTCCTTTGGGATTGGGCTTTGCTCCACGTCATCTTGGGCTTGTCTAGTCATCAATTTCGACTACCATATCACCTTTGCTCTTGTCGACAATTGCCCTGGCAACTGGCTCGGCGTCTCCTTCATGCATTGCCCTGGCAACTAGCTCGGCATCTCCTTCATGCATTGCCCTGGCAACTAGCTCTAGCATTGCTTTGGCAAGTGATCCTGCACATACACACAAAACACACCAAAGCAGCATCTTTTCCCACAAAAACTACCAAGTTATGTAATCAAGCTCAACGATTAAAGGAAACATGGATTAATGCATAAATGGCTAATTATGCAACTAATATGAGCCTGAGTCTAACAATAATATGAGTAAAAAGGGTAAGAAAAATAGTACTTTTGAACACTTATCAGACAGCTCATAGGCCAGCCCAGTGCAATGTGTGCCAAAGAAAGAAGGAATGAATGTGGTTTAGAATAACAAAAATGAATTAATCCATTCGAGGATCGTGACGGGCTGGAGAGTATGCATGGATTATAAGAGGCTAAATAATGCCACACAGAAAGAGCACTTTCCACTGCCCTTCATTGATCAGATGTTGGACAGATTGGCAGGTAAGGTATTTTATTATTTTTTGGACGGGTACTCGGGGTACAATCATATTGCCATCACCCAGAAAGATCATGAGAAAACCACATTCACTTGTACATATAGGACATTCGCTTTTAGAAGAATGGCCTTTGGACTATGTAACGCCTCAACAACGTTTCAGCATTGCATGATGTCAATTTTTCAGACATGATAGATAATAATTTGGAAGTGTTCATGGATGACTTCTTGGTGTTTCGCAAAACATTCGAGGAATGCCTTCAGAGTTTGGGGCTTGTTTTACAGAGATGCATTGACACTAACCTAGTCTTGAACTGGAAAAAATGCCACTTCATGGTGAAAGAGGGTTAGATCTTGGACATAAAGTGACCAAGAGAGGACTAGAAGTTGACAAAGCAAAAGTTGAGGTAATTAAACAATTGCCACCACCTACAAGTGTAAAAGGTGTTAGAAGTTTCTTGGGATATTCAAGTTTTTACCGTCGTTTCATTAAAGATTTCTCAAAAATTTCTAAACCTTTATGCTTGCTTTTAGAACAAAATACAACTTTTGTGTTTGATGAATCTTGTTTAAAAGCATTTCAGGAATTAAAAGAAAGGTTGATTAATGCCCCTTTAGTCGTGGCACCAGACTGGAATAAGCCATTCAAGCTCATGTACGATGCCAGCGACTATGCCATTGGAGATGTGTTATGACAGAGGCGTGGCAAAGTTTTCCATACCATCTACTATGCCAGCCGTACATTGAATGAGTACCAAATTAACTACACCAAAACTGGAAGGAGTTTCTTGCAGTTGTCTTTGTGTTTGACAAATTCATATCTTACTTGGTGCGTAGCAAAGTTGTGGTATATACAGACCACTCGGCAATCATGTACCTTTTGGCCAAGAAAGAAGCCAAGCCCAGACTAATTCGATGGATATTCTTGTTGCAAGAGTTTGACCTAGAGATTTGAGACAAGAAGGGTATTGAGAATCATGTAACTGATCATTTGTCTCAATTAGAGCACCACCATGATGATAACAACCCTACTGCCATAAGAGATGATTTTTCTAATGAACAATTGCTTGCAATCAATTCTATGCCATGGTATGCTGACATAGTCAACTACCTGGTCAGAAAAATATTCCCACCGGACTTGGCAAGTAATGCCACAAAGCGATTCCTAAGAGACGACAATATTATTGGGATGAGCCGTTCTTGTTCAAGCAATGTTCCAGGGGATAAGCAGCCAAGTATACTTCAGCTCTCCATGCAACACCATACGGAGGGCATTTTGCTGGAATGAAGAAAATGACTAAAGTGTTGCAGTCAAGATTTTTCTAGCTCACACTATTCAAAGACGCCCATTCTTTTGCCAGCACATGCGACCGATGCCAACGTACTGGGAACATTTCCAGCAGGCATCAATTTCCACTATAGAACATCATGCTAGTGGAGCTTTTTGACGTATGGAGGATAGACTTTATGGTTCCCTTTCCTCCATCATTTGGTAATGTATACATACTTGTGGCCGAAGACTATGTCTCAAAGTGGCTTGAGGTTGTTGCTCTCCCATCAAATGAAGCTAAGGCTATTGCTAAATTCCTACACAAGCATATCTTTACTAGATTCGGTGCCCAGAGCCATCATTCATGATGAGGGTACTCATTCTAATGTAATTTAATCATGAGAGCTTTGTGCAGGTATGGAATCCAGTATAGAATTGACATTGCTTACTATCCACAAACAAATAGCCAGGCAAAGATCTTGAACAAATAGAAAAAGAACATTTTGGAGAAGACGGTGAACCCAACTAGGAAGGACTGGTCATTAAGGCTAGATGATTCTTTGTGGGCATACAGAACAACCTTCAAAACCCATAGAAGCTTGTATTTGGGAAGTAATGTCATTTGCCAGTGGTGTTTGAGCATCGAGCTTATTGGGCAACTGTAACACCCTGAAATCTGGCCTAGTCAGAATTGGGTTTCGGCGATCGGAAACCCTACATCAGAATTGTCTAAATATTGTATTGATTTCAACCGCAAGGTCAAATGTATCGATATTGGACTCTAAATGAGTCAAATTATTGTCTAAAAACTTTATTGGAAGTATTGAAAACCTATTTAGTGGCTAAATCATAGAAATTGAAAGTTTAGGGGTATAAGTATTGAAAACCTATTCTCAATTATAATCTCCACATACGTGAGATTATCTGAAGGGATTCCTTCACTTGAAGGAAAATTCATAGTTAATAATATGGGCAAAAAAAGGAAAAAGGATTAGAAACTCACCCGATTAAACAAGCAAGTACCTCTCCCTTCATCTTCATCTTTTCTCCAAGCAAGCACCTCCATTGTTGAGGTTGGAGAAGCTTGAGTTTTCTTCAATTTATCGATATCAAATCATTGCTATCAACCGGGTAAGCTTAATCCCCCAAACTATTATTGAAATCCATAAAGATATAGAGTGTAATCTTAAACTAGGGTTTTGGATATCCAGGGATAATTCATCATTATTGTCTAAATTAAGCTTGGATGTCGATTCTCATATCGTCATATTGATTTCGATAACGTATTATCGATCCTAATAATTTTCCTATTGTTTACCTAGCTCAAGAAAGTGATAGAGAACAACCATCATCTCCACCGAAAGCTAGTAACAAAGAGATTACTATCCGAGAGCCGTGAAAGCTTCAGAATAGCGAGGTGAGTGTAGTCGGAGTCTCAGGACTAAGCTAGGTGCTTTTCTCAATTTCATTGTTATTGAAATTATCATTGCTAACCCTATTGTGAAGGGATTTTGCATCGAATCCTTTAGATGATACATTGGTAAGCATCGGTAAGTATATCATCGAACATCGAACATCAATAGTGTTATTGTTAAGGTCAGTATAATAGCCATTGAATTAAGGAAATATAGAATATCGATTAACGAACATTGTCATTATCATCGTTATAGACATTGTCATCAAGCATTGACATCGATATTGTCATTGTCATTGAAGCATTAAAAATGTATCATCGGTCATTGATATTGTAATTGGGATTATCGAACATTGACATCGAGTCATGAAACAATGAATATTGCCATTGGATTATAGAATATCAATCATTTTCATTATATCATTGTATATTGATCATTGGACTATTGCTATTGCTATTGAATCATTGGATACATTGGACATTGTTATTGTTATTGAACACCGATCATTGATATTGTTACCAGACCTTGGATTCGATGAACATTGGATACAATTGGCATGCCATAGAATTCATGAGCTCAGTATACCGGTGGACTATGGTCCTAGGGCTACGACCTATATTGATTTAGCGAGGCAGAGGGATGTGTTGTGATATTGGTCATATTGGCGAGGTGGAGGGACTAGACCATTTATTGATTTGGTGAGGCGTAGGAATTCGCGTATCCACTACCCAGAATTGATCCAAGGTTTATTGCTAAAATATGATGTTATTGCTTTTGAACATGATCATCGCATCATTATTATCGATCTATTGTATAACCATTCATAGTGTAGGGATGAAAATACATAACATTGATATTGACATTGTTTATGACTACCTCACTAGGCAAAGTATGCCTAATGCATTTCATCTCATGCATTTCAGGTTGGTCGAATTGTTGGATCGAGATAGGAGAAGCTGAAAGTTGGACAAGTCACTTACAAGCTAAAGTAAAGTATTTTGTCCTTATCAACTCCTAGAATGGTGGCAAAGTAGCTAAACTAGTCACTCATGGCATTTTGGATGTATATGTATGGCCTATACTTTGTAATAGGATAAATGGACCTAAAATGACTTGTATGTGGGGCTAAAAGTAACCAAATATGCATAATTGGCTCCTAAAGGTGAAAACCTAGTAAACAAATTCGAATAACCTTAAAATTTGACATGCTAGTAGATTAAATGATTAAAAAACTTTCATCGTTCAACAGGTTAATTCAAATGAAAACCAGCTAAAATCTGTCATTACAGCACATGTGTATTGATACAGGTCAACCTATATCGATTTGGCCTTGCATAATTGGTCATGGTGAAACAAGGCATATCGATACCCAAAAGAAGTGTATCGATACAAACTTCGGCAGTGGAGTTTGGTCATTTAAATGTATCGATACGGTCTTAGGTTGTACCGAAACGGGTCAACCCGTATCGATACAGTCCCTATGGTATCGATACGAAGCCTCTAATCCTTCAAGTTAAAATCAAATCTATGCATATCCGTACCGAAACGGGCTAAGGGGTATCGATAAGGAGGTAGGTATTTCGGTTTAAAGTTATTGAACACAGTTTTAATTTATTTACAAAACGATCACTGAACATAGCAAGGCCTAATCGAATGGGTTAATGTTATCGGAATGACATGATACTTTACATGAACGTTGTTGATGTAATGAATTTCAGTATTGTATAGATAATTGCACTAAAGGACCTCTAAATTATTAGATTCACTGTTTAGTCCTTAAAACTTGTAAAAGTTAGAAATTGGTCATAATTGATCAGTCTTTGTTACAAAAGGGATAAGTTGAACCGAATACGATATTGTATAATGTTTGAAGGTCATAATGTTGACCAAGTGTTGCTTGTTATTGAAATCTCACCGCACCAATCACAGTTTCGATCGCCGGTAGCATTTTTCGACCTGGTTCTCGACTAGGCCGGGGAGGGGGTGTTATATTTGTGGCATCAGAGCTAGAGTTTAGTCGATTCTATGACTAATTTGAAGCCTATTGTACTGTTATTGTGTTACTTTGCCACCTAGGAGTTATATATTGTGTATATTGTGACTTGTCGACTAATCCGATCTCTCTATGTTATAGATATGTCTTGAATTAACGAAGGTCACATAGATGAGCCTGCTACCAGCTCCACGACGCACGGTGAGGAAATAAGGGGGAAACCTACCTAATCCCTCACCTTTGAACGTCGAGCCGGAGTTACCCAATGCTCAGGCTGAGTGTTATCGAAACATGGCCGACATGTTTAAACAATTTATGACCTCAATGAGAGCTGAACAACCTGCGCAATCAGCTCCACCTATTGTCCAGTATACTCGGGCCCCCATTGATAAGCTGGCATCACTCCAAGCCTACACCTTTACCGGACAGGATGATGATAACCCTAAGACTACGAAATACTGACTAGAAAACACATTGAGAGTCTTGAGTAAGCAATTATAGTGTTCTGATGAGCACAAGCTGGAGTGCGCCCTGGCACTATTAGCGGATGAAGCACTCCAGTGGTGAGAAACCACTATACTTACTGTTCCTGAAGAAAACATCTCTTAGGAGTTCTTCCTTCAAGAATTTCGAAAGAAGTACGTTAGTGAGTACTATCTTACAGAAAGACACAACATCTTTCTCCATCTGAAGCAGGGTGGTTGACCTATCGAGCAGTATATCTGCGACTTCGACAAGTACTACCGATATAGTGCTAAATACATCAAGAAGGAGGAGGATAAGTGCAAGATGTTTATTGCTGGGCTAAGCGATGAGTTACGCCCCATGTTTACTGCTTTGGGCATCACCAATTTCCAAGATCTGGTGAATTGAGTTAAAGCTACCGGAACTGCACAGAGAGCTCAAAGGGCCGGTGAGTTTGGTAAATCTGAGAAAAGGTTTAGAGATGATTCCCGACCTTCCAAGTGGAATAAGAAGGGCAAGTATCAAGGCCCTAAACAAGTTACGCACTCACAGCCTTCCCATTTTGGGAGCATCGAGAAACCTAAAACAGTAACCCAATCTTTTGCTAAGACGGCTCCAACCGAAGCACACAAAATCCAATTTGCAACTACTACCAGAAACGACACCCAGTGGGTCAATGCCGTAACCAGACTAGAGTATATTTCTATTGTGGTGAACAAGGCTATTTTATCCGTGATTGTCCCTTGGGTGCTACCAAGTCCACTGCTACACCGGCTACTGTTGCTTCCCCTGCTCAATCCTTTCGAGGCAAGGGATCAAGGCAATTGCCATCAGGAGCTACGGGGAAACCTAGTGGCTTGGGAAAACCATTCAACAAGAAAGAAATGAAGGCTCCTACTCAGATGTATCATGTGAGGAGCCGAGAGGAGGATGATGTGTCGAACATTATTGAGGTACTATAGAATTGTACTTTCACTCCTTATATGCTTTGATTGATCCTGGCTCTACGCATTCATTTATAAGCATTGAACTAGTTAGGAAGATGGAATGTCTAGTGAACCTATGGCATCGAGAATCTCCATAACTAATCGACTAGGTGAATGCGTTACCATAAGCCTTGTATGTGAGAATTGTCCCTTAGTGATCCAAGGGATTCCTTTTGTGGCCAACCTATTGGCTTTACCGATCCATGAGTTTGATGTTATACTGCATCTAGACTGGCTTAGTAAGTGTTAAGTGTGTAAAAATACTAAATTTCTACCCCTTTTACTAGTTATTATTGATAAACTTAGGCTCATTGTAGTTGTATTTTTAGCCATTCATGCATTTTTGCATTGTTTCCTTTGAGGTGATGTTTGATTATATGATTTGGTTAGTTTTGGTGGAAAAGGTACTGCTGGTATATGTTTTTATGCATGCAGGATTAATTGCCCGGGCAAAATGGAGTCTGCCGAAGCAACTGAAGAAAGAAGAAGGAAACTGCCGAATTTGATAGGATAAGCACAATTAATTCGAGATAATAATGAAAGGCAAAGATAGATCCAAAAATAGTTGAGTTCCATGAAGAGGTCAAGATGAGATTAAATTCTAAGAGTTTAGGAGGATAAATAAATAAAAGAGATTTATCTCTTTTATCCTATTTTATTCCAACTCGAACTCTTCCTTATCCAACAAAGGAGTCGACCAAGCCATCTTCTACAAATAGAAGACCTAGCCGCAGCCCATGCGTGTGCAATTTTGGAGAGAAAACAAGGGGCTGTTCGAATTCTTTTTCTTCATCTTTGTTCGATTAGATTCATGCTAGGGAATTTTTATCTTGTGTTTATTTTGCACTTGGCCATGAACTAATTTTATTTGGCTTGGGTTATTGTGTTTTGTGGTTGTGAGAACAATTGGATTTGTTTAGGTATTTGTGTTTGCAATTTTAATTCAAAGTTTGTTCATTCTTGGTTCTTAATTTTGAGATTGAATTGGGAGAGGATCTCGTGAATTCATCCATTTATCTAATATCAGGAGAGTTAGATTCAAGAAACGAATGAGCATGGTCTTTATTCAATTGATGGTGAAGATTAATTTGACTTAGGGATAAGTTGCGAATTTCAATGGCTAAAAGGAGCGCAAGATAGGTTGTTGTCCACCCGTGGTTCACGTAGGGATGTATTATCAAGGCATGCACAATTAATAGTGTTTTGAGTTAGGGATAACGAGAAACCATTGAAGAACGCTTTGCTGAACTTTGAAGGTTGTCGCCCAATTGCCCATGCAATCGCTTCATTCCTAATTGCCCAGGAAATCGTAGAATTACCCAGGCAATCCGACTGGATTCAATTGATGAGCGATTAAGCTACTCTAACACTCAATTACCATGACGATCCATTCAATTATCATACCACGACTCACGATAACCCAACCTACTCTCTCTTATTTGATTACATCTTTCTTTTATTTTATTGCTCTTTTATTTTACTCGTTAAAAACAACTCCTATCACCAATTTGTGTTTTCACTTTCAGTGCGAGAAGTTAGATTCCCGATGTAGCACCAATCCTTGTGGAGACGATATCTATACTATACTATAACTTGCGACGTGTACACTTGCACTAATTGCGAAGCACTTAATACGCACAACAAGTTTTTGGCATCGTTACCGGGGATTGGCAATAGCGACTTTGTTTTTAATTTCTTGCACCTTTGTTTCTTTTATTTCTAATCAGTTTCAAGGGACTTACAACTTTGGTTTTGCATCGGTGTATGACCAGTGCGAGACCAACAACACAAGACTACCCACTTGAACCCGAAATAGAACGAGTTCTTCATAGAAGAAGACGAGAACAACGAGTAGCAATGGCAGATCACCCTGATAATCCAGTTGGCAATCTGAATGCCAATGGTAACATCGTAGCAATAGGAAGAGGAGATCAAGTTGTACAACCTCTTCGTGTCAGGAATAGACCTATCCGAGACTACTTATAGGAAGATCTCAACGGTCTTAATCTAGGAGTTGTCCCACTTGAGATAGAAGCCGCCCACTTTGAATTAAAACCAATGATGTTTAACATGATCAACACAATCGGTCAATTTGGCGGCTCAGCAACTGAAGATGCCAGACAACATCTCGAATCATTCGTGGAGATTTGCAATTCTTTCAAGCTACAAGGAGTCCATAAAGATATCCTAAGGCTGAAATTATTTCTCTATTCACTGAGGGATAGGGCAAAAACGTGACTGAATAGTATTCCACCCGGATCTATAGGATCTTGGACGGATTTGTGTCATGATTTCATTGCTAGATTTAGTTCTACAAATATGACTGATAAGTTGCATAATGATATTACTTCTTTTCGGTAGGCAAACGATGAATTCATGTAGGAGGCTTGGGAGCGATACAGAGAGCTTTTACACAAATGTCACAGGCACAAATTTCCATTATGGATGCAAGTGATGATGTTCTACAACTCAGTGAACACGTCGACAAGGATGATGCTAGATGCCTCAGCAAATGGCATACTCCTCGACAATTCACTCGAGGAAGCAATAGAGATTTTGAACCGTCTTACCAAGAACGATTATCAGTTCCCAACCACCCAAAGAGGAATAGTCAGATGCAACGCCACGATCAATGAGCTTGATTCATCGGGATCTATTTCTGCACAGTTGGCCACTTTAACCAATATGGTTAAGAACATGCAGCGACCTAGCAACACACAGGAAATCAAGGTAGTAAATTCAATTTTTGATTTATGTAATAGTAACCATGATTCTTCTGAGTGTCCGCAGAACCCAGAATCTAACTTTTACGTTGGAAATTATAACCGGAACAACAATGTGATGTCCAACACATACAATCCAGCCTAGAGGAAGCACCCTAATTTTTCATAGAGCAACCCAAACAATTCTATTAATCAGAATAGTCAGAATACACAAGCATCGGGGTTCCAGCAGAACATGCCACGACAACAGATGCCGCAACAACAATCAACACCAGCTAGTTCTTTGGAAAATTCTCTCAATGCTTTTATGTTAAAAACTGAATCTTATATGGTTGAGAATAGTACTTTCATGAAGAAGGCTAATGCTTTTATGAACAAGACAGAGATGAGATTGCAAAATCAAGAGGCAGCTTTAAAATCCTTAGAGACACAAGTCGGGCAATTCGCCCAGAACTTGAATATGAGACAACCAGGTGGTTTACCTAGTGATAATGAGGTCACCAAAGGAATAGGCCATGAGCAGTGTAAAGTAATCACCACTCGAAGAGGAAGGAAGCTTAATGATGCACCTGCTCAGCCAATAAACCGACTAGGAGAGCAACCCCTTCCTCAAAAAGAAGTAATCGGTGAGAATCCCTCATCTAAAATTAGTAAAGCGAAGATTGCCCAGGTAATTCTAGATGCCCAGGCAATTCCAATTGCTCCGGCAAGTTCAGTTGCCCAGGCAAGTTGCAATGAAACTCCCAGAAAAAAGGATGAAGAGATCCGAATTCCTCCACCATTCCCACAAAGATTGAAGCGGCAAAAGTACGAGTACCAATTCAAGAAATTCCTTGACATCTTGAAACAAGTTCACATCAATTTGCTGTTGGTCGAAGCAATAGAGCAAATGCCGAACTATGCTAAGTTCCTTAAAGATATCGTCTCTAAGCGAACAAGGCTAGGAGAGTTTGAAACCATTGCTGTAACGGAAGGATGCATGGCTATGTTGCACAACCGCATGCCACCTAAACTTAAGGATTCTGACAGTTTCACTATACCTTGTGCGATCAGAAATCACTATATCGAGAAGAGATTATGCATTCTTGGAGCAAGCATAAACCTTATGCCAAAATCTGTTTTCCAACGATTAGGAATAGGAAAGGAGAGGCCAACAATAGTGATGCTACAACTTGTGGACAGATCCTATGCGCATCTAGAGGGAAATATCGAGGATATCCTGGTAGGAGTTGATAAATTTATTTTTCCCAATGATTTCATTATTTTGGATTGTGAAGCAGATGAGTTCGCACCTATCATTCTTGGGAGACCGGTTTTAGCAACGGTAAAGACCTTGGTCGATGTCGAGAAAGGAGAACTCACCATGAGGGTAAACGACTAGCGAGTGAAGCTTAATGTTTTCCAAACCCTTAAGCATGCCGATGATCTAGAAGTGTGCCAAGTCATCCAAGCCACAACTGAACTCAATTTCGACATGGAGGAAGATTGCCTTAACAATTGCCTCAGCAATTGTAATGCCGAACCTGAGGAACTTGAGAAGCCGGATGATGAAGAGCAAAATGAAGCCAATTGGATAGCAAGTCGTCTAGGTAAGTATTTTGAACCATTGGACTACTGAGGTAAGGAAGGTAAAATCGAAAAACCCTCTACTGGACAAAATCCTATTCTTGAATTGAAACCATTGCCAGGGCAATTGAAATATGCTTATTTGGGAAACGATAACACTTTGCCTGTGATAATTTCTTCTAAGTTGCACCCTAAACAGGAAAAAAGGTTGATCGACATGTTGGCATTTAACAAGAAGGTAATAGGATGGACAATTGTTGACTTGAAGGGAATTAGCCCGGCATTATGTATGCACAAAATTCTATTGGAAGATAATCACAAACCGACAATTGAGGCACAAATGAGGCTGAACCCTGTTATGAAGAAGGTCGTGAGGAAGGAAATCATCAAATGCCTTGACGCCGATATCATATATCCTATCTCCGATAGTACATGGGTAAGCCCGGTACAATGTGTATCGAAAAAGGGAGGCATAATCGTGGTAAGCAATAAAAGCAACGAACTTATCCCAACTAGGACTGTGACCGATTGGAGGGTTTGTATGGATTACCGTAAGTTAAATAAAGCTACTAGGAAAGATCACTTTCCTTTACCCTTTATTTACCCAATGCTTGACCGTCTTGCAGGTAAATCTTTTTATTGTTTTCTTGATGGTTACTCAAGTTATAACCAAATCGCCATAGCACCAGATGATCAGGTAAAGAACACTTTCTCATGCCCGTATGGTACCTATGCTTTCTGAAGGATGCCGTTGGGATTATGCAATGCTCCAGAAACTTTCCAGAGATGTATGATGGCAATTTTCTCCAACATAGTGGAAGATTTCCTGGAAATCTTCATGGACGATTTTTTTCGGTATTCGGAGACAACTTCAACAGTTACCTCGATAATTTGGAGAAAGTGCTAACACGATGTGAAGAATCTAATCTAATGCTCAATTGAGAGAAGTGCCACTTTATGGTAGATGAAGGTATAGTGCCCGGTCACAAGATTTCCTCCAAAGGAGTTGAAGTCGATAGAGCCAAGGTGGAAGTAATTGAAAAATTGCCACCACCAAATTCAGTCAAAGGGATTCAAAGCTTTTTCGGTCATGCAGATTCTATAGAAGGTTTATTTATAATTTTTCTAAAATTTCTAAACCTTTGTGTAATTTGCTTGAATAGGACAAAGCTTTTAATTTTGATGACTCATGCATCCAAGCATTTGAAGCCTTGAAGAAGCAACTTGCCTCGGCACCTATTGTCGTCCCGCCCGATTGGACCTTACCTTTTGAACACATGTGTGACGCAAGTGATTTCGCGGTAGGAACAGTTTTAGGGCAATGCACAGACTTTTCATGTGATTTACTACGCTAGTAAAACTCTAAATGGTGCACAATCAAATTACACCACGACGAAGAAAGAATTACTAGCAATAGTTTTCTCATTTGATAAGTTTTGTTCCTACTTGATTGGTACTAAGGTAATTGTTCATACCAATCACTCAGCAATTAAGTACCTATTTGCTAAAAAAGATGCCAAACCTCATTTAATTCGTTGGATTTTACTTTTACAAGAATTTGACATCGAAATTAAGTACATGAAAGGAACAGAAACCAAGTTTTTGATCACTTATCAAGGTTAGAAAAAGGCGATGAAGATTCAAACTCTTTGGAGATCCACGATACATTCCCGGATGAACAATTGTTAGTTGCCCCGGTAACTCTCTGGTACGCCGATTTGGTTAATTTCTACGTTAGTGGTATTTTGCCTTATAACCTTACTCACCAAGGAAAGAAGCGGTTATGACATGATGCTAAGCATTATTATTGGGACGAGCCTCTTTTGTTTAAACAACGTGCAGATCAGGTGATAAGACGATGCGTTCTCGAGGAGGAGCAGGACAATGTGCTTCGACAATGTCATTCTTCACCCTATGGAGGCCATTTTGGAGGAACTCGCACCGCGGCCAAGGTCTTACAATCCGGCTTGTATTGGCCCACTCTTTACAAAGATGCTCAAGAATTCTATAAGAGGTGTGATCGATGTCAGCAAACGAAAAATATTTCACGCCGACACGAGATGCCACTACAGAATATCCTTGAGGTCGAGTTGTTTGACGTGTGGGGGATCAATTTCATGGGGCCCTTCCCATATTCATTCGGCAATTTATATATCCTATTTTCTGTGGACTATGTGTCTAAATGGGTAGAGGCAGCTGCAGTTCCTAGCAACGATTCGAAGACCGTGCAGAAATTCTTGCAGAAAAACATATTCACATGATTCGAGACACTGAGGGCAATTATCAGCGATGGAGGCACACACTTCGACAATAGGCTAATTGCCAAAATGTTGGAGCGATTTGGAGTGCCACACAAAATTGCCACGGCATATCATCCACAGACAAACAGGCAAGTTGAAATTTCCAATGGTGAATTGAAGGTAATTCTTGAAAAAGTTATCAATCCTTCTCTAAAGGATTGGTCTACAAGAATTGATGAAGCACTATGGGCCTATCGAACAACATTCAAGACGCCTTTAGGCATGTCTCCTTGTAGACTTGTCTACGGTAAGACTTGCCACCTTCCGGTGGAGATCGAACATAAGGCTTATTGGGTGATCAAAACTGTCAACATGGATTGAGAGAGTGCTGGACAAAAGTGATTACTGGACCTCAACGAGATTGAAGAATTTCGTGCCATAGCTTACGACAACGCGAGAATCTACAAGGAGAAAACGAAGCGTTGGCATGACAAGAAGTTATTGCCCGACAATTTTTGCCCGGGCAATTAGTTATTCTCTTCAATTCTCGGTTAAAACTCTTTCTAGGAAAACTGAAATCAAGATGGTCCAGGCCATTTGAAGTCGTCAAACCCTTCTCCTATGGTGCTGTGATAATCAAACATGAATCAAAGTTAACAGACAAAGATTAAAGCACTATGCCGTCAACCATTTCGAGCGCGACAAGGAAGTAGTTACTTTAGGAAATGCATGATCATGCTCTCCTTTAGTATTTCTTATTTATTTTCAGTTTTATTTTTAATTTTAGACTTATTTTATTTTTAGATTTATTTTTTTGGTTTTTAGGATAAAATTGTGTTTTTAGTTTAATTTACATTCTTTTTATCTTTATCTTTCCACAAATTTTTAGGATCATTACCTTTTAGAATTTCTAGTTTATCTTATTTATCTTTATATTTAATTATTTAATTTTATCTATTTAATGTTTATTTTTTATGTTTAATTTTTTTAGGATAAGAGTTATAGATAAAGAAGAGTCAGATCTAAGAAAGAAGTTTATACTCCAAAGAGAATTATGGGCTGATTTAGGGGGCTTATAAAGCATATTTTACCCTTAATATTTCCGCTAAAACCCTTTTACAAACCCCATTGCCGTCCAAACCTTTCCCTTTCCCCAAATCCCTTTTACCGTCAAAAGCAACCAACCCCCTCACCTTCTTTCAAATCATTCTCACTCACCATCTTTATTACCCATCTTTTCTTTCTCCCATCACCATTAAAATCTTAAGCTTCTCTTCAACTCTTTCTTTTCCTCTTTCAACTCTTAAGTTCCTTTTTCTTTCTTTGTTTTTCTTTCTTCCATTCAACAATCACCACAACCAAGATTCCCCATGGCTATGAAACTCAAAACCTTGGTGCACCCGAGTTCTTCTAAAGAACCCCCTTTCAAGTGATATGCAACTTCGGCCATCGAAGAAAGATATCTCCGTAAGTTCGCGAGCCGCAAGATATGGGAGGAACAAGGCTTCGTCTACACTGCCTCTCACAAAGATTTCGGCCTTGATCTAATTATCTTCCAGGTTATCGAGCACCAAAAGTGGCAAATATTTTGTCATCAACCAGAACCGGGCAACGTCACATGGGTAAGAGAATTTTATGCTCATTCTCGTAACCCAGACAATCCCTATGTTTACATTCATGGCAGGGCTGTCCCTATCGACGCCAAGAACATCAATGCCTTCTATGGCGTATACATTGAGAGGGATGAACACCAAGAATTTGTGGACAAAATCACGGCGAAAGGACTCAAGAAGGTGTTCCAAGACCTCACAATTCTAGGAACTCATTGGAATGAAGGCTCGCACAAGGGCACGGTAAATTGCCTCTGGCTTAAACCCGAGGCAAAACTTTGGAATAAATTCGTTTAAGCTTGCTTGATGCCCACCACACACAACACTACTGTTGATACACCTCGCCTCTTGCTTATACATTCTATTTTGAACAAACGAATTATCAATATTGGACAAGTTATCTATTCTGAGATTTTTGCTTGTAGCCGAAAGGATAAGGGTTCACTTTTCTTCCCAAGTCTGATATCCCAACTTTGTGAGAAGGAGAAAGTTCCGAGTGACCCAACAGATTAGAAAGCACATGCCAAGACTGGATGGAATCGTGCACAGTACTGGAAGATCATGGGTGAAGCACCAGAAAAAGACCCTGCACCGAAGATTGCCCGAGAAATACCTGTTGCCTCGGCAATGCCAGATGCCTCAGCCAGTGCTGATGCCCAAGAAAGTAAGCCAGTCTCAGTAGACACAAATCACCTTGAATCCATACTCCTCCCTTTAGCATATTGATTGGAGAAAATCGAGATAAGACAATTGTTGTTTATGAGGTATATGAAGGATCAAAACACTGCCATCACACGAGTAATCTTGGAGAAATACCCCGACAACACAGTTTTGTTCCTAATCTTCCCTTCCGAACTGCTTGTCCATGCAACTGAAGATGCTCAACCAACAACAACTAGTGATGTCCCATCAACCACTGCAAAAGACAAAGGTAAAGCCCCTCTTAATGAACCAACCCGTATTGAGACTTTGTCTGGTTTTTTAGACTCAGAAGAATCCTCCGCTGCACCCATGAAGTTGCCTCCAATCACATCCTCCAAAACAAAACACAAAGCTTCCATCACCGAAGAAGTCGAAGAAGAGGATGACGAGGGCGATGAGGTAGCCCCCGCACGGGAATCAGTTCTTTCACCAGCCACAAGACAATAACCACCGTGCGCAAGCAAGAGACTCAAGCAAACCACTAAAAGGAAACTCATCACCACGATGACAAACTCTCGGAGTAAGTCATAGTTCCTTATTTTTTCTTTTATTTTTGCATGCATTGAGGACAATGCCTCACTCGAGTTTGGGGGGATTGTTGCTAGTTAGTTCATTTTAGTTGCATTCACCTTTAGGAATTACATTTAGGATTCATATATTACTTGCCTTGCCTTTAGTTGGATTAAATTTGCTTAAACTTGATGAATATCCGATGATGACATTGCCACTGTACTTAATTGATAGAACTTTCAATTCTAGGATGCACATAGAAAACACTTAGAATCTTACTATGATGCTAAATTTAAATTTACACTGTTGTGACTTGATTGATTGAAGGAGACTTAGTGAACTTAGGCTAATTTTTTAAATTTGGTAAATAAAAAGAAAAGTTGAAAACTAGAGGTGTCCGAAACTGGCTCTAGTATTGTGCTTAAAAAGGATCGCTAGAGGTGCCCAAAAACTGGCTCTAGTCGACTAAAAATCAAGATATAAAATTGAATACCTTGCTAGAGGTGCCCAAAAACTGACTCTAGTCGACTAAAAATCAAGATAAGAAATTGAATACCTTGCTAGAGGTGCCCGAAATTGGCTCTAGTAAAAACATAATAAAAAAACCCAAGGAATTAATTTGAAAACCTATTGCTCACATGGAATCTAGAAAATCAACTTGTACACAACTCCGCACACACTCACGAGCATTATAGTTTGATTCCGGGTAACTTCTAGTCCATCTAAAAAATTGAATGTCAATCATACTTTGTTCCACGGTTTTGAGGAATGAAGTCAAGTACGAAGCAAACTTTTGAAAACTAAAGCATCGACAGGTAATTGTTAGTTTGCATTGCTTGAGGACAAGTAATAGTTTGAGTTTGGGGGTGTGTTGAGTGTGTGAAAGTACTAAATTTCTACCCTTTTTACTCGTTATTATTGATAGACTTAGGTTCATTCTAGTTGCATTTTTAGCCATTCATGCATATTTGCATTGTTTCCTTTGTGGTGATTCTTGATTATATGATTTGGTTAGTTTTGGTGGAAAAGGTGCTGCTAGTATATGTTTTTATGCGTGAGGGGTTAATTGCCCGAGCAAGATGAAGACTACCAAAGCAACTAAGGAAAGAATAAGGAAACTTCCGACTTTGATAGGATAAGCCCAATTAATTCGAGATAATCATGAAAGGCAAAGATAAATCCTAAAAGAGTTGGATTTCCATGAAGAGGTCAAGAGAAGATTAAATTCCAAGATTTTAGGAGGAGTTTTTGGAGGATAAATAAATAAAAGAGATTTATCTCTTTTATCCTATTTTATTCCAAGTCGAACTCTTCTTTATCCAACAAAGGAGTCGACCAAGCCATCTTCTATAAATAGAAGACCTACACGTAGACCAAGCTGTTCGAATTCTTCTTCTTCCTCCTCTTTGTTCGATTAGATTCATGCTAAGGAATTTTTATCTTGTGTTTATTTTGCACCCGACCATGAACTAATTTTATTTGGCTTGGGTTATTGTGTTTTTGTGGTTGTGAGAATGATTGGATTTGTTTAGGTATTTGACTTTGCAATTTTAATTCAAAGTTTGTTCATTCTTGGTTCTTAGTTTTGAGAGTGAATTGTGAGAGAATCTCGTAAATTCATCCATTTATCTAATACCGGGAGAGTTAGATTCAAGAAACGAATGAGCATGGTCTTTATTCAATCGATGGTGAAGATTAATTCGACTTAGGGATAAGTTGTGAATTTCAACAGCTAAAAGGAGCGCAAGATAGGTTGTTGTCCACCCTTAGTTCATACAGGGATGTATTATCAAGGCATGCACAATTAACAGCGTTTTGGGTTAGGGATAACGAGAAACCATTGAAGAACGCTTCGCCGAACTTTAAAGGTTGTTGCCCAATTGCCCACGCAATTGCTCTATTCCCAATTGCCCAGGCAATCGTAGAATTGCCCAGACAATCCGACTGGATTCAATTAATGAGCATTTGAGCTACTCTAGCACTCAATTCCCATGACGGTCCATTCAATTATCATACCACGACTCACGATAACCCAGCCTACTCTCTCTTATTCGATTACATCTTTCTTTTATTTTATTGCTCTTTTATTTTACTCATTAAAATCAACTCCTATCACCAATTTGTGTTTTCACTTTTAGTGCGAGAAGTTAGATTCTCGAAGTAGCACCAATCCCTGTGGAGACGATATCTATATTGTATTGTACTATACTATACTATACTATACTATACTAATTTGGTTGGGGTTATTGATGACTAATCGATGGTTGCCTGGGCGACTAGCTGGGCAACTACTTGGGCGTCTGGGCAGCAACTTCAAGGTTCGGCAGAACGTTCTTCAATGGTTTCTTCTTATCCCTAAGTCGAAACTCTAGCTACTTGTGCATGCCTTGATAATACATCCCTGCGTGAATCAAGGGTGAACAACAACCAATCTTGCGCTCCTCTTAGCCGTTGAAATCCTTAACTTATTCCTAAGCTGGATTAATCTCCACCATCAATAGATTGAATAAAGACCATACTCATTCGTTTCTTGAATATAACTCTCCTGATATTAGATAAATAGATGAAGTTACGAGATCCTCTCCCAATTCACTCGCAAACAAGAATAAGAACCAAGAATGAGTAAACCTTGAATTGAAAGTGGAAACTCTTATTACCTAAACAAAATCCAATTATTTCTCACAACAACAAAACACAATAACCCCAACCAATCAAGTTAGTTCATGGTTGGGTTCAAAAGATATACAAAGAATAATCCCCAAACCATGAATCTAATGGAAGCAAAGAAGAAGAAGAAATCGAACTCTCTCCCCCTTGCTCTCTTGTCAAAATTTCTCTCTTCCTGCCCTATGGGGTTGTCGAAATTTTCCCTCCTCTTGCTCTCTCTCAAGTTGACGATATGGCCTCTTATTTATAGGGCTAGGTCAAAGTCCTTCTTTGAGGAGGAAGTTAAGTTGGAATTAAATTATCTTTAAAGAATATAATTCTTTATTATAATTATATTCCTACTAGAACTTCTCCTATCTTCTTGGAATTCAATTCTTCTTTAATCTTTTCATGGAAATCAAATTCCTTTGGGATTTAGCTTTGCTCCACGTCATCTTGGGCTTGTCTAGTCATCAATTTTGACTACCATATCACCTTATTCTTTGTCGATAATTGCCCTGGCAACTGGCTCGGCGTCTCCTTCATGCATTGCCTTGGCAACTAGCTCGACATCTCCTTCATGCATTGCCCTGGCAACTGGTTCTAGCCTTGTTTAGGCAAGTGATTCTGCACACACACAAAAACACACCAAAGCAACATCTTTTTCCACAAAAATCACCAAGTTATGTAATCAAGCTCAATGGTGGAAAGAAACATGAATTAATGCATGAATGACTAATTGTGCAACTAATATGAGCTTAAGTCTAACAATAATATGAGTAAAAAGGGTAATAAAAATAGTACTTTTGAAAACTTATCACGCCCCCAAACTCGAACTATTGCTTGTCCTCAAGCAATGCAAACTAACAATTACCTGCCAAGACTTTAATCATCAAAGACATGCTTCAAACTTGAATTCAAACCTCAGAACTGTGGCACAATGTATGATCACCTTTTAATTTTTCGTATAGCACAAAAATTTCCCGGAACAAAACTATAATGCTCGTGACAATGTGTGTGCGTAGTTGTGTACAAGTTGATTTTCAAGATTCTATGTGAACAATAGGCTTTTATCAATTTAATTATCGGGGCATTATTTTTATTTTCACTAGAGCCAATTTCGGGCACCTCTAGAAAAGTAAGCAATTTCTCATTTTATTTTAGTTGACTAGAGCCAATTTCGGGCACCTCTAGCGATTATTTAATGTGCATTAACTACTAGAGCCAGTTTCGGGCACCTCTAGCAAGAAAGTGCAATTACTACTAGAGCCAGTTTTGGGCACCTCTAGCAAGAAATTAACTTTTAATTTTCAATTTTAAATTTACCCTAATTTTAAGCAACCTAAGTTCACTAAGTTTCTTTCAATCAACAAGCCACAACCGTGTAAAAAAAATTCAACATCATAGTAAAATTCTAAGTTCTTTTCATGTAATCCTAAAATTAAAGGTTCTTTCAATTAAGTGCAGTGGCAAAAATTCATCATTGGATATTCAACAAGTCTTAAGCAATTAAATCCAATTAAAGGCATGACAAGTAACATATGCAACCTATATGTGATTGCTAAAGATGAATGCAACTTATCATGAAACTAACTAGAAACCAACACCCCCCCAAACTCTAGAGAAGCATTGTCCTCAATACATGTAAGAGTGAAACAAAATTTAAAAAAAAACTAAATGAAATGAGTTAGTCGGAGAGGTCGTCACCTCGAGTGATAAGTTTCCTTCGTGCCGTTTGCTTGATTCATTTTTCAGTCGGTGGTTGAATGTTGGTACTGCGTGAATAGCGTTGCTTTGATTTGATCCATGTTTGCCGATTTAGGTTCACTTGCCTGGGCATCGCTAGTTTCTGTTGTGGTTGCGGTGGCAAGTAGTCGGAAGTAAATTTCCTTAGCATGGTGGTTGTGAGTCTTGTTGTGGAAAAGAAAACCTAGAAACTAAAGATAATGAAGAAAAATAAAATCTCTCCTAAAAATTCCAAAAAATAAATAAAGAGAGGGAGAGAAAAAAAGATAACTGAAAATAATAGAAAGAAAAGAAAAAAAATAGTTCGGGTTATCTTCGATATTCCCTGAGTGGCTCGCTCGGTTTGGTCTTACAGCTAGACCGGGTCAAGGGGAGGAAGTCATGACGACTCCTCCATGAAGCATAAACAAACACCCTAACAGTCTGAAAGCTCTTGAGCGCTGAACTACACACATTGGCATCTACCAAACAGTCAAACATGCCCCACAAACCAGTTGTGTCATTCTCCTAAATCTACTATATATGAGAAATGCCCTTGAGAAGGGCGATGATACTTCCCAAGTATCAACAAAACTCCTTCTAAGTGAACAAAGGGTCACCCAACCAACGTGCATCCACGGATCAATTCCAAGAGCAGTTTATCCATACCCGCTTCATAAATATTATTCACGTATAACGATGAAGATTTTTGCCATAACTCTCACAATGTATCTGAATGCTCCTCAACGACTACTGTAACACCCACAACTCGGATGTCACAATTGGGCAAGCCCAACCCAAAACTATAAAAAAATTACACTAGATTTAGCCCAAACACATTCATTTCATAAAATCCATCAAGTCTGAGTATTTCAAAGTGGATAAACTAATTTAAAACGTTACATACAAGCTCTATTTAAATACATAATTAAAAACATTCAAATCATAATTTAAATCTCAAAATAAGTGTTACAATACAACATAAGGTCCTACGAATACATTGCCCAATATATCTAAGTACTATACTCGGACACAAGTCGATGTTAAGATCCTACTCTGATGGTGCTCCGACGATGCACGAAAACCTACTAAACTGCGAACAAAAATAACAATTTCGAACGCTAAACTAACAAAGCTCAGTGGATACACTTCCACTCAACCATGCTTCATTCAAATCATAAATAAGAGAAATCAACTAAAGAATGACATCAGGGCATAAATACAACATTAGCTCTACCTCTAGCCTCCTAAACACATAGCAACACAATAGAAGATATTAACCACAAACATAGCACATGGTACACCATACAAACAAACATGGAGTGAGGCCTGGTGCCCCCAAAGCTTCAAGAATATACACCCATGCTCAGAATCTCTCGTCGAGCATCTTCGAATAAGACCCGGTGTCACACAGCTTCGGGAACGTACATTCACAAAATCAATAACCATAGTGTTGCAACACACTCAACTCTCACTGGGTATCCGGATCCCACCAAAACAAGGTACTCAACCATACGGATGCCCTTACGTGGCATACTACACTTATTCAATCCACCAAGGATCCTTATTGTTCAAACCAACGAACCATACAAGGTTTTATTAAGATATTACTTATTAAGCTCGTTTATGGGGATTGAATCTTAGTTTCTCAGTTTTACTATTCATTTTACCACTTTAGAAGCTCATTAGGCCTTAGTCCTTGAATTATGGGTCCCTCGAACTCAAAATGAAATTTTTGGGCAAATTACCTAGTGAGTACCGATACTCTCTTATGAGTATCGATACTCTCCAATGAGTAATGATACCCACTTACGCGTATCGATACCTAGCTTGTCTTTAGAAAGGTTTGAACCCAAAACCCGTACTGATACACGGAGTCGTGTATCGATACCCCAGGCGTACCGATACGTTTCCTAGTACATTGATACCCATTTTGGCTACTGGAATTTGGTAGAACATAGGGTATCAATACCCCCTTAGGCGTATCGATACGCCCTTGTAATTTGGAATGATTTCATTAATTTTAACATGGGGTACAGATACGCGTTCAACTTGTATCGGTACTCAAACCCAAAATTCATTTTCTGGAAGTTTGAATTCACTCCAAACATCCCAAAACCTTTAAGGTAAAACCCCAAATCAAGCATACAAGTTATAAAGGGTAGTTTAAGTGGTTTCCTACCATTTTAATATCAATTTTAGGTTTAGCCATTAAAGTGGTCTTAAGCTCTTAAACAACCAGGACACTAAACCAAGCAACAAGCAATCTAATTTTATGATTTCCTGGAATACAAAGGAGTTAGTAGTGTACTAACCTTGAAGAAAAGCTGCAAACGAAGCTCCAAGCCAACACTTCAAGCCTTCTCCTTCTGTTTAACCTTGGAAGCTTCTCCAACCTCTTTCACTACAAAGAGATGTTGTAAAACGAATTACAACATGCATTAGAATAAGAATCCAGCTAAACTTACTCTTAGGGCTAGAAAAACGAGATTAACTCCATCTTTAACCCTAACTCTCACAACCCCCCATAGCACTCAAGAACACCTTCATCCACAATTTCTAAAGATTTTTACCTTGTCTCGTAGATCCTTGGAAGACGACCAACCTTCTGTCAATAACAATTCTGAGATTTACTCTCCAAGACACAAAGATTCAACCTTTCACTTAGATGTAGGGTTAGGAAATAAAGGGTTGAGAGGATGAAGAAGACAAAGAGACAAAGTGTGATCTCATGTGCATATTTTTCTGCAGAGGTGTTAAACACCCCATTCTCCTCTTCAAAATAAGGCAAGTTACTCTTTTACCCCTTTCTCATCCTCCTAACCCAAAAACAACTTAAGACCCAAACCCAAAAACAAAAGATAGCCCATTAAAGCTCTCAAAGGCCCAAACTCTTGGTCAAAACATGAAGCCCAAACTTTTGGTTAAACTGACCCCGAATTTCGAAATTTGGGTTGTTACAACTCTCCTCTCCTTAAAGAAAATTTCATACTCGAAATTCACCTTTTAGAAACAGATGTGGATAGAGCAACTTCATATCCTTCTCGACTTCCCACATAGACTCCTTGACTCTGTGGTTCCTCCACGACATCTTAACTAGAGGTATACATTTGTTGCGCAACTCCTTTACTCTTTTGTCCAAAACTCTCATCGGTTCCTGCTCGTATCTGAAGTCGGTGTTGATCTCAATCTCTTCAAGAGGAATAACATGGGAAGGATCAAAACGGTCTCAACATAGACACGTGAAACATGTTGTGGATGTATGCCATCTTCGGGGGTAAAGCTAACCAGTAAGTTACAGGTCCAACCCTCTCAAGGACCTCATACGGGACGATAAACCTCAGGTTCAACTTGCCCTTTCGCCCAAAGTGGATAACTCTATTCCACTGTGACATCTTGAAGAACATCTTGTCACCAACCTCATACTCAATGTGATTGCGCTTCCTATCCGCATAAGCTTTTTGATGGTCAAAGGCCGTTTGCAATGTTTCCTTGATTATCTGAACCTTATCCTTGGTTTGTCTAACTAAGTCTAACCCCATGATCATTCTCTCTTTAAGCTCGGTTCATCATAATGCTTGATTGGAAACTGTTGTTGTAGGCAAACTCGGCTAGCGGTTGTTGTTCTTCCCAACTCTTTTCAAATTCAATGATACAACGCCGGAGCATATCCTTTAAGATCTGGATAACTCGCTCAGACTGACCATTGGTACGACAGTGAAAAGTCGTACTGCAATGCACCTTGGTCTCCAAAGCCTCACATATTTTCTTCTACAACCTTGTTGAAACGCGGATCTCTATCTTGGATGTACAATCAGGTTAACCTCTCAAGCGTAAAATCCATACGCACCGGCAAGAAATAAGGAGACTCGGTCAAATGATCGACTATCACCCATATGGCATCATGCCTCTTTTGCGTTAAAGACAACCCTGTTACAAAATCCATGGTCACCCGATCCCACTTCCATTAGGGAATATGAAAGGGCTGAAGGAAACCTAAAGGAACCTAATGTTTGGCTTTATCTTACTGACAAGACAAGCATATTATCACAATTCGAACACATCTCCTTTCATACTAGGCCACCAATAAAAAGGACGAAGGTGTAACACCTCGATCTCGATCCAAATCGGAAGTACTACATCCGAGTCATTCAAAATTCGACCCATTAAATTATCAATTTAAAACCATAAGTTTAGCCATTTTCAAAATACCAAATCATCCATAATTCCATGTGATTAAGTAAGCATTTAAATAAGTTTACAAAATAGAAGCTCCAAGTTTAAAACACCGTATATCAAAATAACATTTTAAATAGTGTTACAAACTCAATAGTGGTAAGGTCTTATGAATACATTAGCCCAAACTAAAATAACAAGTATTGTACTCTGAAGTGAATGCGATGCTAGAAAATCCTCATCGATGAGCTCATCCAAAGGGGTGACCTGTCAACCTACGCACGAAAAAACCACACATCCGCACGCTGAACTAAAAAGTGCAATGGTAATTTTCTACTCTACCATAATTCGTGATTATCATAAATAAGCATGCAAGAATGATATAGCTTATAGAGCATAGATAAGGTCTTTCTATCTATGAGTTGTCATCTAGCCTATGCTAGCTAAAGTTCTTAGATCACCTCTCTCAAGTTATGATTAAGTCTATAACAAATCATACACGTTTCCAAAAGACTTTTCTATACTCGAGGTCACATAGCCTATCGAGATAATCAAGCTCACACAGCCCATCAAGCTAATACATGACATACCCTGATCACTCAACCATCGGGTGCATAAGATATCATCTATAGCATCCACACAACATACATAAGCACATCCATATATCATCTACATAATGGCCAACGAAGCCCTACTTTACCCATGCTCACACAGCCATCAGATTACTCGTGTTCACACAGCTATTGGGTTAAATGGACCATATACGGATCCCCATATCCACGAATACTTCCTAGACATACTTAGATCACATTAGTCACAAGTAGAATTTACCTAATGTCACTCAGCCAATCAGGTTACTCGAGCTCGCTCAACCTATCAAGTCTATTACCTTATTTGGATCACTATAGCCACGGATAGGCTCTAACCGCACGCAGATCACTTTGCCTGTGGGTACGTCAGATGTACTTGATCACTCAGCCTGAAGTACACATCCCCTTATATAAGTATTGTAGTATTGACTCTAGCACATTCAGATTCTTTTACAACAACCATAACATAATACATGTTCCCCGAGCATTCATACACCTCACCAAGAGGTAAGTGGCACCAAGCTAAGCTATCATCCATATGCCCCCAAGGCATGACACTAACCATCATGATTATATCGAGTCATCATTACTAAGATATTACACGTTATTATCATCCATGAGAGTTAAATCTCGGTTTCTCAGTTTTACAATTCATTTTATCACCCTAGAAGCCTATTGGGCCATAGCCCTCAAATTTTAAGTCCTTCGAACACAAAATGTATTTTCCGGACAGATTGCCTAGTGAGTACTGATACGCACCCTCGAATACCGATACGCCTCTTTGAGTATCGATACCTACCATATGTGTACCGATACTCAGCTTCACATAAAGAGGTTGACCGTTAACCCCGTACTGATACACAAACCCCGCATATCGATACGCCCTAGGTATCGATACAGCTCCAAGCATACCGATACCATTTTAAGCTACTGAATTTCAATGGAACATGGGGTATCAATACCCTCCTTAGGCATATCAATATGCCCTTTAAAACTCATATGTGTTCATCATAAATAACATAGGGTATCGGTACGGGGCTCCCTGCATACCGATATCAAAGCCCAGAAATGGCTTCCAAGGCTCGAGAATCAGTTCCCAAGCCCCCAAAATGTAACACTTAACCCTCTAACTTAATCTTGCATCTTATGGGAGTTAATTAGGGTGGTTTCCTACCATTTTTACACAATATTAACAACTAATCTGAATTTCACCATTAACAAGGCTTAAAGCTAATAAACCCAACTTTAGCAATCATAAACCACACATCAAGCAAGGCAATCACTTTATGTTCTTCAAGAATCAAATGAGTCAAAGATGTATTGACCTTTAGTAACAAATCTTGGATTCAAGCTCTCTAACAAAGGCTCTTCAACTTCTCTCTCAACTCAAGCTTGGAAGAACCCGAAGACACCTCATTTATACCCTAAAACCAAGGAAACGAATAAAACTTAAACCAAAAGCTAGGAGAAGGTTTGTCTACAGATTTACAACTTTAAAAACATGTGAGAAGGCCCAAAAGCTTTAACCCCTCTAAAAACCTATTAATGGAGAACTCACCTTTATACCTCAAGAGTATACTCTTCTTGCAGCCCAATAAGAGGAGATCAACATATCTCAATCTTCAATCTCAGATGAAGAAAATGAGGTAGAAAGCTTGAACCTTTAAGCTTAGAAAATGGGCTTTGAGGATAAGAGAAAATGAGGGTGTTTGGGAAAGATGAATAGTGAAAGAGGGTGATGTCATAATTTCCCCTATTCCCACGTGATAGCCAAGAAAAACAAATGGGATTTCAACCTTTATTTGAAAAAAGGTATAATTGTCTCATAAAACCCTCTACTTTTTTTCCTTTTTACAAAATGGTCACTTTCCAAACCCACAAAGCTCAATACTCATCCAATAAAGCCTAAACTTGGCCCAATATGACTCATTTACTTCAACCAACATGAGGGTCCATAACCTGAGTCAACGCCCAATCTTTGACTTGGAAATTCGGGTCATTACAGAAGGTCTTGGTACATCTTGTTACTCTTCGGATGCACTACAAATGAACTCTGACGCACCTCGCAAAGAATACAATCTCGTAAATCATCTAAGTCTTGGATACACAATCAAACTTTTAAGTACAAGATCCTACCATCTCGCACTTCAAAATCGGATGTCTTGCCCCTCTAAACCATCTCAATCTTTGCCACCAATTCTTCGTCTAACACTTGCGTCCTCTTGATTTCTTGCACTAAGGTAGGCTCTACACGTAGTTTGGCTAACAAACCACCATCATCATTCATCCTCAAACGGGAAAACATCGCCCTCAAATCTGACATAGACTTCTTAATCAAGGTATTAGCCACCATATTAGGTTTACCGGGATGATACTCTATGACACAATCATAGTCTTTTAACAACTCAATCATCATCTTTGCCTTAAATTTAACTCTTTTGAGGGTAAAGATGTACTTCAAGCTCTTAAGATCGGTGTAGATGTAACATTTTTCCCATACAGATAATGTCTCCAAATCTTCAAAGTGAAGATAACTGTGGCAAGCTCCAAATCATGCGTAGGGTAATTTCGTTCATGAGGCTTGAGTTGTCTCGAGGCGTAAGCAACCATTTTACCATCTTGCATGAGAAAACAACCAAGCCCATTCAATAAAGCATCACTAAACACCACATAATCCTTTCCCGGTTCGGGTTATGTCAACATCGAGGCCTCCGTAAGATAAGCTTTCAATTGTTCGAAGCTTTATTGTTTTTTCTCTTTCCACTAAAATAGAACTCACTTTTGTAACAACTTAGTCATAGGTGTCGCTATGATGGACAAGCTCTTGACGAAACGACACTAATATCTGGCAAGCCCAAGAAAACTATGAACTTCTGTGATATTCCTAGGTGGTTTCCATTCCACCATAGCCTAAATCTTTTGTAGGTCGACACGGATCCTGACCGCTGCAACAATGTGGCCCAAAAATGCCACCTCGAAAAGCCAAAACTCACACTTACTAAACTTAGCAAAAAGCTTCTTTTCCTACAAGGTCTGAAGAACAATACGAAGATGATAATCATGCTCCTCCTCCAAGCTCGAATAAACCAAGATGTCATCGATACAGACCACCACGAACTGGTCTAGGTAAGGCTGGAATATTCGATTCATTAAATCCATAAAAGCTACATGTGCTTTGGTAAGCCCAAAACGCATCACCAAAAACTCATAATGTCCATACCGCGTCCTGAAAGCTGTTTTCTCAACATCCTCTTCTAATAATCTCAATTGGTAGTAACCCGACCTCAAGTCGATCTTCGAGAACACATAAGCACCACTCAATTGGTTAAACAGATCATCTATCCTCGAGCATTCTCGTGCGTTCTCAAGCATTCTCCTTCAATAGGGAAAGAACACATGTAAACTTATCCTCAGATCTCAACCTCATCTGACACATGATCCAACGAGTGTCCCTCAACCATAAATCAGCCTTGACTGAGTTGTCTTGTTCCAATCCAAGGAAGTATGTAGCACCATGGCGATGCACCCTCTCAATTGGTGCCTCGCGAGGGGTAGTCGAAGGGCTGAGTATGGTCCTCACAATCCAGAGAAGGACCTGATGCAAATGACAGAAATAATTGGCCTCTCGACCCCCATCGTCCTTCGACATCTCTTCCGAATCGAGGGCGTAATCCTTATCTTAACTATCTCCTTGAGAGCCCCTACTATCTTCTCGATCTCGTGCCCTCCTCGGCGTGATTACTTTCTGCTCAAACAAACAAATAGGGTTATACCGTTGAATATTCAACTTAAACAAGTAAGACTTTGACTTATGAGAAATGTATTCGCTAGACAGGTACAACACTCTCTATAAAATCTGGGGCTTCCTAGAACTGGCTAAACCTAGGCTTTGATACCACTGTTGTAACACCTCCAACCCGGGTGTCAGAATTGGGCCTCAAGCCCAACCTAGGCTTTTGATTTTTCTTTTGGTATGATAGTTTTCAGATATTGACTCTTTGTTTTGTTGTTCATTTTTTATTCTAATAAAACTCAAACGGCATAGACATTCAAAATAAAAATTATCTTTCATGGAATTTAAGTTTTTTTCCTTTGGCCAAACATGGAATTTAAGTTAGAAAATAAGAAAAATTAAGAAACCCTCTTGTGGCATACAAGGACTCTATGATACTTGACTTAACTAAAGAGTTTTTTTTTCATTCAATCAAACAGTGAACTTCATCTTGCTCAATACATCCAAGCATTAGTATCATAGGAAAATCCAAAGCAATTTTTTATAATGAAATCATTTACTTGGTCAAAGAAGAATTATTTTCATATTAGAAAAATGTAACTTTATATTTCTTAAAATTCATTGATAGTGTTTTTTATTTTTAGTAATTTTTTAGTATTATAATAGAGAAAATATATGATGCACTAGCGGAGGAAACATTTTGTTTCCACAAGCGCCCTAATTTCAGGGGTTAGGGACCCAGTTTATGGTTTATAGTTTAGGGGTTTATGTTTTAGAGTTTGTGGTTAGAATTTAGGGTTTAGTATTAGGGTATAGGGTTTAGAGGTTAGGGTTTATGTTTTAGGGTAATATGGTAGAGATTTAGGTTTATACCTATACCCCCTAAATTCTAACCCTAAACTCTAAATTCAAACCACAATCCCTAAATTCTAAGCACATAAACCTAAACCCCTAAACTATAAACCCTAAACTAAATCCTTATCCCCTAAAATTAGAGAGCTTATGGAAACAAAATGTTTTCACCGCCAGGTATAATTACACATTATAATATTTCTTTATATTTTTAATATTTTTAATTTTAATTCAAATAATTTCTTAATTTTAATCTTTCTTAAAGATTAAATAAGCCTTCAAACTTTCTAAAAAACCAATTAAGCCTCAAACTTTCTAACAAAATCAATTAAGCCCCTTTAGACACGTCATCATTCACATGTGGACAATCATGTCAGCACCGTGAACTACCATGTCACATCAGCATCACAACAGTCAACGAAAATAATCGAAAGCAACCCGAAACTAAACCAATTTGAACTGAAAATCAATAGGAACCGGAAGTAATCTAAACCAAAAATAACCGAAATTTAATTTGTCTAAATCGGATCCAAACTGAACATCAACCGAATTTTGACCCGATAATTCAATCGAAATGAAATGATAAGTTATTTTTTAATAATATGATAAATAATAAATATGTATGTTTTATTTTTTTTATTATATTACTAAATAACAATTAACTTTAATAAAATTTTAATGGTTTAATATATTTTTTCTCTTTTAAAAGAAAATATCCATATCTGATTCAATAGTTTTTTATTTTAAAAAATAATTGATACGAAAGATTAAAAAATTTTTTTTTTTAAATTGATTAAAAAATAAAGTTACTCTTTCATGTCAACTTTCACACACATATATATATTATAATTTTATTTCTTTACTTATAATTGTTTATTTGGTTTAATTTTTTATTTAATTTATGCGGTAAAGTACTAAAATAATCACTAAAATTTGTTAAAAAACAAAACGGTAATCAAACTTTAAAATGTTACAAAATGACAATTAAACTTATGTTTTGTAACAAAATTGTAATTTGGCCGTTAAAGTCCGTTAAAGTCCGTTAACGGTAACGTTGAAATCATGAAAATTTAGATAATAGCACATTTAATCTTATATATTTATAGATTCAATCAATTTAGTATTAATTAGAAAAACTAAATTTAATCAATTTTCCTCCATCATCTTGTCTTCTCAATCATTTATGCAAAAAGAAATATCTGCAACCCAATTCCATTTTTCATTTCTGCAGAATGAAATCGATGGCCAATGACCATTTTTTTTCTTCACTTCTTGGAGACTCAATAGTTAGAAACATGGAATCAAAGAAATTTGTGGAGTATTGCTGCAAAAAAAATTCTATTTAAAAGAATTCGATCAACATTCTTTCACTGCACATCCTTATATAAAGCCTATTCAATTTATTGTAAATTTTGTAAACAAACTCCATGTTTCTGATTTGGAGCAATATTATTTTGGTTCAAAGAGTTGTAACCACCATTTTTTCCTTTTTTACATTTGTGGTGAAATTTTTTAAAAAAAATATGGGATTTGGGTCTTAATGATGTTTACCTTTTCTTTATTTAAATAAAGATAATCAAAGAAACACTAAAGATTCAGGAGTTAAGAACATTTGGTTTGGGAAGAAAGGGTCTTGAAAGGGAAGGAAGTATCCCAAGCATAGTTGAAACTCACGGTACTAAAGGAATATAATGGCAGGCCATCGTTGATCAAACATTCTCTCCCTGATTTCGACATCACCGAAGAATCAACGGCTTCCACAGTCTGAAATCCATCGCAACTGAGTTGCAAATCCCACTGACTGCATTCACAATTGTTGTTGATTGTCACTCGCCATTCAGGCTTGCTTTTCACTGTTTTTCCAGT
The DNA here is from genome assembly GCA_019671005.1 of Hibiscus mutabilis. NCBI lineage: Eukaryota > Viridiplantae > Streptophyta > Magnoliopsida > Malvales > Malvaceae > Hibiscus > Hibiscus mutabilis. The sequence goes on from CM033745.1 coordinate 20,027,086, forward strand.
TTTTGTTTGGCTGATTGTCACATCGGCTAGTGAGCAGTGGCAATATCCTTCGGGAAACACAAGGGAAAATGAGTGCTAGATGTACAAGTAAGTTGGGCACAACACAAATTTACATTCCACCCCTAAAAGAACAAAACTAGGAAGATGCCCTTAATTTGCCCTAAAAACCTCTAATTTAAGTGCAGGTGTATACATAAATAGATACGCACGCAATCAGGAGCCGAACCACTATAATATATATATATATTAGAAAAAAATTTAATTGATATACCTTGACCGATGAGAGCCAGGAAGAGAGCTGCAAAGAAGAAGTGGAGAATAGTGGCCATTGTAGTAGAATTAATCAATCTGATTTACTATTTTCTGTCTTTGTTTCTCCTGCTACTGCATTTTGAGTTTTATAAGCCAAAGTTGATAGGCAATAGACAAATTATATATGGAATATTTGGATTTCACCCTTAAAAAAAGATTTTGTGTTTTAGTATGTTTTCCTTGTTTGGATTATTTCCCAACTTTTCATTAGATTTCTTTTACATCACGTTATTTTTACACAGACCTAGATTTGCACGTTCAGTTATAAAATTAAAAAAGAAAAAGGAAATTATAATGTCATGTGTGTTGTTTCACATATTATAAATATGTAGCATTTATTTGGGTTAATGGCATAAATTTTTCCGGAAGTTTATCAAAATTATCAATGTATGACCTATACTTTCTGGAATAGAAATTTCTACTCTTTTTTTTTTTTTCTTTTTTTATGCCCCACACTAAAAAAATAATTTTTTTAGGGTTTAGGGTTTATGATTTAAAATTTGAGGGTAAGGCTTAGAATTTAAATTTTTTTGTGTTTGAGCATAGAAAGGAGCACCGAAAAGGAGCTGAGGATTTTTGACCTACTTTCTACGCGTTTAATGTGCTTATGTATTTTGTTTATGTGTTCCTTCTTCTCTCAAGAAATTATATCATACGTCTTTCCTACCACCCAGGATATGGATCCAACCAATTAAAATTATACATGTCATCTCCTATAAATCCAAATCATCTCTAATTTTTTAAAGGTAAATTACAAATTGCATCACTCAACTTTATACTCACTCCTATTTTAGTCACTGAAATTTTAAAAAAAATTAATTTACTCACTCAACTTTGAAGATTGAATTTTTTTTTGGTCATCCTACCATTATTTCTCTAACACTGTGACAACATGTTATTTTTTAGGCTTAAAGGCTCAAGAAGCCCCTAAACTTGGTGGAATTGGACTTGCTACCCTTAGTAGGAAGTGAGTCCTCCTGAGTTGAACTTGGTTTGTTTGAAGCCTATAATGGGTGAGAACCAAGGGCCTTGCTACCCTTAGTAGGGGACAGCAAGGACAGCTCAGGTACCTTTTAGAACCCAACCGTTTGAGAATTTAGAGCCTACCCCAATAGAGCTATATGGAAAACCTAGGGTTTTGAGTCTAGTCAAAATCATTGCAGATAATCCGTGGAGACATGTCCTGGAGTGTTGGAATGCGCTACCCAGAATTATTTGTGAAATTATTTTGGTCTCTTTATTCTGATTTTTTTCTTTTTTGTCTTGCTGTTTTGCATATTCATTCATGCATCATCATTCCATTTCATCGGGTTTTGACATTCAATAAAGCTGTTTCTAAAAGTAGATATTTTATTAAACCATTGTTCTTTTGTTTGCATTCATGCATTTTCATCATTCTCCTTTTGTTTGGTTGTTTTCTTCTTTGCTTCGCATTGCATTCCAGTCATACATGACATAATAAGAATCTAACTTAAATAAAAATGGCAGAAAATCAAAATAGCAAAAACAAATCACAAGTACGGTACTCGGTCTCAAGCTAGAGCAATGAAAGACAAATTGACGGCCTTAGAAAGCAACCATAAGGGTACCCAGGATAGGTTAGACAAATTGGAGATGGATCTAAAGCAAGAGATAGAGTTAGTTCATCAAAAGACAATTGGTTCAATTGCAGCCATGTTAGGCTTTAAAGACCCAGACACAGTGGAAGCTGGCGAGGAAGCAAATGTTGTGCCAAAATTTTAGGGGATGGCCTTCGTTTATCCAAGTATGCAAAGAGAAGCTCAATCTTCTAAGGCTAAGATTTCACCACATTTTGCTGAAAACTCAGCTCGAAATGATAGGAAGATAAACTCTGAATAGGTCATTGAAGTGTCTGATCTCGATGAAATTGTCGATAAAGTGAAAGCTAAGAAGAAATAGGAAGATCGCTATGAGAAGTTGGAGGGAATGATTAAGTCCTTCCAAGAATGAGGTATATATGAAGGAGTGGATACCAAGGATTTAAGGTTAGCGACTGATCTAGTAGTACCACCAAAGTTCAAGGTTCATGACTTCGAAAAATATAATGGAACTACGTGCCCTGCAGCACATATAACTATGTATTGTAGAAAAATGTTGATGTATCTTGAGAACGATAAGCTGCTTATCTATTGCTTCCAAGACAGTCTAGTAGGATCAGTTGTACGGTGGTAAACGCAGCTAAGTTGAGTTAACATCAGATCATAGAAAGATTTGTCTAGAGCCTTCAGTGAGCAGTACAATCATGTTTCAGACATGATTCCAACCCGTTTAGTTTTGTAAGGGATAGAGAAAAAGCATCATGAGAGCTTCTGCCAGTATGTGTAAAGATGGAGGGATGTGGCTGCCCAAGTCCAACCACCATTGCTGGAGAATGAGGGCACCCCAATGTTCGTGGAGATATTAAAGGGTTCTTTCTATGATCGTATGCTCAATCATGCCATAAAGAGTTTCGCGGACATGCTTATAAATGGAGAGTTGATCCTTGCGGCCATGAAAAATGAAAGGTTGGATAGTGGGGAAACAAAGAAACCGTACAAAAAGAGAGACAATGAAGTCAATGCCACTAATATCTACAACCCCAGTTACTCAAAGGGGGTAGTCTTCAACAAACCCAATGTCTCGACCATAGCTCTAGTAGTCACAAATCCTCTGAAGAAAGAATGAAGATATCAATGGAGCTCGAAACCATATTTTCCTCATATCCCAATGACATATGCAGAATTGTTTGCTAAACTGGTCAAATCCCAGATGGTGCTGCCAAGACATGTTCCCACATTCTCACCATCATACCCACCATGGTATGATGAGAAGGCACAATGTGAATACCATGTAGGAGTTAGGGGGCATACCATTGAAAATTGTACTGCATTTAAAAGGGTGGTGGATTAATTAAGAAAATTAGGGATGTTATCATTTGATACGTCAGAAGAAAAGGGAAACCCTTTGCCAAATCATCAGAAGGCAGGTGTGAATACAATTATAGAGGAGGAGGATAAGGTGGTTAAGGAATGTGTTGCTGAATTTAGAGCTTCCATGAGGTGGGTATGGGCTCAAATGGTGGCAGTTGGGATGTTGGAAGAAAGAGCCCAGGAACTAAAAATTGAAAATGAATCGTACTGTGAGTACCACATGAAAAAAGGACATGAGATTGGTTGTTGCTTAGAATTTAAACAAATAGTTCAAGACAAGATGAATGAAAAAGAACTTCAGTTCTTTGAAAAAGAAGACAAGGAATGCCTACTGAACGTATGTGCATCAGAGGAGTCACCCTCTAGAAGATATTACTCTAGAATGAAGCCTTTAGTTATTAGGGCTAAAATGAGAGTTAGTGAACCAGTAGGGGTGCAACCCCGCGGCTTATAATTAAGTTGCCAAGCTCGTTTCCATACAAGGATAGCAAGCAGGTTACTTGGAATTACGCTTGTGCGGTGGTAGGTCCAGGAGAAACATCTGTTAAAGAGAAAAAAGAATCGGTCAATGAGGATAGAGATGCAACATAAACGAAAGCTGCTGCGGAAGAACCTGAGAAATAAGATAATAGAGATTTCTTCAAAGAGAAACCAATAGTATATCACGAGCCTGTAAAAGAATCAGAGGCACAAGAATTCTTGAAGATTTTAAAACACAGTGAATACAGCATCGTGGAGCAACTCCACAAGCTTCCAGCTTGAATTTCTATGCTTTCTTTGTTATTAAGCTCCGAGGGCCATCTTGAGGCCTTGTTAAAGATTTTGAACCAGACATTCGTACCAAAGGAGATCACAACCGATAAGATGGACATGTTAGTCGGTAACATTGATGTCAACAATTTTATTTCATTTAATGATGAGGAAATACCAGGTGAAGGAACATGATCGTGTAAGGCTTTACACATCACTACCAGATGTAAATGACATATGTTACCTGGAGTCCTAATTGATAATGGGTCGATGCTAAATGTTCTACCGCTAGCCACACTAAAGAAGTTGCCAATAGATAGTTCTCATTTGAGAACTTATCAAAATACGGTAAGAGCATTTGATGAAACTCAAAAGGATGTGTTAGGGAAATTTGAGGTGCCTTTGAAAATTGGACCAACGATCTTCGATGTTGAGTTTGTGGTCATGGATATAAGACCTAGTTATAGCTGCTTGCTTGGGCGACTGTGGATCCACACAGTAGGAGTGGTCCCATCTACTTTACACCAGAAGCTAAAGTTCATGATCGATGGTTAGCTAATAATTGTCGGTACAGAGGAGGAAATAATTGCATCAATATCCACTTATGCACCCTTCATCGAGATCGATGAGGGTGCGCTCGAGTGTCATTTTAGGATATTAGAGCTAGTCAATGCAACCTTTGTCACTAAGGGAGCAAGGTGTTAGAACCGAAATTATCAAGCTGTACAAAGATGCAGGTGAAACAAACGCTTGGGAAAGGAACTAAAATTGGTAAAGGATTTGGAAGAAGACATCAAGGGAGGTTGTATCCCGTAGTAATCCTAGCGAAAAAGGATCGGTTTGGCTTGGGCTTTAAGCCCAACAAATGGAAAAGAAGGGCTGAAATCAGAAAACATCAAGAGAGGAGAAGATCTAGATTGAAGGGAGAGAAAATTGTGTGGGAGCCGATGACTTTCCCTCCCCTGAGCCATAACTTTATATCTAGAGGCATTTTGGATCCAAGTGCCCCAATTAGTGATGAAGGAAAAGGAGATAGTGTTCTATGTGAAGCGTTTGAAAAGCTGAGTATTAACGATGTGACTTAAGAAGAAGAAGAAGAAGAAGAAGAGAACCAGTACCTGTCAATGATTCGCCCTTGCTCTGAACTTGACAATTGGACTGCTGAAGAAATTCTTGTAGTCTTTAATATATGTTCAGAGTAATTCTCAAAACCAACCCCTTTTGCTCTAAGCCCGGAGACAATAGGGGATCTTATGTAAAGGGCCTATGTCAAACTTTTAATTAGAATTCAATAAAAGATGCATCTCCTTAAATCTTGTGTGGCAAACTTTCTTTTCATAAATAAACCAAAACCAAATGAAAACCATAAAGTTAAAAGCATAAAAAAACATTCCATTCATTTTGTTTTTCCCTTTGTATATATCTTTTGCCTATTCCTTTTACAGGTTTTCAGATATTAGTGGCGTAAATGAATCCAAGTCTGACTTCAAAGTTGACTTTGAATTGCGTCTATGCTTGGAAGAAGTTGGAAATATCGACGATAAGGAAGAGTATGATGTACCAGTGACATACTCAGAATGGTAGAATGAGAGAAAAAACAGATTCTACCACATAAAGATGAACTAGAAACATTAAACCTCGGAACTGAAGAAGAAAAGCGAGAGGTGAAGATTGGTACTACCATCACAGCCAAAACTAGACAAAGTCTGATTAAGCTTTTGAAAGAGTTTAAAGATATTTTTGCTTGGTCGTATCAAGATATGCTCGGCCTTGACACCGACATCGTCATGCATAGGCTTCCTATAAAGGAAGGATGTGAACCTATAAAGCAAAAGCTTAGAAGAATGAAGGCTGAAACACTCCTCAAGATCAAGGATGAGGTAAAGAAGCAATACGATGCTGGATTCCTCAAGGTAGCCAAGTATTCAGAATGGGTGGCGAATATTGTCCCAGTATCGAAGAATGATGGAAAAGTACGAATGTGTGTTGACTACAGGGACCTCAATAAGGCAAGCCCTAAGGACAATTTCTCGCTCCCACATATTGACACTTTAGTCGACAATACAGCTGGACATTCACTTTTCTCTTTCATAGATGGTTTCTCAAGGTATAACCATATTAAGATGTGCCCAGAAGACATGGAAAAGATAAATTTTGTGATGCTATAGGGAATATTTTGCTATAAAGTAATGCCCTTTGGACTTAAGAATGCAGGGGCAACCTATCAAAGGGCCATGGCCACCCTTTTCCATGATATGATGCATAGAGAAATAGAGGTATACGTCGACGATATGATCGACAAATCTCGATCTGAGGAAGAACATTTGGTCAATTTAGAAAAGCTCTTCTTAAGACTAAGAATGTTCCAGTTGAAGCTCAACCCGACTAAGTGCACATTTGGGGTCACATCTGGGAAGTTATTGGGTTTTGCTGTGAGCATAAGAGGAATTGAGATTGATCCTGATAAGATAAAAGCTATACAGGAACTTCCCCCACCTCAAACACAGAAGGAAGTTCGAGGTTTTCTGGGACGATTAAATTACATCGCACACTTCATTTCTCAGTTAACTGATAAGTGCAATCCAATGTTTAGGTTACTCAGGAAGAATAACCCAAGGACATGGGACAAAGAATGTCAAGTGGCTTTGGAAAAGATTAAAGAGCAGTTGAGTAATCCTCCAATATTAGTACCACTTGTTTCAGGGAGACCACTAATCTTGTACCTAACGGTCTATGAAAATTCCATGGGTTGTGTGTTAGGGCAACATGGCAATACTAGACGAAAAAAAGGTGATATACTACTTGAGCAAAAAATTCACTGATTGTGAAACCATATATTCATCGATTAAAAAACTATGTTTTGCTTTGGTCTAGGCAACTAAAAGGCTAAGATAATATATGCTTTATCACGTTACATGGATAATCTCAAAGTTAGACCCGCTGAAGTTCATGATGAAGGCCCTGACTCTATTAGGAAGGTTAGCGCGTTGGCAAATGTTATTATCAAAATTTGATATCCAGTATGTGAGCCAAAAAGCGATAAAAAGGAATGCCATAGCAGAATTTTTGGCAAGCCACGCTTGTGATGACTATGAAGCGTTAAATTTTAATTTTCCTGATGAAGACTTGATGTGTATCTCAGAAAATGATGAGGCTCCCACGGAATCTTGGGTTATGAACTTTGATGGTGCAACAAATGCATTAGGAAGAAGCATATGGGCAGTTCTGGTTTCACCGAAGGGAGATTATTACCCTTTTACTAGTCGTTTGAAGTTCTTCTGCACAAATAACATAACGGAGTACGAGGCCTATATAATGGGACTAAGAGAAGCTATACGGAGGAAAATCCGTACATTAAGAGTTTTGGGGACTCTGCATTAGTCATTTACATATATGTGGTGAATGGGAGACAAAAGATGCAATGTTGTTAGAATACCACAAGTTGGTCCTTAAGTTGAACAAATAATTTGATGAGATCACTTTCAAATATCTCCCTAAAAAAGACAACCAAATGGCTAATGCTTTAGCTACTTTAGCTGCCATTTTAGGGTAAGTGAGGGTTCTGAGATGATGCCCATCAGGTTACATGAGCTAAACTCACCAGATCATTGTTATGATGTGGAAGAAGAGATGGATGGATTGCCATGGTACCATGGCATCTTGCAATATGTAAAATTCTGACAATACCCGCCGCAAGCTACAGAGAATGAAAAGAAAATAATTAGGAAAATGGTATCTGGGTATGTCCTTGATGGAGAGATTTTATACAAAAGAAGTCATGATCAAGTGTTTCTAAGATGTGTAGGAGCGAAAGAAACTCAATTAATTGCGAAAGAAGTTCATGAAGGAGTTTGTGGAACCCATCCTAGTGGTTTCACCATGGCTAGAAGGATTATGCGTCTGGATATTATTGGTCAACCATAGGAGGTGAATGCATCAAATATTCTCGCAAATGCCACAAGTGCCAAATTTATGCTGACAAGGTTCATACGCCACCTCAACCACTTCATGTTATGACAGCCCCTTGGCCGTTCTCCATGTGGGGCATTGATGTCATCAGTTAGATTTACCCTAAGGCATCAAACGGGCATTGTTTTATCTTGGTAGCCATTGATTATTTCACGAAGTGGGTAGAAGCAGCCTCGTATGCAAACGTCACCAGATCCACGGTTTGCAAGATTTTGACAAAAGAAATCATTTGTCGATACGGCTTGCCTGAAAGTATCATCACTGACAATGCTTCTAATTTAAATAACATGATGATAAGTGGAGTCTGTGAGCAGTTCAATGTCAAACATCATAATTCTGTGGTATATCGCCCGAAGATGAATGGGGCAGTAGAGGCTGCGAATAAGAATATTAAGAAGATTGTAAAAATGACTGATACCTATAAAGATTGGCACGATAAGCTATCATTTGCCTTATACGCTTATCGAACCGCAGTAAGAACTTCTACTTGGGCAACACCTTTCTCATTGGTATATGGAATGGAAGTTGTATTACTGATTGAAGTTGAAATACCATCGCTCCGTGTCTTAATGTAAGCAAAGTTGGAAGAAGCAGAATAGGTTCAAGCAAGATATGACCAGCTGAACTTAATTGAAGAGAAAAGATTGAAAGCGTTGTGTTATGGGCAAATGTACCAGAGAATGATAATAAGGGCTCGCGAGAAAAAAGTTTGCCCAAGAGAATTCAAAGAGGGGGATTTAGTGTTGAGGAAAAAATTGCCAATCCAAAGCGATTCTCGAGGAAAATGGGCAGCGAATTGGGAGGGACCTTACATTGTAACAAAGGTTTTCTCAGGTAGAGCATTGATTTTGGCTGAAATAGATGGATATGAACTTCAAGGTTCGATAAATTCAGACTCGGTCAAAAAGTATTATGTTTGAAGAAGAAAAAAGGAAAAAAGAGAAAAAAAGAAAAGAAAAAAAGAAAAAAGAAAAAAAGGAAAAGGAAAATGGGGGTTCAAAATGAAAACCCTCAAAGGAAGTTTTGAAACCAAAGGAAGATCTGAGTTGAAAACCCGTAAAGGACGGCTCAAGTAATTTGCAAAAGTGGTTCTTCCACAAATCGATCTTGGGGATTCTATACCTGGAAGTTTCATATCTTTTTGCATAATCGTTATTTCTAGGGTCTGCTCAGCATAGTGGACATTCAAGGCATCTTATGAAGTCATGACAGTAGGAGTTTTGGTTTCTAATATCTGAATACCTATTTCTTTCCTTGTAATTTATTTTTGTGTTTGCCACAATACTAATAAAATTTTGTTGTGTAGACCTTTCCTTTTCTTCCTTTGACATCTTTCCATAAAGCATCTTGCATTGAAATGAGAATTAAAATTTGGCATCATTTGAAATATACAAAAGATTTTTGAGCATTACTTTGAAATTTGTCTATAAGGGTATTGGAACTATGAGGTATTCCATAGTCAAATTTGGAGCTTAGGGCATAAAGAGCAGCAAACTTGTGAAGGGATTCAATATGAAAATAGGTTTTGCTGCAAATCTCTGTAGAGGACCCTCAATAGATGCTTTGACATTACCTTAAGGTAGCATGTTGCAAAACAGAGATGCTTACACAAGATAATGAGAACAATTTTACAGACATTGGAGGAAATGGCTAAGGATATGAGACATTAGAAGAACAGCAGAAAGCCTGTCACCGAACATTGATGTATCAACTACAATGATAACTTGACAAAGGCTAAAAGAGTGTTGAAGAATATGAGGATAAAGTCAGTCCTTCCAACCAAGAGTACAAGATAATTGGATAGAGCAAGCAAATATGCAAAGATCATAAGCAAAGAAGTACTGAGAATGAGAATGGTAAAACATAAATGATGGAGATGACTATTTATGATTATTTAGTCAATCATTGAAGCATACAGTTGCAGCTTTCAGATGATTTCTCATGCATTAATGATGGCAAGCCAATGCATTTACCATATGTCCCCACAAAGTTTCACTTTTAGGCGTCCTAGCAACGCTATACACTTCGCAAAGAGCTTTCCTAGGGAAAAATGCAAAAGTCACAAGAAAATAATAGGGCATTAAACCTATGGTACAATATGGTGATGTTTTGGTAAACTTCAATTTCACCCAAATTGAATTACGTGTCCTACAGCTCTCAAGGTTAAAAGTAGGCAATAGTGAACATTTCTCTCCAAGGAATGGATGATGGAATTTTAACAACAAGAAATTGGTAAAGCCCATTAGCGTTGAAAGATGGGTTATTGCAAGCTTTCTTGTGAACCAAGTAACATAGTGCAGAGTCATTCAGTGTACAAAATGAAAAGAAATCATACTGTCTTTTCTGATGGGATAGCCCAGAATAGACATTCACCATCTGTTGCTAGAGTTGAGAAAATGTTTGAGATGATATAATCTAAGTTTCTCGGAGCTTCACTGTTTCTTCTGTGTCTATTGCTTGAGAAAAGTTGTTAAAAGAGCAAAGAAGTAAGACATGCATTCATGACTAGGCAACCCTAAGGGCATATGCATCTTAGTTGGATCATTTGCATTTGTTTTTGACAGGTTTTGGAACTCGCTTATTCACCTAAGCGTGTGGAGGATGAAGTTATCTTTTAGAACTCATTTATCTATTCGAGCACAAGGAGAATGGAATATGTCTTTTTGTTCGGGCATTCAGAGAATAGAAATTTGCTTATCTATTCGAGCATGAGGAGAATAGAACATGCCTATCCGTTCGGGCTTTAGAGAATAGAAATTTGCTTATCTATTCGAGCATGAGGAAAATAGAATCTTCTTATCCGTTCAGGCATTTGGAGAATGGAAATTTGTTTATCTATTCGAGCATGAGGAGAATAGAACCTGTCTATCCGTTCAGGCATTCAGAGAATGGAAAATTGCTTATCTATTCGAGCATGAAGAGAATAGAACCTGCCTATCCGTTTAGGCATTTGAAGAATGGAACTTTTCTTATCTATTCAAGCATGAGGAGAATAGAACCCGTCATCCGTCCAGGCATTTGGAGAATGGAACTCGCTTATCTATTCGAGCGCAAGGAGAATAGAACCCGCCTATCCTTTTAGGCATTGACAGTTTGGTAATTGGTGAATATCAGTGTCTTCTATTCTTTGCTATATTCCTGTTACACCGGAATGACCAAAGAGGGGTAGCTATTGTCACTGAATTTTCACCTAACTTCTTTTACTTTCATTGTATTAACTATGTCATTTCTGGTCGGGTATTATATAACATCGTTAGTGTTACATCATAATTAGTATAAGTGTTATATGTTAGTGTTATAAAAATTAATGTAGTAATTAGAATTATCTAGGTGTCATATACTTAGTGTATTTAGTATAATTGTTATACGTATTATTGACATAGTTGTATACATTTGTTGTTAGTTAGTAGTTAATATAGTAGGTAGTTATTAAAACCCAAAATATAAAACACAGCCCAATTGAAATTTATAAAAAAAATAGAGTCCATTTTTTTCATTATACAAAGGCTTGTTAGGCCTGGTTATATTTGAATTAAAAGGGGGCCCTAACTCTTTGTGTTTCTACGCAGATAAGGGTCCGTTGGATCAAGATAGATCCAACGGCAAGGATGAAGCATGCCTTGCACGCTGGATCCAGCTGGAGGAAGGCAAACGACCCGTCATCCGAATCGTAGATCAGTGAGCCATCCAACGGCCCAGATCGGCTAACAACAGAGTACACAGATCGCTACTCTCATGTGGTAGTTACACGCTTGACTTTCCAACTACTTTCAAACGCTTCATCTTCTACGACGTTCCACTTGCTTCGATTGTTCCTCACCGGCGTTGTTTGAGTCATCAGAAACATGCAAACAAATAAGCAAGAGGGTTAAATCCCTAAATTGGAGCATAGCAATTCAAGATAAAACCATAAGGGAATTAAATCCCTAATTCGAAGCCCTAGCTAGAACCAAATCAAAAGCAAAATAGGAAAGTTTAATCCCTAAATCAAAGTCGAGGCAAGAATCAACCTAAATCGGATTCAAAACAAAGGTGAATCGCGAGTCAACAGTAAATAAGCTTAAAATTAGAGCCAGGACGGAAGCCTTTTATATGATAATTAGGGATTCGTGCTTGGAATTCAAGTATTGTTGTAACTATAAATAGCATTGTAAAATGTATGTAACACAAAAAAGAACGAATTTGATTCACAAAAGCACAAAACATACAAGAAGCATTTGGATTGTAAGCAAGCAAGGATTGTAATCATTCATTGAAGAAATAAAGCAAGCATTAGATTCTGGTAATTTTTCATCTTCTATTCATTTTGTTTAACAAAGAAAAGGGGATTGTTTATACCTTTATTTTGTTTAGAATGTCGTTGTGATCTGATTTCGACATAGCTCCGGCAGAAAAATGCGATTTTGGGATCGCCGAAATCTAGAAAAACTAGGGTTTCTGGGAAATTCTTCCACTGGCAACGGCAGTCAACGTCGGTGGAAGGCGGCCGACACGGCGGACCATCGCCGTGTTCTTTTGTTCATGAAGAACATAGATAAACTCGATAGAGGTTTTAAAGGAAATTGAGTTTGATCCATTTGGGGGGAGTTGTATAAAATGACTTATGTTTATAATTTTGGCCATTTATAATGACCCGATGACCTGACCCGTACCCGGTTATAACTCGCGCCCTTCTTTCCCGGACCTTATGTCGCAGCTCTTAAATTTTCAATTGTTTCAATTTCGTCCTTTTTCTTTTCAATTCGGCACCAAAATTTAAATTGTTTTCAAATTAACCCTTACATTTTATTTTCTTTTAATTTAGTCATTAATACAGATTTTTTAAAACTACCCATTTTTTATTTTGAGCATTATTTTGATTATTAGTTTAATTTAAGTAATTTTGTTCCTTTTGTTCTTATGTGTATATATGAATGTATGTCAAACCTTAGGATTAAGGACTTAAAACATAAAATAGAGATGTGTATGTTGTAATACATTCTTCATTTTCGATAAGACACACTTAATTGTATTTAAACCTTAAAAGTTAAAATAAATGTATATGTTTCTTTAGGGTCTAAACACTAAATTCTAAAAAAACAATAGCACACCTAATCTTCTTGCTGATTTGTTAAAAAGTGGAAACTTAATTAATATGGTGTTTTATCAAACGGGAATGACGGGTTAGCGCCAGGAGTGTTGGCGGTGATTAAAGTTCATTTCTCGGGCGATAAGGCCAATAAAATAGATTTACATTCACTAAGAGGAAAAATAAATCAAAATTTTGTGAACTTGCAAATTCTAGTTTTCAAAGCACTTTCTGAAATCAATTAGGTACCAGTTTTTGGCCGTTGTAGGGGTGCTAACCCTTCCCCACACGTAACCGACCCCCGAACCTATTTTCTTTATTTTTCGTGGACCAAAATGTTATTTTGATAAATAAAACGTTTTATCAAAATATCCTTGCTTTTAAAGTGATCCAATCACACTTTTTTAAAAACTATTGGTGGCGAGTCTGTGATTTTACAAAGTTTTCCAAAACGTCAAAACCTCCTAAAAAGGGTTGCGACATAACCAAGCAGTGTCAACCCCACCGGCGGCTAAGGGGTCGTCGAAACCTCGCAAGGGGCTTGACACATGCGTAAGAACAATCTGTTAAGACTTCAATAACAAACTGCGTCGTTATTATGTTTGATATGCACGGTGTTTGGAATGCATGGTTATAGCCCAATAGCCTATTTAGTTTTATTTATAAGATTTTATAAATACGGCCTATGTGTCGTGCCTTTCTCTACTTCTATTGTAATTCTCTTCTCATCTTACTCCCTCATATGTAAAACGAGTTTCTGAAATTATAATATATACGAAGAAGCATGGAGCAGAGGAACAGAAGTGTGAGCCGAAAAAAAGATGCTTGAGAAGTGTTTTTATCCTTAGAATAATTTGGTTCTCCCATTGGCCTGGGATGTGCCATCTTAGGATATGGGTTATAACTATTGCATTCATATTTACTCTTTTCATAAATGTGATAAAATGAATGTATGAGATGCATGCTAGTTAATTGATAAGATCAAATATTAAATGGTGAGATAATATTCACGAAACCCCTCAATAAAATATTAAGTCTTTTATTGATTCCCAATGTTAACCCTCGTTAAATTCTAGATCGATACAATGTTGGTTTTGCTCAAGCGAGGTACTTGTATCTATCTTATCCAAACGCGAAGAATAAGCAAGTGATATTCGTTGGTTGTAACATTGGTTAAAGACTTAACTAGGTTACTCTAATAGGATTAGAAACCTGAAGGTTAGTTATTTGGATAATCATAGGATGGTTATGAACAAGATTTGTTCACTAGATGAATGAGTTACATGAGATGTAATTAGCAAGTGTTGTTTGCCTAGATAGACCATAATCTTAAGAGAAAATCCAAAGCTGACTTAAGAGAATGTGAAATTTGGATCCTTGCCCACTTTAAAAAAAGTATTTTTAACATTAATATTTGAGGGTTATTAATTTTAATAAAAATAGTGGAAGTATCAAATCCTTTTATAAGTAAACATGGTAAAAGTACTCAAAATTTATATTTTATTGTTGTAGACTTATTATACAAATTTGTTATCATTGCGATCGGTCCTTGAAAAGGACAAATTGAACGGCGTAAACTACCTTGACTGGTCTCTAGAAGGAAAATATTTTCATTTGTAATAAGACATGTCATTGTAAAAGGAACTACCTCATTTATCTTGAAAAGTCAAGAAGGCAAATGAAAGAAAAGTGTCCGCCTCGAATATTTATGTTATTGATATTAATTTATCAACACCTACTTCTTGGGTATTGGATATCGGTTGTGGTTCTCATATTTGTACATTTTGTAATCACTAATTTTGTTTGGGTGGACCCGCTTTACTTTTGTTTTCAATAATGGGCTTATATATATGTTACTACTATCTATAAAAAATATAAATTATGGGCTTTATTTGATTTTAACTATCTTATAATCTATATATACAAGTGATTATCATTAAAATTCAAAAAAAATCAATCAAAAAATACTACTATTATTGTTTGTTAATATATTTGTGTGTTAACCTCTAGTATCCAATTTTTTATACTATTTATTATCATGTTTTAGTTACAACATTGTCATCCAATTAAAAAGAAAAACCCAAAAACATTAGTAGTGTATTTTGTTTTTGCGATTACTATTGTTTTATACTTTATATATGCGTGATAACAATCTTATATATACGTTGTTGTTGTTATATGTCGAAAACCCAAAATATTAGTATAGTATATGATTAATTTTCTTTATGATATATTATTATTATTAAGCTAAATTGAAAAGGCCAAAAAGATTACATATGTATAACAGTTGAATTAAATAAAGCCTGAATTCATAAATATATTAATGTCCATTACGGTTCAAAGCCCAAAATAAACAAAAATTTTATTACATGTGGCCCAATAAGGCCAAATTTTAATTAAACAAAAACAAAAAAAAACTAATATGGTTTCACATCTTCTTGCGCAGCCCAACCCTCACCGTCAGATCAACTCTTGATCTGACGGTCCAGATACAGCCAAGGGAACCTTTCAGATTCCACACGCGTGGCTTTACAGCTTCCCCATGTGCGCGTGCGTCACACGCCCGCGTCTGTTGCTCTTCCAGCACTGTCTCCACGTCGGCCGAAAGAGCCAGTGGCCCGACGCCACCTCCGCACCGCAGCCACGTCGATCGCCTCTTTTGGTCCCCTTCTCTCCTCGCGTTTGGCCACCATTCAAAAGAAAACAAAATTGTCAGAGGACAAATGCGCAACAAAAATGTTCCTAACGGCAAATATCAGATTGCAGAGGCAAGCCGACCAAATCAGAGAGGCATTTGAATCCAAACAAAATACCAAGCAACCAATAGGAGATTTTCTATTTTCATTTTTCAAGATATATATAATCGAGGGTATATAAACATAGTGCCCTAGAAAAATTGAAAGCATTCTGGAATTCGAAAAGGCAATAGAGTAGAAAAACGAAAAGCCTTAATCTTTTGAGGTATACCTCTTTCTCTTTTCATTTCAAGCATTATAAGCATATACCAAAATAAACTAGGGTTTAGGATTGTTTTACCTTCGGTGTTCGGCCTTTCTCTCGAGTCAGACCGTCCTTCCTTGCTATTGACAAGCCTTGCGGCCTCTTGGGGTCGTGCATGGTGAAACGGAAGAGGTGTCGGTCAAGAGAGGGTCGGTATTGTGTCTGGGTATTTCAAAAAAAGAGGGGGTTTTGATCTCTGTTTTCTTTAAAACAAAGGGGTTTTGGTGGTTCTAAAGGAAAGTGGCTTTTAGATTCGGTTTTAAAATGAAAATAGGGCATTTTTTTGAATTGGGGATCGTCAGCCGCCGAGGACCGACCGTTTTCTAGAAATCTCGGTGGAGGGGTGTCAGAATCTGGGTTCGTGATGAACCCAAATGAAGGTTTGAATAGCAATGAGAGAGTTTTTTGAGTGGGAATATAAAAATGGCCAAAAGAGTCAATATCCGGCCAAAAAGAAGGTTTTATAACATCTTCATTTTTAAATTGGTTTAATTACCTTTTAAGGACCTCCGCCCTATTTTAATTACGCCCGTAAGGGCTTCCGCGTTTTTAAATCATGCGTTTAGTCCCTCCGCATGGGATAATTACACGCCCAAGCCATTCCGTGTTTTTTATCACCCCCTGGGTCCTTGCGACTTTTTGTTCTCTTACAATTTCATCCCTATTTTTTCTTTTAATTTGGCTCCCAACTTTGAGTTTTTGTTCAATTTGGCCCGCTCCAGTGTTAAGAACCTTTTTTTACTATTTCTTTCTCATACATCTTAATTTAAATTTTGCACATTTATTTTCAGCTCTTTAATTTCTTAAATGTTTGGTTTATTTATTTTATCTTTATGTGGTTGTGGATATATGATGAATGTCATGTGATATATGTTTACTTAATGTATGTTTCCTATATAATGTGTGGTATATGTATACACATACAATGCATAGTTTTAATGTGTATAAAGTTGTTTATAAAATATAATATATGTTTTTCTCATGATATATAGTATTGTATATAATATGTGTTTTTAAAAATATATATAATATATTTTTACAAAGTTATAATGTGTAGTTGTATAAAAATACATACAATATATAGTGTTTATAGGAATATATAATATATAGTTTTACAAAGTTATAGTTTTCAAAATATATATAGTTTTTAAAGCTTATAATATATATAGTTTCTTTAAATATATAATATGTTTTCTTAAAAAAGAATATAACATATAATAATTTTTTATAAAATACGTGATATATAGTTTTTTGCAAAAAAATATAATGTAGTTTCTTAATATATAATATAAGTTTTTTATATAATATACATTATACAAGGTTTTAAAATATAGTTTTTCTATAAATATATATATATATATTTTAGAATAGAATATATAGTAAATATATTTATATTCCTATGTCTTTTGGTTTTTGGTGTAGGTAGATTACTAGCTTAAGCTCTTGTAGTTTTGGGCTTTGTCCTTTTGGGCTTTAGGGTAGCTTAGTTAGGTGGGCTTTTGAGTTTGGTTAAGGTTTTAGTTTTGATTAGATTAGATTAGGCCAATTAATTTAATTAATTTAGGTCATGTGCTCGTCTAATAAGGGCACGATCCTTAGATTAATTAAATTAATTTAAGATTAGCCTTCTAGAGCCTTAGTTAGATTAGGGTTTGAATTGATTTAGTGAATTTAAATTTACCCTTGGCTTATTGGGATAAATGTTAAGTTCATTAAATTAGTTGGACATTTCTTAATTACTTTTAAGATCAAATTAACATGGAGATTAGGTTGACTTTTTAATTAAAAGCTATGATTAATTAAATTGATTTATTTTAAATAGTGTTCTTGGCTTATTGGAATACTAGTTTAAAATCAATCGAATTAATTATCATATCACAAGATAACTCATAATTTGTTAGGGTTTTCTAGCCTTTTAGGGTTAATTAATTTAGGGTTAATACTAGAGTCACCTAATTAGTAACTAGATCACTAATTGGATCTTCCATAACTTGGGCCTTTTAGGTTAGGGCCTTAGGTGGGCTTTTGTGTGTTTATCTTTAAGCCTTTACTTGCCATCCATTTTATTTGTCATCATATGGCTCATTTAGTTTACATGTTAATGAATTTAAATCATGAAAAATGAGGTATCTATTAGTTTTGATATTTGTGTCGTAACAGTCCGAGCTCAAAGGATGTTGACCAAATATTTGAATTAATTCTTACCGACTCAAGGTAAAATTAAAACTTGACAAAATCATTACATCATATCTTAATTGCTTGCATCATGCATAAAGATGGCGTGCGGGATTCAAACCATAAACTAACACGACAGTCAGGCTTATATGATGTCGGTTTAGTCTATGGTTCGATGTATCGTCAACCTTATTAATTAAATGTCCAGTTAATTCGAACCCACCAACTTGATAAAGCATGTGTAATTAGGGTCAAATTTTCAATTAAGTACGCCGAATTAAATTCAATTCAAATTCCATCAATTTGAAAGCAACAAATATTCAGGTACTGATTTTTGGGCATGATGGGGGTGTTAATCCCTCCCCACGCGTAACCAACTCCCAGACCCTTTCATAATGGATCTTTGGTTTTCTATGGTGTCCGACCCACCTTATCCAAGTGGCCAGTGGCGACTCCAAGTTTTTATAGATGTTCAAAAGAAAAAAGAGTTTTCTAAAGAAATCCCTTTAAGCCAAGATTTCAAAGAAATGATTTTGGGGATAGCCCGTAATACCGAACCTATGAAACCTATATTTGTTTCAAGGAAGAAAAAAAGGTCGCTACACATTTGTATAAGGACTACAAAATAGTATAAATTTGAGAAAAGGGGAGGTGGACATACGGGTTGGTAATGGAGCAAGAGTTGTTGCATTAGCTATAGGAACATATACTTTAAGAGGGAGTATACACTATTAAGTGTATACACTAAACTTTAAAGTTTAGAGTAGAGAGAGTTTACACTATTAAGTGTATACTCTAAACTTTAAGGTTTAGAGTATACACTTAATAGTGTAAACTCTCTCTCTGTTGCCTAGTGGACTTAATTTATGTTTAGAGGATTGTTATTTTGTGTCTAGTTTGACTAAAAACATCATTTCGATTTCTTGTTTAGACAAGATTGGATTTGAGATAATTATTAAGAATAATTGTTCTTCTTTTATCTCGATAATGTTTTCTATGGTGTGACACAATTAATAAATGACCTCTATATTTTGGATCAAGAGAATTCCATTTACAACATAAATACGAAAAAATCAAAACAAATGACTCTAATCAAACTCAATTTTGGCATTGTCACTTGGGTCACATAAGTGAAAAACGCATTTCAAAACTTCATAAAGATGGATTTTTGGATTCATTTATTTTCGAACAACTTGATGTATGCGAGCCTTGTTTATTGGGAAAGATAATCAAAGCTCATTCTAGTGGTAAAAGTGAGCAGGCAAGTGATTTATTGGGATTAATGCATAATGATGTATGGGGACCAATGAATACACAAGCCATAAGAAGGTTTTCAATACTTCATTACTTTCACAGATGACTTCAGTAGATATGGGTACATTTACCTAATGCATCATAAATCTAAAGCCCTTGAAAAGTTCAAGGAATTTAAAAATGAAGTACAAAACCGACTAGGAAAAAGTATTAAGGCTCTTCGATCAGATCAAGGAGGAGAATACTTAAGCTTAGAGTTTGGTGACCTTCTTAAGGAATGTGGGATAGTCTCACACCTCCTGGTACTCCACAATGGAATGGAGTTTCCGAAAAGAATAAATTGAACATTGTTATATATGGTTCGATCAATACTGAGTCACGCTGATCTTTCAGTTTCTTTTTGGGGACATGCGCTAAAAAATAACTGCTTTCACACAAAATGGTGTTCCATCTAAATTAGTTCAAAAGACATCATTTGATATATGGACTGGAAAACATCATAGTATGTCTTTTATGAAAATTTGGGGATGTGAAGCTTATGTTAAACATAAGATGTCTACAAAGCTCGAACCCAAATCTCATAAAAGTATTTTTGTGGGTTATCCTAAAGAAACTAAAGGATATTATTTCTTCAATTCTACCGAGAAAAAAAGCGTTTGTTGCTCAAACATGAATCTTCCTAGAATGATAATTTTTTTCCGAAAAGGAAGTGAGAGAAATATTAAACTCAATGAAATTCGAGATCAACCACATATCATTGAACAGGGATTGAACGACAACAAGTTCCATAAGTTGTTGAGGAACATTCAACGGCTTTGGAAACACAACCACTTGAAGATCTTTGAGAGAATGCAATACACTTGAGAAATATGGATTTCTTGTCACATTGCATGGTGATGTTATTTTCATGGATCAAGATGATCCTAGGACTTATCAAGAAGTAGTGGCGGCCCAGACTTTGAGAAATGGCTAGAGGCCATGAAATTCGAGATGGATTCCATGTCAAATAAAACCAAGTTTGGACCTTGGTTGACCCACCTCTAGGGATTAAGCCCATAGGGTGCAAATCGGTTTTCAAAAAGAAAATCGACATGGATGGTAATATACAAACATGCAAAGTTTGATTAATCGCTAAGGGTTTTGGTCAAATTCATGGTATAGACTATGATGAAACCTTTTCACCTGTTGTTATATTTAAATCCATTTGGATCATACTTGCGATAGCTGCATTTTATGATTATGAGATAAGGCAAATGGATGTTAAAACCGCTTTCCTTAATGGAAAACTAGATGAGGATATGTACATAACACAACCTGAAGGTTTTGTCGATCCAAAAGATGCCAAAAAATATGCAAGCTACAAAGTTCCATTTATGGATTGAAACAAGCTTCTCAAAGTTGGAATCTTCATTTTAACGATGCAATCAAAGAGATTGATTTTATCAAAAATGAAGATGAGTCATGTGTTTTCAAGAAAATTAGTGGGAGCACTGTCATATTCTTGGTACTGTATGTGGATGACATATTGATAATAGGAAATGACATATCTAGTTTACAGTATATGAAAACTTGTTAGGAAAAATGTTTTTCCATGAAAGACTTGGGTGAGGCAACATACATATTAGGAGTCAAGATCTATAGAGATAGATCGAGACGACTGCTGGGACTGAATCAAAATACATACATAGAAGAAGTACTGAAAAGATTCAGTGTGGAAGAATCTAAAAGGGAGTTCTTACCTATGAGACATGAAATTTCACTCTCGAAGGAAATGTATCCTTCAACACCTCAAGAAAGAGACTGAGTCAAAATACATACATAGAAGAAGTACTGAAAATATTCAGTATAGAAGAATCTAAAAGGGAGTTCTTACCTATGAGACATGAAATTTCACTCTCGAAGGAAATGTATCCTTCAACACCTCAAGAATGAGTAAGATTTCATATGCTTCAGCAATTGGATCTATCATGTATGACATGATATGTACTCGTCCAAATGTATCATACGCTTTAAGTATGACAAGTCGATACCAGGTAGATCTCGGTGAAGGTTACTAGGTCGCAATTAAAAATATTCTTAAGTACTTAAGAAGAACTAAGGATACATTCCTTATATAAGGAGGTGAGGAAGAGCTAAGTATAAAAGGTTATACTAATGTTAGCTTTCAAACCGATAAGGATAATTCATGATCACAATCGGGTTTTGTGCTCTGCCTTAATAGAGGCGTTGTGAGCTGGAAAAGTTCAGAGCAAGATACAGTAGCTAATTCTACAACAAAAGCCAAGTATATTGTAGCATGTGATGTTGCTAAAGAGGGTGTTAAGATTAAGAAGTTCATATCTGAACTAGGGGCTGTACCAAGCATTTTGAATGCTATAGATCTATGTTGTGATAACAACGGAGCCGTCGCACAAGCAAAAGAACCCAGATCTCACCAAGGATCTAAACACATACTTAGACGTTACCATCTCATTTGAGAAATTATAGATCAAAGAGATGTGGAAATATGTACAGTGCCAACAGATGATAACATTGTCGATCCACTAATAAAGCCTCTAACACAGCAAAAGCATGATCATCACACTAAGTCACTCGGTATTAGATACATGAGTGATTGGTCTTGGTGTCAGTGGGATATTGTTAGAGTATGCCAAAAGACCAATTATAAGATGATTGTAAATGACATTTGTTTTTACCTTGTTCATTCATAAAGAGGCATTGTCATTATTATTTTCAGTTAAAATTCTGCGTGCATAAATAAACTAAATTATAATGAAGTCCTTAGAATAATATGATTATTCTTAAATGTTCTTCGTCAAGTATTATTGTAGGAATGGAAAACAATAATGCATTAAGACTAATATGTAGTTGATTTATGACAAAGTGTTGTCATTGACATGGAGATGTCAAAATCAATACATAAGTATGTGTTAGAGAATGACATACTGGACTAACCCGCTATGAGCATGTTTCTTGGATTATTATGTGACAGTCACAACATTGCTCATAGTGATAACTACATGTATGATCATCATACTTGAGATTATCATTATTTCAACATCATGAATGACATATTTTGATACAGTCAAACGTGTGTCGTAACTGACTACTCTATAAAGACTGATATTGGATATATCATAATCTATGTAGTGGGATATGGTTGATCAAGATATGATTTGTCCCTCCTACATAATAGGAGTAATATCATAGGCCACTTGAGTGAGTAAGACTAGAAATGCATGGCCATGCTCGAATAAGTTGATATGAGATATAATAGTTATTTGTTTATAATAGTCTACTCAAGATATCAAAAAATATTAGATGGACTATACAAGTGTGAGTGTTTCATAACTTGTGTTCAATCTAGATATAAAGGACAAAAGGATATAATACATGAAAAAGAGTTAATCACGAAAAAGTTATGTCGAATTATGATTTCTTGTAACTTAGGTGACAATGACATATTGCTAGATGTCACTCATTATTTGTAATATTAGAAATGTTCTAATATTTACTACTAATGTTACATGAGCCTCTGGTCACACACACCCACACAAATGAAATGAGCATATATTAAACGAATTATATATGTACAAATTTATTGTACACAAATTTAGTTAAATTAATATATATTTGATATATATAATATAATTTAACTATTGGATAAATATTAAAAGAAAATAATTATTGTAATTATGACTCTTTTAATATATATATAATATAATTCTATTTAAATCAATATATATTAAAATCCTAATTAAAGTTAAATTGGGATTATATATATTAATATATATATATATATATTAAAATCCTAATTAGTTGAATTGAAATTATATATATATTAATATATATTGAAATCCTAATTAAGTTAAATTGGGATTATATATATTAATTATATATATATTGAAATCCTAATTAAAGTTGAATTAGGATTATATATATTTAATATATATTGAAATCCTAATTAAGTTGAATTGAGATTATATATATTTGATATATATATATATTAAAATCTTAATTAAAGTTAAATTAGGATTATATATATTAATATATATATATATATATTGAAATCCTAATATGAGTTGAATTAGGATTTCAAAGGCTATATAAAGGCCTGAGAGATGTAGCAATCATTAATACTTTTGGAAAAACCCTCTAAATAGTTTAGAGAGTTGTATATGCTTGTTTCAATTGAGTAAACTATGTAAAGGTCGCAGCGTTATCGTTGCGGCTTAGGAATCGACATCGTGGAATCGTGATTGGATATCTATCTCCTTCAAATTCAAAATTCCAGGTTTTAAACAAGTAATTCTTCACCCTTATTCACCCCGATTCATTCCTCGTACATGGATCTCTGGTGGTAATCGCTGGATATTTTTTCGCTACGCCATAGGGTGACCAGCGTGACCCAACAGTGGTATCAGAGCCACTTGTACGATACAAATTTAGGTTTTAATTACTTGGGTGATGTAATTGTATGATATACATATTATTTTTTATTTATTTAGCGAATATATGATATTTGTTCGAGCAAATCTATTCAATCGTGGTTAATCTGTTAATCTAGTTAAAAGATGTTCCTAAGATCGATGATTAAGAGTTAATCATCAGAATCTTTGTCGATAAGGTTTGAAATATTATATGTTAGTTGTTAACATATTCAAAAAAATAGTTTTATGGTTTTAGATGTTAAGTGTTAACATACGCAAATTATAGTTATATATTAGACTAATGGTTAGTCTATAAATTCCATGCGGGAAAGTAACAAGAGTTGTTTTAGTAAGAACCTCATAGATTTTGAAATCCTGAAAAACACAATAATGTTGATAAAAGTTATCAAATCGTGAGGTTTTTACGCAGCAATTAAGATGCTAATTTTTAAAAATTTCCCCGCCGCTAACCAAGCAGCAGCAATCCCGCCAACGGCTTCGGGGCCGTCGAAACCTCACAAAGGGCTTGACACATGCATAGGAACAATCTGGTAAGACTTCAATAACAAATCGTGACGTTATTATGTTTGATATGCACGGTGTTTGGAATGCATGGTTATAACCTAATAGCCCATTTAGTTTTATTTATAAGGTTTGATCAATACGGCCTGTGTTCCGTGCCTTTCTCTACTTCTATTGTAATTTTCTTCTCATCTTACTTCCTCATATATAAAATGAGTTTCTGAAATTGTAATCTATACAAAGAAGCATAGACCAGAGGAATAGAAGTTGGGCCGACGAAAAGATGCTTGAGAAGTGTTTTTATCCTTAGAATAGTTTGGTTCTCCCATTGGGTTGGGACGTGTCACCTTAGGATATGGGCTATAACTATTGCATTCATATTTACTGCTTTTCATATATGTGATAAAATGAATGTATGAGATGCATGCTAGTTAATTGATGAGATCAAATGTTAAATGGTGAGATAATATTCACAAAACCCCTCAATAAAATATTAAGTCTTTTATTGATTCCCAATGTTAACCCTCGTTAAAGTCTAGATCGATACAATGTAGGTTTTGCAAAAGCGGGGTACTTGTATCTATCTTAGCCAAATGCGAAGAATAAGCAAGTGATATTCGTTAGTTGTAACATTGGTTAAAGACTTAACTAGGTTACTCTAATAGGATTAGAAACCTAAAGGTTAGTTATTTGGATAATCATAGGATGTTTATGAACAAGAGTTGTTCACCAAATGAAAAAGTTACATGAGATGTAATTAGCAAGTGTTGCTTACCTAGATAGACCATAATCTTAAGAGAAAATCCAAAGCTAACTTAAGAGAATGTGAAATTTGGATCATTGCCCACTAGAAAAACCTTACAGAAAGTATTTTTAACATTAGTATTTGAGGGTTATTAATTTTAATAAAAATAGTGGAAGTATCAAGTCCTTTTATAAGCAAACATGGTAAAAGTACTCAAAATTTATATTTTATTGTTGTAGACTTATTATATAAATTTGTTATCATTGCGATCGGTCCTTGAGAAAGGACAAATTGAATGGCGTAAACTACCTTGATTGGTCACTGGAAGGAAAATGTTTTCATTTGTAATAAGACATGTCATTGTAAAAGGAACTACCCCATTTATCTTGAAAAGTCAAGAAGGCAAATGAAAGAAAAGTGTTCGCCTCGAATATTTATGTCATTGATATTAATTTATCAACACCTACTTCTTGGGTATTGGATACCGGTTGTGGTTCTCATATTTGTACATTTGTATAAGGACTACAAAAGAGTTGAAATTTGAGAAAATGAGAGGTGGACCTATGGGTTGGTAATGGAGCAAGAGTTACTGCATTAGCTATAGGAACATATACTTTATCGTTTCCTAGTGGACTTAATTTATGTTTAGAGGATTGTTATTTTGTTTCTAGTTTGACTAAAAACATCATTTCAATTTCTTGTTTAGACAAGATTGGATTTGAGATCATTATTAAGAATAATTGTTGTTCTTTTATCTCGATAATGTTTTCTATGGTGTGACACAATTAATAAATGGCCTCTATATTTTGGATCAAGAGAATTCCATTTACAATATAAATATGAAAAGATCAAAACAAATGACTCTAATCAAACTCATCTTTGGCATTGTCACTTGGGTCACATAAGTGAAAAACGCATTTCAAAACTTCATAAATATGGACTTTTAGATTCATTTGTTTTTGAACAACTTGATGTATGCGAGCCTTGCTTATTGGGAAAGATGACCAAAGCTCCTTTTAATGGTAAAAGTGAGCGAGCAAGTGATTTATTGGGATTAATACATAATGATGTATGTGGACCAATAAATACACAAGCCATAAGAAGTTTTCAATACTTCATTACTTTCATAGATGACTTCTGTAAATTTGGGCACATTTACCTAATGTATCATAAATCTGTAGCCCTTGAAAAGTTCAAGGAATTTAAAAATGAAGTACAAAACCGACTAGGAAAAAGCATTAAGGCTCTTCGATCAGATCGACTAGGAATTTAAAAATGAAGCACATTTTTGGTGAAATTTAGAAAAATATGGGATTTTGGGTCTTAATGATGTTTACTCTTTCTTTATTGAACTATAGGTAATCAAAGTAACAGTAGAGATTCAAGATTTAAGAACAGTTGGTTTGGGAAGAAAGGGTCTTGAAAGGGAAGGAAGTATGCCAAGCATAGTTGAAACTCAGGTTACTAAAGGAATATATTGGCTGTCCATCGTTGATCAAACATTCTCCCTCTGATTTCGACATCACCAAAGAATCAATGACTTCCGCAGTCTGAAATCTATCGCAACTGACTGCATACACAATCGTTGCTGATTGTCACTCGCCATTCCGACTTGCTTTTCACTGTTTTTCCAGTTTTTGTTTGGCTGATTGTCACATTTGGCCAGTGAGCAGTGGCAATATCCTGCAGAAAACACCAGGGGAAAATGAGTGCTAGATGTACAAGTGTATGTCTGTGTACGTATGTGTATTATTGCAA
The DNA here is from genome assembly GCA_019671005.1 of Hibiscus mutabilis. NCBI lineage: Eukaryota > Viridiplantae > Streptophyta > Magnoliopsida > Malvales > Malvaceae > Hibiscus > Hibiscus mutabilis. The sequence continues at coordinate 20,053,999 of CM033745.1, forward strand.
AATAAGACGTTAGTACTGACGGGATAAAAATAAAAAAATATTTAAATAAAAAATGAAATGACTGTAATAAATTATTGTCTTGGAAGCAAATTCCTGACAATATAGGCGCACACAACTAAGTTGTTACCTTGGCCAATGTTCTTAAATTTAATGTGTTTAGATTTTTTTTCTAAAACTTTAGTTTAGATCATTTTTTGTTTTATATATTATTTTTTGATAAACGGAGATGATGTCTGAAATCAAATATGAGATCTAATGTCATCCGGTATGATAAGGAGAGAGACCACCCGACTACTTTACATATGAAATTTAGCAAAAAGAAAAAAGAAAAAATTATGATTTAAAATGGTTAAAATGATTAAAAATTATATAAATTCATTGTATATAATCATATAGTTTTGATTTTTATTTTCAACTGAATTGACATCTAATCAACTTGTAATCTCAAACTCAATCAAGAACAAAGCGAAATCAAAGTATCCAACTCAAATTATATATTTTTGTGAGAATCAACATGTAACTTTAGCATTGCATTGACTTCTAATTTTATAATTTTAAGAAGAAATATTATAATTTATCATTTTAAAGGACAATATTATACCAAATATTAAGTTGTATTTTTTTATTTTTAGAGCAAATTGTACTTTAATTTAACTAATAAGTATTAGGTGCTATGCTCAGGTATATTATACCCATAAAAGGAGAAAAATTGAGTTCGAGTTTTGGAAGTGATATTGTTGGAAAGAAGCAACCACTGATATGAAATATTAGAATATAAGCGGATAAAAGTTTATTTCACCATTTTTAGGAATACAGAAACGTTAGAATTCAAAATCGAGATATAAGAACAATTAGGTTTGGAATGGAAAGGGTGGAAAGGAAATGCAGTATCCCAAGCATATTTACAAGTGATGTCAGTTTTGGGAGCCACAGGGTGGCCACCATTGATCAAACATACTCTCCTTATTTTGGACATCACCGATGGATCAACAGCCTCTACTGTCTGAAATCCATCACAATATAGTTCTAAATCAGACTGAGCGCAAAGAGATATCGTGGATGCTAGGTCGCCTACCATCTTTATCCATCGAGTTCGATCAAATGAAAATCTTTTTACATTTGTAAAACTGGTTGTTTTCTCCACGTTCATCAACAAAAATAATCTGATGAAACAGAGGACAACACATTTGTGAGTCACCTAGAAAGTGACTCGTAGTACATCATCTAGGAATCTTGCAGAGATTGCTTGCTGAAGGTATTCGAAAGCTCTCTTGTAATTCAAGAACCCCATAAACCAGAACTCAAAATCATCTACCGTCACAATTTCCATGTACTTCTGTGATGGTTTCTTCACGTTTTCACTCTCATTAACTCCCTTTATTTTCTCAAGTGGAATCGAAACCTGCATCCAAATTAATATTCAACATCAGAATTGGAAGGGTACAAAATTATACGTTAAGAGAAGGAAAAAAAACGGATGAAGTATATGAACCTTGTAATGGAGTCTGAGGAATTCTCCAGTAGGAGATGGGATTTTGATTGATCTGTCACTGCAAAAGGCAACCTTTTGAGATGAGATGAAAAGTAAACCAGCTATGGGACCTGCTGTTGTTGATAAATAGCATTGGCATGCCTTCATCAGCTTTTCTCCTTTAACATTGAATAATTGTTTGAATATCTTATCCACACCTCCTACTTGGAGAATTCTTGCCCCCAAACTCAACTTTCCCTTCACAGTTTCAGTGATCTTTGGCCCTACCCTCACTGCATATACAAAGATAACTTCAGTTTTCACAGACACACACACATATATATATATATACATACATGCATGCATACATACATACAGGCTTTAGTATCATACCATGTTCTCGGACTCCATGCGCGAAAGTATCAGCCTTCTTCCCAAGCTTGTTCATCCTTTTAAGTACGAAGTTCCCTTTGCCTGCAATTCCAAAACTTTCTCATTAGTACTATAAAACATCTTTATTATGAACTTCTAAACCCTTCACAGTTTAAAAGGGAGCCACCTACTTTTTCTAACAATGTTAGACCCTTCAGCAGATGATGAAATCTGATAGTGGGCGTTGGCATCAGGTAAGTATCGTCCAGGCATCCTCTCAACTCGATATATTGTTGATTTCATGGGAACTCCAATGACTTGTTCAAGTATCTGGTTCTTCATTTTTTTTTCTTTCAGATTCTATGATCAAGGAAGAGATGTGTTTTCTGGTGATGATTGATGAATCTTTTTAGGAAATGGTATTTAAAGAGGTATAGATATGGTGGTTGAATCCAACTTTTTTGTTTGCATGTTATTGGTCATAAAAAAAAAAAAAGGAGGATTAAAGGTAGAGCATAGGCTTGTAAATGATAATATTTAAAGAAAAGATGATGAGTAGATTTCAAGCTTTCTGAGTTAGCATGGTAGCTTTCTGATGTCTGCCACTGCTTTAATACAAGCATAAGAAAGGGAAGATGAGATTTGGGAAACAAATTGCATGGTGAAAAGATATGATATTGCAGTGAGTGATGATGGAACATTTTTTTGAGATATGTCAGCTATGTGAGATCAACTATCATCTTTCTTTTTAAAAAAGACCGCTTATAAAATTAATTAATATTGAGTGCAATAACAAGATACATAGCACTCCCAACAAGAGAACTCGGGGTCGAACTATAGAGAAGATATTGTTGAGAAGAGAGTTACGAATCCAATCGAGTATAGCTTATCTGAGGTGGAAATGGGCATCATGCAGATTAAAGATTGCCTAATTCTTGTAATTAAACTATGGTTAATAAAGCTAAGCTATTACTTAACCTAAAAGGAATCCGGGGCTTGTTTTTGTCAAAGCTTAAAGGAATATACCAATGGAACAACTGCTGATTCATGGCCGCATCAGTACCATTCCCCACATCATGCCGTGTTGGCGTCAAGTGTTGGTATCCTTAACATAACATACTTTGGTTCATGGGGTGCGCCAAAAACGTGGGTACAATACATTTTTGGGTAAAATAACATGAATAGTACCTCAACTTTCCGAGACTGAGAAATTTGTCCACTCATTTTAATCACTGCAAGATACTAAAAGATGTCCCCGAGAATAGATTGTTAAAAAAGTTGAGCTACAGAGGCACCAACTCATATTCCGACAACCACTTAAGAACAATCAACCGTCGTTGACAACAGTTGTTACACCCAAAAATTTTCGGCCCCTATTTCAATCTCCTAAAACAAATTTGGTTTCCAGAAGACAAACACACAGTAAAATTAAGTAAACTATCATAATCAAAATATAAAATTAAGTAAACAAATCAAAGAGAAATTAACATTTATCCAGTAATGCAAGAGGGAAGGATTCGAAGCGGTTAAACAAAATATCTAAAAGTAAAACATAAAATTAATAAAAGAAAGAAAACATTCATCGTGGTGTGTCCCATTTTCGACTATCAAAGTATCATTTCTCTGATCCCAATAATAGAAGAGTTTCACTTGACTAGGAGAACGATCTATCTAGGGAACATTGCGATCTAACAATCAGAATAGTAGATCGGACAAAAACAAATGTGAAGCTTCAAGTGAGATTTTGTAAAATTTTAAAGGTTTTAGGTGAAATCTAATCGGTAAAAAGAAAGATGATGACAAGAGGAAACTGTTGGCGTTAGGGGAGCTAAAAAATACCTGACCCGAATGATTTGTCCCCGTCGATCCGATTAAAAAAATTAAATAAATTTATAAACTTTTTTTCATTTATCGGGTCGGATACCTGGCCTACTATTTTTCGGGTTGGACCCAGATTGTAAAATTTTAAATTTTCAGGTGTCCGGTTCCTGAGTACCTGAATATATTCGAAATTAAAATATTTTATATTTGATTAATTCATATTTTTATATTAAACTAATAGAACATCTTAAAATATTTTTATATTTAGGTATCTCATATACCCGGTTCTAAATACCCCTACTTAGTGTTGATCGTCAAAGGTCATCGGAAAGCGGTAGAGAAGTGAAACGACGATGCTAGATTCATAGGGTTTAAAATGTTTTTGGTTAAGCGAACATCAAGAGGACAAAATCTTTGAGAGATATTTTGAGATTTATTTGGCGTTGTTGATGATAGAAGAGGGGGTTGTCGAAATCTAGACAAATGAAAAGAGAAAAATAAGAAAATGAGGGGAATTTGGGTTTTATACGCATTCAAAATAACCTTGTTTTAGAAAAATTCAAAATAATGTTATTTTTGTGTAAATTTGATATTTCAAAATAACGTTATTTTGATGACATTTTTTATAACATACGTTTGTTAACTATTTAATAGTAAAATGATTAAAATAAGAATAATTTAAAAATTATTAATTAAATTTAAAAATTTTCAATTAGAATAGATTATTAAAATAAAAGTAAAATAAAGTTTAATGAGAAAAAAGTAATTTACTCTTTTATTTAAGTCTTTTTAGATATGTGAAGTTTAAACGGCCTGCTAGAATTCTAAAATTTGAGAATTCTCCTACGTAGCCCTATTTTTTGCTATAAGCTCTTTGTATTGTATTTTAGACCTTGTAATTATTTTGTTTTATAATTTAATCCCTTATAATTATTTTGCTAAAAGAGTTGAGAGTGGCTAGGGTTAGTGAACCAAAACAAACTCTTTTATCTCTTTCTTCTTCTAATTCAACAATTGTGTATGTTCGGCTTTTGAAAGCTGCTAATGGCTTGACAAGTGTTTTCTTTCTTCCTTTCCTTGAACGTTGTTCATTTACCCATCGGATTAACCTTCATAGGATTTAGTGACTATTTTGTAAACTGTTTAAAATTATGGTTTAAGTCTTTTAACATAATTAACTGATACTGTACCGATACACTTAGGACCGTATTGGTACGCTAAGCCAATTTTCTCAATTCCAGAACTAGGGGTGATAAGCTCGTATCGATACATCTAAATCTGTATCGATACGCATTGACTAGGGTTGACCCGTTTCGGTACACCCCAAGGCCGTACCGATGCAATTTACTTCCCAGACCTATCTGCCAAGGTACATATCGATACATCTTGACCCATATTGGTACGCTCTGTTTTCCTAGCTCTAAATATGCAAGTCCGTATCGATACAGCTTGACCCGTATCGATACGTCTGTCCTATAATGACAGATTTTATTTAGGTTTTTTTAATTAGAATTAACCTGTCAAATGATGTCCAAACACAATGAAACTTTGCTGACAAGTTTTAAACATCATATTCTACCTGCATATCAAATTTTATGATTAATTAAATTCGTTTACTACATTTTCCCTGATTTAGGCCAAATATGAATATTTAGTCCCTTTTAGCCAAACATAAAAAGGTTATTTGAGGCCCCTTAAGGTTCGTCCATACCATAAGCATGACTCGTACAACAAAAGGACTAAAAGTATCTAATCTAAACTACTTTGCCACCATTCTAGGAGTCTATAGGGTTGATATGCCTTACATTATCAACGAAGTGACTTGCCCAAAAACCTTCTTTGGTTCCGATCTCAACCAAACTTCTTAACCTGAAACGTATAGAAATGAATGCATTGGGCTTATATAGACTAAGTGAGGTAATCATAAACAATTATATAAACATAGAATACAATCTATCACGATCCAATGTTAACTATGACGATGAAAACAATAGCAAGAGATCCAAAAGCAACTTGACATAATCAATATGCAATATGGTAACAATAATCAATGCTATGGCAATATCAAAGTATCATAATTTCATATATCATATGTAAAGCACAATTACATATCATCACCTTAGATATAGTAACCAATGGATACGCAGATTCTCATATACACCACACATATCGAAAATAGGTCGTAGCCTTGAGTTGTAGCTCCGGAAAATATCTCTTACACAAACCAACCCTATCTTACCACATATAGGCTGTAGCCCCGGACCGTAGTCAAATCCCTTACTTAGTGAGCTCGAATAACCCTATAGCATGTCAATTGTATCCAATGTCCACAAGTGTCCAAGGATTACACAAATCATCATAATTCTTACCTTTGTGCCCGTAGGCTATAACATATCGGATCACAAATTAAGCCTTAGCTCCACATATCATATCATATCATAACATATACATATCAAAATTCACACATAGCATGTTTCAAATGTCATATACGAACTTTACGACATAGCAAAACGTTGAGAACTTACAATGCTTACCATTAGCATCCACTTATGCTTGCTTTACTTGAGCCCTTAACAAATGCAATTATAATTACAAAACGAATACAACGAGATGACACATTGTCTATCCCTTGATACAACTACACTCACGTAAAGTACGAAATATCCCGAATCACGTTCCTTGTTCGATTGTCTGGGCACTAGCTTCCTAAAATAATAGTTCTTCAATACTGATTTAGTTTAACATATAAACTAATATAATATTCATTAATTCTGTACCCAAAGCACTTAAAATCCCAACCCAATAACAATCATACTAATTTCTAACTTTCAGAGTTTTAAGCTTCGATATTTCATAACTTAAAAATTACAAAACGATCATTTCTAGACGTAGAATTCTCCTTGCTTCACTACTTCATATTTCGAGACGTAACCAAGATGTTATATTTAATTATTCAGATTTCCAAAGTTCCTTCATAATACTGCCAGTAACAATGCAGTAACGATTAAGCTTGTCATAGTATTAACGTAAACATGGTGTTAATTACATTTCATAGTTTGTTAGAATAATTACACACAGTGCCTCAAATTCATTAAATCCAGTTTGTTTATATAATTTCGTAAACCCATATAATATCTGATCTGTATAACAGATACATTTTAAATGATTCTTAAATCAAAATATATTAAAATCAGACTTACCTTTACAAATTCCTTAATTGTCGTTACCATACTTGATTAGACCAAAACATGTCCTAAATTGAGTTTGTTATCAACCATTCTCGACTTTTTCAATCTTCTACTTTATCCTTGCCCTTTGAACAAGGTCTCCGAGATTGGTCTCGTGCCCCAATTAACCTTAATTCTTGAATTTGAGCCAGTCGAAAGTTGTTTCCAACACGGTCTTGCTATGGTTTGGTAATCTAAGTTATAGGTAAGTTACGGAAACATATGTTTCGTTGATTTTTCCCTTTGAATCTAACAAAATAAAGCTTACTCCCGTTCAGCTTTCCTCCCCCTCCCCATGAACCACAACCATAGCTCCTATTCTTGAATTTAATCTCCACGTGGTGTGAAGCCATGAAACATGGCATGCTTACTCACCATGGTCGTCTTTTCCATTCTCATTTAACTCCCACGTGGTGTAAAGCATATACCCCTTGTCATCATAATTCTCCACCATTTTAAAGTCATTACACAAATTGCCGCCCATCTCTTTTTCCTTAGCCCCACGTGGCATAATTCATTTTATAATTAGTTATTAGCCATTACATGGCTTTGCTTCATATTATTAACAGCCATGCAATTCCCTTTGTTTCCCCGTGCATGGAGCACTTGTCATTAGCCAAGGCTTTCCCTTGCCATAGGGTTTTGTATTTTTTATCATTATTGGTACGAACAATGCTGTATCAATACCTTATTCAACCTCTAATCTTTAGTGTTAAATTATTGTATCGGTACGAGCTATATCATGTCTGTATCGGGTTACAACATTTTATAGCTTCACAATAAATTCTTGATCTTCAATCTTTTATTTTTAGTCCTATGATCACCAATAATTCAATGTCAGTGACATTGTATAATTACTTATTTACACATGTGAAATTAATTACATGGTCCATGATCAATAATTACTTTGACTCACCAGAATTTAAATTTTCAGTCACCCAAAACCGATTTATAACTAGGCCGGTTTTTTGGATGTTACATGTAGTACATCATTTAGTAGTCTTCGGGAGATTACTTGCAGAAGGTATTTGAAAGCTTTCTGGTGATTCAACAACCGCATAAAACCACAACTCAAAATCATCTACCCTCACTATTTCCATGTGCTTTTTTTATGGTTTCTTCATATCTTCACTCTCATTAACTTCCTTTATTTTCTCAAGTGGAATCAGAACCTGCATCAAAATTAATAAACAAAAACATAAGAATTGAAGGGTGCAAAATTATTCAGCCTGAGAGGGAGAAAAAAGAAACAGATGAAGTATACAAACCTTGTAATGGAGTCTGACGAATTCTCCATTAGAAGATGGGATTTTGATTGAACTGTCACTGCAAAAGGCAACCTTTTGAGAAGAGATGAAAAGTAAACCAGCTGCAGGTCGTGCTGTTGTTGATAAATAGGATTGCCATGCCTTTAACAGCTTCCCTCCTTCTTTGAAACTAAATAATTGTTTGAGTACCTTATCCACCCCTTCTTGACAACTTTCTCTTTACGGTTTCAGTGATCTTTGGTCCCAGTCTCACTGCAGTTTCAAAAATAACTTCAGTTTTCATTTCACTTTGGTCTTGATACAGGCATGCATAAAGACATTTTTCTAGACTTTAGAGTGTTTCATGTGCATATATGTATGGATGTGTCTGATTAGACAATAGCGTGTTTCAGTGATCTTTAGCCCCAGCCATTCTGCTTTAATACTAACATCAGAAAGGAAAAATGAGATTCTGGAAACAAATTGCATGTCGAGAAAGATACGACAATGCAGTCGGTGATGATGGAGCATTTTTGAAAAATGTCATGCCAGCCATGTGAGATCAACTATCATCTTTCTGTTTTTTTTATAAACATGAATTCCATGAAATTTCTGAGCATTGAATAATTTTAAGATAGATTTATCTTGTATATACTAGTGTTTTAATTTAAGACTAACTCTTATTTTCTATATAGATAAAGATAGAGGCTAGAGTAGTTTAAATGTGTACTCTTTGTAACCAAGTCTTGTATAAAGTATAGTAACTTGTACTTTTTCGTATTATTATAAAAATAACAGAGAATTCTTTTCTTCTCTGGAAAATATCTACTCTCTGCATGGTATCAGATTATGTTGTCGATCCTACAACAACCCTAGTGAAGGATGGATTCTCAAAACCCTTGTGCGACTAGTTTCGAGACTGCAAAACAGATCACTAACAACAACAGTGCCCATAAAAGTAGCCTTTCCTTTGCATATCTGACTGGCAAAAATATTGTTACTACATAGATTGTGGATTCAGGGGCTAGTGACCACACGACAGGAAATTTGAAGTTTTTTCAGACCTTCGAATCAGTAGATTCTCACTCTCACATAAGAACAGCAGACGAGTATCTCTCCCCTATTGAAGGGAGGGGTTCTGTCGAGATAAATATGGATATTACACTGAGATCTGTACTTTATGTTCCTCATCTAGCCTGCAATCTACTTTCAGCTAGTAAATTAAATATTGATATGCAATGCAGCACTCAGTTTGACTCTAATGTTTGTGAATTTTAGGATTTAAGCTCGGGGAATGTGCTTGGCAAAGCTAGGCTGAGTGGAGGTTTTTATATTCTTGAAGAAAACATGTCTTCCGGGACAAAAACCTACTTAGATTACCTATCTAAAACCGATTCTATCCCACCAAAATAATCTGATTCTTCTGATGATATCATGTTATGGCACTTTCGATTAGGTCACTCTAGTTTTTTTACCTTGCAAAATTGTTCCCTAAACTGTTTATCACTAAAAGTCCTAAACATTTTTCTTGTGACATTTGTCAATTTGCCAAGCAAACAAAAAATATATATCATCATTCTCCACATAAATCTTCTAAACTTTTTTCTATCATTCATAGTGACATTTGAGGCCCTTCAAAAGTTTCGAGTCTAAATGAGTTTAGCTGGTTCATCTCTTTTTATTGGTGATCATTCTAGGACCACATGGACCTTTCTTATGAGAGCAAAATTAGAGGCTAGTGAAATATTTAAAAAATTTCACATAATGGTTAAAAATCAGTTTCAAAGTAAAATTTAGATTCTTAAATCTGACAATGGTAGTGAGTACTTTACTCAAACACTAAGATTTTTCTTTAAAGAAAAAGGAATTGTCCATATTACATCTTGTGTTAATTCACCTCAGCAAAATAGGGTGGCCAAGAGAAAAAAATAGACACCTTCTAGAAGTCACTAGGTTTTTATTATTTGCTACTAATGTTCCTAAATATCTTTGGGGAAGCTTTCTTGACAGCTACATACTTAATAAATAGGATGCCTAGCAAAACACTGAAATTTCAATGTCCAAGGGATGTGTTTCTTAAAAAAAATTCACATTTCAAACCTATGTCTTCTATTCTACCGCTAAGAGTTTTTGGATGTACTGTTTTTGTTTATAATAATAAGGCATCCAGGTCTAAGTTGGATCCTAGAGCCGTTAGGTATGTTTTCATCGGGTATTCTTCTAATAAAAAAGGGCTACAAATGTTACTGCCCTCAGACTAAAACGACCTACATTTTATGGATATCATATTTTTTGAAAACAAACCATACTTCTCTAAGTCTGAAATTCAGGGGGATTTTAGATGAATTTCATATCCTTAAAATTTTTGAAACTCTTCCTCCATCAGCAACCTTACCCCAAACAAAAAATATTTTACCAGCAACCTTACCCAAACAGAAACTATTTTACCAGCAGTCTTACCTCAAACAAAAACGATTTTACCCATTATACCTTCCTCACCACAGAGTCCCAAGTTCTAACCAGTAACTCCTTCAACCTCAATCCTTCAAATTTCACCTAGTCCCAAAACACCAAATTTATCTATCTCATCTTCACTACCTTCAACTCCACCAAAAATCACTCAAACCAAAAAAGGAGAACTCAGTGTTTACGAAAGAAGACAAAAACTTGTCCTGGAAGCTCCTATTCGGTCTAAAAACTACCAAGAGTTGGAACCAAGCTTGAATACATTAAAAAATCAAGAAGGTAACGAATCAGTTTCTAATGAAGTACCTATTTCATTTATTGATACTAGTGATCTGCCAATTGCTCAAAAAATGAGTAAGAAAATGTACTAGTCACCTAATTCAAAAGTTTGTTGCATGTGAGAAATTAATGTCTTGTTTTAAGCTTTTACAGCAAATGTCGATAGTATCTATATTCCAAAAATAGTGGAAGAAGCATTGAAGGACGTGAAGTGAAGAAAAACAATAGAAGAGGAACTCAAGTCACTTGAGAATAATAATACATGGGCCATAGTTGATCTCCCAAAAGGAAAGAGACTAGTAGGCTGTAAACAGGTATTCACAATGAAATATAAGGCAGATGATAGTATCGAGAGATACAATGCTAGATTGATGGCCAAAAGTTTCACTCAATAGTATAGAGTGGACTACCAAAAACCTTTCACTCCAGTGGCAAAGTTAAACACTGTAAGAGTGTTATTATCTTTAGCAGTAAATAAGGATTGGGTGCTTCATCAGCTAGACATCAAGATTGCATTTTTGAATAGGAATTTAGAATATGAGGTATACATGCAGATTCCACCAAATATAAAAGAAAATTCAGGAAAATAAAAAGTTTGCAGATTATTGAAGTCTCTATATGGCCTAAAACAGTCACCTAGGGCCTGGTTTGACAGATTTACAAAGGTAATTGTTTGAGATAGTTATAAGAAATGCCTATCAGATCATACTTTGTTTGTAAAAACCACATCAAACAAAAAAAAGACATTATTAATTGTCTATGTAGATGATATCATCATAACATGAGATGATCTCATTAAAATAGATAGATTAAAAGGGTTATTGGCAAATGAGTTTGAGATCAAGGACTTGGGAAGCTTAAGATACTTCTTAGGCATGGAGGTTGCAAGATCAAAAGAAGATTGGTCATCAATCAAAGAAAGTATATCTTAGATTTACTTTCAGAGACCAGAATGATTGGATACAGGCCTGCAGAAACTTCTACGGAAGCAAACTTAAAGCTGAGAAAGGAAGAAATGGGAAGCCCTATGAACAAAGAGCAGTACCAAAGGTTATTAGGTAAACTAATCTACTTATCCCTCACTAGACCAGATATAGCACTCTTTGTCAGTATAGTGAGTCAATATATGAATGATCCTAGAGAATAACACTTAGAGACTGCGAACAGAATTTTGAAGTATTTGAAAATGACTTCTGGACATGGGTTAATTTTCAGAAAAATAAAGATAGATCAGTGAGAATTTTTTCAAATGCAAGTTGGGCAGGAAAATTAACTGACAGAAGATCTACTGCTGGATATTGTTCATTTGTTTAGGGGAATTTAGTGACCTGGAGAAGCAAGAAGCAGACAATGATTTCCAGAAATAGTACTAAGGCTGAAATTAGGGCTCTTGCACTTGAAATTTGTGAAAGAATCTGGTTACAAAGACTATTGACATAACTTGGATTTTGTTACAGCAAACACTTTGAGCTACAAAGTGACAGTCAGTCAACTATAAGTATTGCTAAAAACCCAGTTCACCATGATAGAACTCGAAATTGATAGACATTTCATTTTTGAGAAGGTGAAAGATGGGCTAGTGAAACTGAGTTTTGTTCTTACGAAAGGTCAACTGGCAGATATTCTCACTAAGGCACTTTCAAGAGTTACCATTGATGAAATTACATCCAAGCTATCTTTAGAACATTTACTCCCCAGCTTGAGGGGAGTGTAAATTATAAAATAAATTTATCTTATATATACTAGTGTTTTAATTTAAGACTAACTCTTATCTTCTATGTAGATAAAGATAAAGGCTAGAGTAGTTTAAATGTGTTGAGACTCTTTGTAACCAAGTTTTGTATAAAGTATAATAATTTGTACTTTTTCGTATTATTATAAAAATAACAGAGAATTCTTTTCTTCTTTGGAAAATACCTATTCTCTACGCATGAAAGTTCTGAGCATTGAATAATTTTAGTGCAAATGTATGCATCAAAAAATGGATGAGGAAACAAAAAGGTGTTAAAATGTTGTTTCTACTTCTGCCATATTTAACATTTTCCTTTTTCCACAGTTGTCTATACAAATACATGTAAACACTATCCCTACGGCTTATTAGATTAAACAAGTGACAGACAAACTTGTTTGTGCTTGCAAATAAGCAAATCTTATTCAGGCTAAATTTGAAAAGCCGGTAACCCGATATCTGCACAAGCTAGTTGTCTTCTGTCCTTTGTACATTTGGCAGCTATAAACAGCGCATTACCTATGAGAAGATGCATGTGGCATCGGGTATGTCACAGGACCCATGTTAACCAGAGCTCCAGGAACCACTGCTCCCGGTACAGGAGCTCTCACTCCGTAAGCCATATGTGCCGGGCCAGGAACATTCACTGGCGTGCCAACTGCTGAGACAAGGGGGCCTCCTATCGGTTGCCCTATAGTTGGGGCACCATACACACCAACACCAGCTGGTGCAGCAGGATGCTGAGGGGGCTGTATCGCTGGGTTTCCAGACAAACCTCCAGCTGCAGCACCAGTCAATTGACCGGTGATCGGTCCTTGGGGTGCTGAAATATCCCCATTGCCAACACTGGTGATATCGTGGATGCTAGATCGCCTCCTATCTTTGTTCATGGAGTTCAATCGAATAAAATACTTTTGCGCATGACTTGCCACTTGTGTTGGTGTTCTTGAGACCACATAGTTCCGGGATATGCTTCGCCAGTCACCTTTCCCGTATTTAGCTAAACCAAGAAGAAATAACCTGTTTTTCAAGATAAAACCATTACAATTACAATATGAAAAGCCTAATGGTCAAAGGAATTATCAAAATATATCTTAGATTCCATAGAATAAAAATAAAGACCATTCATAAAACAATAAACGATTTCTTGAGTGCAAGTTATCCTGGCTTATGAACATTTCCTATGGGCTAGAATCAGGCATTATAGACCAACTAAAGCTGAATAATAGTTACGGGTCAAAAAGGAACCACGCGTCTTCAATGGTATCAGATAGCGATGTTTTACACCAAATGAAGTTATTTGTAGTGCATACAAAATTCACCACCATTAAATTACAAAGAAAGTGCAGGATTGAACCTTAAGCCCAGACACAGCATGTATAACTTACATAGGAACCATAGAATGAAACCATCACAGTATAGTACAGGTATATAATACATCAGAAATGTATAATAAATAGTTCTTACTCGGAAAGGCATAGTTTTCCACCTTAATGCAAGTGATATGTGACTCAAATCGCCCAGCAAAGCCTACGTGGCTATATAACCTAACCACCATTTTATGAGACTTGATTGATGAAATAAATCTTATATGTTATTATTATTTTCATAAATTCTTTTCCTATACGGTAGCCTGGTGAAAGTTAATTTTCTAACATAAACCTTCTCAAGTTGTCCCTTCCCTTCCATATTAGAACCAAATTTTGGCAAGCATTTTAATAACAGAACCAAAAACTGTTATAAAAGCAGCATATAGAACACGATAGACATATGCCAGCAAAAAGCAATAAAAACCAAGAATACCGGTTTTAAGTCGAAAGTTAGGCTATATGGTTGTTTAGCGCGCGTGAGACATTAACCTATAATGGCCACAAGTGTCACACTGGTAAGATTTGACGATAGCATAATCATTCTTTTGGGATATTATTTTGTCGAAGATAGAAAACTATATATCTTCCATGTGGTAGCATTGAAATTCGGTTTTCACTTCAATTATTTCACATCATTTCAGGATCTGTTAATCATCTACTGGTCATCTACTGACCAACAGGCGTCAAAAGCTTCAGAGTAACGCACAGAAGTAGGAAAGCTGCTGAAGATCTAATCTTCCTAACAACTAACAATAAGCGACAAACAGAATGATCAAAAGGTGGAAGCAATTTCTGCAAACATTTTTGTCAAATAAAGATTCTAAATACGGATAGGATATGAGATTCCAAAACTATGATAAATGCATGTAACTATGAAATACTAAGTATTAAAGTTCCAAAGGGAAAAACAAAAGGAGCATATGTCAATCAAAATAAAAACAGAAAATAAAAAATCTAAACCAGAAGAACTAATTCACCTGTGCTCTTCCTCTGTCCAAGCAGTCCCCTTGCGGCGTTCCTGATCGGACCTCGAATTCTTACCACCGTTGTTTGACTCACTGTTATTATGCTCTAAATTGCTATTTCCTTTCTTACCAGTTCCTTCACCACCGGCATGACCCACTGAACTGTCAGAAGAATCATAAGGAGGGAGAGGCACGAGGCCAAATTCAATCCGGTTAACGTCTTCCACTAGAATCTCATAGTGTTCTTTAATATCTTCCAAAGTTTTACCGGGTACAGCAGCTGCAATTTTCTCCCACCGATCAGAACAGTCCTCGGGATAAGTTGCAAGGGCATTCTCAAATGCCTTATCTTGCTCTCTGCTCCACCCGGAGCTATTGCCAGGCTCATCTGCAGACATGTAGGCTTGTCTCAATCCACTGTCTAGAATATCACCTGCGGGAAGAATGAACGGAATTCACTAAGCTTGTAATGCATATCCAAAATCATGGATTTTCAAGAATAGTCCTAGGATTATTTCAGTAGTAGATTTCACTAACAAGTCTGATGGAATATTTAAATTATGGGGAAGAAGGGATTTCAAGCAAAAGGTATGCAAGAAAGCGAAAAATGGGGAAAATGCCAAGTGAGCTTAACCATGGATCAATTCCAATAAAATTCAGTAATCCCTTATGGAGTATGTGAAGAATTGAATAGTGATTTGGTCCATCATACAAAATTTGGACCCCTGAGAATTGCTGAGTTCTTGATGAATGAAAAGGCAACAAAGAAATGTCAGAAAAATCATAAAATCAAAGATAATAAATGCCATTCAAAACATTAAAACCTAGAGACTGATGCATAGTCAATTCAATGGTAAGGGAATCAGGGTTTCTAACTGAGAAATACATATATGAAAGAGACAGTGCAAGAAAATGAAAACCCAGAAATCCATGGAGAACACAGGTTGTTAAGTCGGATTCAAACAAAGTTCAATAAATACAAAACGCTTAAAAAATTGCAACAAATTCAAATGATCTCCCTCTCAAATTGAAATCAGAACAAAAAAGAAAACAAAGATCAATTAAAACACTACGAAGTACAAGTTGCATTTATGAGGTTACTAGAAGTTTCATTTCACTGTTTTACATTTTTTATAAAAAAAACAAACTTTAAACAACAAGCAAAAGAAATTTTGGAATACTAACATAAATAGGGAGCAAACTTCCTAAAAGAACTTTTAATGATACCAAAAATAAATCAATTCAAAGGGTTTCTTCAGAAGAAATATGGTTTTTTTTTCTTTTATAATTCGCATTGAAGATTCCTACTCAGTAATCAATAATTTGACAATTAAGTCTAGAAATAGGACCAAACAAGAAAAAAAAGCAGCTAACCTCAGATTCCTTGCTGTCTCACTATACAAACATAAAAAGCAGTTCACATTACTGTAGAAATCGCCATAAGTTGAAAGACCACCCACAATTAATATCAAGATTCTGACACTTGAACGGGTTAGCTTTTTCTTCCGAAATATACAAGCACCGGGGAAGCTTTTTTTCAACTAATCAAAACATAAGAATCTAACCTTTTGATGGTTCCAAATCCTACTCCACCATCACCCTTTTCAAAACGTGTTCTTTTACAAAAAGTAAAGTCCTTGGTGAAAATTTCTGGTGTAAAATTTACACATTTGAAGTACATACATGTACAGAAAAATAACAACAAACAGGTAGTGTGCATAGAATTCGAAAGGGAAGAAGAAGAAAATGAAAACCCAAAAGGCAGTTGTAGGATGGGTCAATTGTCCCATCACCTTCAACAACAACTTTGCTACCAATAGAACAGCTGGGATTGGAAACGGCTCACTCTGTTCATTTCAAGTTGCTCACACACTGGAATCAGCCATTAGTATCCGACGAGATGATAACATATACGAACAAAGATAAACTAAACATTTTACTAAAAAAAAAGACTTAAAAACACTCTTTTTCCAGAGAAAAAAGCAAACAACAACAAATTTAGATATTAACTTTTCTTAGCCATCCGTAATGATTGACTAAAAATCATTACCTTTCTCTCTTCTTTTTTTTTCTTTCTTGGTGCTGCTTGTTGCAAAGATGGAAAAAGAAATTGAAAGCAAAGAAAAGTTTAAGTATTTAACTTTTCGACAAGGTTGCTCTTTGTCTTGTTCTTCTTTTACATGGTTTTTTTCACCTTATTCAAAGGGAATTTTTTTCATTTTAATATTAAGGCTGAAGTGGACCTACCAAAAATCTAACAGCAAGAGATATTCCATCCTTATTTAATATCAAAATAATTGTCTAAATTATCATATTTTTATTTTTAGGTGTTTAATTTTTTTACTCATTTTAGATGCTCAATTATTATCTTTTTATTTTAAGGTCACTTATTTTAATAAAAAAATAATAATTTGGACACCTAAAAGAGATAAAAAAAATTAGACACCTAAAAAGAAAAAATGAGATAATTTGTACACTTATTTTGATATTAAGCCAAAATCTAATTATCTAAATTGATATGTTCGACTTTATAATAAATTTTTATAATATTTGGTTCGAACTAATCAACCAAAAAACGGAAATGAGCCTCTTGAGAAGCTTAATTTGGAAAACCAACGTTGTAAGCAGATGGTTTTGGTTTTTGCCTTAATAAAACAAAATAACATTTAGTCTCTAAATTTAGAAATTCTTTTTATTTAGATTATTTTAAAAAATTGAATTTTGTCACACATTCTAATTTTTTTTAGTTAAGTTCAAGTTCAGAAAAGTGAACAAATTGTCAAATTTTAAAATTAATACCGACCAAAAAATTAAAGGATTGAATTAGAAAAATTGACAATTCAGGAAGTTGTGTGGACAAAAAATGCCCGTGGATTAAATTAAAAATGTAATGGAATTCAGGGACTTTATCCCTTAAAACAAAAGTGTGTGTCTAGATGCAATGGGCAAGTTGTCATGTAATAATAAAAATATGAGCCTACCATATATTGCCACGTAAGCAATAGGTCAAAGTTCACGAGTCTAACAAACCACGTGCTCCCTGGCCCACGGTTTTAATTATTGTGTTTCCACTTTCCACTCAGCCTCGCACAATTTATTTATATATTTTAATAGTTTTATATATATTTATTTTTTGATAAGACATATAGTATATTATAAATAAAGTTATTTAAATTTAAATTTATAAAATAATATTATTTTTTATTAAAATCACTTGTGTGTTTAATTCCATTTCCATTTTAGTTCAGTTTTGTTATGGTTCAATGAATAGTTATAGAATAAAATCTAATCTAAAAAACTGAATTAAAAATATTTAAATAAAACTGTAGTATATTAATTCAGTTTTATTATGGTTGAATAATGAAATTCAATTTAATTTTTTTTATTAAATGAAAATATTATATTTTTATACCGAAATTCGAACTCATATAAGATGGGTGAGATGAACATATTTATCAACTAAGCCAATTAATAAATTTCTCAATTTAAAATTTTTTAATCTAGTATTTGAAGATGATTTAATTCAATTTCGAAAGACATATTTTAATTCAATTTGGTTATGATTGAATAGTTATGGAATGAGAATTTAATATACTATTATAAAAGTTCAATTTGCTCATGATCGAATAGTACTGAAATAAAATCTAATTTGAAATATTTAATCTACTATTTTAGTTAATTTAACTTTTAAAAAAATTACTTTTAAATTTTTTTATAATTTAAAAGTTGTGGAATGAAACCTCAATTTAAAACTCTTATTATACTATTCGAGTTTTATTAAAAAAATGTTTTATTCTATTAAAAAAATTAGCTCAAGTCAAGCATTAAGTTCTTTTTGGATTCCTTCAATTTGCTCATGATTGAATAGTACTAAAATGAAATCTAATTTGAAATCTTTAATCTACTATTCTAGTTAATTTAACTTTTAAAAAATTTACTTTTAAATTTTATTTTTATAATTTAAAAGTTATGGAATAAAACCTCAATTTAAAACTCTTATTATAATATTCAAGTTTTATTAAAAAATGTTTTAGTCTATTTAAAAAAATATTTTAGCTCAAGTCGAGCATTAAATTCTTTTTATATTGCTTCATTCGATTTAGATTTCTCAGTGAAAATAAGATAGAGGGACCATAGATTTTGTCACATGATTACCAAGGACGCAACGTCGTTATGATGCGATTTGGGTGATAGTAGATCGGTTGATGAAAACCGTATATTTCTTGTCAGTGTAGATGGATTTAACGTTAGAGAGACTAGCTAAATTGTATATTGTCGAGATTGTGCGACTCCACGTCGTGCCCACATGTATCATTTCATATCGAAGTTTTAGATTCACTCTAAAGGTTTTGGAAAGCTTTTTAGAAGGATTTGGGTACCAGACTTCCACTTCAGCACATCTTTTCACTCTTAAACTGACGGTCAATTTGAACGGGTCATCCAAGTTCTTAAGGACATGCTTCGTTGTTGCAGTATCGACTTTGAGGGTAGTTGGGAGGAGCATCTCCTATTAGTAGAATTCACATGCAACAAAAATTATCAGTCGAGCATTTCAGATGGCTCCATCTAAGGTACTTTATGGTCGCAAGTGTTGAACACCTTTGTGTTGGATAAAGTTTAACGAGGACATATTAATTAGCCCAGAGTTGATTCGAGAGACAAAGGACAATGTTAGAATAATCCATGATAGTTTGAGAGCAATGCTCAAAAGACAGAAGTCTTGCGCCGATTTGAAACACAAAGAAACCAAGTATTTTGTTGGAGTTAAGGTATTTCTCAAAGTGTCAAATTGGAAGAAAGTGTTGCCGTTTGAATGCAAGGGCAAGTTGAATATGTGTTTCATTGAACCTTCGATGTATTGGAGAAAGTAGGACTAGTAGCTTATTGTTTGGACTTACCACTTGTGTTAGAATGTAACTACAATGACTTTCATACATCGATGTTGAAGAGATATCGTTTGGATGCATTTTGTATCTTTCCTATTGAGCTCGTTGAGTTGGATGATAACTTGACTTATAGGAAAAAATTAATTCGGATTTGATCAGAGAGACTAAGGTGTTGAGAACCAAGTAAATATTGTTAGTTAAAGTCTTGTAGAAGGAAGCCACATGAGAACCGAAAATATGAAATGGAACTTCAATATCCACATTTGTTTGAAAAAGATAAATTCCGATGACAAAATTTCTCTTAAGTTAAGCAAGTTGTAACAGTCTGAATTTTAGGTTAGCAGTTCAAGTTATAAAATCAAATTTTAGGGTAATTAGAGTATGGATGATTAGCCTTTTGATTTAAGATTTTTGGCTCTTTAATTTGTTGGGTTTTATCTAATAAATAATTGTGGTGTATGTTTTATTAAGTCTTCGAAAATTTTAGTGCTTTTGAGACAATTTTACTTTTCTCACTCTAAGTGAATTCTCATGCCTTATTCAATGGAATTTTTGAGGATAAAGAGAGAGAAAACAATTAATTTTCTACAATCATTCCTCTCTTCTATTCTCAAGTCATCATATTTTCTCTATTTTATTCATGGGTTAGATTTTGATATACAAGCTGTGTACAAAAAAATTACACAACCTTTTATATTTAAGCTATAAAATCTAAAACCTAAATCCTAAACCTTAAACCCTAAACCCTAAAACCTAAATCCCTAACCCTAATATCCTAAAACCTAAACCTTAAACCCTAGTATCCTAAAACCTAAACCTTAAACCCTAAACTCTAAATTCTAACCATAAACCTTAAATTCTACCTCATATACACTAAACACATAAATGTTAAACCCTAACCTAAATCCCTAAACCCTAAAATTAGAAGGCTTGTTTAAACTTTAGTTTACACAAATTTGTGTATCAAAGTATTTTCCTTTATTCATTCTCTCCTTTTGATTTTCTTCATCTATTTTATACCTTCCTCCTTCCTTGTTTCGTGGAATGTTTTTGACGTTTCTTGAAGCCATCTTCTTGCCCTTCCCCTTCATTTTTTTGGATCAAGGATGTATGATTTTATTTAAGAAATCATACATGGTAAGCATAGGTAGGAGCCTCGTTAAAAAATCTCCCTAGACCTAAGTGCAGGAAAAATAGTGCTGCTACAGATGCTGCGAGTTAATCACCACCACCTTACAACAAGAATTTATAATGCGAAAACCCAAGGTACCAGCAACCGATTGCGATAAATGATAGCCCTCCCCTAATTAACAAAGACTCGCATACATGCACTGATAAAACGCCACACTAACAACCATCCTTTATAGCTTTGAACATTCCAGACTCAAGCACACACCATTTGGTAATTCTTGAACTATAGATACTCGTTCTCTTTGACGGCTGATACCTGCTTTTGCTAACCGATTTGCCTCTGTGTTGCAACATCTATCCATAACTTAGATCTTTCAGCTAATTTTGAAACACAAGAATAGACAAGCGTTAACAATATCTTTAAAGGCAACTAGGGCCAAAATCGGGCTACGAATCTAATTCACCACATTAGAACAGTTAGATTCAAGTATAAGGCTGGCCTCCTTGAGCCATTTAGAGTTAATAAATAACGAAAGAGCTTCTTTAATATCTGCCAACTCGGCTGAAGCAAGATCACACCTCCCGGTTGATTTGGAAAATTCAATCAGCACTTCCCTCCTATGGTTTCTAAGAATGCCACCTATCTCTGCCGAGCCAAAGTTACCCATTACAGCCCCATCTGTGTTGAATTTTACCGACCCCACTGTGGGGGTGCAAATCACTCATCCCTTTTGTTCACATCAACTCTTTTAGATGGCAACGTCCAAAGATTTGGGTTCTCTATAAACTCATTAATAAACCAACCATTCGCCGGCCATTTTGCACAGATCCACCATTCAACTCTAGTTAAAGAAATATCAAAAATATGGTTAAGATCAAACGAATTGCGGAAAATTACCTCATTTCTTTGTGTCCAAAAGGACCATAAAATAGCAAAGAAACCCATATTCCACAAAGGGATCAATCTCAACTGTGGGCAACACCCAATCCATGAATCAAAAAACTTCCTTCCATCCACCGAGAAGGCCATATTCATGCCCCATAAACCGCACCATCTGCTCTATAGCTGCCACGATGCACTACAAGAAAAAAAACAAATGAGAAATTGTCTTCTCTTTAGAATTACAAAGAATGCATTTCATATTGTCACCAAAATTGATCCCACGCTTTGAAAGTTCCATTTTGACCGGTAGACGCCCATGTAATAGTCTCCATCCAAAACATTCCACGTTGAACGACACCAAGCCAACCCAAATTCGAGAATATTGGCCATCCACTAGTTGATTTCTAGATCAAGCCAGGAAATAGAATTCCTTAGCCATGTAGTTGCCTGAGAAAGATTTTGTAACGACCCAATTTTCAGGTTAGTGAATCGGGTCCCGGCCCGAGTTATAGGCCTTTATTTTAGAAGTTCAAGTTAAAAAGTTTAAGTTGGGCCCATTATGTTGGTGGAAATAGGTTTGAATTTTAAAAGGTTAGGAATAGGTGAAAAAAAGGAAAAGGATATGATGGAAATATAGAGAAAAAGAAAAGTATGAGAAAAAGAGGAAAGTGAAAGTGTTGGAGGAGATTCAAGCTCCAATCTATGGAGATTCGGCCTTCCGTTGTCAACACATTCATAACCATTGTGTTCATCTCATCAAGACGAGTTCGCCGATACCAGCAGCGTCACCATTGGAGCCACGTCGAAGGAGGTGAGAGAGAAGAAGTTACGGGTTTTCCAGTTAAAGAGGTTCGAGAGATCGAAACAAGAAATCGAGACCACCATTGTGCTCATTGACATCGAGAGAGTCAGAATAAGGCTTCGCTGTAATGCCTCGGTTTTGGGCCTAGTGAATTTTAGGCTGATTAGACGGTCTGGTGAGCCAGGACTAGAGATTCGAGTCGAATTCAGGATTAAAATCGGATTAAATATTTTTGAGTGATAAAATATTTGGGAAAATATCTAAAAATCATTATTTAATATATGAATATTTTTGGTAAAGTCAATTTTGAAAAATGGAATTTGGAAATGTGACATTTCGGCTAGTGACCAAAATGTAAAAAATGAAAACTGTTTTTAGTGACTATTTTATAAAAAGATTAAAACTTAGAATCTTTAAGGATCTATTATACCTAAAAATTTCTATTAGAGTTCTTGGGGATTATTTTAATGAGTTTTAAGTAAGGATTAAAGGGATTTAATAAAAGATGAGGTGGTTATTTCTTAAAAATCAATTTTGACGTAACTTTCTTTCTCTCATGTTTTCTCTCAAAATCTCCTCAGCAAAACATTCTATTTTTCATCAAAGATTTCAGGTAATACTCTTGATTTCTTAAACTTTTGAATTTTAATGGATTCTTCAATCTCGTTTTCCAAAATCACATAGATTTCTTTTGTTTTTCAAGAGTAAAACATCCAATTGAGAGGAATTCATCCATTAGAGGTAAGGTTTGTTATTCTCCTCTAATGATTGGTTCTTTATTGAAATTTCTAAGTTATTGATCCTTTATATATGTTTTCTAATGAGTTTTAATGATTTAATTATAGGAATTAGTTTAATCAATGTTTAATTGATGAGATTATATGATTTTCGAATTGGATATGTTTTGCTGAATTTTTTATTGATTTTAATCAAGATTTTGATGTTTATAATGTTAATAGATTGGTTTTAATATTGGAATCCCGAAGCTATGTGAATCTCTAATTTTCTAGGTTGCTAGTTATGTGTTTTTGAGGAGTGGTGATGGTTTAATGTATGTTGGGGGTCTAAGGTTGATGTTAGTTTTTTTTTGGATATCAATTGAATATAATTGATGGGTTAAACCGTTATGTTTTGGCTGAGTTAAGTTTGGGAAGATGTTTGATGTTGATTTCAGTTGTTTTGGAGAGGTTTCGGCTAGAGTTTGAAGTAGATTATTGTTGATTTGTTATGGCTAGATTTCGGTTGTTTTGAAGTGCTTCTTGCACTCACTTTATCTCATCGACAACGGCGACCTTAAGATTCATATGTGTTCAATCTGGTGTAATATATGTGAAGGCGATTCTGTTAATTCGTGATAAGTTCTATAGCAGATAACCTTTCCTAGGTCGTTTTGCGATGCTGCCCTTCCTACACTTGTCTATATGGCTGCCCGCTACTCTGGATATACTGTTGTCCGCGATGAAACTGTTGGCTTCCTCTAACAATTCCCTGGGGAAGAGGGGATCTGTCGCGTCTAAGGCCACGATATTTTTGCCTCTAGGTTTCATGTTGTGAATCGCGTGCCATAGCTCTCATATTGTCTGCCTTTTCATTTTCAATATACGGCTGAACCTTTTCATATAACTTTGACAATGTTGCTAGCGGCCAGTCGAGTAAATTAAATTTGAGATGCTAATGTGAGGTGTCATTGATGAAAGCAGAAATAACGAACTCGTTAAAGGCCTCTTTAGTCTGCATGGTCGCGGTATGAAATCGCTGGACAAATTCGCATAAAGTTTCGCCTGGTTTTTGGATGACAAACATGAGGTATGCCAACGATCTCTTTAACACCTTGTTCGCCAAAAACGGCTCATGAAAATCTCTGCCAACTGATCGAAGCTAAAAATGGAGTTTGACGGAAATTAGAGGTACCAGGCCTGAGCCGAATCCTTAAGGGTCATCAAAAACGTTTGACACTTAACTGGCTCATATATCTACATCATAAAGCTTGTCATCCTCCATGAGGTAATAATCCATGTCCTCTAAATCCTCGTAGTCCACTTCTGGCTCTTGAGGTTGTTCTATTCCGGTACTTTGTTAGGAGGATTCTACTATTCCTGAACTGCCTTGCCCCTGGCCTTTCTGGCCAACTGTTTGATTAATTCTTTGCTTTCTCTCTTTTGCCACCATGTGCTGCTCAGTCCTTTCATGCATGGATTTTTGCTGCTGCTCAAATTGTTGTTTCGGGAGCAATAAAGTCTCTTCCATGTTTTTCATTCTTTCCCGCATTTCTAAGAATTGTTTGTTACTGTCCTCTGACGGTGACGCTTCTCTCGCCTGTCCCGCTGTAAACCACGGGGGAGGTTGGTCCTAAAATTGCTATCGAAAATTCTGTTGGAACTGCTATAGTTGCTGAATAGTTGTCGTTGTCATTTGTTGTCCCCTTGAGACATCATTCTCTGCGGCTTTTTCGCGGATCATAGTTGTCGGTTCGATTGTCAAGGCATCCTCATCGGGTGTTCTTGGTTGTCTCCACCCATGCTCTAGGATTTTTGGGCTCACTAATGAGTCTGAACATTGCGCGTTCGATCCACGCTCACCGCACCAATTGTTGATTGTCAAAATGAACAAGGGTTGGAGACGGTGGTCCGATGGAGATCGAGATGGTTGTTCTCGCTCGTTTGATAGTTCTGGTGTTGGAGTTGAGGATCTTGGTTCTCTCTTATTGCATGCGCAGTTTTATACTACTTAGAAAGATGTCATGATAGGATTGCCGTGGGTTTCCCTTGTTATCCGCAGTGGGCACGTGTGTAAGCACGTGACCGCTAGATGAGGCACGACGTTGCAAGTAACCTTGTCCGTTCGCCATGGATTGCGAAGGGTCTCGCACATTTCGCGGCTAACTTTGTGTATTGCGGTCCGCATGCGTTGTTGTGCTCGTCGCCTAATGTTTCTTATGTTACGTCGTTGCAGTCTTGCTTTGTTCTGGTTTCGACACGTGACAATACATGTTTATAGATACTAACAGAAACTAATTTGACGGTAATTCACTTCGATCACCAACAACTCTATTGATGTCTCGAACTTGATCTCCTTCGAGGAAGCTCTTCCGATATGTCTTCACCGTTGAATTTGAGTTATGGGTCTAATTTCTTAGATTATGATCACATTTTTCATCTCACCACCTTTTTTTAATCCCTTTTCAACTCTCCTTTCACCAAAAGAATGACTTCATTTTATAGATGAAATTTAAATATCAATTTAAGGATTGCAGGTCTCATAAACTTGATGGAACTCATTTTCCACATATACAAAGCTAGCCATATTAACCATAAACAAATATTTTGCATATTATTTATATTTTTAAATTTCTTTTAATTACTAATATTTTTATTCAATAGATTTGTCTAGGTTTCGAGGTACTTGAGGTTAATTGGATATGAAGAAATATTTTTTATTATTACTATTATTTTAAAAAATCATAAAATTACAATTTTAGAAAATATTTTTATCATTTTAAAATAAATTATGAATTCTAATATATTTTGAAAATATTTTTTATCTTTAGAAATTATTGTTAAGGAATATTAAAGATACAAAAATAGAATTTTAGTTACAATTGAGAGGTCAAATGATATATTTCTCGTAAACTTTAGCATGTTATGTCGCCCCTTTAACGATTGGATAGAGTTCCCAATTTCTAACAAAATTCAAGAACTAATGTCGATTTTATAATATTTAAAAGTTAGGTGACCAAAAATGAATAGTTTAAGATAGTCAGTGATTACTTTTAAACTTTACCCTTAAATTTTTTGGATTTGGGTCCAAATTAATTAGTTTGGTTTGCCCTAATCAATTCATTACCAGCTCACTGTTCCAAACGCACCGCAAAAGCCCGTAACCCTATTTTGATTTGGTCCGTCAACAAACAGTAATGAAAACCAGCTTCCCTATTTTGGGTTTTTGACAAAAATCCCAACGAAAACGTTGCAGTTGCCTCCCTTCTCACACCGTGCTCGTCAATTGCTGCTCTCCGGCGACCAGCAAGAGAAGGAAAACATGTACGGTAGCACGGGATACAGTAATGGTTACCACCAGCAGCAGCAGCCGGGTGCAGGAGAGAAGCGAGGTGGAGGTCGTGGGAGGAGGGGAGGTCGTAGGTCACGTGACCTCCATGGATTTAGTGTTCCCGAATACGACCACCACCAGAACAACAGCACCGACAAGGACGACCAGCAAGAACAGAAATCACCTCACCCTTGTACGGACTTCGACAAGGCCTACTTCCACTCTTATGCCCACGTTGGCATCCATGAAGAAATGATCAAGGTCTCTCTTTTTCTTGTTATTTCTCTTTCTACATTTTCGTTCTTAACTGGGTTCATTTTGTTTTGGTATTACTTCTAAATGGACTGTGTGGATTTCTTTTACTTTTTGTTTTTTTAAAATGTCCTCACGCTCTTTGTTGTAAAAATGCTTTCTTTGCCGACTTCGTTTAAGCAAGGTTGAATCTTGTATCTGTAACCAAAAGTTTTGCATTATTCTTTTTGTGTTTGAACATTTTATCCAGGTTATGGTAAATTGTATATAATTTTGACAAAGTTGACAAACTAATAATTATAATAATAATAATAATAGAAATTCATGATAATCCACTGATCATAGTTTATCTCTGAAGCATACAGGATCGTGTTCGGACTGATACTTACAGGGCGGCAATCATGCAACACCAGAGTTTTATTGAAGGGAAGGTAGTACCATCATTGTAGTCCTAGTTATAAAACTGTGTTTGATCACTTTTTTATAATACCTGGTTTTATCATACTTGGTTGCATTTTGTGTAAGATTCGTATTTCACCAGTCACAATGTTATACTGTACAGATTATACTCTCATGCCTAGGTAAAATGCATTTGTGTTTAATTGAAACATACATACAAAGCAGATGACTCTCAAACAACCTAGTTGGTTTAAGAACTGTTTCCAAATGCTATTTAGCTGGTTTATTCCTCATCCTCATTATTGCTTTTGACCATGCTTACAGGTTGTAATGGATGTTGGATGTGGCACAAGCATTCTTTCAATATTTTGTGCTCAAGCTGGTGCAAAGCGGGTATATATTTGACCTTATTATTGCATGATTGACATATTTATAACAGCGTTGTATGGTCACTTATATTTGAGGATTTTGATTAAATCTCAGTTTTTTTTTTCATATAATGTGTTACTGGTTTCAACCGATTTCTGAAGATTGCATTATTTAATAAGTGCAGGGTATTGCCCAGAAGTTAAATTATCTTTAACTTTATTTTTTCCCTTTATTTTCCTCTAGGTTTTCTCTAAATAGCTTTCTTTGTGAATTTTATAATTTTATCATAAAGAAGACAGTAGGCTTCTATTGATCTATGGACCAAGATAAACTGCAGATAGACCTTCAATTTTGTTCATTAGTATATTTTTTAGAATTCTCTTGCTACCTCAAATTTATATTCTTGTAATGTTTATGGATTCAAATAAATACAACTGTCTAATATCTGAAGTGATTATGTATTTTCAGGTTTATGCAGTGGATGCCAGTGATATTGCAGTGCAGGTACTTTGTTGCATTAGTTCTTAAATGCTTATATGAAGCATTTTACCTCCTCTTTTGAGAATGCTAAAGTTTAGCTCGTTTTCCTTTTCTCATTGCCATTTTTATTTTCTTACGGTGTTGGTCACAACAATGAGGTTATGAATGAGATCTGATTAACACAGCTATTAGAATATGTATGCTAATTTTCAAACAATATTGTGGAATGGTATATATTCTTTACTTCTCAAGACCTTTGTTTGGCTGCGTTCTTGTCTAGAAATGAAACCGGCTATTTGGTTTGTAATAAAATTTTTCTATTTGATTGCAGGCCAGTGAAGTGGTGAAAGCAAATAACTTAGCTGAAAGGGTCATTGTATTGCATGGACGAGTTGAGGTAGGCTTTTCCTCTCAGACTTGTAGATGTCTATGTTCCTTAAATGGTTGCAAAAACAAGCACATATATGTATTACCACTTACATAATTCTTCTCAGGCTTATTAAATTCTATGACCTTAAATGTTTGGGGCAGGGAGTTGAATTATTGAACTTGAGTTTTCATTGGAGGGATAACTAGCGACCTGTAGGCCAACTTAGGGTTAGATTTTCTTTCTTTAACTTTTAAAGTCAGTGAGAATGACTTCTTTATCTTTGAAATGGCAAAGATCGGTTTCAACATTGTAGAATTAGAGATTATTCTTCTGCATTTACTTTCAAGGTCAACAGAACTCTAGCTGCACAGAAAAATTAAGGTTGAATTTTATGTGTTGCTGTATGCAAAAAGGATGGGGGACCTTTGTGTGGTGCTTTTCTTTTTGAAGACCATTTTACGGCTTTGCATTGGTGCTAGTGATATTGTTTAATTCTCATTATAAATGAGGAAAATTTTCTATAAATGTGGATCTTGGATGAAGTGACGGGCATAGCACCTTCTGGATGCTTGCATTGGTAGATGACTACAATTGTAGTAGCCTTTGTGGATATATTTGGTTAGATATTCACATGTTTCTCTTACTTGATATACACACCATTCATAGTATGGTGATCATAAGATCATAATTGGTGAAAGTTTGAACCTATTGGTCATTGACCCACATAATGTTTGCTGGGTTGCCAGCTTTCATATTGGCTTGGTTTCAACAC
Source organism: Hibiscus mutabilis (assembly GCA_019671005.1). Taxonomy (NCBI): domain Eukaryota; kingdom Viridiplantae; phylum Streptophyta; class Magnoliopsida; order Malvales; family Malvaceae; genus Hibiscus; species Hibiscus mutabilis. The sequence continues at coordinate 20,083,337 of CM033745.1, forward strand.
CCTGGTTTATCAATTCATGGATTAGTTCTCGAACAATGATGGCATATTTATGCTATTGGCATCTTTGTTTGGATGAGGCAGGAAAGCAGTGGCTGTTGTAGACTACATTAATGTAGAAGTACGAGGTAGGTCACTTAAGATGAAGAACCAATGGGCTTTTGTGCATTCATTTTTAGAAACTAGATCTGCCAATAAACTTATACATGATGTGGGATTGGGGAGGGGTGGAGTGTGGACAGCCACGTGCTTCACACTATTCTGATAAATGTGTTTACTTCCCCTGGACTGATTTGTTTCCTTTTGAATGTCTGAAGCTTATATTAGTTATTGTTTTTACAGGATGTTGAAATTGATGAAGAGGTTGATGTAATTATCTCAGAGTGGATGGGCTACATGCTGCTTTATGAGGTGATTGTTAAAACCACGCATCATATCTAAATTAAGTTTTAGAGGTATCCAGGAACTCTTTTAGGTTTTGAGATGAGAACCAATATTTTATTCATGCAATTGACTGTTATGTGCTCTTCTTTTTACTTTTGTCTTCCTTGCATTTCAAGTATATATCTCGTGATCATCTGCATTACATTTTTCCAGAGCATGCTGGGAAGTGTTATTACTGCTAGAGATCGATGGCTAAAACGTGGAGGCCTTATTCTTCCTTGCAATGCTACGGTTTGTGTCGCTTTCATGCTAGTCTGGTGTAATTTTATTTTTCTACAAGCTGAGCCTGATACTGTATTCTGTGCTGTCTTGAATCTTGAGTCCTATGAAGTTTTATTGTGTTGCAGAATCTGTTCCTCATGATAATTTTTTTTATTTACTTTTTATTTCACTCTTTACTGCTTGCAGTTATACATGGCACCCATCACACATCCTGACAGATACAAAGACAGCATTGAATTTTGGCGCAATGTCTATGGAATTGATAGTGAGTATGATGCTAAATTAGATCTGTATTTTTTATGCATATATGTGAAATTAAATTCTACTAATCTGCTTAAAATTTGCAGCCTCATGCCTTTTGCGCATTGCTTGTTTTGTTGATTGTGTGTGAAACTGTGAATTATGACATTTTGTCTTGCAGTGTCTGCAATGTTGCAATTAGCAAAACAGTGTGCATTTGAAGAGCCATGTGTGGAGACCATAACAGGGGAGAATGTTATGACATGGCCACATGTGGTGAGTCTTCTAGTTCTCTATCTTTATTCTCCTCTGGCTTTCCCAATCGATTTCTGAAATTGGAAAGACCAAATTTTATTTTCTGTAAATAAAAATACATGACTTTTGGAAATTTCTCGGTAGTAGCTTACCGCATTTGGTTCCTGCCTATGATTTTTTTTATAAAAAATATTACCCTCTGTCTCTGGTGCATCCCAAAATAGCAGCAGTGCAATAATCATCCTGACCAAGTGTTAGGTTTATCATGGCAGTTATGCTTCTTTACCTAAGAAACCACAATCTAGGCATTAGTCACAAGTGCACCAATGGTTTCTATGCGGCAACCTAATGGCTTCTACATATATTGACATTTTGATGTGACAATTTCTCATTAATGCCATATGGCTGTTGCTTGAGACATTGTTTTTACCAGCAGCATTTGTCCAGGTTATATGACCAGATTATGAGCTCTAAAACATGGTTTGTTACAATATATTTCTAAGAACTGTTCATCAAATGGCATTAAAATTTATCGTCATTAACAGGTTAAGCATGTGGACTGCTACACTATCCAACTCCATGAGTTGGAATCTGTATCAACAAGATATAAGTTCCAGTCAATGATGCGAGGTAAACCCTCCCATTGATATCTGTCTTTTTAGAGATGCATTATGTGGTCTTCTTTCTGTCTGTGTGCATACACATGCTGGTTCAAGGATTTCCATCATGCACACATTGTGAACCATACAATTGAGATGTCATGCTGTAATGTAATCAGTTTATCTTCTCATGTCAAGATCCTCGTGTTTACTACCATTTACATCTTTTGAGTAGGCCTTTGTTTCATGCTATTTACAGAATTGGCCCTTGCAATTTTTCTGCGTCTACTCATTTTAAGCATAGTATTCATACTTCCTTGATTCCCAGCTCCTCTGCATGGATTTGCATTTTGGTTTGATGTTGAATTCAGTGGGCCAGCAAATTCTCCTACAAATAATCATAACCAATCCTTACTTATTGGCACATCAAATAATAATCCTGTTGATGGTATCACAAGGAAGAAACGTGCCAATCCAAACGAAGCACTTGTACTCTCAACAGCACCAGAGGATCCTCCAACACATTGGCAACAGGTACCATACTAATTTTAGTTTGCTTATTCTGAGTTTGCAGACATTTACTCAACTGCACATAAGAGTGGTTTGATTCTGTTTGGAAGCACGCAATTTTAGCTTGAGCATAGTAAAAGTCTGAATGGTCTACTTTACTTTTACCTATGGAGTTTGTTCGTTTTAATAGCTAGCAACTTGCATGGAGCTACTGGTTTTATTCTATAATGTAACGTTTTAATAATTAGTATGTAAATGTTGCAGACATTGATATACTTTTATGACCCAATAGAGGTGGAGCAAGATCAAATCATTGAAGGCTCCCTAACACTATCTCAAAGCAAAGAAAACCGTCGATTTATGAATATTCATCTTGAGTACTTGTGGGTAACAGCAGTATATTATTTCTAAACTAAAGGTTTAGCCTTCCATTTGTTGGTGGCTCATCAACTTTTTTTATCTTCACTCTTGCAGTTCAGGTGGCAGATCCTATGTAAAAGAGTCCGTAATGCGATGATGACAGGTTTGAGGTCCTACTACTTTCAACTGAAGCTTTGCAAACTGATCATAGCTCGACTTCGCAGACAAAAGTGATTTGACTAACTTTTCACCATTCAAAGCTGCACAAAGATGAAGCTATTTTTTTTAAAACTGAAGTATGTGAAATTGACATCATCTCTGCTGGTGGTGTAAGATTACTGTTTGAAACATGAATGAGGTACTATATGTTTTCGTTTGATTGTCGGTGGGGGTTAGTGTAACTATATTGTAGACTAGTTGAAGCCTTCTGGGATTGGCATTTGTTTCCCTAGAAAATTTTATAATTTATCCTCATCATATTTACAAGTGTTGGAATCTTAACATTTTATAATTCCTCCTTGTTTTATTCCTAGACTATAATCCTTTTTGTATAAAGGAAACTACTGTTGTCTTGACGAGCTAACATAAAACCCAATCCACATATATGTGCTGAGAGCCCGGAGCCGACACAACTGCTTCTGTCTCTCGTCTGCATCTTTAACCACTTGCTTAGTTTCCATCTCTTCTTTTAGCTTGTAAACTTTAAAATGTTGACAAGTCAAAGAAAGCTTAGCTTCCATTTTCAATCCACATGAATATCATTTTCGGGATACACGTGAACATGTTGAATTTTTTGAATCGAACCGTTATTCTGACTCAATTTTTTTTTTAAATAAAGTTTTAAGTTATAAATTGAGACTTGAAAAACTTAAAATTTTTAGTAATTAGTTGATCGATTTTCAAGTTTGAGTTGAATTTCTCAACTATGTCTGATGTATGTATATAAATAAAGAGAAGTGTTTAATCTCATCCATCCATTCTACTCATCCAATAGCCATAAGTTAGTGTAAAGCTATTTTTTGACAAATAAAATTTTTATTCAATATTTTTTATTGAAACCAATTAGTACCATAATATTATAAATGTTTACAACTAAATTTGAATAGAAACTTGAACAACTCGACTTGACTCGATTTAAAAGGATTCGTCAATTCAACTAACTTATTTTTTTTACTCAATTAGATCGAATATTCACCCAATAACATGGAGTATCACCTTTTGTCCAAAGTCCAGCCTTGAATATATTATCTAATATAAGATTGTGTTATATTAATAAGAACAAATGATGGAAAACAAATCCCATGTGTATTCTTAAACTACAAAACAAAAAGGGCGTTCTTCTCAACTTCTCCACGAATCTGTTTCATAAACCTTCAAGGATCATCGAGAATAATAAACTGTTGGTTTCTTCCCTTTTTAAATATATATATATATATATAACAAACAATAATGGATAGGGTTTATCTCCACCGAAACCTGTCTTGTTCCTCCTAATCAAGCCACGGCCATATCTATCTCAAGATTTTTCATATCCATCACCATTAAACTATGTCAACATCTCCACATGCTTTTCTTCTACTCCATTTTTTAAAAAGAACCCATATATATAAAGCATACATACATACATGATAATGTATATTTCAAACGTTTTCAAAAACCTAACATTCCATTTCTTAAACGATGCACGTGCATGAGTTGCAACGACATTTAGGAAGAGAAATACATTAAAAATTTTATATATATTTCAGTGCCCACAATTTAAAATAGAGTTGGGCATTAGGCAACTTTTAGGTGGTAATAATGGCTCAATTATTGAGGAAGCTTGGGGTACTAGTATTAGTGGTGCCTATCTTATGTATTCCCATCTTCACCATTTTCTATTTACTTTTCCCCACTCTCCCTTCCTTTCCTATTTTTCTAACATATCAGTTTTGGTTGCTCCTTTGTCGTTTTTTCCCGAACATTATATTACAAATCCCCTCCTCCCCATGTCTTAATCTCTATATTGCATGCATTATTTCATTGTTTTATTTTTTAATTTATTGATAATTCATAATTGGAGTGACTCTTAATGTAATTTCAGACAATCTTGTGTATAAAATCATATCCTAAGGGACAATGACCTAAAGGAAGTGAAAAAAAACATGTATATAATTCTATATATTGTAATTTGATTGCAATGGCATGTGATTGGATTCATTCATTCTTCTCTTTTGCTAAATATTTAATTATCTTCCATGTCTTTTGAGCGTGCTTGAAGGATACAATCTATTATCCATGTCTTTTGAGCTTAGTAATATTTTTTAAAAAAATTTATCGCAATTTCATATAATATTCTTAATTTCGTCTCTATTCACATGTTTGAGTTATTTTGTCATCCTAGGCACCCCTCCGTTGTTGTTTTTTAAGAAAGGAATTTAATTCAGAGAGAAAAATGGTTGAAGATATTCAATTTCAGTTGACATCCGAAAGGATGAATGCATAAGCCAATTAAATAAAGTTTCGAATTTTTTGGTTAATTTTTTTTAGTGCAGGTTAAAGTAACCGGCTAACGTCAACGGGATTGTTCCAAGTGATAAGTAATTTGGTATCACTTAAGCATGTATCGAGTTCGATACCTTATATATGTAAAAAATTTCTGTTGGAAGATTCACCCATCAAAACTATGTGTACAATACGGGTCGATCCGGACTAATTAGGGTAAAACTTTAGAGACCCGAGAGAAAAAAAAATCAAGCTAACGTACCCCTAAGGGTGGATTGCTTTAGATATATAAACCTGGTCAGTTGGATTTTGGTACTAAATTATCAATATAAAAAGCAAGGACTCAGCCAAAAAGAATGAGATCAGCCGCCATTTTGGGGGTTAAAATATAAGATTACGAGCAATTAATCTTTGCTTTTAAACTAATCTTCCACTCAAATAATGGGGGAGGAAAGGTACGTATATTACTGTTGTTTTATTTATAACCTATTATAGATTTAATTATTTTCTGGCCATTAATTATTTATGATTTGACAACAAAAGAAACTCAAACTTTTCTGCACTATATGTAGCTAATGTGTACTGATTATGTTTGCAGTGAGAAGAAAAAGAAAAAGAAAAACCCTGGATTCTAAAGCTGCATGCATGGGGTTGCTTTTCTTTTTCTATACAAGTCTAGCACTAAGGTCTTTTCAATGAAGAAAAATCAAAAGTAAAAAAGTTTTTAATCTTCTAGAATCCAAAAACTACAAATTTATAGCACTGGGTTCACTGCTGATGGTGTGGAAGATCTCAAGCTTGACCAATATATCACTAGCTGAGACCTTTTGATTCGAACCACATACTTTTGTTAAGAGTACAATATTTCTTACCATCGCATCCAATATTTATTGATCAGATTTTTTTTAGTTATCGAATCAACTTAAACAACCAGTCTTATTATTTTTTCCAAACATGATTAATTGCTGCAACAATTAAATTAAGTCAACTGTAAGAGTCTGAAAGGAGAAAGAGGCATAAATTATTAGAGAACCAGGTTGTCCCATGCCGGTTGGTGTTGGGGGGACTTAAGAATGCAGAGTTAGGCACTTGAATATATGGAGGAATTGAAATAATGGGTAATAGCTTAGGTATGAGAGTCCCATGTCGTGCAATGATTATGCATTTGCCACCCCCTTTGTGTTTTCTCTTTCATTTGTTATTTCATGGCCTGCCAACACCATCATGCGTGAACAGCTAAAGAGGCAAATGGTTCATCATCATATCACCATGGTCCATGGCCCATAGCCAAACCACTCAGATCATACATGATATCCTATGCAGTTTCATCATCTACCCATTCTCACATATATAGTGCTCCACTCCTTTTCCCAAACACATACAAATTTATATTTAAGTTAAGATCCACTTACAATAAAGGTTAAAAATTTTTACATATGTTTTAGATTATCAGATAAATGTAAATTTATACTTGAAATTATCTACTTTTTTCTCGTAAAAATCTCATTATTTTTAACTTTTAATCTCAATTATCAATTTTTACCCATTCAATAGTTTTAAATCAGTATAAAACTAAAAAGTTTTCAATGCATAATTGGACCCTCTCACACAATGTAAAACTTTTAAGGTTTACATATTTTTAGACCGTTAGATGAAGGTAAATGGATGACTGAGATTAATAATAGTAAATAAAGAGATTCTTAAGAATAAAAATAAGGAAATAATTTCAGTCATCCATTTACCATCATCCAACGATTCAAAGGAGTGTAAAATTAAATGAGTTTTACATTGTGTAAGTAGATTTAGCCCTATATATATATATATCAATGGAACCTAGACTTAATGATAACCGGCTATATAGAAAGAGTTGAGATACACGATGTATAACTTAAAATGTTTTACACCTTTTTAGGAGCTTTGGATGAGGGGAAATGAATGGCTGAAATTTATACTTTACTTTTTTTCAAGTTATAATCTTCATATTTTATACTGTTAATCTAGTCATCCATTTCACTCATCCAACACTCCTAAAAATATATAAAACTCAAAAGTTTTACGCAATGTAACATGATACTATAATATATATATCGATTCAAGTTGATGAAACTTTTACTCACATTTCAAATTTTAAACCAGCTTGACAAGTTTTAGTTTTCAAACTAACTCAACTGGTGGCGAGGTGTTGATTACAACTCCTAACATCATTCTTTTCTTAATTTGAATGATGAATGATTAAAGTATAATTAAGATCTCTATTGCCTACGCATATAAAAATAAATTATTTACTAAAACATTCCCCTCTTGTATGTTTTGCTTTTTAATTCTATGATTGACAGCTATACAAACCCGTTAGGTAAATACATTAGGTTTTAAGTTCAATTAAAATTGGCTAAACTGTTAAAGAGGTCCTTGAACTAGTTTACTATTGCTAAACAAACCCTTGCACTTTTGTTGTCTCAAAACAAACTCTTATTATTTCGATTTGTAATTTAATTAACCTATACTGCAAATGAAATATTAATCTACTAAGAGTTTTATTTAGGAATAAATTAAACATTGGGCCTAAATTTGAGGATTGGGTTAATTTAGATGTAATAAAAATATAGGTCATGTTTAGTAAACAACTTTTTTAGTTAAAATTAAAAGTTTGAAGCATTTTTGAGGTTTGACTAGTTAAATCTGTTAACTTAGATGTTTGGTAAATAGATACTTGTAATAGCGGATTGGGGTAAAACCTCTCTTTTTGAAAAAGCTCGTTTTATGCGTTTTTTAGTTAGAGATTTGGATAAAAGACTTGTAAAGACTTTTTTGTCCTTGATAATTATAATTTTCTTAAATAACATAAATTTAAATAACTAATAAAATTAAAAAAAATAATTTCATAAATAATAAATTAATATATGTATATAAATATAATAATTGATAAGATTATATTCAAAATATAATTTTATAAATAAGAAATTAATATATACATATAAATTTAATAATTATTAAAATTATATTAAAAAGATAAATTATTCAAACAAGTATTGAATATAATCATGTCCCTATATATCATTTTGCTTGTTCAAATAATCAAACAGCTATCAGCTAATTCTACCAAACACCTTTATACAATCAGCTAATACAATGCGTTAGTCAAATCAACTAATGCTATCCGCTATCTGCTAATGTAATCCGCTATCTGCTATTAACTATCCGCTAATTGTCAAATAGGATCATAGAAAATAATCTAAATAAAGTGATTAATCAAATAGATTTTTTTAAAATAATCTTAAGATGATTACAAGGTAATATACACTTATATTTTTTTGATAATATATACTTTATAAATAAATTGTTCAAACTTAATTATTTTAAAATAAACAACATTCTATTTTCTATTGAAATACTCATCGAGTCTGAAAAGTTTATTTAGTAAAATAAAAGGGATCATGCTGCTGTCATTTAGAAACCTCAATTCGAGGCCAAGATTAATAAAATATATGTGCGAATGCAATGCAATTTGTGAAAAAGGCTATCTACAAAGCTAATTCTAAATAAGTTAACAGAAAATAAGTTAATTATAGAATTATTATTTAATATATAACGATAATTTCTATAAATAATTTTAATATATTACTATGTGTTCTTAATTTAAATAAATAATTAAGGAAATATGGTGGTAATTTAAAGTTATTTATGTATAAAAAATCAACTGTTATATAAAATAATTATTCAATACACTATTAATGAGACTTTTATTTTACTAATGGGTTAGGCCAAGTGGTGAACAATTTGGTATCGTTTAAATAAGTCTCGAGTTTAAAGATTATGTGTGTAGAAAATCCCCGTTAAGAGACTCACCTACTAAAATTAAGTGTGTGAATGTAGATCGGTCCGAATTAGTCAAGTGAAAGCTTTAAGGAACATGGAGGACAATAAAAAAAATAAGACTTTTATTTATATAAATGATTTTAATTAAGATGTGTTTAAAATGAGCGATGCACACCGTCTCACACCACTAAAACAACACACTGCAATATACTATCAAATTTTTAACGATTCTTAAATATTAATTAAAAAATATAAAAAACTTAACATACAATTAACCATATTCTAAAATAAAGCTAGAATTTGTGATGAATTTATTTATTTTTCTGGCGGCGATACCATTTTCTGGTGGAGATCACGGTGGTAGTGATCTCCGGCGTACGGAGAATTTATTTATTTATAGTCGCAATCCAATGCTTTATTCCGTCTTTCAATGGCTGCAGTTTCCTGGAAAATTCATTAACCGATGTACATAAAATTGTTTAAAAACACCTTGGTGCTCTTCTTTGGTGGGATCACATCTGAAATTTAATATTTATTTAAAAATAATTAAAAATTAATAATATATTGCAGTGTCTTGCGTTAGTGGCGTGTAATGGTGTACGCCATCTGTTTTAAAATTTTTATTTTAATTATTTTAATATATCTTTAATTAATATTCAAATAATTAAATAACGAACAAAAATCTTCTGCCTCTAATCATGTCCATTTCTGTTTCACATTAAAAAACACTAAAAATATAAATTCTAAATTCTAATCCTAAATTTCACATCTTAAACCCTAAACCCTACACTTTAAAAAATACACCATAACCCTAATTTCCTAACCACAATTTCTAACCTTAAACCCTAACCTTAAACTCGTTTTTTTAAAATAAAAACACCGAAAGAAGTATAATTTGAGAACATATAATTTTCATCCTTAAATAAGATATATAATAGAATAAAACGAATTGTAAAATTAAAAAAAAAAACTATAATCATGTGTATAAAGATTAAAGATGGTGACATATGAGTTTCCATTAATTAATTTAAAGAGAACGGAAAGAGAAGTTGTCTTCTGCTAATCAGCATCTGATCATGAGTGGATATATTCTTTATATTTCATGAGCAGTATTTTATTTTTTAATATCAACGGTGAATATTTTGGCTCAAGCTAAAAAATGAGTTAATATTTTTTATTCATGCTATGTATATTTAAGATCCAATTACGATGTAAATTCTTTTTACACTAAATTTAATAATTCAGTTCATTTGATGAATATATATTGATGGTTAAAACTAAAAGTTAAAAATAATAAGATTTTATATAAAAAGTGATTAATCTAAGTCATTAACTTATACTTATCTAATGGTCTTAAATCATTATAAAACCCTTTGATTTAATCTTGTATGAGTGATCATATTCTATTATAATATTCAGGGGCGGAGCTACATGAGGGTAGGGAAAGACAATTGCCCCACATCCTTAAGAACTTTTTTGTCAATTTTTTTTCACGCTTATTTTTCTATTTAAATTTTTTAAAATTTGATTTATTTTATAAAACTTTTAAAATTTATCGTCACACTTTAAAATATTTATATTTTGGTTTTTCAACCCAAATCCTGGCATGATCCCTAATAATATGAATATACTTTTCAAGGTTAACACTAAAATAGCCAAACAAAAATTTTCGCCATCTTTTGCTCTCATTGCAATTAATAATTATTTCATCAATTATTATTAGAATTATTCAATTTTAACCATCAATTCTATCGTTTTAATCTTTAAATTTTTATTGTGTGTTTTTTTCCTGTTGAACTTTTATTTTTAATCCAATTAACTCAAAAGTGACAGAACAGTAATGAGTTGTTAAGATAGTGTCGATTTTTATTTTTATTAAATATTGATATCAATTATTTTATCATTTTATATCACACATTAAAATTAAGGAAAAATAAAAAATAAATGATATCATCATTTTAATAAATTACAATAGTTATTTTTTACTAGATCCCTTAAGCAATGTTAGAGGTTTAAATTTTAGCGTTGTGAATAGAACAACTAATTTGGGAGAGTTGTCCCATAATGAGCCTCTGCAGTACCCGAACCTGATTAGTCAACAAATAAATTAAAAATCAGTGGTTAAACAAAAAAATAGTTAAATTTTAAACTTTTAACAATGCGATGAAAAATAAAAAAAATAATTGCCATCAACTTAATAACGTCATTACTTTTTGTATATTTGGATAAATATAACAAAAAAATGGTGGTAAAAATACAACAAAAACTTAATTACTTAAATAATTAAACAGATAAAGTTGAGAGGCTAAAGGAGTAGTTTACCAAATTTAAAGTTATATATATATATATATTAAATTCGCTTCTAAAACTTGAAAAATTGACTAGTGTGGACGAACTATACTATAGACAGAATGTATATTCACACTTTTGCACTACCTCCAAGGAACTAATTGGATACGCAGGCACCGTCTTTGTCTTTACAAAGGGAGCATGTCCACAAATTAAATTGCAATAACATGATTCCATGTCCGCTATACACATTTATTTTTCATTCTCATGGGCTAAGCTAATTAACCTTTTGAAAATACATAGAAAACAAAATAATTTAAATTCAATTTTTTTAGGACGAACACTATCTATTTTTCACTAAAATCGTTTATTGATTTAATGAGACGAAATTCTAAGACTTATATCAAGATTGACACAATTCAAATGGGTGCATAGTAATCAATTACATTAATGGGACAACATAATAGCGCAGGTAAAAGCAAAAGGAAGGAAAGTTGAAAAAACAACACAGTTCAGTCCAAAAGCAAAACTACAAAAACCAAAACAGAAACCGCTTTAATCCTCTAACCTCAATTCCCAAAACCCACATGTCTCCAGGCCTAAACCCGACTCAAATAAATCCCCCCCCCCTCCATTCCCATCCTCAACAATACGACCATGTCTTCACCAGCAATGTTAACAACCCTGGCGGTGACGATGCTGCAATTATCTCTATGCAGCACCGGCATCGGCATCGCCGCTACCTCTTACCCCGACTTTCAACTCTTGAACGTCAAACAAACTCTGTTAGAGACGAAGATGTTCAAACAATCTGGATTTCATCAACTTTCCAACGTTACCGAAAGTGATCATCGAGGGAAATGGAAACTGAAACTCCTCCATCGAGACAAGTTATCTTCCAACGCTACCTCTACTTTGCACGACCATCTCCGTCGTTTTCATTCACGTATGGAAAGGGACGTGAAAAGGGTGGCAGCCCTCCTCCGCCGACTCCCCGGCGGCGGGAACCACAAAGGTGACGCTTCTTACGAGGTGAACGATTTTGGGTCGGATGTCGTTTCCGGAATGGCTCAAGGGAGTGGAGAGTATTTCGTGAGGATAGGCATTGGTAGCCCTCCCAGGAGTCAGTATATGGTTATTGATTCGGGCAGTGATATAGTTTGGGTCCAGTGTCAGCCTTGTAGCCAATGCTATAGACAATCCGACCCGGTTTTCAACCCGGTTGATTCCGCATCTTTCGCCGGCGTTTCCTGTGGCTCTTCCGTTTGTGACCGGATCGAGAATTCGGGTTGCAATGCAGGTCGGTCCTGCCGGTACGAAGTTTCGTATGGTGATGGGTCTTATACCAAAGGGACCCTGGCGCTTGAAACGCTCACTTTTGGTCGAACCGCGGTTAAAAACGTGGCTATAGGATGCGGCCATATTAACCGGGGAATGTTCATCGGGGCAGCCGGGTTGTTGGGCCTTGGAGGTGGATCCATGTCACTTGTGGGTCAATTGGGTGGTCAAATGGGTGGTGCATTTAGCTACTGTTTAGTGAGTCGGGGCACCGCTGCATCAGGGTCATTGGTATTCGGTCGTGGAGCAATGCCTGTCGGAGCTTCATGGGTTCCTTTGCTTCGTAACCCACGAGCCCCGAGTTTTTACTATATCGGACTTTCCGGTCTTGGGGTAGGAGGTATTCAAGTGCCCATATCCGAAGACATCTTTCGACTTACCGAATTAGGGTATGGAGGAGTTGTTATGGACACCGGCACCGCAGTGACAAGGTTCCCAACCTTAGCTTACAATGCCTTTCGTGACTCCTTTATCGCACAAACGGCTAACCTTCCTCGTGCCTCGAAAGTATCCATCTTCGATACATGTTATAACTTATCGGGTTTTATCGCGGTTCGAGTTCCAACAGTATCATTCTATTTCTCGGGTGGACCAATCCTAACCCTACCGGCAAGGAACTTTCTTATACCCGTTGATGATATGGGAACCTTCTGTTTTGCATTTGCACCCTCCGGGTCGGAACTTTCAATAGTAGGCAACATCCAGCAAGAGGGGATCCAAATTTCCTTCGATGGAGCCAATGGGTTCGTGGGGTTTGGCCCCAATGTTTGCTAAGTCTAATTGTAAAGTAATAGTGATGAATTTTGCTAGATATATAGTTTTATAAGTATATTCAATATGAGTCCGATGTTGCCAATAATGTCATGTGCTACTTGTCTTTATAGTATATGATTTTGATTTAAGTTTTGGCTTGTTTTCTTATAATGTAAAAAAAATATCCCCTATATGTAATGACAGTAATGTGATTTTGTAAAGTTTATGCAAAAGAGGCAGTTAAGATAAAGAAAGGTGGTGTTATAGTTTTGCGTGTTCATAATTGGTACTTAAAAACCCAATAATTCCAATATTACCACCATAATATTATTATTTTTATCTTCCATTCCACTTTATTAACTTGTATTATAGGCTTATTGGGTCAGTTATGAATACCCTTAGTTATAGTCGAATGAATCAAGTTTGAAATGATTCGAATTAATCTAAATTCAAAATAATTTGAAAACTATTCCGGGATGTCACTTTTATGGCGAAATTGGTTGGTGATTAACCCACCACCTTTCCTTTATGCACAAGGTGAAGGTGAGATTCCTTTGGCTGTCTTTCTCACAAGGGGTTAAGTCAAGTGTTTGAAATGATGAGCCACAGCACTTGGTTGGCCGTGTGTTAAGCCCTAAGTTGAGCAACGACTTTTACAAAGCCATATGCTTTTGGGTGAAATTGGTGAAAGAGGAAGGGAATCAGCAAAAGCAAAGGCCTGAGCTTTTGGCACCAATTTCACTTCCATTTCCATCCTTCAAAAGATTTTCCCAACACCTCATTGCCCAAAGCCAAACCAATCCTTTCCTCCTAAACGGACTGACAAAATGTATCTTTTGAATAGAGGAATCTTATAACCCGAAAATCGTTTCAAGACGGTATGTTCAGTTCGGCTTTATTTTTTTTCTTTTAGTTTTAATTCGATTAGTATTTAAACGTATACGGTTTAGTTTAACTTTTAGTTAATAGATAGATTCAGATATATTTTTTAATTAGTTTTAATTGTTTACGAATTTTTTAAAATGTTAGAAAAAGGTTTAATCCAAATCAACTTAACTTTTTAATTGAGGTCCCAACTCAACAACATTTGTTGTTTCAGAACACAAATTTATGGCCTAATTTTTTTTTATAATGACAAAAGGAATATGAAATTCGTGGATTTTAAAATATCAGAATTGTACTATAGATTATGAGGCCAACTTATGAATTCAAATGAGAAAAAATTGTATAATACATGTTCATTTTATTATTCATATTATTTTTAAAGTTCGAATTTGAATTCTTTCTTTTGGAGAACAATGTATCTTTGTTATTACACACAACTCTTATTTTAGTCTGTATACTTTAATTTAGCATAACTTGTTTATTCCCTAATGTCATTGTTTATTCTAAATAATTATTACTACTAACTATTTTAGATAAAATGTTTAGATTTCTTCATAAAAGCACCCCTTTTTACATAAAGATATATTTCAACATCATAAGTTGAAGGGTTGTTTTTAATATAAAACTCAGATCATTATGTATCAAGAATAGCTAATAAATTTAACTTTTCATACTAACTAATGAAATTGTAAAAGTAGGGAGATCATCGAAGTATTCCGGGTTAAATTATAGGATTAAATCATAAATTTGAGCATAGTAAAAGGGTCAAAACCAGAATCTGACAAATATTTCCCAAGGACCCAAAACGCCATTTTTTTAAACTGAGAAAATATTTAAATCATGAAAACGCGCGTTTTTAAAGCTACCGCCAAAAACAGAATTTCCATTACCCTCTCTTTTTCATTTCCCACTTCTTTTTGTTTCTATTTCTTGTCCCCGCAGAGGAAGAGAGCGGGCGCCGCCGCTGCAACTGCTGCCCCTTCCGCCTCTCTTATCCGCGCCAAAGATGGCAGTGCTTTCGACAAATGGTATACTTGTTTTTCCCCCACTTTCTACCTTTATGTTAATTTTTTTTCAGGCACTTTCATTTATTCAAACATCTTGCAGTTAAGTTCTTGGGTTTGTTTAATTAACGAGGAGTAATTTTTCTTTTGAAACTTTGAATCGCAATGAGTAGCAATTTTGTAGTTTGTTCTAGCTCTTATCGAACCTCGTAAATGAAATGTGTCGCGTGCTAAGCGATCATAATAGGAGCACCCACCATGATTTGGATCACTCTCTTACCACATTCTATCATCTCAACTCGTTGAGAAAGTCTTGAAACGTTGTAAAAATCTTGGGTTTTCAGCCACCGAATTCTTACTTTGGACTGAAAATTTTCGGGTGTTCAACACAGTGATACAAGCTATCGTATTTTGGTTGATGTATTAGGTAGCAGTGAACAGTTTGCCATTTTATTGGATTTCTTACTAAAAACTAGTGATAGGAAAGAGTTTGTGACAAACCCAAAAATTTCTGGTTTGTTTTCAAAGCTCATTGTAGAGTAAGTTTGCCTAGTGATGCTATCAGGGGTTTTGATATAATGGTGGAGTTTGGAATTGGGCCTAGTGTTCATGATGTTGACCAGCTTTTGTTTTTTGTCATGTAAAAGGAATATTGTAAACAAGCCCAAGGGTTCTTTGATTTGGTTGAGCATGAGTTTGAGCCTAGTGCATAAAGTTACAGCATTTTGGTGAGGGGTTGGAGAGATATTGGGGAAGCTTGCCATGCACGAAAAGTGTTTGATGAGATGGTTATGACTCACGAGGTTGTTCTATTGACGTTCTTGCTTAAAATAGCTTGTTGAAAGCCTTGTGCAAAGGTGGTTGCAAGGATGAAGCTTAGAAGATGTTTGGAGAGATGGGATCGAATGGGATTGTGCCGGATGCTTGTAGTTACTCTGTTTTCGTTCGTTCATATTGTGAGGCCAACTATATTCACGCGGCATTTAGGGTGCTTGATGGAATGGGAAGATACAATCTTATGCAAAATTTGTTCACTTGCAATTGCATCATCAAAAAGCTTTGCAAGAATGATAAGATTGATGAGGCTTACTAGCTTTTGGCTGAGACAATTGAGAGGGGAATCATTCCATATGCATGGAGTTGCAATCCCATCTTGGCTTATCATTGCTAACATTCTGAAGCTCATTTATAATTTGTTACTCAAGCTGCTTATCCATATAGAAGATTTGATAAGGCAACAGAGTTGTGGGAGTGTATGGCAGATGCAATATTTTATCCTTCAGTCTCAACTTATGTTGTCATGGTTCTTGGATTTATGTAACGAGAGAGGCAAGGTAGAGGCGTACAAATATTTTGAGATGATGGTTGATGAGGTATACCCATCACTTCTCTACGCCTCCACAAAAAGTGCAACTCTCTTTATCACTTCTGTAATTCAAAGACAATGGAATTTGGAAAACCTCCCAGTGTTATGTTATAGTAGATCACACAAACAGTTTTCCCAACAAAAGAAAAAGAATTGCAGCGAAGAATGTAACAAAGCTGTACTAGTGGCTCTTATAATTATTCTTCATAACTGTAGTGTTGATGGTTAGATCAAAATGAATTTGGGTTAATCTGTGTTTACCTGATCTAATAGATGCTAGCTTGGATTGCCAGAAATGGTGGTGGGATTTATCATTAGTTTACTTTTCCTTTATTTTCCCCTTAATTTAGAGGCTCAAGTTATTGAGACGTCTGCTGAATTGGAGAAGAAATCTGCTGAAAGGTGTATTTTACTTTCATGGAGTTTTTTGTTTTGGACTCGTTTGAGGTTTCAACTTTAGTTTTTATTTATATATGTTATGATAATTACATAGGAAGAAGTCTTCATTAACAGAATCAAATATGAAAAACCTGAAGAAATTGAAGAAGGGCAAAGATTCTAATGTCCCTAAACATCTTCCTACTGCTTTCCTTTTATTCATGTAAGGACCCTTTCTTTAGCTTTTTTTTGGACTTAATTCCATGAATTAGTGCTTTTATATTGGCAGATAACACTTGTTACTTTCCAGGGTTGATTTTAGAAAATCTTATAAGGAAGCTAATCATGATGCAAACTGTTTTACAGGGCTACACATTTCTCACTGGTGTGATTCAGATGGTTTTTATTTTTAATTTTTAGATAGAAAGCATTTCATCTATGAAATTTAGGTTGCAAAGGAAGGTTGTTAAATTGGGTCTATGTCAGAAGAAGTAAGTCCTTGACATTCAGTCATTATTATTTTAAACTATTATTCATAGAGCTAGAATTTAATTAGTTTGATGAATTATGAATGATGCATTGTACCTGAAACCATTTTCTTAAGAGGCTAACAATGCTAAGAAAGAAAATGATGAAGTAATTGGGAAGGCTTCATTCACCATTTTCTTAAGAGCTGACATTTGATTTATCTAGTGGTCCCATGGTCTTTCGTGTATCAAATATGCTGACAGCTGAATATCATTAACTTTTTCTTGTTTGTTTAGGAGGAAGGAGGTTCAGAGAAGGAAACATATGCTGTTGAAAATGAAGTTGAAGAAGTATTAGATGATTGTTAGTCAGTGGCATAGTTTTCGTCCCCCGAGGATTTCCCCCTCTCGTTTTGTGAGATTAATATGCATTTTTTCATCCCCTTTAAGGTAATGGATTTTGGTAGGTGTTGGGGTTTTGACAAGTATCTTTTTCCTTTCTTTGGCAATCATGTTATATTGTCTTCTTTGACATGTGAAGGCTGAAGCAAGTTTTCTGCTTTAAAGTAAAGCTTCATGAATTAGCAGTATTGATGATGACAAAATTTGATCTTTAGAGGTGGTCCTCAAGTTTTCTTGTGAAAATATTTCTGAAGACAAAAGTGTTCTTTCATAGCACTGATTGTCTCAATGTAACGGTTATTCAAAGCTGGTAAGTAGTAAAAAGATAACTTATTTATCTTAGGTAGAGTTAAAACTTCATATTGAAACAATGTCTGTTTCCATAATAGTTATTAGTTAAATTATGCTTGAAATTACTAATGGAAAAAGTAAAAAAATAATGTAGCTAGTACTGTAAAAACATGAATATTTGAGTCAGCATTTCACTGACTTTTCTCTTGTCCCTTTCCCCTACAGGGTGGCATTGGTTTCCCACATAAGCAGAGATTGTGAGCATAAGCAGAAGCAGGGAAGATGTTGTAAGGTCGGCCTTGTGGGATCTCCCCGCATAGTCTATTTGCCCTGAAGCTTGCATGTCTCATAACCTTAATACCCAATAAGCTAGTTGGGATTTTTCCAGTCAGCCTGTTGATGGAAATATCAAGCCAGTGAAGCTTCACCAATCGTCCTAAACTTATCGGTATGGTGCCGGTTATCAGGTTCCTTGAAATGTCCAGCCTTTCGAGTTCAACAAGATTCGAGATTGAACTTGGGATCTGGCCTGCAATCTTGTTGCTTCCTATGTTCAACACTTTCAAACTCAACCCTTCGGTGAATTCTGGTATTGTACCAGAAATGCGATTATTTGACACATCTATTACCTCCAAGAAGCTGCTTGTTTGGTTATTTAAAATGCTCGAGAGTGAGCCGCATACCTGATTCGAATGAAGATCAATAGAGGAAATCCCATCCGGAGCTTTGAGCTCCGAAAGATCAAACTTGAGCATGTTATTTGAAAGCTTCACCCTCTGCAGACTTGTCATGTTTGTGAAAAAAGTTGAAATGCTCCCAGTGAGGAAATTATTGGACAAGTCCACAGAGTTCAATGAATCGGGCCTTGTAAACTTTGGGAGGCTTCCTCTCAGTTTACAACCAGCTAGGTTTACATCTGAAAGCTGTCTGTCTCTGATCCAGTTAGGAACTGTCCCCAAACTGAGGTCGTTGAAAGATAGGTCTATTGACAAAAGTGAAGGGATGCCCCTGGTAGAGACATCGGGTAAAGGGTTTGAGAACCCATTTCTGGATAAATTAAGGGACCAAAGATTCTGCAATCTTGAAATAGATGCTGGAATGTGACCTATAAACTTGTTGCTACTCAATGAAAGACTAGTGAGAGACTTAAGGTTCCCTATCTGTTCCGGGATGGTTCCAGTGAGCTGATTGTGGCTCAATGACAGATATGATAGACTGACCAAGTTGAACATGGAAATGGGCAGGTGAGCTGATAATTGATTATTTGAGAGGTCGATAAAAGTAATGTTTCGAAACTGTCCTATAAATTCAGGGATAGAACCAGACAATGAGTTGAAGCTGAGATCAAAAGACTGCAAATGAAGAAGGGTTTTGAAACTAGAAGGAATAGGACCTGACAAATAATTTCTCCCTAAATTCATCATCACAAGGTTTTTCAAATTTCCTAAGCTTGGAGGGACTGCCCCCTTTAAATGGTTACCAGCCAATGAGAGTGTTTGGAGATGGGACAACTGACCTAAACTTAAAGGAATGGTACCTTGAATGGAATTGTCTTCAAGGACCAACTGTGTAAGTCTGGTTAGCTTGGAAAAGCTATCTGGGACTGGACCTGAAATAAGCTTCATCCCACTTATGACCAACACCTCTAAGAAAGGCAAACTACCCAGAGAAGAAGACAGAGTACCCTTCATGTAGAGGCTACTGTCCCTTGCAGGCCTTTGAAGTGCCAATGTAGTGACCCTTCCTGCCGGATTACATTGAACACCTTCCCAATCTCCTCCACAACAATCCCTTCCAATCCATGAAGAGAGACTCTCGGTTGTGTCCTTCACTATTTTGGCCTTGAAACCGAGCAGAGCAGCTCTATCTGCCAATGAGCAAACAGGTGGTGCTTGGGAGATTGGTTCAGCTAGTGACAACACTCCTAGAGTAGAACAAACGAGTAGAACATTAAAAACCCAAATCAGAATCTGCATTTTGGGAGGTGGGTGTTGATCAAATCAGAGAAATTTTTTCACACATATAGGGTTTTTCCACTGCTGCAGGATCTGACAGAAGGAACTTTGAATGGGAGAAAACAAGCAAGAAAGTTGGAAAAATATATTCTATCATGGAAAAAGTAAGAATAAAGTTTCCAGAACAGACATGGGGGTTGTTCTGTTTCTTCACGTAGACAGGAAAAGTGTAATGATGGGGGGAAAAAGAAAAGAAAGCAGATTCAAGGAGTGAAATGTGGTGAATTGTAAACAATGTTTCCCCCTCATATTTATAGTACCAGAAGAAGGAAACTGAATCGAAGTTTAAAGATTCTCACATGAGGAATTGTGACCGTTTGATGAAATCACGTGGATCCTAGTTTCATTTTGAACGTTGGAGCGCAATTCATTCAAAATCCCTTCACCTTTTCTGGTAAATCAATTGGCTTCATATTGCGTGTATATGTGTAAACTACTGTTGTTCTTCATGTTTTTGACGCCATTAATACTCGTGAATACGGGCTCGGCTCGGCTCTCGCCCCTTCATCAATTTATCTCAAGTATTGAAAGTCGTCACATGTGTAAATAAACTATTCGAACTTCGACGTATTGGAGTTGATTCATCTGGGTTTAATTATGGTTTTAGTCCTTCTACTATGCTAAAATCTGAGATTTAATTTTTATATTTTAATTTGACATTATTTGTTCCTTCTATTTTTATAGGATTATTATCACATACACAGGCGGCGGAAACTTTTTGTTTTCACAAGCCTTTTAATTTTGGGTTTAGAGTTTAGGTTAAAATGTAGGGTTTATAGTTAGAATTTAGGGTTTAAGGTTTAGCTTTAGGTTTTAGAGATTTAGGGTTTAGCCTATAAACCTTAAAATTTAACCTTAAACCTAAAATTATATCAACAACCCATAAATTCAAAATTACTATACTTAAACCAACCCTTAACCCTAAACAGAGTCTCCAAATCTTAAAACTAATGAGCTTGTGTAAACAAAACATGGACTAATTATCCTTTTTTATAATGCTATAGCAGGTCTAAAGAGGTAACATTGTTAGTTGTTTTCGTTAAAATGATGACTCCATGTAAATTTATGGTTAGTTTGAGCGTAGCTTAAAAAGTTAATTTCATTCGTCTATTTCTGTCACCCTACACTCCTAAAAAGGTGTAAAACAAAAAGGAAGTTGCAAAGGCCAATCGGTCTTATCTCATTAGAATTAGTGACAAATTGTATAAAATAGTATGGATGGGGAGGAGGACAAAATTGTATAAGAAAAACATTACAAGATATTGGATTTGATTACTTGATCCTTTTCCTAAATGGGAAGTTTACTTTTTGTTAATTCCAACTTGTTAAGGAAGGTGGTTTTGTTCTCATTTCCGATCGGGGAATATTGTGTTCTACCTTTGTATTCCATTTCCTATCACCTTTCGGTAGAAAAAAAATATGCAAGCAAGACCAAGGTTTTGAATTTTAATATTTTAAAATTGAATCATTTTAGAATCTATAAACATTTTGAGTTTGTTTAAATTGTAGACTTTTCATTAATGAGTCAGACTGTACCAAATTAAGACTTAATTAAATTTTAGGATCATAATGGACAAATGTAGGAATATTTGTGTAATCTGATAGGGGATTAATAATAAAGAATGTTAGAATTGCATAGATTAGGCAGGAGACAAGATCTTTTAGGGTGGTTAATATGTTAGTTAGAAATGTTGAAATTCTTAGAAAAGTTTGTGAATCATTCTTGAAATTTGATTCCTCCAAGTCACATCACCTCTTAATCTCCTCCATCTTTTCAACACTAAACTTCGTATAGTATACCCCTTAATAAAATCTTATATTTTTTTTTGTGTCTCTATCTACGCCCTAACACTAAAAGATTAAAACACAATATTCTAATACTAATTGTTAAATCATAAATTATAAACACTAAACCTTAAAATTTAACGCTAAATCCTATATCTTAATGTTGAAACATAGATAAAAACACCAAACAAGGCCCGGCGATTTCTATCATCGAAACATACCCAAACTTTTACTAAATTCACCGTACAAAAGGCTAGGATTAAATATAAAAATGAAGATAAAAATAAATTTTGGGTTCAAAATTTATTATTATAAAATAATATATTTAAATTTAATGTTTAATTTTTAGTACAATAAAAAATTAATTAAACACCCATCAATTCTAGTATAAAAAAATTCAATACTTAATTTAAATTTGGTCCATATTTGAGTTTTTACATTTTTACAAAATATATTTGTATGTTTTAATGTAATTACATAAATATTAATTTTTTGCAGCATGTCAGATTGATTATGGCCTACAAACCTTTTTATTTCGTATATGTTAAAAGCTACGGTGTGGTTCTCCCAATGTATCCGAAAATATAGTATTATAACTTGTTCGCCTTCCATGATAGGCAGTGGTATAACTATAAGGAAGTACCTGCGGGGGTTTATTTATTTATTTATTTTTTAAACAGAGATTGAAATTGAATTTTATTTTAAAAGATATCGAAGGGTTTTATTTACAAATTTGCAAAAAATTTGGGGCATAACTAAATTTTTTTGAAATTTCAAGTGGCATAATGAGAACTTTTAAAAGTTATGGGAGAAATTTAATTAAAAAAATTAAAATTTAATATGAATTTCTAAAAATTTTGTAGGAGGCAAATTAAATTTTTAAAATCTTAAGGGGCTAAAATATAATTTTTCAAAAATTTAGGGGGCCATGGACCCCACAAATCCTCTCTCCCAACTATGGACCGATTTCTCAGAATGGGTATAGCCACTGAAGGCACTTGCAAGCTCTGTCACAAGCGTCGTATTTTGTGAAATAAATATTATTTGATATCAAAATAAATAAATAAATAAAAGATGTAGTAAAGAGAAAATGACCGATTCGCAGGGACTAAAGAGCTTTTGATGTTGGAAAGTTTTGATTCTGATTTTGTTGTGAAAGTAAAGAAAAAAGGGGGTTGATTTTTAAAACTAAGTAGAAATTAAAAATAAAGTGGATCTGAAAGTAAGAAAAATTATGGAAGTAAATTTAAGAGAAAACTGATTAAATGAAATAGACTAAAGCTTAGCTTAGCCTTGATTCAAATTGATCATCGAAAAAGATATTTTCACCGGATACACGCCGGTTATAGTCTACAAGACCCAACCCTTGTAATTTGCTTTTCACTTTTTGTAACCAACAATCCAAAGGCAATCTTTGGAATTCGGTTCTTACTTGGACTAGCCACAACTATCGTTGTTAGCGCCACTGTAGTTAAGTGTTTAAAAAAGCCCGACTCGGATCATGTTGTCTCAATGAGAATCGAATCCGATCTCAATTTCCCTTAGCGAATCCGTCACTAAGTGTGTTCACAGAAAGTCGAATATGCTACAAGCCGATCCTTCCTCCCAACTTTAAATCAGAACAACATTCAAACCAACGAGCTCTTTTTGAATTAAAAGTGTAAAAATTTTTAAAAGAAAGGCCGATTGCCTATTTAAGTTTTTAGAAAATTGAGAATGTTATCCGAAGATATTAAGTGCTTTTCAATTCTCACAAAATGAATTGAGGCATCGCTTTAAGCCTTTGACTAATTGAAAATTTTAGCTAAGCATGATTATGGTAAAAATCATACTTAGCATTTAAAAAAATAAAAAACTAAAAGAACAAGAACGTAAGGAGAATTTTATAAAACTTCAAAAACAAACTAAGAATGAGAGATAATTTGAGCTTACCCCAAATGAAGTATTTATAGTATTCTAAAACCCTAAAAATAACCTAAACAAATAATAAAAGATAAAACCTAAAAAATATTTAAATCCTAAAAAGATAATTTCCAAGTTTGAAATTCAAAATGCAGCTAACCCTGCTATCCTCTGTTGCTGACGTCACCTTCTAGAAGCCGCTGACTGGATGACACTGTTGGAGTATGCCCAAAGACCAATCATGAGATGGTTGTAAAAGATATACTTATTTTATCTTGTTTATTAATATAAAGCCATTATTATTATTTCAGTCTTATTCTGTGTATCTATAAATAAACTGAATTATAATAAAGTCCTTAAAATAATATAGTTATTCTTGAATGTCCTTAGTCAAGAATTATTGTGGGCTTGGACAACAATAATGTATTAAGACTAATATGTAGTTGGTTGATGACAAAGTGTTGTCATTGACATGAAGATATCAAAATCAACACATAAGTATGTGTTAGGGAACAACATACTAGACTGACCCGTTATGAGCATGTTTCTTGGATTATTATGTGACAGTCACAACATTGCTTATGGTGATACTTACATGTATGATCCCCAGACTTGAGATCATCATTATTTCAACATCGTGAGTGTCATTTTGATACAATCAAACGTGTGTCATAACTGACTAAACTATAAAGACTGATATTAGATATGTCATAATTTGTGTAGCGAAATATGGTTGATCAAGATAGGATTTGTCCTTCCTACATAATTGGAGTAATATCATAGGCCACTTGATTGAGTGAAACTAGAAAATGCATGGTCATGCTCGAATAAATTGATATGGGATATCATAATTATTCGTTTATAATAGTCTACTCAAGATATCAAGAAACATTATATGGACTATACAAGTGTGACTAATTCATGACTTGTGTCCGATCTAGATATGAGGACAAAAGGATGAAATACATAAAAGAAGTTAATCACAAAAAAAAAGTTAAATCGAACCACGGTTTCATGTAACTTAGGTATCAATAATGTATTGCTAGATGCCACTCATTGCTTGTAATATTAGAATTGTTCTGGATATTACTGCTAACGTTACATGAACCTATAAGAGTCACACCCTATGATGGAAGTGAACAAATATCGATTAGATAACATGTGTACAAACATGTTGTACACGTAATTAGTGAGAAACCAGAATTGTTATAATTATTGTAATTATGGATAATTTCGTTTATATATATATATATATATGTGCGTTAATATTTGATAAGTTATTGTAATTATCAAATATTATTAAAGTATATATATATCTCTAAAAGAAACCTAATTAAAGTAGAACCAGATTCTACATATTTAATTATATTCAGTTAAATATATTGTATATTTAAGAATCCGAATTTAATTAGAATTAGGTTTTTAAATGCTATATAAAGGCATAAGGTCTAGCAGCCATTTATTCCTGGTATTTGAAAAACCTCTCTAATAGTTAGAGAAAGAAAATATTGTTCGTTTCATTCGGGTGGACTACGTAGAGGTCGGAACGTTATTGTTACGACTCGAATTTGATTTGGTTATTTCGAATTCCCTACAGATTTCCAGATTCCAGATTTATTAAGGTAACGTTTCATCTTTTATCACCCTAAATTCGTCCTTTGTACATGGATCACTGGTAGATTACGCCGGATAATTTTTTCCCCGCCATAGGGTGTACCGGCGTTTCCTAACAGTGGTATCAAAGCCAATTATACGATACGAATTCAGACTTAAATACTTGGATAATGTTTTTATGAGATGCATGCTTTACTTTTTCTGTTTTGACGAGTATGTGATGTTTGTGCGAAACGTAGAAATTGAATCCAGTCGCGATTAATATGTTAATATGTTTTAACAAGTTTTTACGACCGATGGTTAAGTGTTAATCATGTGTTTGTTGCAGTAAGATTTTGATAATAATATGTTAATAGTTGACATGATGAACACGCGGTTAAGAAACAGATCGTTTTTGGCAGAGGAATAATGGTTATTCCAGAGTGAAAAACCTTAGGGATTGAAAAATCCTAAAAACATGAATCCGTTGATAAAAGTTATCAAATTGTGAAGTTTTTCCATAGTAATCGAAGTGCCAAAATTAAAAATGTTTATGTTTTGGATGATATGCACGGTGTTTGAAAATGCATGGTTATAACCTAAATAGCCTATTTACTTTAGTTTTATATAAATACGACCTGCGTGTCGTGTCTTTCTTTCTTCTATTGTAATTCTCTTCTCATCTTATTCCCTCGTATGTAAAACGAGTTTCTGAAAAATTGTAATATTTACAGAGAAAGCGTGGACCAAAGGAGCAGACTGATGGGTCGATCAAAGGTGGATTAGGTGTTTGAGAAGCAAGTTTTATCTTTAGTAATTTTGGTTCTCCCATTGGCTTGGGATGGGCCAACTTAGTTTTAAGGGCTATAACCATTGCATTTATATTTACTGCTTTACATGTATGTGATACAATGTATGTTTTTTAACGTGATGGTAACTGATTGATCATAATAGAATGGTAAGATTAATATAACAAAAAACCCCTCCATATTTAATTAAAATTAGTCATCCAATATTAGCCCTCATTAAAACCTCGATCGGTACTATGTAGGTTTTGCCAAAGCAAAATACTTAGATCTATCCTGGTTAAACGCGAAGAATAAGTAAGTGATATTCACTGGTAGTAATATTGGTTAAACTAGGTTGTTCTAATAAGATTAGAAACCTAAAGACTAATGATTGTTCAAGAACTTTGGTGATTGAAAAACAATACGAAAGTGCATGTCTAGGATTGGTTCTTTGAATGACTTGGTATTTAAGCGTGCCCAGTACACCACCTCTCTTACATAAGTTACCTACCTGGTGCACTGTTCATTATTGTTCTTTCTATTAGACCATATGAACTTTGTTTTGGACAAAAAGTTGTTCATCAAATATATGAATTACATGAGATGTAATTAGCAAGTGTTGCTTACCTAAATAATTGAATTCTAGGAGTAAAACCAAAGCTGACTTAGAATAAAATTAAATATAGATCCTTACCCGCTAGAAATACTTTTAGCAAGTTTTTCGATTTTGAGGGTTTTTAATAGTGGGAATGTTATAACTTTATAAACATGATAAATAGGTACTTATAAAACATATTTTATCGTTGTAGATTTATGGAAAACACATTATCATTGAGATCCGACCTTGAGAAGAACAAATTAAATGGCTTGAACTTCCTTGACAGGTTCCACAATTTGAAGATTATTCTCAAACAAGAACGGAAACTAACAGTCATCGAAGAACCTATCCTTAAAAAGCCAACAGATGATGCCTCTAAAGATGAATTAGAAGCATTTGAAAAATACTCAAGTGACATGGTAGATGTCGGTTGTTTGATGCTTGCGACCATGACCCCTGAGCTTCAGAAGCAACATGAGGACATGGTTCCCTATGAGATGGTTAAAAATCTCGAAGAATTATATGAGGTGCAAGCTCGTTAAGATAGGTATAGGCCTCTAAGGCTTTGTTTTGATGCAAGATGGTCGAGGGAACTCTAGTGGGAACTCATGTTCTCAAAATGATAGGGTATAATCAAACCTTGGAAAAGTTGGGCTTCCCTCTAAGTATTGAATTGGCTATTGATGTTATCCTGCAATCGTTGCCGGATAGTTTTAATCAGTTTGTTCTTAATTTCAATATGAATGAAATTAACAAATCGTTACCCTAGTTGCTTGGTCTGTTAAGAACAACAAAGAACAACATGAAAAAGGTTGGCTGCAAACCTATTCTGATGGTCTAAAAAGATAACAGAAAATGAAAGCCCAACACCAAGGCAAAACCAAAGACCAACAAAGGAAATGCTGCATTGAAACCCAAAGGAGAAGTTGCAAAAGAAGGAAAGTGTTTCCATTGCAACAATGCTGGACATTGGAAGAGAAACTGCCATGTCTATCTTGAGGACATCAAGAAAGCAAGAGAAAATGGACAGTCTAGATCAGGTATTTATGTTATTGATATTAATATTTCAACATCTATTTTTTGGGTATTAAATACCGGTTGTGATTCTCACATTTGTACTTCTGTACAATGACTAAAAGGAGTAGAAAATTGGCAAAAGGAGATGGACATACGAGTTGGAAATAGAGCAAGAGTTGATGCATTAGCCATAGGAACATATAGTTTGTCATTACCTAGTGGACTTGTTTTAGATTTAGAGGATTGTTATTTCGTACCTAGTTTGACTAAAAATATTATTTCAACTTCTTGTTTGGACAATATTGGTTTTGAGATTATTATTAAGAATAATAGTTGTTCTCTTTCCCTCAATAATATTTTTTATGGTACGACTTAATTAATCAATGACCTCTATATCTTAGATCAAGACAATTCCATATATAACATAAATACGAAAAGATAAAAAACAAATGACTCTAATCAAACTTATCTTTGGCATTGTCGCTTGGGTCATATAAGTGAGAAACGCATATCAAAACTTCATAAAGATGGATTTTTGGATTCTTTTATTTTCCAACAATTAGATATTTGTGAACCTTGCTTAATGGGAAAAATGACCAAATCACCGTTTGACGATAAAAACGAATGAGCAAGTGATTTATTAGGTCTAATACATAGTGATGTATGTGGACCGATGAATACTCAAGCAAGAGGAAGGTTTCAATACTTCATTACTTTCACTGACGACTTCAGTAGATATGGGTACGTTTACCTAATGCATCATAAATCTGAAGCCCTTGAAAAGTTCAAGGATTTTAAGAATGAAGTACAAAACCAATTAGGAAAGAGTATCAAAACTCTTCAATCAGATCGAGGAGGAGAATACTTAAGCTTAGAGTTTGATGAACTTCTTAAAGAATGTGGGATTGTCTCACAACTTTCACCTCCGGGTACTCCACAACATAATGGAGTCTCTGAAAGGAGAAATCGAATATTGTTAGACATGGTTCGGTCAATGATGAGTCATGCTGATCTTCCAACTTCTTTTTGGGGATATGCGCTAGAAACAACTGCTTTCACACTAAATCGTGTTCCATCTAAAGTGGTTCAAAAGACACCATATGAGACGTGGACTGGGAAACGTCCTAGTATGTCTTTTATGAAAATTTGGGGATGCGAAGTTTATGTTAAACATCATATGTCTACAAAACTCGAACCTAAATCTCATAAGTGTAATTTTGTAGGGTATCCTAAAGAAACAAAAGGATATTGTTTCTTTAATCCATCCGGGAACAAAGTGTTTGTTGCTCGAACGGGAGTCTTCCTCAAAAGAGAATTTAATTTCAAAAAAGGAAGTGGGAGAAATATTGAACTTGTGGAAATTCAAGGTCAACCACAGATCACTGAACCAGAGATTGAACAACAACAAGTTCCACAAATAGTTGAGGAACATCTAATCGTTCTTGAAACACAACCACTGCAAAGGTCTATGAGAGAACGCAATACGCCTGAGAGATATGGATTTCTTGTCACATTGCATACAGATGTTCTTCTCATGGACCAAGATGAGCCTAGGACTTATTGGGAAGCAGTGGAGAGCCCAGACTCTGAGAAATGGCTAGAAGCCATAAAATCCGAGATGGATTCTATGTTAAAAAACCAAGTATGGACTTCGGTTGACCCACCCGAAGGAATTAAGTCCATAGGATGCAAATGGGTTTTCAAAAAGAAAACTGACATGGATGGCAATATACAAACATACAAAGGGCGATTGGTCACTAAGGGATTTCGTCAAATTCATGGTATAGACTATGATGAAACCTTTTCCCATGTTGCTATGTTTAAATCTATCCAGATATTGCTTGCAATAGCTGCATATTATGATTATGAAATCTGGTAAATGGATGTCAAAACCGTTTTCCTTAGTGGAAAATTTGATGAGGATGTATACATAACACAACCTAAGGGTTTTGTCGATCCAAAAGATGCCCTAAAAGTATGCAATCTACAAAGATCCATTTATGGGTTGAAGCAAGCTTCTCGAAGTTGGAATCTTCGTTTTAATGAGGCAATCAAAGAGTTTGGTTTCATTAAAAATAAAGATGAACCATGTGTTTTCAAGAAAACTAGTGGGAGCACTTTTACATTCTTAGTATTGTATGTGGATGACATACTAATAATAGGAAATGACATACCTACCTTACAGTCTGTAAAGACTTGATTAGGAAAATGTTTTTTCTATGAAAGACTTGGGTGAAGCAACCTACATATTAAGAATCAAGATCTATAGAGATAGATCAAGACGATTTCTAAGACTAAGTCAAAATACATACATAGATAAAATACTTAAAAGATTCAGTGTGGAAGAATCTAAAAGAGGATTCTTACCTATGAGACATGATATTTCTCTCTCGAAGGAAATGTATCATTCAACACCTCAAGAGAGAGTGTGCATGAGTAAGATTCCATATGCTTCAGCCATTGGATCTATCATGTATGCCATGCTATGTACACGTCCGGATGTATCACATGCACTAAGTATGACAAGTCGATACAAAGTAGATCCCGGTGAAGGTCATTGGGTTGCAGTCAAAAATATCCTTAAGTACTTAAGAAAAACTAATGATACATTCCTTATGTATGGAGGTGAGAAAGAGATAA
Source organism: Hibiscus mutabilis (assembly GCA_019671005.1). NCBI lineage: Eukaryota > Viridiplantae > Streptophyta > Magnoliopsida > Malvales > Malvaceae > Hibiscus > Hibiscus mutabilis. The sequence continues at coordinate 20,113,775 of CM033745.1, forward strand.
GTATAAAATGTTATACTGACGCAAGCTTCCAAACTGATAATGATGATTCTCGATCACAATCGGGTTTTGTGATTTGCTTTAATGGAGGTGCTATAAGCTGGAAAAGTTCAAAGCAAGATACAATAGCAGATTCTACAACAGAAGTCGAGTATATTGCAGCAAGCGATGCTGTAAAAGAGGCTGTTTGGATCAAAAAGTTCATATTTGAACTAGGGGTCGTGCCTAGCATATCAAATGCCATAGATCTACGTTGTGACAACAACAGAGCCATTGCACAAGCAAAAGAACCCAGATCTCACCAGCGATCCAAACACATACTTAGGCGTTACCATCTCATTCGTGAAATGATTGACCGAGGAAATGTGGAAATATACAGAGTACCAACAGATGACAATATCACTGATCCACTGACAAAGCCTCTGATACAACAGAAGCATGAACATCACACTAAGTCTCTTGGTATTAGATATATGAGTGATTGGTCTTAGTGTTAGTGGGAGATTGTTGGAGTATGCCCAAAGACCAATCATGAGATGGTTGTAAAAGACATACTTATTTTATCTTATTTATTAATATAAAGCCATTATTATTATTTCAGTCTTATTTTGTGTATCTATAAATAAACTGAATTATAATAAAGTCCTTAGAATAATATAGTTATTCTTGAATGTCCTTAGTCAAGAATTATTGTGGGCTTGGACAACAATAATGTATTAAGACTAATATGTAGTTGATTGATGACAAAGTGTTGTCATTGACACGGAGATGTCAAAATCAATACATAAGTATGTGCTAGGGAACGACATACTGGGCTGACCCGCTATGAGCATGTTTCTTGGATTATTATGTGACAGTCACAACATTGCTCATGGTGATAACTACATGTATGATCATCAGACTTGAGATCATCATTATTTTAACATCGTGAGTGACATTTTGATACGGTCAAACGTGTGTCGTAACTGACTAAACTATAAAGACTGATATTGGATATGTCATAATTTGTGTAGCTAAATATGGTTGATCAAGATAGGATTTGTCTATCCTACATAATAGGAGTAATATCATAGGCCACTTGATTGAGTGAGACTATAAAATGCATGGCCATGCTCGAATAAATTGATATGGGATATCATAATTATTCGTTTATAATAGTCTACTCAAGATATCAAGAAACATTAGATGGACTATACAAGTGTGACTAATCCATGACTTGTGTCCGATCTAGATATGAGGACAAAAGGATGAAATACATAAAAGAAGTTAATCACGAAAAAAAAGGTTAAATCGAACCACGATTTCATGTAACTTAGGTAGCAATGATGTATTGCTAGATGCCACTCATTGCTTGTAATATTAGAATTGTTCTGGATATTACTGCTAACGTTACATGAACCTACAAGGGTTACACCCTATGATTGAAACGAACAAATATCGATTAGATAGCATGTGTACAAACTTGTTGTACACGTAATTAGTGAGAAACCGAAATTGTTATAATTATTGTAATTATGGATAATTTTGTTTATTTATATATGTTAATATTTGATAAGTTATTAGAATTATCAAATATTATTAAAGTATATATATATATACATCTAAAAGAAACCTAATTAAAGTAGAATCAGATTCTACATATTTAATTATATTTGGTTAAATATATTGTATATTTAAGAATCCGAATTTAATTAGAATTGAGTTTTTAAATGCTATATAAAGGCATAAGGTCTACCAACCATTTATTCCTGGTATTTGAAAAACCTCTCTAATAGTTAGAGAAGAGAAATATTGTTCGTTTCATTCGGGTGGACTGCATAGAGGTCGGAATGCTATTGTGACGACTCATATTCAATTTGGTTATTCTGAATTCCCTACGGATTTCCAGATTCATGATTTATTAAGGTAACGTTTCATCCTTTATCACCCCGAATTCATCCCTTGTACATGGATTACGCCGGATAATTTTTTCGCTGCGCCATGGGCTGTACCGACGTTTCCTAACAGACACGTCAGACTTCATGCCCACTAGCTCAGCCTTGATTCCAGAACAAAAAACTACAGAACTTTGCCTTTTAGTGCAATTTTCAAAATTATAGTCATGCATAGAAAACACACAAAAACATCCAAATAAGCAACATGAACTAATAATTAAGGACATACTTAAAGATAAAATAATACCCAAATTAACTACTTATCACTTTGCTATGTTGTTATGAAATCTCGAAACCATCTGATTGTAGGTTCTCAAAAACGATTTGGCAGATCATTCTCTCGTTATGCAAATTGAACAGGCACATTGGGGATGCATGAAGGGCAAATTGATGATGGTTTATATTCTTAAACTTGTATGGAGTGCTGCTATCTATCTTATATGGGATGAGAAAAACAAGAGGCAATTTTCAAATCAGGTTCGTTCGAGTGAAGAGATAATCAACACAGTCAAGGAGATTGTGCATATTAAACTTACTGATAGGAACTTACATAGATACGTACATGTTCATTTATCTCTTTGTATAGTTGGGGGACTTACATAGAACACATTGTGCGAGTGTCCTTGCTTTTTTCTTGTAGTGATTCTCCGCTTTCTTAGATAAATACGACACAAACTTATCCAAAAAGAAAATTTATCGTGTTTCATTTAAGTTTTAAATATGTTAAAAGTTTTTATATTATTTTAAAATTAAAATTTTATTTTTTTATAAAATTGGATTCATGTCTATTTCTATTTGAAAATTTTTGATTTATTTATATTTATGTTCAATTTTGTGGTTAATTATTAATCTGACAGTTATAAAAAATGTAATATAATTTTTTTGGTCGACTACATTTATTTTTTCTACAATTTGACCCTTAATCTTTATAAATAAATAAAGGCTTAAAGGCATATTTGCCCCCTAAATTATGTATTTTTTCCCGAACTGTCCCCTAAAATATTTTTTGGGAAGTTTTGCCCCTTTAACTGAAAATCGTGACCTCATATGCCCCTCTGTTAACCTCCGTTAAAAGAATCTCACGAGCCAATCAGAACGCGCCATGTGTTATTTTCTTAACAAAAAATAAGTTGACTTAAATAAAAGGGGTGAATTGTATATTAGATACGTCAAATTTTATTTTTTGTTATTTTAATCTCCTTTATGAATTGTTCATCTTCTTCCTCTGTTTTGCCCCCTCAATGCCCAGCTGACTCGTAAGTTGGAAACTTCGTTAACCTCCCGACGGATGGCTTTTTGAACTAAAGGGGAAAACCCATGAAGCCAAGCTTTCTTTCAAACTCGTCAATGTTGGATTAAAATCCTCAATTGTGGGCACATATATAAAATGTATAATGATATTATAAAGTATGACACAAAATTAAGTGACCAATTATGTTAGGCATGTCATGGGTATTAAAGTGTCATGGAAATAAAAGTGTAGATACCATAAGATGTATTTATAATTCAATGAGGGACAAAGTTATAAATACTTAATAGTTGATTTAATAATTAACTATATAAAGAGGTAGTGGTCCCCAAGAAATAGGTTAACTTGTTTTTCTCTCCTTCCCCGTCATAGAGTTTTACGTCAAGAGATAACATATCTTCTTGGAAGATCACAGTCACCTTTTAGGCAATCTCCATCAAAAGATTCAAGGTTTTCTATCGATTAATTTAGGAACGCTTCCGCATCTAGTATTTTATTGTTCTTGATGATTTGACATGATAGATCCGGGTATTAGGTTCCGTATTAATTTATGATTTAGTTCTAACAATTGGAATTAGCGCCTCGTCATATTGGATCATTGAGAATGAATTATTATATTTTAATTGATTCATTATTAAGGTTTTGTGGATTTAAATTTCGATTCAGTTTTAAATTTTGATTTTCATAATCATACTATATTTCCGCGATTGAAAATCTTAAAACATCATAATTTTAAGGCTTAAAACACTTTTCCCCCTAAACTTTACCTTTTTTCTCAACTTGCTCCCTAAACTACATTTTGCCCACTTTTGCCCCTTAAACGTTTTGCCATTACTCATTTTGCCCCATTTCGTTGCCACTAACGTTAAAATTTTTTTCCAGTCAATCAAATCTCGCCACATCATCTCCTCATTGACTAAGTCAATCTGCCTGGTTTTGATTAAAGGGTAAATGATATGTCAAGTCTGTCAAGTTTGTTTCTTGTTCAATTTAGTCACTGAAAAGTCTATTTTTACCTAAAATTAACCCCTATTTGTTTCTAATTTTTATAATTTAGTCCTATATTTGTTATTATGAATAATATTATTTTATTCAAATGTTAACATTTAATAAAAATAAATTAAATCAATTATATTTTTTGGGAAAAACTCAAACGAATTTTGCTAAATTTGAATTGTATTTTTGAGCAAAATCTGAATTATATAATCATATTTCAATTATATTCAAATTATTAATTTGAATTTCAAAATATTCGAAATACATTTTTTGAGTAATTTCAAATTATATTCGAATCATATTCGTATTATATTCTAATCATGTTCGTATTATATTCGAATCATATTCAAATTATATTCAAATCATATTCGTATTATATTCTAATCATGTTCATATTATATCCGAATCATATTCAAATTATATTTGAACCATATTCTAATTGTATTCGAATTATTAATTCGAATTTTGCTATATTCGAAATATATTTTTTGAGCAAAATTCAAATTATATTAGAATTCTATTGGAATCATGTTCATATTATATTCGAATCATATTCAAATTATATTTGCATCATATTCGTATTATATTCAAATCATGTTCGAATTATATTCGAATCATATTCGAATTAATAATTCAAATTTTGCTAAAAACGAATATAATTCAAATTTAGCAAAATTTGAATTAATAATTCTAATATAATTGAAATATAATTCGAATATGATTCAAATATAATTTGAATTTTGCCAAAAATATAATTCATATATAAGTGAAATATGATTCGAATTTTGTTCAAAAATATAATTCAGGTATAAGTGAAATATGACTTGAATTTTGTTCAAAAAATATAATTCAAATTCAACAAAATTTGAATATAACTGGGATATGATTCGAATTCGAATTTTGCTAAAAAAGAATATAATTCAAATTTTGCTAAAAAGAATATAATTCAAAATTTGCTAAAAAGAATATAATTTGAATAAGTAATTGTTGGGATCAATTTTAGGTAATTTAATTTATCTAAAAAATTACTAATTTAATATTAAAATATTTAATTTAATTTAATTTAATTTAATATTTAAATAAAATAATATTATTAATAATAACAAATATTAGACTAAATTAAAAAATTAAAAACAAATAGGGGTCAATTTTAGTGGCTAAATTGAACAAAAAACAAACTTGACATGTCATGTACCCTTCAATTAAAACCATGCGGATTGACTTAGTCAATGAGGAGATGATGTAGCGAAATTTGATTGGTTGAAAAAAAAATTTAACGATAGTGGTAACGGAATGGGACAAAATGAGTAACGACGAAACTTTTAGGGGAAAAAAGTAGGCAAAACGTAGTTTAGGAAACAAGTTGAGAAAACAAGTAAAGTTTAGGAGAAAAAAAGTATTTTAAGCCTAATTTTAACTATGTTAACTTTTATTGTTGTGTTTCAAGTTCACTTGTAGTCGATAAAGATCATTGTCGACTAGCATAAGGTAAATTAAATCAAAGTTTTAACATTTGATTTATTATAAAATATGGCTCATGGCAAAGTTAGGTTTTCTGATTAATCGTAATAAGGAATAGGGGATACATGAAGTCTGCCGTTATCAAACTTGGGATACACGTTCTTTTAATGGGAAATTTTACATCAAAGTCCCCTTATTTTTATTATGTTCAATTTTCTCTCTCTATTTATAAACTAAATTCGGTTGACTTCGTGTGAATTCATATTTGAGAATTAATATTTCATTAATTCCGGTTGGCATTGAATCACTCTAATATTGTAGTTTTGTTTCCAGTCTTTTGAGAATTAAATTTTAAGGTTTGTTCTTTTTACTTCCCTGAATCAATGTTTCATCATTGAATATTAATAGAATACGATAAAGATTACTCACCGTGCCATAAGATTCTAATTTCCGTTAGATTTGAACTTGGAATAAAATTCAGTTATGGATTATGGTTAATATAGTTACCGTTTGAACTGATTGTGTAAGTTACAATATATGATTAGTGTCATTTGAATCACTATTGTGCTTATGTTTGGGATTTGGTTATGGAATGCATGTCATTAATTTTATGAAATTTATATTTGATTTGGTTTGATCAAGAATTTCAACTTTGATCGTTAGTGTAACGACCTTTTTTAGCATTTATGTTCTTTTGAAAAACATGTTTAATTTCATAAGTTCGATACTACGAGTCATCCTAAATCGTTCTTTGAAATCTTGGTTTAAGGGGACTTCTTTTGAAAATTTCTATTCTTTTGAAAACGATAAAAAACTTGGAATTGCCACCGGCCACTTAAGTAGGCTGGATGCCATAAAAACCAGAGATTCATTCGAAAACAGGTTCGGGAGTTGGTTACGTGTGGGGAAGGATTAACACCCCCATCACGCCCGGAAATCGGTAGCAAAATATTTGTTGCTCTTAAATGGATGGAAATTGTTGAAATTTAAGTTGAATTTAATTAAGTGTACTTAATTAAAAATTAACCTTAATTGAACGGGCTTTATCAAATTGGTGGGTTCAAATTAATTGGACATTTAATTAATAAGGATGACGGTACATCGAACCATAGATTAAACTAACATCATATAAGCTTGACTGCCGTGTTAATTTATGGTTCGAATCTCGTACGTCACCTTTATGCATGGTGCAAACATTTAAGCTATGATGTAATGATTTTATCCACTTTTAATTCATTTACCTTGGGACGATAAGAATTAATTCAAATATTTGATCAACATCCTTTAAGACCGGACTGTTACGACACAAATATCGAAATTAATAAGTACCTCCTTTTATGATTTAAATTAATTAATGTGCAATCAAAATAAAGGGTCACATGGATAAACACACAAAAGAACTACTAAAGCCCTAACCTAAAAGGCCCAAATTATAAAAATTCAATTAGTGATCTAATTAGTAGCTAGATAAGTCTAATATTAACCATAAATTAATTAAACCCTAAAATTAGAAAACCATAATAAATTATGAATTATCTTGCACCATGATAATTAATTTGGTCAATTTTAAACTAGCATCCCAATGAGTCAATGGTATTATTTAAAGCGAACCAAGTTAGTTAATCATGATTTTAATTAAATATCCATCTAAGACCAAAATTAATTTCATGTTAAAGATAATTCACTAAGCCCAAAATCATGTTAAATTCATTAATCATGATTTTAGTTAAATATCATACACGTAAATATATAAAAAAACTAAATATTATAAAAAGACCTTTATGTTATATATATAAAACCCATATTATATGCATTACATGAAAATTATATATTATGTGTAAAAGCGTAACATGTATATATATTATAAACCCTATATATATATATTATATTACACCACATACCATATACCTTGGAACCAAATTATATCATATATGTTATATACATAAAAACTATATGATACACTATTCATTATATTCACGAACTATATACTATATAACATACATATTAAACATAACAAATACATACATATCAAGCCACATCAAACAAATATACTTATATATAAAAAATTATATTAGCAAGATAATATATATATATATATATATATATATATGAAACCTCATAAGTTTTTTTAACAAAAAAGCTATTGTAAGTAATATTATATATATGTATGTATGTTACGCAGTATATACATGTATGTATATACGTAAAAAGAAAATGGAAATTAAAAAAGCATTAAATGAAAAAGAAAAGAAAAGGTTAAAGGGTTCAATCTCGGAATTTTAGAACCCGTTCATATACCAAACTGTTGTTTTCTCTCAAACAAGTCTTAGCCGCTGCTCTCTCAACACTGCCGTCGTCACCACTCCAACGAACTTGCCGGTGAAGCAAGGCCACGAACCGACTCCCCTCTTCGCCCCCTTCCTTTCCCTTGGTTTAGATTTTCTGAGAAAGCCGTTCGATCTTCACAAACATGGTCTTCAACTGTTTGACTTCTTCTTGATGGATCTGGAGATCCGATCGTTGGATCGTCGTGGTTATGAAGTATGTGATTCTCCATGCCGAGACGTTTCCGTTCGCTGTTGGGATCGTCGAATGGCTGCTCTGATCGCCGAAACCCGTCAAAGCCAAGGGTAAGTACTTCCCCTTTCTTTTTTATTCGAACCAAAAAGCAAGGAAAAACCTAAAATCTCAGAAATTTCTTTGTTCTTCGTATTGATAAAAATCCCCCTTCCTTCTCGTGGTTTCTGATTTTTGGCTTTATAGTCGAATTTTACAAGGTTTAAAAGAAAAGTAAAAAAAAAAAAAAAACTTAAAATCAACTATTGGTTGCTGATTCCTTTTTGTTTGTATTCATCTGTTATCTGCAATTTTTGATTTCTTGTCTTTGTTTGCTTGCATGTTTTGTGGCTTGATGGGTTCGGTTGCTTGTTTGTAGGGCTGAGGCTCGATTCATGGAGCTGTCGATTGGGGACCAACAAGTGCGTTGTTGTGGCATGTGGAAGGTCACGGGATTTGGGAGGAAGAGGGGACCGAAGCCGCTGGCGTGGCGAGGGCGTGTACTCCACGCGGCACTCCAAAGGTCACGGGCTTCAATCTGGACCGTTAGATCATTCCAGATCTGACGGTGGTTAATAGGCTGCGCCAAAAAGAAAGAATTAGGGTTTTCTTTTGTGTTATCAGATTAGAGCTTTAAAGTTTTGGACCGTATTGAGCCTTATGTAATAAGGATGTATATATATGTTTTTGGGCTTTAAAGCCTATGTAAATGGACTCTCTACATATATTTAATAAACTTGGACTTTTATTTAATTAATAATAGTATATATTTTTTGTATTTTTTAATTTAACATAATGATAATAATAAATGAGAGAGAATAACTACAATAAACTACTAAATAAAAATGGGAATGAGTGGTTAATCCAGATAAATTTAGTGATTACAATTAGGTTACTATGAATATATTAAAGTTTCATGAGATCATTATATGAATTATTTATTTATATGATATTTTTGATTTTGAATTTAAGTTAAAGATTGTTTTATTTTATTCAGTCTTTAATTTTGGTAAATGCATGCTTAAAGATTTTTTTTTGAGAAATAGTCAAAGATTTTAGTTTTTCGATTTTTAATAGCCTTATTTAGACAACCTTATTTTGGTTATTTCGAAAAGTTAAATATTATTAAAAACTTAAGTTTTGACTGTTACAAAATTTTAAATTTAGATATCAATATATTTATATTATATATTTTAAGATAAATTAATTAAAGCACTAAGTCACCAAAGTGACATCCATTATGAAAATTAAATTATTTTAAAATATAGAAGGTTTTGTGCATGTAAGTCATATTATGTTAGTATTAATCGGCACAAAGGAAGATTAATAGTTGACATTGTTACATGTGCAACTGTGGTAATAAACATGTGATAATTATTCAGTTTTACATGTTAGTAATAAATCGACCCAAATGAATGTTTCTATTTAACATGTTCTTATTATCAATGTTTGATTATTGTACTAAGATATCACTTGCAAGTTAATATTTTATCCAAAGATGAAATTTTAATGGAGTGTTCGATATCTTTATATGAGGTTTACATTTAATCAAATTTATTATTATTTTGGTTATCTTTTAATTTGATTGGAAGATAAAATTAAGAAAAATATATTGAAACAATTAAATTCATATTTTGGCTTCGGATGTCTAATATTTTAATAGATTAATTGAAACATAATGTCACCAAAGTGATCGCTTTTGTGTAAATTAATTTATTTAAAATATCAAGATATTTATGGGTTTTTGTAATTCATACGTTTATTACTTGGCCCAAAAGAAAGTTAATATTTGGCATAATTACAACGACAATTGTGGCAATAAATGTTTGACAATTATAAGGTATTTTATGTGAGCAATACATTATTCCAAAGATTAATCTATTGTTTGACATAGTTTATTGTCAATATTTGATTGCTACAACAAGAGTACTGCTTACAGTTAATAATACTGTCTAAAGACTTGATATTAATGTTGTGCTTGGTATCTTGAGGGGAACTAACCATTATTTTGATTTTATTTGTTTACTTATGAATATTTATGTGGGTTTGTTTTTATTTTATTTATTTTTGTTATATATTTAGGTAATTGATCTTTTTCTCTTACAATATTTGTTAATATACATTTTACACTCATGTTTAGTGGAACTAATTTCAAGGAATAGAAAAAACACTTACATATTGTATTTGGTGGTTGTACGAACAAAGACTTTGCACTAAGGAAAGAACAACTTGCACCTCTCACTGCGGTAAGCACCCATAAAAGGTATTTCGAGAGGTGGGATCGTTCAAATCGCATGAGTCTAATGATCATAAAAAACAACATTCTAGATATCTTTATGAGCACAAATCTAAACAAATTACTCATACTAAGGGTTTCCTTGACGAATTTAAGAAATGTTTTACCAAAAACATTAATGTTAAGATGACATTAGTTATGCCTTTTTTGATGTCTATGAAGTATAATGATCAAGGAAATGTGAGAGTACATTATGAAAATATTTAATATTGCTTCAAAACTTAAGGAACATAAGAACGAACTTTCTAATAATTGTTTGTTCTTATGGTTTTGGCATCGCTTCCTATACAGTTTAACCAATTCAAGTTACAATTGTCAAAGGGAGAAATAGACTCTATCTGGGTTCATTTCTCATTGTGCTAAAGAGGAAAAAAGTTGAAGCATTATAAGTATAAAAATACTCATTTGGTTAGTGCTCATTTAGTTAGTGCCTCTAAGAATAAGGGCAATAAAAGAAAATATTAAAATAACGTTGTTAAGGTTCCCACTTCAAAGAAACAACAATAAGTTACAAAGTATTGATTCTTTTGTATAAGTTAGGACATATGTGAAGAAATTAAACTTCAAAAGCGAGTAACTACTTCGGTTATTTTGAGTGATCCATGGGCTGGAAATTTTATGATCCTACAATTATGATTATTTTAAGGAGATGTTTATAATATTTTTAGGATGCTGAGTTTGGAGGGAGAAATAAGGATAGATATATTGCTATTAAGGGGAGTTGGATTATAATTTAATTCCTACTATCACTTTTGACGATGTTTAGGTTTTCACACCTATCATTAATCAAGAAGTGAATAAAGTACCTCAACAAAACAATGTTAAACAACTCCCTTTCAAGATAAGGTAATTGTTTCAGAAGAACAAACTCAACAACCTTAAAAAACAAGTGTTATTAAAGAAGTCCACGAGAGGAAGATGAAATACTATTCCAGATTATTATATTGTATTTCTTCAAGAAAATAAAGTAACAAAGGAATTATAGAAAATGGCCTAATCATTTTCATCAAACTATAAAAAGTTCCAACTCTCAAAAGTGGATTGATGTTATACAAGAAGAGTATAATTTTATGCAAGGCAATAAAGTTTAGGAACTTGTCTCATTACGTGAAGGTGCAAACTGATTGTATATTTAAAACCAAGAGGGATGCAAATGATAATGTAAATAAGTATAAGACACGTCTTGTATCTAAATGATAGACTCTAAAAGAAGACATTGATTTTGTAGAGACTTTCTCTTAAGTTTCATTGAAAGACTCTTTCAAGATAATCATGACGCTTGTTGCTTATTTTAATATTGAGCTACATAAGATGAATGTTAAGCTTGTGTTTTTTAATGGCGACATTGAAGAAACGAATTATATGGTACCATCATAAATTTGTGTCTGATGATACAAAATCAATGATATGTAAATTAAAACAATTCATCTATGAGATTAAGTAGGACTCTCATTAATAAAATTATAAATTTCATATTGATTATCTCATTCGGTTTTGAGATAAATTTGGTTGACAATTGTACATACTGCAAGTTCAGTGAGAGTAAACCAAGTGATACTCATATTGCTAAAGAAGACAAGTTTAGTCTTACTTAATGCCTTAAAAGTAACCTTGAAATTTAGAAGTACAAATGATTCCATATGCATAAGCTATTGAGAATCTAATTTATGCTCAAGTATGTATGCGTTCAGATATTGCGTACATTGTTGAAATGTTAGACATATATTTAAGCAAATCTAATATGGACCATTGGATCGCAGCTAGTAGGGTTATGAGATATCTTTAGAGAACAAAAATTACATGCTCACATATCGAAGTTTTGGTAAGTTAGAGATCATCAAGTTTACAGACTTCGATTCTATTAGAATATTGATGCAAAAGAATTTTGTCAAATGAGCTGCTAATTATAGATTGAATAGAAAGATCACTTCAGATATTTTGTGACAATAAATATGCATTTATTTATTCTATAAACAATAGGAACACTTCAAATTTGAAGCACATAAATATTAAGTTCATAGTTATTAAAGAAAATTCAGAGTGGTTGTGTGTCTATAGAGCATGCAGGTACAAACTTCATAATTGTGCGCTTTTTAAGAAACTATTACCTAGGTCTTTCATGTGGTGTAATGTTATTTAAGGAAATTCAATTTTAGTGAGAGTTTGTAATTTTGAAAAATGCTCATTTGTTTTAGACACAATTTTGATTATTTCAGTTTAAGGGTATTTTAAGATTATGTTCTGTAGAAATAATGTTCTGTAGGTTTATGCACACTCTAAATTCAATAAAGTTTGATCTCACTAAGGTTTAGGAGGACCAGTTGGAAATAGACATGTTCGGTTCACATTTTATGTAATTTTCCATGCTACGCATCCATGATTGATCTATGTCATTTGACTATATTTGTATATATGACCATTGATGGGTCTAGTCATGATTGATATGACAAAGGCTGCTTTGATCCTATATGGATATAGTTGATGAACGAGATTGTTATAGAATATCCATTATATATGTCGTAACCCTTTTTAGGGAGTTTCGACGTTGTTTGGAAAGCTTAAAAAATACGGAGTCGCCACCAATCTTTTTGAAAAAGAGTGTGATTAGATCACTTTTAAGACAAGGGTTATTTTAAAAAAATGTTTTATTTATTAAAATAACAATTTTGGTCCATGAAAACAAGAGAAAATAGGTTCGGGGGTCAGTTACGTGTGGGGAAAGGTTAGAACCCCCCACAACGCCCGAAAATTGGTACCTAATTGATTTCAAAAAAACTAAAATTTGCATGTTCACAAAAGTTTCAATTTCATTCGCCCGTTTAATGAATATAAATCTATTTTAACGGCCTTACCGCCCGGAAAATGAACTCCAATCACCGCCAACACTCTTGGCGCTAACCTGTCATTTCTGTTTGGTCAGACGCCGCATTAATTAGTTTTCACTTTTTAAACAAACCAACAAAAAGATTAAGTGTGTTAAAGTCTTTTAATTAAAACCTAATTAGTGATTAAACCTTAAAGAAATGTCTATATTCATTTTAACTATTAAGGTTATAATGTATTTAAGTGTATTTTATCTTACACATGAAGAAAGTTTTTCATCACACAAGGCTCTAATCTAATTTTCAAAGGCCCTAATCCTACGTTTTCAAGCATACACATATTTACAAATATTTAAAAAAACAAAGAAACAAATAAATTGCTTTAATTAAATAACTAAGAGAAATAAATTTTAAATAAATAAAGGGATAACTACTTTATTTTTTTTAAACAAAAGAAAAATTCAGCTACGGATCAAATTGAAAGGAAAATGAAGTATGAAGACTGATTCGAAAGCAATTGAAAAATTCAGTGCTAAATTGAGAGGAAAAAGGATGAAATTAGAAGAACTGAAAACTAGGGTGCTGCGGTGAGAGATCCAGCAAAGTAAGGTGCGGGTTGAAATCGGGTATGGTCGGATCTTGGGTTGGTATATAAGTTACAAATCAGAAACAAAAATCATTTTTCTTCCCCATTTCCAAACAGATTAAACTAGCTCCCTTTAGAGTTCTCTGAACATGTTCTTCGTGTTCTTCATGAATTGAAGAACACAATGAACGTCCGTTGTGCCGGCGGCAACATTTCCAAAAATTTCCTCTTTTTTTTCCAGAATCCAGCGAGCCCTAACTCGTATTTTTCCACCAGAGTTTTGATCACAACCGAAATATACGGCGGTGCTATACAAAAACAGAGGTAAAAAGGCAATCTATTTTCTTTATTTAAACTCGAAATATAAACATGAAAAAAAAGAAATTACCAAAAACTTTGCTTTTATTTCTCTGATGAACACTTGAATACACTTGCTTGCTTTATACAATTTCTGGACTCCGAATGCTTATTGTGTATACTTTGTGTATTGTATGATTCGAATGTGTGTGTTTCGTATCAATCTGGTGTGTCTGTGTGTATCGTTCTATGTATTGTGTATGTTACAAAGAATTATAGTGCTTTATCTAGTTAACATTTTGTTCAAGCTTGAATCCCCAAAAATCATCTATAATGCTTCTGTTCTGGCTCTAATTTTAAGCCGATTTGCTATTGACCCGCAATTTGTCCTCCGACCTGATCTGGTTGTAGCTTGATTCTTGTAAAAGCTTCAGATTAGGGCTCTGTTTTGTTGACCATGCTCTGATTCGGTTCTAATTTCTAGTTAGGTCTTTAATTTGGGGATTTTACTTCCCTCATTTACCTTGATGCTAATCCTTTTCTTCTGATTTCACTTTTGGTGATCGAATGATGCCGCCGGTGAGGAACAATCCGAGGCAAAGCAAACGGAAACGAAGAAGGCAAAAAGCTCAACTGAAGCTGAAACGTCAGCGCGTGGTCTTCACGCGCGGGTGATAATTCGTGTGATCGTCCCTTAAGCAATCTGGCCATTGGATTGTTTCCGATCATGTGGCTGAAAAAGTGCGGCGCTTGCTGTTCCCACGAAGACCTGATCTGCACCGTTGGATCGATCTTGATCCAATGATCTTCTGCTACCTGCGCACAAAGCATAAAGATGGATTAGGGTTTTATTAATTTGGGTCGAGCCGACCTCTTATTGTATGGACTCTAAGTTAATTTAGAATGACTATTTTATTTTTTGTGTAACATACTATTTATATTTTTGTTCTAATTTTGTTAGCAATCGGGCCCAACCGGCCATTTAATTCCCTATGTCTAATTTAATTAATGCTTTATTCAATCTAACTAACCACTTATTTGAACAATTATGGGCCACAAGGCCACATAATTCAAAAACTTCTCTTTTGGGGTTTTAAGAGTATGCAAACTAACTAACTATATCACAATGCTAACACTAATAATATAATAACACTACTACTAAACATACACATAATACAACCATAAAATGAAAGCAAAAGCTTGGTGAAAATTCAGTGACAACAATATAATAGCAAATTTTTGAGCTCATAAGGTTGTACATTTATCAGGAAATATATGTTGCTCAAGTGGGAGATTGTTGGATTAAAATCCGCAATTGTGAGCATATATGTAAAATGTATAATGCTATTATAAAGTATGACACAAAATTAAGTGACCAATTATGTTAGGCGTGTTATGGGTATTAAAGTGTCATGGAAATAAAAGTGTATATACCATAAGATGTATTTATAATTCAATGAGGGGAGTTATTATAAATACTTAATATTTGATTTAATAATCAACTATATAAAGAGGTAGTGATCCCCAAGAAATAGTTTAACTTGTTTTTCTCTCATTCCCCGTCAGAGAGTTTTAAGTCAAGAGATAACCTATCTTATTAGAAGATTACAACCACTTTTTAGGCGATCTTCATTAAAAGATTCAAGGTTTTCTATCGATTAATTTAGGTACGCTTCCGCATCTAGTATTTTATTGTTCTTGATGATTTGACATGATAGATCTAGGTATTAGATTTCATATTAATTTATGATTTGGTTCTAAAAGTCATGCTAAGCAGATTGAAACTAAGAAACAAATCGAGTTGGTCTTTCTCTTGGTAATTCAATGGTCCAAAAACACTACTTTGTTTTTGGAAAAATTAGTTTTCTATTGCTCTGTTTCTCAGCAGCTTGAAATTGAAGTTTTGTTAATCTTTGTCCATTTTTTTTAATCTTTTCGGAAGAAATGCAATTTGTGGTAAAATCCAACCACCCATACCTCGTCATTATAGATACGTAAACAAAACCATGATTAATTTATAAAAATACATTTTTAATAGTCTAAAGTGATTACAAGTTAATATCTGTTAATATATATTTTTAACTATTTGACAATACATACATATTTTTTGGATAAAATGATTGAACTCAGATATTTTAAAATGAACATCATCCGTTTTTTTATTAGACCATTTGTTGGGTTCGATTGATAAAAGTATAATAAAAAGCAGCATTCAACGATTTTGAAATTCGAATCTCACTTCTCACCGTTTTGGATAAAAAGTAGTATTATTTAATGCAAAACCATGATTTCGGTTGGTATGCATGAGTTAATCAGTTTGATTCACGTAGGCTCTAAATTCTAAAATGCATAGCTATTAGCCATTAGTGCAAACATGCAATTTCAAACTGAATTATGAGCTGTGTGAAAAGAAATTGGCAGATTATGTATGAATATGATGACGGTGGTTTCTTATGTTTCGGAAATGCTGAGATTCAGTGAATTACGGTGGCGTTGATTGCGCCGGAAACACCAATGACCCCACAAGGGAATCCACAATCTTGACTGTGACCACCGACCAGGAATCTACTAAGGCAGCGGTTGGTCTCTTAAAATTTGAAGTTTGTATATGATTCTTTTTAAGTTTTTTTTTTATATTTTATATTAAAAATTTAATTTTATTCTCTAAAATTTTAAGAATTTGACCCGAAACTTTTTTAGGTTCGTCCCTATTAACATAATCATGCACCCGTAGTTGACTGACTGTGTTCTGCTATATATGCCCAAGATTTGGAATTTGGGTCCAAAAATCCCCCAATCATATATAAAAAAATTTAAAATTGGTTGATTTAGGCCCCAACGTTTTACTTTTTTTTTTTATGATTGGGGTCCAACCATGTTGGGTAACATGGATCAGTCATAATTTTGTCATGTTGACCATATGATCATGTGCTTCCTGTCTATTCCATGATACTCCGACAAGGGTGTAAAATATTGATTCGACGGAACCTAATTTGAGTTTGAATTGAGTGTGATTTGAGGTGGTTATGAATCGAGCTCGACCTGAGTCTAACATAATATTGACCCAAACTCGAGTTAGACTTTGACCCGATTATTTTGGATCAGAACTTGATCTGCATCCAACCTAAGAACAATTCGAACCCGAATTGAACTCAAACCTTACCTGCATTCGACCTAATATGAACCTGAACCCGAAATTAATTTGGTAAATGTCTAATGTAACCTGAAACGACTTGAGATCCGATTTTACCTAACTTGTAATTGATTCGACTTGTTGTTGACCTGATATGTTAATTGATCCGAACTGATATTGATCCGACATGTAATTAATTGACTTAAAGCGATTGACTAATTGTGATGAGCTGAAATCGATCAACTGAAGACCAACAAGTGAGTTGAAATTGCATCTCGAATGAATTGGCAAAAACTGAAAAATAATGGTCAATTTGCACAATCAATTTTAGAGTGGTTCGACTTCTAAACTAAGTCTACATCCAATACCTTAGCACACCATTAAGGATTTCTCAATTCACTACTATGAATTCTTTCTTTTTACAGGACAAGAGATAATATTTACAACCCTATCTTTTACCGGCTAAGATAGAACCATTCTAAATTTTCCTTAGGCTAAACAAGAACATCTCCCTTTTACAAAGTAATTTGTGTAAACAAAGAAAACCTCACAAGGTGGATGTTTACTTCTTTTTTTTTAACATGACAAGGTGGGTGTTTTCAAAAATTTAGCTCACACGAGTGTAAATGAAAAAAAAATTAAGCACTCTCTATACACTATATACAAGAGAAATTTGTAAAAATAAGACTTAAAAGCTTTTTCTCTTGATCATTATGCTTGGATGTGTTCTCTAACCATCTTCAAGTGTCCAATGCTTTCTTTTAAAGTGTGGAATGAGCTACTAGTCGTTGAGGTTGGTTTGGAGCCGTTTGGGACTTAATTCCAGCATTAAATGCGGTTTGGCAACATTGGGTATCAGTACGCGACTTCGGGTATCGGTACATACCTTAAAGTAGAAAGAGTCGTTACAACATTTTTGCACTGGGTACCGGTACGCGATACTTCAGTACCAGTAAGGGCCCAGGCGTATCGATACATATGTTTGCTTAATGGAAAACTGAAACCTTTGGGGGAAATAAAGGGCGTTTCTATACGTGCTTGACCATATCAGTACGACAGCTTGATTTCGGTACAAGAACAACCATACCGGTGCTCACAACTAGTTTTTGACGTTTTGGCTATTAAAAACATTTAAACATGTCAATAACTCCTTGAAAACATTTCTAACATATTTTTCAAGTTAATGGGCTTTTGAAATATTTTTGCAAATTAGTTTAAGTCCAAAAATATTTTTCATTTTAAGTTATATCAAAATCAATATCTCAACAAATTGACTTAATGTATTTTTGTTCAATTTTTACAACTATTTGTTTTAATCGAAAAATTCAACATTTTCACTTCATTATCATGGCAAGATATTGATAGTTATAATTTCTTAAATTTATTTTCTTATAATTATTATAATAATTTTACGAAATTAATTGTCACGTACACTATTTTTCATTTAATGTGACAATTATTTTCTTCATGAATATAACCCCTAAAATTGGTTGAATTATACATAACATTACACAGAGAAGTACAAGGAAGAAATACATTTCATTTACGGTTTTTTGCCCAGCGCCACAACCTCTTTCGTATTTTCTTTTTTGACCGGTGGTCGACAACCAATTTTAATACTGGTTGTCGACTACCAGATTTATTAATTTTATATTTTTTATGTTTTTAATAAGAATCTCTATCCTTGTGGTACGTATTTCCTCTGCCTTTGTGGCATGCTTTTCTTTTAATTTTGTGGTTTATTTCATCTGTCGTTTTGACATGATTTCAGGATATCTTAGCGGTGATTTGGTGCTCGTACAAAGATTTTCACGGCGCTAGCTTCTGATTTTGATTTTGTCGGTGGTCATAGAAAGATAAATCCCCACCCGGTTGTGGTTGTTTGCCGATGGTTGAACCCGAATTAGCCCGAAAATTAATTGACTCGAATCCAGACCAATTTGACCTGAACTTAATATTAAATTAACATGAAATTTGCTCGACTTGAACTGAATATGAATTGGGATTAATTCAGCGTTAACCTGAACTCGAATCAACCTAAACCTGATCCAAATTGAGTCAAACTATTAACTTGACTTGAAAAACCGAAACCCGATCTAATCCGACCTGAAACCCATCTAAATACTCGATTTTACATCCCTACCCGGACTGCTTTAGCATCAGCAAAGACGTTACGAGTTGAGTTATGTGAACTGACTTCCGATTGGGCTTCCCCATTGGAGTGTGGTTAGGTTAGACTCTTGAGTTTATGAAGTGGGCCCATAGCTCTTGGTTAGGTGAGACTCATGGAAAACACACATTTCAACTGTTGATGTAAACCAAGCCCTATTAAAGTGTCCCCCATACTATTTTGATTATTCTGATTCTAATTTTAAAGGATTTATTATTATTGTTATTATTATTATTATCTTTTGTTAAAAATGTGTGAAAGTTGAGATTTCAATGAACAAAGAGTTCACAAATGGCATATAAATTGTGGTAATGTTTGACAATGGAGCTAAGATTTGATCCCAACAACAATACAATACAAGATAAGAACCATATTGCTTTTCAAAAGCTTTCCACTTATTTGCCTCACAATTTCTTTGAATAGAAACGCTATCCTTTCCTTTCTCACCCTGGAAAGGAAGCCCAACAAATCAACAACATATCATATATCTTGACAAATTAAGTAACTTCTTCCAAACCAAAAATAAAAACACATATCGGATGTGCCTTAACACTGCATTTTGGTTATTATTTCGACAGCCCATGACTTGGATCATAGCAGAATTTGCAGAGGAAAACAGAACCGATCTTACTTAACAAGGCCTAGATTAAGGACACCCCATGAGGTTTGTGGCCAACACTTGTCTTTAGCTTTCATCAACAGAACTCTTCCCCAAGCAATCCATCCTTCCCAAGACATCCTCTTGTCCCATGGACTGCTCCACTCCAACATCAAAACCAGCCCCTTTTCGGCCTCTTTTTCTGCCTCCTCGAACCTTCCTTTGGTCAAATAAAGCTGAGCCAGAACCACATGCGGTTCACCAACAAACGGGTTCTTCTCAATATTGCTCAACAACAACTCCTCAGCTCGCTCTTGCCCTGCTTTTGAATCATCACAAACAGCTTCCCAGTACAAGTCCCTCGCCTCTATTTGCTCCCGTGCGCCCAAAACCTTGGTGCAGTTGTCGAAAACCGGTGGCACCACAAGCTCTATCTCCTCGTCTCTCTTGGTTTCAACCCCAACACCGCCTGCCCTTTTCCTCTGTTCCACGAAAATCTCTTCCTCTCTCACTATTAAACTGTATATTGCCCCCATTCTCGATATCGAATTCACCCACAGCCCTGGTTTGCCACTTCCGGGCCATAAGGCAATGTTATAGTTGCCTGCAAATTCAAGCCGGCCGTCATGGTTTTCGAACAAAACATCCTGGAATCCGAAGAGCTGGTCGCTGAAATCCGCCATGGTCATCAGGAGGAAAATAGCCAACACCCTTCGGGACACCGAGACGTCTTCGCCGGTCTTTATGTGCTTCACTACAACCCCATTTTCTGGCAAGAGTCCGCATAGCTTCTTCCTCCAAGCCTCGTTGTCGTCGAAAACGCCCTTTTCTTTCGCGTTCTTCAACGAAATCTCGGAAGCCCCGAGGTGTTCGACGAGTTCGGAGTCCGAATACTTGAACAGAAGGTCGTCGTGGATCAGAGGTTGTCTCGGGACGATGCAGAAGAGATGAATCAAACGCTCGGCGGCGTCGCCGACGTGAGCTCGAACGACGTCGCGGCCGGTCGAAGGGTCGAATATGGCGAGGTTGACGTAAGAGTTGGAATAGGCGGAGTGAAAGAGGCCGCATAGGCAGACGGGGTCTTGAGCTTTCCATATCTTGAGGATACGATAAATATCGACCAGATGCTCCAAGAAGCTACCGTGCTTGTGCCAGCACTCCCCGGCACCGACGGAGCGCAAAACGGCGACCAAAGAAGGCAAATTGTTGTCCACCAATTGAAGCTCGCCACGAAGGAAGGGACGTGAGGAGGCTAATAGGGCTTCAAGGTAGTGAGCGGAGGGTGGCGTTGGAGGAGCCGCCGATGAAGTAGATGGCATGGCGTATACGAGTGTTTGGGAATTGGGATTGAGAGATGAGACTGTTGGGTGGTGAAAACAAAGAATGTAGGTATGGGAGAGGTGGCGTGATAGAGTTCGATTCTTCCTTTATCTTTTGTTTGGATTAGCAGTTGGCAGAGGTAATAGCACAACAAGTGGGATATGACTAGGATGAGATTACACTCGGAAATTTGTACATACTATACTACTACTTTTAGACGTAATAATTTAACAAAAATCATCTAATGAAACAACCAATCACATTTTCAAATTATTGTTTAGCAAATTAATTAAAAACATTTCAAAATTCAGTACCTCAAGATAGAAACATAATATAAAATAGGTAAAATAATTTCAGAGCTCCATAATACAAAATAAAGAGTTACAAAATCAAATAGTGTAGGGTCCTATAAATTCATAACCTAATAAATATAAGTACTATACTTTGGTATGACCCAAGTGTTGAAATCCCGCGAGACTCATCTACAAATTTACTGACCCATTACAAGCTCAGTAGCACACTCCTATTATACATAAACATAAGCATGGACACATGTATGATCAAAAAGCAAGCATATGCAGAATAATGATGAGTTCCTACTGGCTACCTGGGAATGATAGAACCATAATGGGAAGGAAGGAATGTTTGCCAGATCAGTTACCAGTGTCGGGGAAAAGGTGGGTACAAGGGTGGAAGTGTCTCAGCCAAATACTGAGGGCTTGGCTGACACTGTTACATTGATGGATCGAGCTGCAGAGGATTTGAGGCGTATGGGACTTTTTAATTCAAATACTGAATTGAATCGAAATAATGGGAAATCAGTCTGGGAAAATCAGATAGATATTTTAATTAAGGAAGATGGAAATTGGGGAAAAGCTCAAAATCGGAGGAGCTCTGTTAGAGTGGTAACCTTAGATGAGGGAAATGAGGCATGTGATGTCCTTCCTGATTTGATTAATAAAAGTGCCAAAGAGAAAAGATATTGCTCACTAAGTGACTTTCAGGATAAAGCCTTGTCCACGATCGAAAGAAGAAAAAAGGACAGAGCTCCCAGAAGGGAGAAAAAGAAAGCAAAAGCGCAGGAATTCTCTGAGCTTTCAGGAAGATCCTTATCCGAATCGGACCTGGTGGCACGATGGGAATCTCTGACAAAGAAAGCAAGAAAGGCTATTAAGCTTGGGGAAAAAAACTAGGGATCCAGTTTGAAGGAGATGAAAATGAGGTAATTAGGGATTTTGCAATTCTGAAAAAAAAAGCTGCTGAATTTTGTCAAGTGGGGCGCGTGGAAATGAGGATTCTAACCTGGAATGTTAGGGGGCTTGGTCAGAGTCAAAATTATCTGCAGTTAGGAAGCTTGTGTTTTCTCAAAAAGTGGAGATGTTGTTCCTGCAAGAAACAAAGAAATGATCGTGTTCAGAAGCTGAAGTACAAAAGATTTGGTATGATGATGAATATGGTCACTGTGTTTCAAATTCAGAGGGTAAATCAGGGGGCATTGTTACAATACGGAACATATCAAAGTTTGAATTAAGATCTTCAAAAATCTCTAAGAATTTTATCATGGTCACAGGAAGGTGGGTGCAAGTGGAGAAAGAGGTAATTCTAATCAACGTATACGCCCCTTGTGTGTTGTCTGCTCAAGTAGAATTATGGAAGGAGTTATTAAACATTAAAAGTTCAAGGGATGAAGAAGCGTTTATGCTGATTGGAGGTGACTTCAATTCAGTGAGAAACATGAGTGAAAAGAGTTGTTTGACTTTCAACGTGGGACGAGCAAAAGAATTTAATCATTTCATCGAAGAAGGGGAATTCATCGATCTGCCGATGCAAGGTAAAAAATTCACTTACTTCGGCATTTGTAATAGAAAGAGTAGGGTGGGCAGATTCTTGTTAGATGAAATGTGGTGTGTGTTGTTTAAGGATATTCTGCAGAAAGGGCTACCTCGAAGAGTCTCAGATCATGCTACTGTCAAACGAGAATCCAGATTGGGGTCCGATTCCGTTCAAATTCACCAACTCTTGACTCCAGAAAAAAGGTTGCAAGCAGGTGATTAAAGAGATCTTTGAAGATGGATCATGTTAGAGTATACCTAAAGACCAATTATGATATGATTGTAAAAGATATACTTATTTTATTTTATTTATTAATAAGAAGTCATTATTATTATTTCAGTTTTATTTATTGTATCTATAAATAAACCGAATTATAATAAAATCCTTAAAATAATATAGTTATTCTTAAATGTCCTTTAGTCGAGATTATTATGGGCTTGGACAACAAGAATGTATTAGGATTAATATGTAGTTGATTGATGACAAAGTGCTGTCATTGACATGGAGATGTCAAATCCAATACATAAGTATGTGTTAGGGAACGACATACTAGACTGGCCCACTATGAGCATGTTTCTTGGATTATTATGTGACAGTCACAGCATTGCTCATGGTGATAACTACATGTATGATCCTCAAACTTGAGATCATCATTACTTCAACATCATAAGTGACATATTTTGATACGGCCAAACGTGTGTCGTAACTGACTACACTATAAAGACTGATATTGGATATGTCACAATCCATGTAGCTAAATATGGTTGATCAAGATAGGATTTGTCCATCCTACATAATAGAAGTAATATCATAGGCCACTTGATTGAGTGTGACTAGAAAATGATGGTCATGCTCGAATAAATTGATATGAGATATCATAGTTATTCGTTTATAATAGTCTACTCAAGATATCAAGAAACATTAGATGGACTATAAAAGTGTGACTAATCCATGACTTGTGTCCGATCTAGATGTGAGGACAAAAGGATGAAATACATAAAAGAAGTTAACCACTAAAAAGGTTAAATCGAACCACGATTTCATGTAACTTAGGCAGCAATGATGTATTGCTAGATGCCACTCATTGCTTGTAATATTAGAATTGTTCTGGATATTACTGCTAACGTTACATGAACCTACGGTCACACCCTATGATTGAAACGAACAAATATCGACTAGATAGAATGTGTACAAACTTGTTGTACACGTAATTAGTGAGAAACCGAAATTGTTATAATTATTGTAATTATGGATAATTTCATTTATATATATATATATGTTAATATTTGATAAGTTATTGTAATTATCAAATACTATTATATATATATATATATATCTAAAAGAAAACTAATTAAAGTAGAATCAAATTCTACATATTTAATTATATTTGGTTCAATATATTGTATATTTAAAGAATATGAATTTAATTAGAATTAGGTTTTTAAATGCTATATAAAGGCATAAGGTCTAGCAGCCAACATATGTTTTATGTTTTTTGAAAATCCTCTCTAACAGTTAGAGAAAAGAAAAATTGTTCGTTTTATTCGGGTGGACTGCGTAGAGGCTGGAACGCTGTTGTGACGACTCAAATTTGATTTGGATTCTCCTATACTCGTTACGGAATTCCAAATTACTTGAGGTAACACTTTCATCCTTTATCACCCCGAATTCATCCCTTGTACATGGATCACTGGTGAATTACGCCGGATAATTTTTCTACTGCGCCATAAGGTGTACCGGCGTTTCCCTACAGTGGTATCAGAACCACTTGTACGATACGAATTCGAACTTAAATACTTAGATGATGTTTTTGTATGAGATGCATGTTTTACTTTTTCTATTTTGACGAGTATGCGATGTTTGTGCGAAAAGTAGAAATTGAATCTAGTCGCGATTTATATGTTAATCAGTTTTAACAAATTTTTACGATCGATGGTTAAGTGTTAATCATGTGTTTGTTGCGGTAAGCTTTTGATAACCATATGTTAATAGTTGATATGATGAACATGCGGTTAAGATAGCAGATCGTTATTGGTAGAACAATAATGGTTATTCCAGAGTGAAAAACCTTAGGGATTGAAAAATCTCAAAAATACGATTCTTTTGATAAAAGTTATCAAATTGTGAGGTTTTCCATAGTAATTGAAGTTCCGGGTCTGCCGGACCGCGTAGGCAACAAAGGTAGTAGGAACTATTTAGGTAATTTTAATTAACAAGATAAAATATGTGTATGTTTGGATGATATTCACAATGTTTGAAATGCATGGTTATAGCCCAAATAGCCTATTTACTTTGGTTTTTTATAAATATGGCTTGCGTGTCGTGCCTTTCTTTCTTCTATTGTAATTCGCTTCTTATCTTACTTCATCGTATGTAAAACGAGTTTTTGAAAAATTAAAATATTTGCGGAGAAAGCGTGGACCAAAGGAGCAGACTGATAGGCCGACCAAAGGTGGATTAGGTGCTAGAGAAGCAAGTTCTATCTTTAGTAATTTTGGTTCTTCCATTGGCTTGGTATGAGCCACCTTAGTTTTAAGGGCTACAACCATTGCATTTATATTAACTGCTTTACATATATGTGATATAATATATGTTTTTTTAGCATGATGGTAACTGATTAGATCATAATAGAATGGTGAGATTAATATAACAAAAACCCTCCATATTTAATTAAAATTAATCATCCAATATTAGCCCTCGTTAAAACCTCGATCGGTACTGTGTAGGTTTTGCCAAAGCAAAGCACTTAGATCTATCTTGGTTAAACGCGAAGAATAAGCAAATGATATTCACTGGTTGTAATATTGGTTAAACTAGGTTGTTCTAATAAGATTAGAAACCTAAAGACTAATGATTGTTCAAGAACTTCCTTGATTGGTTCCGCAATTTGAAGATTATCCTCAAACAAGAACGAAAACTAACAGTCATCGAAGAATCTGTCCCTAAAAAGCTAGAAGATGATGCCTCTAAAGATGAAATGGAAGCTTTTGAAAAATATTCAAGTGACATGGTAGATGTCGATTGTTTAATGCTTGCGACCATGACCTCTGAGCTTCAGAAGCAATAAGAGGACATGGTTCCCTATGAGATGGTTAAAAATCTCAAGGAATTATATGAGGGGCAAGCTCGTCAAGAGAGGTATGATACCTCGAAGACTTTGTTTTGATGCAAAATGGTTGAGGGAACTCCAGTGGAAACTCATGTTCTCAAAATGATATGATATATTTAGACCCTAGAAAATTTAAGCTTCCATCTAAGTGTTGAATTGGCTACTGATGTTATCCTGCAATCGTTGCCAGATAGTTTTAATCAGTTTGTTCATAATTTCAATATAAATGAAATTAACAAATCGTTGCCCCAGTTGTTTGGTTTGTTAAGAACAACAGAAAACAATATGAAAAAGGTTGGCTGCAAACCTATTCTGATGGTCCAAAAAGATAATAGAAAAGAAAAGCCCAACACCAAGGCAAAGACAAAGCCCAACAAAGGAAATGTTGCATTGACACCCAAAAGAGGAGTTGCAAAAGAAGGAAAGTGTTTCCATTGCAACAATGCTGGATATTAGAAGAGAAACTGCCCTATCTATCTTGAGGACATCAAGAAGGTAAGAGAAAATAGATAGTCCAGATTAGGTATTTATGTTATTGATATTAATATATCAACATCTACTTCTTGGGTATTAGATACCGATTATGGTTCACACATTTGTACTTCTGTACATGGACTAAAAATGAGTAGAAAATTGGAAAAAAGAGACGTGGACCTACGAGTGGGAAATGGAGCAAGAATTTTTGCATTAGCTATAGGAACATATACTTTGTCATTACCTAGTGGACTTATTTTAGATTTAGAGGATTGTTATTTCGTACCTAGTTTGACTAAAAACATTATTTCAATTTCTTGTTTGGACAAGATTGGTTTTGAGATTATTATTAAGAATAATAGTTGTTCTTTTTCCCTCAATAATGTTTTTATGGTACGACTCAATTAATCAATGGCCTCTACATCTTTGATCAAGACAATTACATATATAACATAAATATGAAAGGATCAAAAACAAATAACTCTAATCAAACTTATCTCTGCATTATCGCTTGGGTCATATAAGTGAGAAACACATATCAAAACTTTATAAAGATGAATTTTTGGATTCTTTTGTTCTCGAACAATTTGATATATGTGAACCTTGCTTAATGGAGTCTCTAAAAGCAGAAATCGAACATTGTTAGACATGGTTCGGTCAATGATAAGTCATGCTGATCTTCCAACTTCTTTTTGAGGACATGCGCTAGAAACAATTGCTTTCACACTAAATCGCATTCCATCTAAATCGGTTATAAAGACTCCATATGAGATGTGGATTGGGAAGCGTCCTAGTATGTCTTTTATGAAAATTGGGGGATGCGAAGTTTATGTTAAACAACAGATGTCTACAAAACTTGAACCTAAATCTCATAAATGTAATTTCGTATAGTACCCTAAAGAAACTAAAGGATACTATTTCTTCAATCCATTTGAGAATAAAGTGTTTGTTGCTCGAACATGAGTCTTCCTCGAGAGAAAATTTATTCTCAGAATGAGAAGTGAGAGAAATATTGAACTTGAAGAAATTCAACATCAACCACAAATTACTGAACCAGAGATTGAACAACAACAAGTTTCACAAATAGTTAAGGAACATCCAATTGTTCTTGAAACACAACCACTGTGAAGGTCTATCAGAGAACACAATGCGCCTGAGAGATATGGATTTCTTGTCACATTGCATGGAGATGTTCTTCTTATGGACCAAGATGAGCCTAGGACTTATCCGGAAGTAGTGAAGAGTCCATACTCTGAGAAATGGCTAGAAGCCATGAAATTCGAGATGGATTCCATGTCAGAAAACCAAGTATGGACTTTGGTTGACCCACCCAAAGGAATTAAGCCCATAGGGTGCAAATGGGTTTTCAAAAAGAAAACCGACATGGATGGCAATATACAAACATACAAAGGGCGATTAGTCGCTAAAGGGATTTCGTCAAATTCATGGTATAGACTATGATGAAACTCTTTCCCCTGTTGCTATGATTAAATCCATTCGGATATTGCTTGCAAATAGCTACATATTATGATTATGAAATCTAGCAAATGAATGTCAAAACCGCTTTCCTTAATGGAAAATTGGATGATGATGTGTACATAACACAACTTGAGGGTTTTGTCAACCCAAAAGATGCCCAAAAAGTATGCAAGCTACAAATATCCATTTATGAACTGAAACAAGCTTCTCGAAGTTGGAATCTTCATTTTAATGAGGCAATCAAAGAATTTGGTTTTATTAAAAATGAAAATGAGCAATGTGTTTTCAAGAAAGCTAGTGGGAGTACTGTCACATTCTTGGTATTGTATGTGGATGACATACTAATAATAGGAAATGACATACCTACCTTACAGTCTGTAAAGACTTGGTTAGGAAAATGTTTTTCTATGAAAAACTTGGGTGAATCAACCTGCATATTAGGAGTCAAGATCTATAGAGATAGGTCAAAACCAATCCTATGACTAAGTCAAAATACATACATAGGCAAAGTACTAAAAATAATTAGTATGAAAGAATCTAAAAGAGGATTCTTACCTATGAGACATGGCATTTCGCTCTTGAAGGAAATGTATCCTTCAACGCCTCAAGAGAGAGAACGCATGAGTAAGATATCATATGCTTCGGCCATTGGATCTATCATGTATGCCATGCTATGTACATATCTAGATGTATCATATGCACTAAGTATGACAAGTCGATACCAAGTTGATCCCGGTGAAGGTTTAAGTATGGAGGTGAGGAAGATCTAAGTATAAAAACATCCTTAAGTACTTAAGAATAACTAAGGATACATTCTTATGTATGGAGGTGAGGAAGATCTAAGTATAAAAGGTTATACTGACGCAAGCTTTCAAACTGATAAGAATGATTCTCGATCGCAATCTGGTTTTTTGTTTTGCCTTAATGGAGGTGTTGTAAGCTGGAAAAGTTCAAAGAAATATACAGTAGCAGATTCTACGACAGAAGCCAAGTATATTACAGCAAGCGATGCTACAAAAGAGGTTGTTTGGATCAAAAAGTTTATATCTGAACTAGGGGTCGTGCCTAGCATATCAAATGTTATAGATCTACGTTGTGACAACAACGGAGCCATCGAATAAGCAAAAGAACCCAGATCTCACCAACGATCCAAACACATACTTATGCGTTACCATCTCATTCGTGAAATCATTGATCGAGTGGATGTAGAAATATTCAGAGTACCAACGGATGACAATATCGCCAATCCACTGACAAAGCCTCTAACACAGCAGAAGCATGAGCGTCACACTAAGTCTCTTGGTATTAGATACATGAGTACTTAATCTTAATGCTAGTGGGAGATTGTTGGAGTATGCCCAAAGACCAATTATGAGATGGTTGTAAAAGACATACTTATTTTATCTTATTTATTAATAAGAAGCCATTATTATTATTTCAATCTTATTATGTATATCTATAAATAAACTGAATTATAATAAAGTCTTTAGAATAATATAGTTATTCTAGAATTTTCTTAGTCGAGAATTATTGTGGGTTTGGACAACAATAATGTATTAAGACTAATATGTAGTTGATTGATGACAAAGTGTTGTCATTGACTTGGAGATGTCAAAATCAATACATAAGTATGTGCTAGGGAACGACATACTAGACTGACCCGCTATAAGCATGTTTCTTGGATTATTATGTGACAGTCACAACATCGCTCATGGTGATAACTATATGTATGATCCTCAAACTTGATACCATCATTATTTCAACATCGTGAGTGACATATTTTGATACGGCCAAACGTGTGTCGTAACTGACTACACTATAAAGACTGATATTGGATATATCACAATCCATGGTCAGTCCACCCGAATTGACATATTATTCCAAAGTATGTCGTAACTGACTACACTATAAAGACTGACATATTTTGATACGACATACGGTTCATTGAAGGTATTTCGAGTGTGCTCCCTGGTCAGTCGATCTCCCACCTTCAGTTTGCTGACAACACTATAATATTTCTAAAGCCTGAATTGAGCACTGTGTCCAATTTAAAACTCATCATGCGATGTTTTGAAGCTTGTTCTAGATTAAGCATTAACTTTCAGAAATCTTGCTTAGTAGGTGTTGAGGTGGATGATGAGACTGTGAATCAATTGGCTTCGATTAGTGGTTGCAAGGTAGGGAAATTACCCTTCTGCTATTTAGGAATTCCTCTTGGTGCTGACCCGAGAAGAGTGCAAACTTGGGATCCCGTGGTAGAGAAATTTCGTTCCAAACTTGCAGGGTGGAAATGCAAGAACCTTTCTTTCGCCGGAAGAGTAGTTCTCATTAATTCAGTGTTGTCCTCTTTGCCTTTGTATTACTTATCACTGTTTGAAATTCTGAAAATAGTTTTTCAGAAGATTGAACAGTTGCGTAGAGGCTTTTTATGGGGTTACTCCAAAGACTCAAAGAGATTGGCTAGAATTAGTTGGAATCGAATCTGCCTCCCCAAGTATAAGGGTGGGGTTGGAGTTGTTAATCTAGGGGCAAAAAATAAAGCACTGCTGGCTAAATGGGGCTGGAGGTACGCAATGGAGAAGAGATCATTGTGGAGGAAGGTGATATGCTCGAAGTATGGTGGTACTCCTAGAAGCTGGAAAGTTAATCTGTCAAATTCTAAGAAAATGTCCTTAATATGGAGAGGCATTGTAAAGAATTGGACCAATGATGATGTGAGGAGGCCTTTCGTTGGCTGGTAAGGGATGGGAAGTCAACACTTTTTTGGGAGGACTTATGGTGTGGGGAAATGCCATTGGGTAAAAGGTTTGCTCAGTTATATAGGCTTGTTAAATCAAAAGGATTTCTTGTGTATGATATTGATGTCCATTATAGTTTTATTGATGTAATTGGATTGATTTTTTCTCTAGGAGGCTTCTACCTAGAGAGCATGTAATGGTGGACGAGTTGAGCAGAGCTGTACAGGTTGTAAGACAATACCCTGTTGTCCCGAACAGAAAAGTGTGGATTTATGAAAAATCTGGGGAGTTTTCTGTTAAGAAACTGTCCCAATTGCTTGTTAAGGCAGATATTGGTGAACAAGACTTTGACTATGGGAAGTTGTGGAAGTTGAAAGTGCTTCCTAAGGTTAGAAGCTTCCTTTGGATGTTAAAACTAGATAAATTTTCAACAAATTGTCAAAAAAGGAGTTCATTTGAGGGATAATTAGACCTTGTGCAGTTTGTGTGGGGATTATCATGAGGATACGCACCATTTATTTGTTGGATGCATCTTCACAATTCGTTTTTGGAATCTCTTCTGTGCATGGTGGAAAATCCAATGGAATTATATACATGATATTCGTGGTCTGTTTGAATTTTGTTTTGATAATGCTTTTTCAGGTAATCTCAGAAATCTCTGGCAGGTGATTGCTGGGGATGTTATTTGGAGTGTGTGGTTTGCAAGAAACGAAATAGTGTTCAAGAAAAATCAATTTCCCCTCAAGAACTTTTTTTATTCGAAACTCAGGGCTTTGTTTTGGATTAACTCGACAAATGAGGAATGAAATTCAAATATGTTCGAATGGTGGGATAAACCGTGGAGTGTGCTGGCGAAGCAAGACAATTTCGTTAAGCCTGATGTTGAATGGACTCCGCCAAGTACAGATTTTGTTAAATTTAGTGTGGATGGTTCCTTTAAGGATGAGGTTGCAGGTGTTGGTGGAGTATTGAGAACTGCGAAAGGTATTATTAGAATGATGTTTTCTGGTCATTCGGAAGGTACTGCGGCTGATTTTGCTGAATTAGCCGCGATTATAACAATGATGGAATTATTTTTAGAAGCAAAATGGCCTGGTAATGAAAGGTTGATTGTGGAATCTGACTCCAAGGTGATCCTAAACTGGTTGAATAATCCGATGCAACGTCCATGGTGTTGGTGGCCGATACTTGTTGACATTGATGTGTTGTCCCGAAAGTTAAGAAGTGTGAATTTTGTTTTTGTACCAAGGCAAGCTAATGCATTTGCAAACCAACCTTGCAAAAGCTGGGAGGTGCAGACAAACCCTTTTTAAGGCGTGGTAGTTTCCCTTACACTTTACATTGGAGTTTCTTTGTGTATTATCTCCTACTTGTCCTATGTTTTAAGGTTGTCTTGTAGGGTGTAATCCTGAAAAGTAAGGAGTTGTGGATTCTAGTGTTTCTCCGGTTCAGATTAGGACTTGTGTTTTGTATTCCTCAATTGTATGTATTCTTTTCCTCCAATTTAGGTCAGGGAAGTTTTTAACGAGGTATAAGATCAAGGTAGCTTATTTTAATAAATAAACTCTTGCTAAGCAAAAAATGCTTTAATTCACACAATCACAATATTCACTAAGCAATGGTAAAGACAACAAAAAAACTTTGGATGAAGCCTGGTGTCACATAGCGTCTGAAACATACAAACAACTAGCTTATCACATTTGGTATCACACAACACCGAGTACATTTGGATAAGGTTTAGTGTCACATTGCACCAAAAAACGTACATCAGACTAAACCATGTATGTATAAAACCTAATGTCACATAGCTTCAAGAACGTACATCCAACGACACCCAAGAACACAAACCAACCAATGCCTTGAGCCACACAAGCACATATCTCATAACTAGTCTGGAATTACTACATGTTACAATACAGTTTTATGATCATTTAAGGTTCTATCAGTCTTAGTATATAGTATATTATGTAAGGGTAAATTAGTCATTTAACATCTAATGAACGTTATTATAATTAATGAATTATTACTAGGCTTTTATAAAGTTATTAGAACTTTACGCACCATTGCCAAACATATTATAAGGTTTATAAGCCATTAAGCATGGTGGGTATTGATACCAAATCGTGAGTATCAATATTCAACTTTGAATACCGATATCAACTCTTTTAAGTATTCATATTACTTTAGAGCATCGATGCCAAAAATTCATTTCATTTTTCTACAATTCAATCAGTATTGATACTCATGAGGTATCATTATCCACTTTATGAGTATCGATATTAGATGAACAATATCGATACCTCGTGAATATGATATCGATACTTACCCTTTAAAATCCTATTGCTACAGTGTGTTCTTACGGTAGCAGTATCATATGAACGAGTATTGATACTAGAACCGAAAAATGTATTTTAAGCACGTAAATCACATGCAACACATCAATAAGCATACTTATTATAACCGTCGCTTATTACTAAAATTTATAAGGGTGGTTTAAAGCTGTTTAACACTATTTTAGAAACTTATAACAACAAATGTATCATCCAAACATATTTACACTCGAAACGCCCAACGTGCAATGGGAAAGCCCTAGATGCTTTAAAGAAATTTAAGCACCAATCCTCATAAAAGAAACAACATGGAATAAATCTATAGTATTTATTCATTATTGCATTACACTACACAAACAATCAAAGGATATTATACAACCCATAGTGGATTTATTAAAGTTTTCATTTATTATAAATTTATTTCGAATTTAATCTTTATTGTCCAACAATTAATATATATACTGTAATAGGTCTTTCTGTTTTTTTGGATATTATAATACAAATCTACAAGCCATAAAAATTTTTGGAAAAAAAATGAAAACTCACTCTAAAATTTTAATATATTATTTTTTCGAATTGCTCACAAACTTTTAAAGTCGGGTATCAAGTGCTTCGTCTCGGCTCTTTAAAAATTTGAGCTAAATTGTAGTTCAAATCAAATCTACTCAAATTAAGTATTGACCAAGTCGCACTCAAATACTCAAGACTTGTTCATCTCATCTACCCTCCCAACCCGAGAAACTTTAGAGAAAGTTAAGCACCAATCCTCTTAAAAGAAACAGCATGAGATAAAGATACGTTCTTTATTCATTATTACACAAGCAATCAAGGATATTATACAACATACAGAGGATTTATTCATTACGACAAGACAATTAGACAAACCCAATTACATCCTGAAACAGACAACACAAAGCCCTTTCGACTTTTGGCTTTGAGAAACAAGCATCTTATTCTTTAATTATTAATATTATGATGTTGTTCCTTAGGCAAGCCAAGTCAACAACACACCCAGACATGTGTGTCTGTGTATATATATAATTAAGCACTCTGAACAAACTTCCAGTGGCTGTTGTCCATTTGAACCATATTGCTGTGATTCCCATTGTCCCACCATCTTGGAGGTATCTTGAACTCGTCTTTCAGGCCATCTAAATGTTTGTTTACAAGTGCAACATCATGATCAACTTCCAAACCGAATCCAGTTTGGTCCAAAGCAATTGCATGCAGATGAAGATCCAAATTATGGGCCGATAAGTCTATAGTACCACCTCGTTCGGTATCAGAAACTTCCGACGGCGGCGGTTGTTTCATCTCCGACTTCAAGTACCCCAACTTACTGCTATCGATTTTCAGCTCTTGTCCCAAATGGGTGTAAGGCCATATGAATATTCCAAACAGAAGCAAAGGAACAACATCGTTAGCATTTGTGACCCGCAGCAGATGAAGACGGTCTTGGAATGTATTGAACAGTTGTTTCAAACCATCGTTCCCTACGCGTGGACTCGCGTACGCAAACGCCGTGACCATGCAACCGGCAGACGGTGTTGAAGTTGAACTGCCCGTGGGCTTGTTATAACCATTGGCGACGATGTCCATTGCGTTCAGCGTGGCCAAGGCTGCCCCCTAAACTATAGCCTGCTACAGTTATACTTAACTCCTCCCCTTTGTACTTGTCCACCCGTTCCCGTACTGCTTTTAAAACCTAGAGAAAGAAAGATTGATTGTAATTTCTTAAAACATATAATATATATTTGGAAGAATTGCAAATCAATCAAGTATCTGTATCAGGATTGGAGATATTATTTACCTGCTGTCGAGCACTCATAGGGGTTTTGGAGTTGGTTCCGGTGTAAAGAGAAAGGAAGCCGGAGTGAACTTTAGCGTTGTTATCAGTACCAAATAGTTCGGAAGGCGAGGTTTGAATGAAGTTGATATTACTCAACCACTCGGCATCGGTTGTCGTTCCTCTCCAAGCAACCAAGATATCTCTCCTTCTTACACCGACTTTTCCATCATCCGTAGTCACCGCCACATACCCGATCCATGCTGACTGATCGGCATTGTTGGCAATATCTATGAAGAAGGTGACGACGTACTAGAAAATGCTGTTGTTTAGAAGAGCAGCGCCTGTAAAAAACTGATCTTCTGGGTACAGACTATGAAGGTAGCCACTGGATTGGTTGTCATTGTTGAGGAGGTCTCCGACGGCCATAGTTCTTTAGCCGTAGTGAATGACATAGCGTCAGAAATCGGGATCCAGAGGGTGCTGGAGGAGACCCTCCCAGTTTTTGTCGCCACTCAGTTCCCTCCAACGAGATGCAATGGTGGAGATGGCCATCACTTTGAGTTTTTGCTATTAGATTTTGTTCTTGTTTGTACAAGTGTGATTCGTAGCTTAAGTTGGGTTGCTTTATATAGAACTCTCCACCCACCCTAAAAAAACACATGGAGTAGCAGGTGTTATTATGGTCACATTATTTATTTAAACGGTCTTATCTTTTCTGCGTTTGTATTTGCTGATGCATTGCAATCTTATTCATTGAGCCTGAACATTAGAAAAACATGTTGCAATGCATTATTAATTTATTTATTATCAGTTAAATATAGATTATATCAATTTAGAAAAACATGTTAGTTTGCAATTTTTATTTTTTATCAATTAAATGTAGATTATATCAATTCATCGAGCATCGAACATCAGGAAATTTATAGAAAAGGGTGTTTTTTTTTTTATTTCAAATCGTAAGCAATGATTGAGGGCGGCCAAAAATTTAATCCAAATATTAAGTTATGAAGAGACTTGTTATTAACCATGAGTTTAGACAGTGTAATATGGATCTTTTCTACCTTAACAAATAGTTGAGATTCAATTTTTGTTTTGGACATAAAATAATTAGTCGCTAAGTTTATTCTAATTGATATCTTGAAAATTTTAAAAAAAGTTCTGAAAATTAGTTTGAACGTAGTGATTTTTTTTTATCAAGAACTTTTAATTCATTCAAACAAAAAAGTTTAAACATTCGCGTTGCGTTTATCGCAGTTGCAGATATAACGGATGCTATTGTGGTCATTGCGAATGTCGCAATCGTGAATTTTTTTAAATTCACACAACTTATTGTAAAATATAATAAATGTAAGTGTAAATATAAAAAGTCACTTTTGATGATTTTTAGAATGTTTTGTAATGTTTATGAACTTTTATTAGTATGAGAACACAATTTTTACAATCATTAATTATTATTATTATATTTATTTACAAATTTCCCAAAAATATTGTATTAACTATAACAAAAATAAAATAAGAAACATTCAACATTCAACATATTTAATAAGTTTGAAAACTTTTATAAATAAAATAATTAAAAATCCATATATGAGACTTGAGATAGGTTTTCAATGTTTTCTGAAAAATATATAGTTAAATTATTCGTTTTCGTTGTTATTATTTGTAAAATTCATACAAAATATTATAAAACATAATAATAATAATAATAATTAGAGGGTTTTCCCACACTTATAAAAGAATTTAATTGAAAAAAAATAAGACTTAGTGACTCAATTGAAATTTTTATTATGGATTTAAGGAGTTAATTGGAATAAAATAAAACATTTTAATTAAATTAAAAATCTAAAAGAACTAAATTGTAAATGGAGTAAAACTTTTAAATCTTTTCAAAAAATCACTAAAACTTGAACCCTCCACCCACAATTTACCTTTTTTTATTTTTTTCTCTTTCTGCAATTTTTTTCCTTGCCATTTTTATCTTTGGCCACCATGGTGCCGCGATTGTTCTGATAACAAGAATAGCGTCTCGTTATCGCCGCAACAACCTCAATTGCGTTATTTTACGTCTGCAACAGTCGTGATTTCGTTGCTCACCACAAATTTCACCAAATACGTTTCGGACGGTGGCGCAACTATAATTTCGCGGCCTCAATTGCGTTAGCAGTCGCGATTTAGAACCCTGAACATGCACACAGACAAAGAGAAACACGGCCCAAGACGGCCAAACCCAACAAAGAGAGGAAATTCCCTGCAGAAACCCTAACCATCAAAACTACATGGCCGGCGGTAGGTAGAAACACAAGCGAATAAAGGCCGAATCACCATGGACCAACGTCGGGTCCGAATCTGGAAGGCTTGGCGGACGAGTAATCTCGCCGGGAACTCCAAGAGCCGAAACGGTAGAAACGGCGATAGGAAATGGTGCACAAGGCCGTCCTTCCTTTGAAAAGAAACATTCCAACGTCGCCACCACCGGAGAGCAGTAGCTTCTTCGTAAGGCGTGAACACCACTGCACTGCCAGGATGAGGAACGACAAGCTCAGGTTACCAGAAGACAACAGGGGGCCCTTGACACCAGGAGCCATCACCAGAGAACGAGGAAGGGGAGAAGGGGAAGAACGGTGAGTCTCGCCCAACCCTTTCTCCACCCCAAGCAGACAAAAAACGCAGCAGGGATCAGCACTCATCCTCGCGACAGCAGGCCCTGGCCTGAACCTTATTCGTCGGGAGCACCGCACTTCTTCAACCGAGATATCGACCAACAGAAGACAACTACAACAAGAACAAAGAGAAGAAACGCCCACTCCGTTCAGGACTGAAAAGGAGAGAGAAGGAAGGGCGAAAGGAAAGGGAAAGAAGGGTGAAAAGGGGGATGAACTCGACGGCACCTGGTTGAGCCGAGGCCGTCGACGGTAGCGACCTCAGATAAGGGCCTCGATTTTGCAAAATGAGAGAGAAAGGTTTGAGAGGAAGCGTAAAGAGAAAGGGTTGTTGATTCTGTATACTTCGTTTTGAACGTAGTGATTGAGATCCTCATTTCTTTATTTTTGATATGTGTTTTTTCCCGAGGTATGACATGATATGCGTTTTGTTTAAGGTTTAAATATGCTAGATTTTATTAACACAACTTAAAATAAGTAATTAAAGATTTTTATTTATATTTTTTTTTAAGTTTTGAATTCTAGTTCAAGAAGACCGATCCTCCCTTCACCCTCCTCTTAAATAGAAATTATTTTAAAAAATATGTTATTTTTTATAATTTTAAATTTAGTTTTTATACTATATTTCCGTAAGTTAAATTCATGCTCGTGATGCTTTAAGGTTTAAGGAGGAAATTTTACGAAATATGATGCAATTTAACTGTAGAGTTTAATTGAATCCAGTTTTGATTCTTCCTTTTTTTTAAGATTTTGGATAAAATTATTTTTTAGTGGTTGTTGCTGCTGTTGAGCAAAGAGGTGTAGATATTTTGTTGAATGATAAATCGGAATGGAAACTCGAGTTCATGCGTACTTTTTGAAGGAAATTTATATTTGGTAAAATGACAAAAATACCCCTAACATATTGAGCCCGATAATTTCAACTAAATTATTTGTCAAGTGATAGAGAAGTAATTTTTTGGGTGACTGTGGTGGAAAGTAAAAAGATAGAAAAATATGCACCACGATTTAGAATGATTCGGCTTTCTAACCAAAGCCTACATTCAGTACCTTAGCTTCCTACTAAGAATTTCAACAATTTACTAAGAATTATTCCCCTTTTCAAGGCTTAAGAAGCAAACCTTATAACCTAGACTCGACCCACTAAGTCTAGTAACCAAAGCTCACAAACCGAACTTTGGGAACACTCTTAAACAAGAGAATTAATAGCAAACTGAAATCCTTCTCTAAAGGTGTTTGTTTGCACTCTAAAACACTCACCCAAATCCTAATATACTTGAGCATACATTGATATTTAAGCTCAACAAGTGTAGTCTATACAAGCATGGGAAATTTAAGCACTAAGACTTGATTACAATCATTTTAATATTGTCAATAAGATCATTAGTCTTCCATAGATGCTTCTTGAAGTCTTTTATACTCCCAAATGAGTTTCTAGCCGTTGGAGACCGTTGAGATTGAATTAGAGCCGTTGGGCCTTTATTTCTCGCAATAAATGTTGTTTTAGAGTAGTCAGTATCGGTACGTGGGTAGCCGCATCGGTATTGGTTCTTCAGAAACTAGCCATTGAAGCTTAATGCAGCCTCTGCCTATCGATACGCCTTTGGTGCGTATCGGTATATGAGATTGGTACGCCACTGTACTGTATCAGTACGGTCGTGATAAAAATAAGAGTTTGGCTACTTTTAAATATTTTAAAGTCTTCCAAAACCTTATGAAAACGTCTCAAACTTATTTTCAAGTTGTTTGGACTTAAAATAATTTTCGAAATCTTTTCAATTTAGTCCAAAACTATTTTTTCAATTTTTCTATCAAAATAAATATTCTAACACAATTTTTTCTAACACAATTTTTGCATGTTTTGTCATTTGGCTCCCTATTCTTTTTTTGGAGCAAACTACCCAACATTTTAATTTGGTCTAAATATGCCCCTATTGAATGGAAATTGCCAGTCAACTGACGGTCAACGGATGATATTGACTGAACTTGTCACGTGTTAAGATTTGTTGACGTGTCAACATCATATTCGCCACGTGTCACCATCCGTTTCGGCCATGTGTCACCATAAAGAAGGGTATAACAATTTTTTTAAATCTGACATGGCATATGTCAAGTCAACAAATCTTAACGCGTGGCAAATCCAGTCAGAATCAGCCGTTGATCGTCAGTTTCCATCCAACATGGACATATTTGGACCAAATTGAAACGTTGGGGGTTTGTTTGCTCTAAAAAAAGAATAGGATGTCAAATCACAAAACATGCAAACATTGAGGACATCTTTTTGCCTTTATATTTTAAATCACTAAATTTAACATTCACTTTTATTTATCACAAACCTTTAATTTAATCAAATTATATCATTTAACTTTAATTATTAATAAACTAAGCCACTTATACTAACATCATTAAATAATTCTAACGAAAATTGAAATTGATACTTTTACTTAACATATTTTCTACGTATCATCATCAAATAATGTTTAATTGATAATTTTAAGAATTTTTTGAAACAATTCATTTAAATGAATTCGAAAGAAAAATAAATAAATTTATTATAAATCCTAACAATAAATATTTAAATTGTTAATTAAACATTATTTATTGATGATATGTTAAATAAAAGTGTCAATTTTAATTTTTTCCTTTAGAATTATTTAATGGTGTCAATATAAGTGATTTGGTTTATAAATAATAAAATTTGAATGATATAATTTGATTAAATTAAAGATTTGTAATGTAAATAAAAGTAGATCTAAGTTTAGAGATCTAAAATGTAAATAAAAGTTGGTACTAAATAGCTGTTTTAAAATGAAAGTGCTTTGTAGCAGTTTTTGGCAGTTTCTAAAAAACTTTTCAACAATTTTTTTTTGTCACCGCTAGAGGTTTTTAGCCGTTTGTTGGTTTTTTTATACGCAGATAAATAAAATTTTTATCATTGTTGATAAATACTCTTTTTATGTTTTTTAAGTTTATTTTTATGTTTTTTTATTTTGCTTTGACAGATTTATACTATATTTGCTTATTGGCATTTTTTTGTCTGCTTGTATGGTAGTTCATTCATCTGCTTCTATGACAGTTTTAGTCTGCCTTTGTGATAGTGTTGTCATCTTTTTTATTAGTTTAATGTTCGCAGGACGAGTATCAATTAAGCGTTTTTAGCAGCGAAGATCGGTGGTCTATGATGTTTTTGATTTTCTTTTGTAGTTTTACCGATATGTCAAGAATTAACCACGAAAAGATTTGTATCTTCATAGAACGTTCTGTTTAAAGTAGTTGATTGTTGAATTTCTTTCAAAGACTATGTGCAAATTTTTGAAAGTGATGAGTTTTGCTCTTTAATATCTTTCACATTCTTTTAAATTTATTATATTTATATTAAAATTTTTAATATTTACAGTGTGATTTATTGTACTCCTTTTTACTTTAGTTACA
This sequence comes from Hibiscus mutabilis, assembly GCA_019671005.1. Taxonomy (NCBI): domain Eukaryota; kingdom Viridiplantae; phylum Streptophyta; class Magnoliopsida; order Malvales; family Malvaceae; genus Hibiscus; species Hibiscus mutabilis. The sequence continues at coordinate 20,155,034 of CM033745.1, forward strand.
ATTCAGTATAATTTATATATTTCAAAAAGAAAGGCAGTTGGTTTTCGTTGGGGTTCAAGTTCACAAGCTTATTTTCACTAATAAAGCATACACATGTAAATCTGGTCAAATGAAAGTCAAACAATTGTTAGTTTTTTGTTTTTGTTTTTTTCATTTGATGAATTTTATTTATGGTTAATTACGAATATTGTATATGTTTATTATGTATCTTTTTTAAGAAGGAATAAAATAAAATTTGACATTTAAGATTAAATTATAAACTATTAAAATTATGTGAGTTTATTTTTTAAAATTATGATCAAAATAAAAAAATGTAAAATTTGAGATTTTAATTTTTTATTATATCAATTTATATTAATTATCCCACAATCTCTTGTTCAATAAATAACAACCGATCAATTTGTTAGTTTTTATTTAAGTTGGATGGCCGTTGTCAGAGGACTATTAATATAATTTATCATGCACAATAATAATCATTAAGATCAACAACATTTAAGGGGTTAAATATGGAGAAAAAGTTTAATACGCGGTCGTGTAAATAAATGTTTACACGTACTTTTTAAATTTAGAGTTAGGAGTTTAGTTTAGGATTAAAAGTTTAGGGATTTAAATTGTAGGATTTGAAATTTAAGGTTAGTGTTTAAAAGTTTAATACACGGTCGTGTAAATAAATGTTTACACATACATACAGGAACGGAACCGTGATTCCCTACGAGGAGAATAAGTTGCTTAATTTTAAAATGAATAAAGTGTTAAAAAATAATAAATTATAAATTTAAAGGAGTTACGGTTTTATTTTTTTAATTTAAAATTAAAGAACTTAAAAAGTAAGTAAACTAAAAAATTGAGAGTCAAGACTTAGTTTCATTAATTCTAAAATTAACATGATCCTAAAAATTAATTAAACCAGGAATTTTAAGAGGAGCAAATACTTAATTACGAAATTTTAAGAGAGACAATAACTTAATTACAATAATTTTAAAATTACCAATGACTTAAAATTTAATTAAACCACAAAGTTGGTAGGGCAATTGCCCCTCCCACAGTTAACGTTCACCCGTCCCTGCATACATATATATAGTTAAGTTATTTATATAATTTATTTTTTCTCAACCATAAAAGATTATTAACTAAAAGAGATATAAAAAGGAATAAAATGGTACCAAAGGTTCAAACTGCAAACAAGACAAAGGAGGCCAAAAAGTAATACAACACATTTCAAAGATAAAACAAAATAAATAAATAAATATGTTAAAGGTTTCTAATAATTTATAATTTTTTTATATTATATTTTTGTGGAATTGAGTTCATGCATTAGTTTTATTTACAAATTTTAATCATTTTCTTAACTTATGTTCAATTTTCTTATCAATTATTGAATTATCGTCTATAAATGAGTGAAATAACGTTTATTTTTGTTGCCCTCCCGGTTTTTTGGAGCTTTGTCCTTATTAATCTTAATCGATCCGCGTCGCACACTTAGCTTTGGTGGGTGAGTCTCCCAATAAGAATTTTTGCATACACAAGGCCTCGAGCTCAAGACCTGCTTAAGCGATTTCATGTTGCATACCACTTAGACCGACCCTTTTAGTAGCGAAATAACGTTTTTAGTCTTCTACATTTTTAACTTTCATAAATTTTAATATTAAAGTTAAACAAACAATAGGAAATAGACATACTTTTAAATAAAAATAATATGTGAAAAAATATAGTGTAAAATCTAAAATTTAAATGTTAAAATTAGCGCATTTAAACATAAACAAAACACATATAAAAAAACAAAGAAAGAAGGGTCCCTATAACCATGCCCAGAATAATTTTATTTTTAAAATATCTATTATAACAAACTTAATAAGACAATAACTAATCTTTCGCGTTCTGTTAATCTATATAAAAATAAATATTGATCAAAAAATTTTAAGTTACTTTATGTCCATAACGAAAAATTGAATCTTCTACCACTAATTATAACAACCCAAATTTCCCCTCAATAATTGCTAATAATTTGATAATAAAATAATAATTTCCCAATGTTCATGTTCAATGAATTGATCTAATCTATGTTTAATTGATAATAAATAATAATTGCAGTCTAACATGTTTTTCTAATGTTCCATGCTCAATGCATAAGCAAGTACAAACGCAGAAAAAGATAACATCGTTTAAATAAATAATGTGGCCATAATAACACCTTTGAAGAATGTCACATCGAAGAGTTGGTAAAGAAAACCCTAACTCTTTACAGATTTCCTTTAGTCCTTAGTTTATATATTTTAACTTTTTAAAATTAATTATTATGTAATCTTTATAATTAGATTTAAATTAGTAGATAATGAATTAAATATTAAATTTGATGATTAGATTTGGTAAACAATATTTTAAGTCAAAATTAAAATTTTGAATCACTTTTAGAGGTTTGATCGGTCAAATATGTTAATGTGGATGTTGATAAACAAAAAATTATAACAGTGGATTAGAGTTGTATAGATTTTTTTATCCTTAATAATTACGAAAAAATATCTAAATATGCTTTTGAAGTAAAACATATTATCATATATAATTTAAATAATTGTTTTCCTCCAAATATATGAGATTAGTACATATGCTTCAAATATCATTTAAATTGATTAATTAATTAAATTGTATTAAAAAAATTATATAAATAAGAAATTAATATATAGATCCTTCAAATATGTTTAGTAATGTTATATTAACAAATAATTTTTATAATATAGATACAAAATATTGATAAGTAATAAACTATTCAAACAAGTATTGAATATAACCACGTCTTTATATATCGTATATAAAATAGTACTCTGCTAATGTAATTCGCTATCAGTTATCCGCTAATTATCAAACATAACATGTATAAAAGTAAAGTTTAAAATTGATAGAAGAAAAAAAAAGTCTGCTGTATTTTTATTTCTCACTTCACTGAGATATTTATACAAGTGAAAATGTAACAAGAATAGAAACCAACTCTTTTAAATATAAAGTAAATCAAAACAATAAATCAAATAGACAATTTAAAATACAAAGTAATAGAATTTTAAAATTCAAACTATTGTAACAACTTCCCAAATTTGCAAGATTTGATAAAGTCTTACGTTAAAAACCACCACAAACATATTGTTTTTAAGGGCAATAAAGAACTATTTGTTCATCTAATGGGTAAGGTCTAACATTAGAATATTTACGTCGTAAATAGAGTAAAATGATTTGAGAGTTATGTCCATAATGAACATCTCATATACGATCTGGATTAATTAAATGTGATATTTTTTTTACTCAACAAATGATGATTTATTAAAGGTTTAAAAAAACTTTTTTTTATCCTAAATAAAATAAAAGAGTACACCCAACTAAATAACGCTAAAATACAATCATAATTAACAGAGGCGAATGCCTAACAAGACTACTTCTGTTTTTTTTTTGCTCGGCAGAATATTTTTATTATAGATAATTCGAAATTGTATGTCTCAATAAAAACGTCTCTAAACCTAGAGTGGGAGATGCACAACTGCAACGAAAAAACACCCCTGAACACATAATAAAGAGTCTACCAAAAACTTATAATGAGTTAAGAAACAGATAACCCACTCAAACAACAGAAAATCTCCCTCATACCAGACTACTGTTCATGCCGTCACCTTGTCTTCATCTCTCACAAATATAAATCAGCTCCAGGGCAAATTAAAACCAGACCATGTGATCTGAGGAAATTACCACCACGTCTTTAATAGTCCAGGTATGCGTCACCTAGTGCCGCAGCATAGGTGCAAGCATACACATTGATAACTGAAAGTGCCGAGTATCGAATCTCTATAGCATGATAAATAGATGACCTGGAATGCTATTGGATGTAAAGTTTGGTGCAACAAAAATAAATGTCAAATAAAAAGTGTGGTGTGATCTACGAGCATAAAAGTAAATAAATTAAAATCAATAATGTGATGTCTGCAACCTGCAAAAGTCTCGACATAAAATAAATGAATGCTTGGATGAAATAATGAATGCATGCATGAATGTTGCTGCTACAATCGCTACACTCTCAACACTTTACTATAAGAGATTATTTCCTCTCAAGATATAATCGGAAGGTAAGTATTAATCAATCTCTCGAAGTCTAGAATCTCAAAGATGCAACTCTCATTACATTCAAAGGCATGAAAAAACTCTTAATGATTTGTAAATCTGGGCTTCTCGCGAAGTCACCAAACCATAATGAGCAACTTTCTTTAACACTCATTAATGAAGCATATATTGTAAAGCGATAAAAAATTTAACATCAAATGTGAAGAAACAATTAAACTTAAAAGTAAATATGAAATATCTCAAAATTATCTATAACATACATTGATTAAAACATCAAGAAATAAATCCGTAAATATGTCTCTCGATTAAAAATAAAATTTAAACTTGACTGGCCAGAATTTTCATGCTCAGCGACAGCTTTCTCTCGGAATGAAATGCCGAAATTGATGCTTTGTTGATCGACTTTGATGGAGGATGAAAGAAACTCGAAAACTTGGTGGAAAAGTGACATAATTCTGTGAGTGAAGGATAAATCCGCTAGGTCATTCTAACCCTTGATTTGCAAGGATTATAACCTCTTAAATTCCTCTTCTCTTTTCTTTTTTTTCTTCTAATCAGATACGAGCATAAAAAATTAACATGATAATCAAAAAGATATAAAGACCGCTAACGAGTTCGTTATGTACGTATAGATTTACAATATGCTTATGAAAAATTGGCTAAGTATGGACGCGTCGAACATCGTGACCACATTTCTGGAAGCATTAGTCCCAGTCTGAACCTGTCATGTCAAGACAGTAACTAACAAAACACTGACAGTGGAGTCACAACAATGTCGAAGCATTTATAAACTCATTTCAGCTCAAAAACTCACAAAAAGCATATAAGCTAAAGACAAATAAATGAATGGGATGCAAACTAAGACATTTATATGCAAAACACAAAGAAAAATACCAAAGTACAAGGTAAATCAAGGTCAAAAGAGGTACACATATAATTTTTTTTGGGGAGTTATCAGTTACATGAACTAATTAATTTACTCATTTTTGTTATATGAACCAATTAACCTTGATACATGCACCTACAAGATTAACTTTGATTTATTACAGTTACATGTATATTAAATTTTGATTAAAAAAACTCATGCATAAAGTACGAAATATTTTTGTATATTAATAAAATATCTATTTATCTATAAACTAGTAATTTTGATAAAATATCTTGATTGATTTTGCTCAAGGCCAACAGAGCATCTAATAATTCTGTTAAACCTATATTTGATTTTATTATAACAAAGATTAAATTGTAAAACAAATAAATTTTTAAAGTACTTAAGTTTACTCACAAAATTAACAAGTATTTGAACCTAGGATATTTTCTAAGTAAACTTTTGAGTTCCCAAACATTTTTTAAGTGTTTTGGTACTCAACTAGCCAATTTGGTAACTGGGTACCGGTACGGCCTATGACGTACTGGTACGAGTTTTTGTTACCCAAAATTATTTTATACTTAATGGTTTACGAGTACCGGCACAACTATACTCGTACCAGTACGACTCTTTGAAACAGTAACCAAATTATGCTACGAGTACGGGGTTTAATAATTTTAAATTGGGTTTTCGACTGTTAGACTTGTGAACCAATTTTTAAACATTGTAATATTAGTACCAATACAGCTATACACGTACCATTATGGTGTTTTAACCAAATATTCTAAAGATTTTAGTGAGTAAAATGAGTACCGGTACGGCACGGCTCGTACCGATACCCTTTGTTAATTCTTCACTCCGTACCGATATGCTTACCCGCATACCGATACCCATTTGTTGCAACGACTCTTTCTTCTTTTGGCAAATATTGATATGAGTGCTCATGTATCGATACCCTATGTTGCCAGACAACATTTATTGGAGGGAAAATGCAGCCCAACTACTCTATTAAATATCCCAACTACCCAAATGGCTAAAATCAATGCAGTGGTACAAAATCAAGTCTCCAAAGCTTCTTCAACAACAAGTCAACAATTCTAAAGCATTCAAGCACATATCCAACTTCTTTGAGCTCAATTTGTCAAATTCTTGTAACACACTTGAGTGTTTTTCATTGTAATCTTTTTATTCAAGTGTGCGGGGGGTTTTGAACTTTATCTGTGCAAACAAGGTTTTTTAGTGTTTGCTTATTTGTATTCATCCTTTAGGGAAAGGGATCACCAGACTTTGGGATATAAGTTTAGGTTTGTGAGGTTGTTTCCTTTAGCTGAAAAGGAAAGACAAATTTAGTGAATTTGTGAAAATTTTTAGTGTGAATAGTTAAGGTAGTGGATGTAAACCTTGTTGAGAATGTTGAACCACTATAAATTTCTTGTCTCATTTTATTGCTTTTACAATTAGCTTTTACCAAATTTTTATATGTCAATTCACCCCTTCTTGGCCAATTCTGTAAATTGTTCAACCCAACGAATTCGAGCATATACTTGTTCAAGAAAAAATAATTCAAGCATATATTCAATAATGAATTTATTACAAGAAACGAACGATCAACATTAGGATTATTTCGTAAACAAACATAAGAATAAATTGCAATGATACAACCAATGACTATCATTTTAAAACTCTAGGGTAATATATATATCATCCCTTAACTATCTTTTCACTCTTATTTTAGTCATTCAACTTTTAAAATTTTTAATTTACTAACTAACTTTCAAATTGCTTATGTTTTAGTTACTCCGAATTGTTTTATTATCATTTTCCTATTACATAACATTTATTATTATTATTATTATTATTATTATTATTATTATTATATTATTATTATTATATTATTATTATTATTATATTATTATTATTATTATTATTATTATTAAAATAAAATTATATTTTATTATTATTAAAATAATTTAAATTTTAAAACTTAAAATTTAGAATTATATCACAAATTCATTCTAAACGTTAAAACCTAATCCCCAAATTATAATTTCAATCCATAAACCCAAAACCCTCCCCTTCTTCTCCAGCCACAATTTCACCGATCGGGCCTTCACCGTCAGACTTTAGGGTGTGGGTCCGGTGAAATGCAACATTTTCGATGAAGCCGGGCAAGATCACCTATTCCCCAAATGTGAGGGAGAGTTCACAATTAGGTTCACTCACTGCTATTCAAATTGTTTTCAAAGCTGCTTTAGCTCCAAAAGAAATCCTAGAAAAGCATAAAGTTAGCAATGGAGAGGACCGGTGAATCCATTTGCTTTTCACAGTGATGAATCCTAATAAGGTGGGGATAAAATATTTTCACAGTGCTTTCACACCGGTGAGGGTGCAGTTGAAGAAGAAAGGAGGTTTTGGAGTTTATGGATTGAGATTATAATTTGATTTAGAGTTTGGTATATAATTTTAAAATTTTTATTTAATAATAATAAAATATGATTTTATTTTTATTTTAAATTCTTTTTGTATTTGATAATAATAATAAATGTCATGTTATCAGAAAATAATAATAAAATAATTTAGAGTGACTAAAATAGAAAAAAATTCAAAGTTTAACTAGTAAATTAAAAAATTTGAAAGTTGAGCGATCAAAATAAAAGTGAAAAAATAACTGAGTGATAAAATGGTACAATTTATCCAAAACTCTATAAACAGGAGCACTAAGAAATTTAAATCTAAAATTTCAACATCGATCTTTAATCTAAATACCAAATACGAAACCCACAAAATTAGGGACGAATCAATTCAGAAAATAAAAAATATATTCTCAGTTATTTAACATGAAAAGAAGCTGGTTGTAGCGACCTTTTTTTCTCTTCCTTTTTGAAAAAAAGAAATTTTGTCGTGTTAAGGGCGTTTGTTTAGAAAATAAGTCGGCTACTAATTATCCTATGATTTGTTAATGAAAATCCTTTGGGAAATGAGGGATTTCTTTTGAAAACTTTAAATTTTCCAAAACGATGAAAATTTGGAGTCGCCACCGGCCACTTGGGTGAGGTAGGCATGACACTATAAAACTAGAGATTCGTTACGAAAGGGTCTGGGAGTTGGTTATACGTGGGGAAGGATTAGCACCCCCAACACGCCCGGAAATCGGTACCAGAAAATTTGTTGCTCCTAAAAGAATGAAAATGATTGAAATTTAGATCGAGTTTAATTCGAAGTTCCTAGATGAAAATTAACCTTGACTACACGAGTCTTATTGAATTGGTGGATTCAAATTAATTAAACATTTAATTAGTAAGGTTGACGATATGACGGACCATAGATTAAACCGACATCGAATAAGCCCGACTGTCGTGTTAATTTAAGATTCGACCCCATACGTCACCTTTATGCATGATGCAAACATTTAAGTATGATGTTATGATTTTTTAATCCATTTATCTCGGGACGGTAAGAATTAATCCGAATATTTGGTCAACATCCTTTAAGCTTGGACTGTTACGACACAAATATTTGAATTAATAAATACCTCATCTTTTATAACTTAGATTGATTAAATGTGCAATTAAGATTAAAGATTATATGGATGTTAATTAAAGTGTAACAATTAAGGGCATAAAAGTAAACATTTAAAAAGGAAGGCCCAATTTGACATGTATATAGCTCAATTATGTATTAAACCCCTAAAAGAATTAAGAAGCTCAATTTATGGAGGCTAAATTGCAATTTAGTGCTAATTTGGGCTTAAAATCGATTTTCCCCTTAAAGTGATTAAGAAAAGTTCAATTAATTTAATGAATTTAACATTTACTCCAATAAGCCAAGATTAAACTTAAATTCACTAAATTAATTCAAACTCTTATTTAACTAAGACTTAAAAATTTAGGGCTAATTTTAATTCTATAATCGTGCCCCTATAAGTCGGGCACACGATTTGTTCGAATTAATTTGATTATTCCTAATCTAAGCCTAAAATGAACTAACTAAGTTCTACAATCTAAGCCCGAACCATAGGCCCAAACTATTGAAACTAATCTAAAAAACAAGGCCCAAATTGTTATAAAGTAATGGAAGCCCAAAAGATTTAAGATACATTATATTAAAATAGTGTAGTACATAAAAATAAATTGTTTTAAAAAATGTATTGAAATAAATTATGAATTAAAGCTATGGCACACACATATATATAAAAAACCTATTATTCAAAAGTATATATTAAAGTAAATTATGTGTTAAAGTTACATAAGAAAAACCTACTATTATACATTGTTGATTTTGCTAAAATCTTTTATTTATTTTAAGCCATATCATAAACCATATGTATATATATATTTCATTTTCACATTATTATTCACTTCAAAAATATATTTTATGTACCAAAATATATTAGTATGCTTTTCAAAAATTATGTTTCCTACCTTCAAAATTACGGATACTATATATATCATGTTTTACAAAATTCAATCTTATTCTTTGAAATTGTTATACATCGAAAGTATTTATTGAATGTACATTTATGTTTATATATATACATATCTAAGAATTTACCATATATAAAAAAGTATATTATATATTAAAACATTTATATTTATATTTTTATTCATACTTTATTTTTTATTTATTTTCCTATAAATTACGACTTTTATTTTAAAACGAATTATGAGTTGAGAGCTATTCAAGACATTCTACCGTTTTTTTAATTTACCAACAAATACATGTTAAACATAAGATTTTACGTCATATTTCCGATTTATGCTAACTCTACGTATATATTAAACATGCATTTCATTCGAACTAATTTTATCCCTAAAATCATTATCGCAAACGAGTAAAGTAACATAAAAAATTAAACCACAAATATTAAAAAATAAATATGGAAAATTTAAACTAAAAAAATAAAAATAAGTGAGTAAAATAACATAATTTGAAACTGGAAAAATGACCTAATTATGAGAAAATAAAATACCAAGACAAAAATAAAAGAAATAACATGGATGTAATTGAAAAACTTTAAAAACTACGAAGGACCCGATGAGTAATTTAAAAAGGCGGAATGGATTCACATGGCAATTATACCACGCGGAGGGATCAATCTTGTAATTGGACCATGCGAAAGCCCTTCCAGCGTGATTATTTTAGGGCGAAAGGACTAAAAGTAGTATTATTCCATTTAAAATTTTATAACATTATATATACCCTTTTTGTCCGATTATTTGATTTTTTTGGTCATTTTTTTGTTATAACAAAAAAAACCCCTAGAAAACGCTCTGAACTTGTTCATCAAGTTCATCTGGGTTCAACATGAAACCAGATTCTGACGACTTCCCCCGCTGTAAATCCCAGAAACCGGCCGACCTACCATTGTGTCAGCGGCGGCCGGGGAACTTAAACCTATCCAAAAAATGCCCTTTTTTTTAAAACTGAAACCTCAAAAAATCAAAACTAGGATAAGATCCTAGCCCCTTTATACTCACACTGTTTCACTCATTCAGCCTGGAGAATGCCGGATATTATCAACGGTGGAGCTATGACGGCTAGAGGGAAAACCCTAATATGTTTTCCTTTTTTATGTATATATATTCTATGTATTAACATGCATATAGAAAAACTAAAAGGAAGAAGATACCTCGAAAGGCTGCATTTTTTGTTTATTGCTTATGGTTTTTTTCTCAATTGCCGTTACAAAATAATGCATTACATGCTTATATCTTGTTTCGATTGTTCATTGCCCTATTGCCTAGGATTTACAAGTTTAAGCAAACATTGAATATTATTACTGTGGATGATGATGCTCCGATTTTTGCCTATTTTTTATGTTTTCTCTGCTGTTCGGTGGTTGAGAGAGCTGGTGGTGGTAGTGGAAATCCAGTGATGTGATTATGCCGATGAGGAGATGAACCAACGCCGGCGCGTGGGCGCGTGAAGAAGATGAATGCTTCTTGAGATGGATGGTCCAGATGGCTTCATCAAGGTTGACGTGGCAACGTTGGATGGGCAACACCTGGCAGATGGGAGAGCTGAAGAGTCTTCAATTGATCTGGGCTGTTGGTCTTCATTTGATATGAGCGGTTGGATCAAAATTTGATCCAACATTTCAGATGCGGCTGCTGCAAAGCAGAGCATGAGAGATTAAATTATTATTAGTGTTTTAGAATTAGGTTTGGGCCGAATAGGCCTTTGTTATATTATTATATTTTTTTTGGGTTTTAATATGTAATGGATCTAGACTCTTATAAACATTTGGGATTAATTTTTATTTAATCTGTTTATACATATACTTATACTTATATACTCTATTATATTTTAATTAACAGCCCACATTATAGTAAACCTAGTAATAACCACATATACCTTCAAACGTTAATACACATGTTCGTACACACAATTATACATACAATATATGTTCATAGTTAATTGTCAATGGTATTGGAATAATAAATACATACATATGCACATTCACATTAAAACAATTATAAACACACATAATACACTAATAACACATACATATATATTACATGCAATTTGGACAAACAACACATATACATTCATAATGAACACACACTTATGATATACACTTTATGTATACTAACACACATGAGCCCATTTTATAATTACCTAATAATAAGATAGACATGTATAAGCCCATTATTGAAAAAGAAAAATAAAATGGTTAACCCCGGACAAAATTAGTGATTACAGCTGCCCCTCTTTGCTTATACTTGTGGAACAAGAATAAAGCAAAGACCATAAGCACTAATTTTGTCCTACTTCCCTATCAGATGATTTGCTCTTTCGAAATGGAAACGAGCAAATTGAGATGACTTGTTTCCCCGAAACGGTAGAAAACAAGTGGATAGCGCTGGCATGCCTTTCCTGATTCACATTAGACAAACCAGTTACCTAATGACTCATTCCTCCGAAGCGGCAGCGAACGAATCCAAATATCTTTCGAATGGCTCATTCTTTTGAAGCGGTAGCGAATGAATCCAAGTGAATTTGCTTTTCCGAAGCGGTCGAAAGCAATTTTAGTGACGCCAGAACGTCCATCCGAAACGGCAGCAGACATAATCCGATAAAGACAACATGTTCTCCCGAAACGGCAACGAACAAATAGAAGTTCTTCAAACGCGGGTTCCATGAAGGCTTCGTTTTTATGAGATCGAACGGATGGGCTAACTTCTCCTTCCCCTTTTATGAAAGGTTCCAATGTATCGCCTTTTTCATCGAGAAACGGTGTTTTCGACATCTTCTACTTGGGAATTCTTTCCAAGTTTCCACTTTGATGTCTGTTTCTCTTCTCAAGAGGCGTCCCCTTTATCTTGTAAAAAAGAGGCGAACTGCTTCGATGGTATGAGTTAGCATGCTCTTAACCTAGGAATACCTAACTAAATATGATGCATGGATAACGATAATTCACTCGGACATTTCTTCTTCTTGGTCCCTTAATTTTAACTTTCATTATCTTTCTCTCACTTTCTTGTGACGGCGGTGCCCCATTTGTTACTCGGGTTCACCCTTTATGCCCCATCTTAATTCCTTTGTTCTAAAAGTGTCTTTTCAGGTTTTCACTTTTAGACTTGTACTTCCAAACTGCCCTTTACAGGTTTTCACTTTAGTTTTTTTCTTTTTCCTCTTTTTTTCCTTTCCTTTCCTTTTTCTTTTTTCTTTATTTTTCTTTTTTTTTTTTTTTCTTTCGGGCGCCTTTTCGGGTTTTCGCCTTTAGTTCCCTCAATAAGAAGTGAGGTATTCACTGTCTTTCCTTGGTAAATCTCGTCAATTTTACCCCAATAATCTTTTTGCCTTAACCTTGGCAGATTCGCCCTCTACTCTAGAATAACCTACACTCAATAGGTTAACTCATAGTAATACCAAGAAATCTTTTGCTTTTTGTGACCTATGCTAATTCATCCGCGAGATGGTGACGAGACAAATAATAGAAATAATATTTTATTAATACTTAGAGAAACACTAACAAAATTTTAAAAGTCATGGCAAACATGAAAAAGAAAATACACAAATAACGTCGACTGTATGAACAACGAGAACTCATCGACCACAGTAGACATTTTACTCGCCATCTTGAGTTATGACTTTTAACGACCTAAGGAATGAAGTATTGCCCTTTGATGAGGCCTGTCAGTTGTATGCCGAAATTCACATATATCTGAACCGACCTGTTCGGATTTTTAATTCAGATCACCCCTAGTTTTAGGATGCCCATTTTAGGGTTTTCGCCTTAAACCCTCCTTATTCTTATTCTTATTCTTTTTTCTTTTTTTCTTTTTTTATTATTTTTTATATTTTCCCTTTTTTTAGGCATAATACTTTTTTACCGAGTTTGAGTTTATTGGGTTGCTTTACTCTTTCCCGTCTTTCTCGGCTAGGATAAACGCTCCTCCGAAGAAGGCATTCTTTACAACATAATGCCATTCCCAATTAGGCATCCATTTCCCTCGAAAGCCCTTTTGGTTGAGTAAGATCTTTTTGAGCACCAGATCCCCCTCTTGAAACTCTTTAGGGCGAACTTTTTTGTTATAGGCCCGCGTCATCCTTTTCTGAAACATTTGGCTATGCCAGATGTCCTTTAACATTTTCTCTTCAATGAGGTACAATTGATCAATTCTGGTTTGTATCCATTCGGCCTCATCCAACTTCACTCATTCAAAATACGAAGAGACGGGATCTCTACCTCAATAGGTAATACCACCTCCATGCCATATACCAAAGAGTATGGCGTTGCCTCGGTGGAGGTCCTCACAGAGGTCCGATAAGCAAACAGGGCAAAATGTAGCTTTTCATGCCAATCATTGTAATTTTCTGTTGTTTTTGCTATGATCTTCTTTATATTTTTATTTGCCGCCTCCACTTCTCCATTCATCTTGGGGCGATAAATAGTAGAATTGTGATGTACAATTTTGAACTTTTCACACACCTCAGTCATCATTTTGTTATTCAAGTTGGAAACATTATCGGTGATGATCCTTTCAGGCAAACTATAATGACATATAATTTCTTTCTTGAGGAACTTGCAAACTATCGTTCTTGTGATGTTGGCGTATGAGGCAGCTTCTACCCATTTGGTGAAGTAATCGATGGCTACTAAGATGAATCGATGCCCATTAGAAGCTTTCGGGTGTATCTGACCAATGATGTCTATTCCCCAGGCAGCAAAAGGCCAATGCGAGTTCATGATATGAAGTGTTAATGGCGGGGAATGTATCTTATCGGTTTAGATTTGGCATTTATGGCACTTCTTTGCGTAATTGATGCAATCCTCTTCCATTGTTGACCAGAAGTAGCCGTATCTCATGATTTTTCTAGCCATCGGGAAACAGCTCACGTGGGTCCCGTATAAACCTCCATGGACCTCTACCAAAATGGTTTCGACCTCTTGGGTATTAACACACCTCAATAGCATCTGATCCTTTATTCTTTTATACAAAACCTCCCCATCAAGGATGTACCTTGACGCTAACCTTCTGATAGTTCTTTTTTCGTTGTCATTGGCGTCTTTTGGGTAAGTTTGGTTTTTGATGTACTGAAGGATGACATAATACCATGGATTGCCGTTTTTTCCTCTTCCAAACTATAACAATGGACAGGAACCTCAAAATTTTGCATCTCAACATGCTTCATCTCGGCTGTCCCATTTATTTTAAACACGACAACCAAAGTGGACAGAGCGTCAGCCATTTGGTTGTCCTCTCTTGGCAAGTAGGTGAAACTGACTTTTTCAAAATTTCTGACCAAATCTTGGATTAAATCGTAATATTTGATCAGCTTCGGATTCCTGGTCTCCCATTCTTTTCGAAGTTGGTAGACTACTAAAGAAGAATCTCTGAAAACTTAGAGCACCTTGATCCTCTTCTCAATCGCCGCTTAGAGTTCCATGACACAAGATTCGTACTCGGCTATATTGTTGGTGCAAAAGAATTCTAGTCTACTAGTAAAAGGATAGTGGTCCTCTTCGGGGGAAATTAACACTGCCCCTATTCCATGGCCTAGGGCATTCGACACCCCGTCGAAATAGAGCCTCCAACCCTCTTTCTTGGAAACAAGTTTCCCTTCAGTTACACTACAAATCAAATCTTCACCTGGAGAATAGAAATCCAACGGTTCATAGTCATCCGAGGCACGACTTGCTAGAAGATCTGTAATGACACTTCCTTTTACTGCTTTATGGTTCACGTAAACGATGTCAAATTCTGACAAAAGCATTTGCCAAGGGGCCATCCTCCCTGTCAATACCGGCGCTTCCATTAGAAATTTCTGCAGATCTATTCGAGAAATTAGACAGGTGGTATGATACAACATGTATTGCTGTAACCGCTTAGTGGCCCATACCAAGGCACAACATAACTTTTGAATTGGCGGGTACCGGGTTTCACAATCCGTAAACTTATTGCTCAAATAGTAGATGGCCCTTTCTTTCTTCCCTGAGTCATTGTGTTGCCCGAGTACATACCCCATAGAATTTTCGAAGACTGTCAAATACAGAATCAATGGTCTGTCCGGCACTGGTGCTACTAGTATTGGGGGATCAGTCAGATACTTCTTGATCTTTTCTAATACCTCTTGGCAATCTTCATCCCATACTCTCAGGTTATTCTTTCGGAAGAGTCTGAAGACAGGGTCACATTTATTAGTCAATTGTGATATGAATTGGGAGATGTAGTTTAACCTTCCCAAGAAACCTCAGACCTTTTTTGTGTTCACAGTGGTTGAAGCTCTTGAATTGCTTTTACCTTGTCGGGGTCAATCTCGATGCCCCTATGACTTACCACAGAGCCTAAAAGCTTCCCTGATGTGACTGCGAAGGTGCAGTTGGCTAGGTTGAGTTTTAGCTGATATTTCCTTAACCTTTGGAAGAGCCTCTGCAAATTCTGGATATGCTCCTCCTCGATCTTAGACTTGGCTATCATGTCATCCACGTACACCTCAATTTCCTTATGCATCATGTCATGGAACAAGGTTACCATGGCTCTTTGGTAAGTTGCCTCGACATTTTTTAATCCAAAAGGCATCACCTTATAACAAAACATGCCCCACATGGTTACAAAAGTGGTTTTCTCCATGTCTTTGGGTGCATTTTGATCTAATTGTACCCCGAAAAGCCATCCATGAATGAGAACCAAGCATGCCCCACAGTATTGTCCACTAAAGTATCAATATGGGGCAGAGGAAAGTTGTCTTTGGGGCTGGCCTTGTTAAGGTCTCTATAATCCATGCACATACGCGTCTTCCCATCCTTCTTTGGTACTGGCACGATATTGGCCACCCATTCTGGGTACTTAGAGACTTCCAAAAACCCAGCCTCAAATTTCTTCTTCACCTCTTCCCTGATTTTCAGTAATATGTCTGCTCTCATTCTTCGAAGCTTTTGCTGAACGGGCTTGCATTCTGGCCTAATGGGAAGCTTGTGCGTTACCATGTCCGTGTTTAAGCCCGACATGTCTTGGTATGACCATGCGAATACGTCTCTAAATTCCACAAGCAATTCCACTAACCCTTGTCTAATTTTTGGTGATAGGGTACCCCCGATCTTTACTTCTTTCCTTTCTTCGTCGGTCCCCAAATTCATGATCTCTAGCTTCTCTTGGTGTGGAAGGATTTGTTTTTCTTCCTCGGCCATCATTCTTAACAGCTCTTCTAGAATCTCATCATTTTCTTCCTCTACCTCTACCAAGTACATGGGTCATTCAAAGTCTACCTTGGGATTAGGTTCCACATTGTTCATACAGTTTATATTAAGGGGCCTGCACGATTTTTAAAAAGTGCACATTGGAAAAGAATAGTGTAGTTATAACATAAATAAATTATTATCTAATAAATAAATGAATAGGTAAGTGAGCAAATAATGAATGAAGTGGAATGAATACCATGTTTGCCATTTGAAGAAAGAAAAGGTAGATGTAGTATATTTCACTCAAAACAGATGAATATGACATGGTTGCCTTTTTTACAAAAGATGTATATTACTTTCGGGTCAAAGTAATGGAGTGGTTCTAGGCATTACTTTGATTGGTTCCTATTGAGTGTTGGCACGACCCTAAAGGTCCAGTTGTTGAGCTCTTCCCCTAGGAGGCACGGGCAGATTCTGGCCAAAAACCGATTAGGCTTGCTCCCGTCACCAATCATGTTTACATTCATTTCTTCTAAAGCCTCACTAATCAGTTCTTATTGGAGGCGCCTTTCACCCTCCTGGTTTGTCTTTTGGATATCATCCTTTGGGTTTTGGATCCCCCCCAGATACGAAGATCACTCTGAAGTTTGAATAAGTTATGGGAGCCCAAGGAATATCTTCCCCTTAACCTTGCTTTCCTCTATTCTTGTCTTTTTTTCCATTCTTGCCTCTTTTGCAGAAGGTTAGGCTTGTAGCCAAGTCCAAAGTGGTCCACCTTGTGGATCACACTAACATGACGAAGACGCCCTTGTAGATTCCTCCCTAAACCTTTGTTCTTTCTTGCTCCTCTTCCCAGGGTTTCGAACACCATCATCTTAGTGCAATTTGATAGCTTAGGGCATGGAACTTTGCTTCATTCGGCAACAAAAGTAGCATTGATAAGTTCCAAGGCTCTAAAGGCACACTCTATCACTTCTCCATCAGTAGAGATGTATGGTGTATCCAGAGTCACTAAAGCGATGATGTCCTCTTCTGCATTTACTGTTACTAATTTCCCATTGGCGATAAATTTCAATTTTTGATGGAGTGAGGACGGAACGGTGCCAGCCGAGTGTATCCAAGGCCTTCCCAACAAGCAATTGTAAGATGGTTGAATATCCATGACCACGAAATCGACCACATATTCAGTGGGACCAATGAGTATGGGTACTTCTATCTTCCCGACCATATCTCTTTAAGTCCCGTCAAAAGCTCGTACCGTATTATGACATGGCTTCATATGCGAGCTGTCGATCGGTAGCTGTTGTAGAGTGGCCAATGGCATGACATTCAATGCAGAGCCATTGTCAATCAACACACCCGATAACACATAACCTTTACAGTGGGTAGTAATGTTTAGGGCTTTGACAGACCCCGTGCCTTCCCCTGGAATCTCGTCATTGCTAAAGGTAATGTGATTGACGTCAGTAATATGACCTATGATCTAATCTTCCAACAGAAATGTCTTTTGTAACAAAGTTTTCGTTCAAAACCTTCAATAATGCCTCTTTATACTTTTCTGAATTTAGTAGTAGGTCGAGTACCGAAATACGAGCTAGTTGTTTTCGGAGTTGATCAACAACACTATACTCACTGTGCTTTAGAAATTTCAAAAATTCTTGTGCTTGCATTTCTGTGACGGGTTCCTTGATCTTTGCAGGTGGGTCCTCTCCAAACAACCTTTCAGGTCCTGCTCCAGCTTCTTGGGCTTTCTTCTTTGGATCCCTTAAATTTTCTGGAATGTAGCACCGACCACTTCTTGTTAAATGCCCCACATCACTTACTTCTCTGCTACTGGGTTGAGCAGGTTCTGTTTCCATCGTCCTCTTCTCCTCTTGTGCATTAGACGATCCTGGAATCATGATGCTTACGGCGTAATTCCACGGAACCATCTTGGTGTCTTTAAAAGGAAAAGATTTTGGGGTAGTAATTATGATCTTGGGAGCCACTTTTGGTTCACTTACCTCATTCGTCCCGAGACCGAGGACAAGCGGCCTCTTTGCACTGTATCTAGTTTCTTGGTTCCCTAATGCACAGACTTCAAACTCTTTTACTCTTTTCCCCTTCTCAAAAAACTTTATCTCCTTGTTGTCCATCATAGCTTGAAGCATTACAATGTTGAATATCATGATCTTTTAACTGATGATACTCACAGTACATGCCACATCATTCTTTGACCAACATCATCCTTCGATTAATGAGGCGCGCCATACACAACAGCTGAAAGACCCATCTCAGGGGAGATTAGACTTTGGAAATGCTCTTTCTGGCTTTCGCGGTACACTCATCTTCAATGGCATTTACACCCTGTCCTATATGGTTCAGCAACGAATTGTTGGCCGTGCTAGGATCCCCTAGCTGTAACACCCCAGTTCGAATTAGATTCTGAATGAACCTTTTGAAAGCTATACAATTCTCGATTGAGTGCCCCGAGACATCATCATGATACTCGTAGTGCTCCTTAGAGTTATACCAAGCCGGGTACGGCGGGTTATAATGGGTAACATAGTACGGTCGGACCAGATCGGCCTTGTATAACTGCAAGTAGAGTTCTTTGTAGGTAATCGGCAAAGGTGTGAAAGACCTATCATCTATTTCCTTCTTAGGTCCTTTGTTTTCTCTTTTATTAAAGTTTCTGGAATTCCCTGCTGGAGCCTGCGGCTGAGAAATGGTGAAGTTCTTGGTCTTTTCAAAAGCGTTGATGTTGTTCACTTCATGATCCTTCTTCTTGAACTACTTCCGTGAATGATCTCCTCCATCGATCCTTCCGCTCTTGATGGTTACTTCAATGCGTTCACCATTCATGATCATCTCTGTAAAGTTGCTGACAGGGTTACTGATCAACCGATCATAAAATGCCCCTTTTAGAGCGTCTACGAACATAGGGGAGATCTCATGTTCATGAAGCGGTGGTTGGACTTGGGCTGCCACATCATACTACCTTTGAGCATATTCACGGAGGGTTTCATTGCGTTTCTGTTCCATACCTTGTAACAGTAGTCGGTTGGGAACCATGTCGGTTACATGCTTGTACTGATTAGCAAAAGCTTTCTCCATATCTCTCAACGACTTGATCTGAGCCCTGGTCAGTTGTTTATACCACCTTAAAGCAGACCCAACTAAGCTGTCTTAAAAACAATAAATCAAGAGCTTCTCGTTGCTGGTAAAATCGGCCATTTTCAGGCAGAACATCACTATATGAGCGGATGGACAGATACTTCCGTCAAACTTCTCAAAGTCTGGAGCCTTAAACTTGTACGAGATCTCCACATCTGGGACCAGGCTGAGTTCTCTAGCACTTAACCCATAAGGGTCATCCTCATCTTCTTTTACTCGGAGCTTCTCCTCCAGGTCCTTCCGAGTGTCTTCTAGTTGCTTACTGAACTCCGCTTTCATTTGGTTTAACTTTTCTAATTCATCAAAATCCAGGATGCCATCTCCGGTAACCTCGAGATTCTTGAAGGACGCCCCTGGTTGGGTTTGAGTGGCTACACCAGCATAAGAAGCAAATGCGCCATGCGTAGGGTTTGACGAAGGATCGATGAGCAGAGGATTCTGGACAGTTTGGGCATAAAGACGATCCCCCGAGTTTTGGGCAGGGCTTTCGATGGTACCATTGTCTCTTGACTCTTGCCTTAGTTGAGCTTGCAACAGCTGCGATATCTCCCTCATCATGTCTTACTGGGACTTGAGAATGGTTTCCCTCAATTCTTGTTGGGTTCGTTCTATTTGACTGCGTAAATCGGCCTCCAGTTTCGCGAAACCTTCCTCCATTTGCTTTGTTCGTAAACGAGTATGATATGGATGTGGAACGATGGTAATTTTAAAGAACCAAAATGCAATCTTTTTTGTTTCTAAAACAGAAATTTTTTTAGTCAATTATATATTAACAAAACAATTAATGCAAATAAATAAATTATGCATGAATGCAATGAGCAACACTGAGTCTGGCAAATATCATTGTTAAACGACTTTCATTAACAGAAACGTATCTTGGTAAAATAACTAAAGAAAGCCAACTAAGCATATGACTTCAGGATGGTATCGAGGTCGATGATCTCTCTCAAAATCTAAACAATAATCTCTCCTTCTTTAGAGTCATCGTCGACACAATCATGAAGTTCAATAGCATCTTCTGCCAAGAGTTGTATCTTCTGGGCGATTCCTTACATCCTAACCATCCATTGTGCTAACTCTTGCTCTTGTCTCCAAATGGTGTAGGCAGCAAACTGTAGTTGCTCCAAACTCGGCATTAGGCGTACCTGAATTGCTCCTCTAAAGCTTGCCATATGATCCTTCAACTGTTGGACCTCAGTTTCCAATTCTTCAATGCGAGTCTCCAAAGCCTGGCTCTCTATCTTGCTTTACTTTAACTTTCTAGTTGAACCTTTGTGCTTGAAAAGAAACTTCTCCAGACATTTAACCTGATCATTCAAGGCTTCATTTTGGCAACATTCTTTCTCGAGCTGCTTAGAGTGAGAAGTGCGCAAGTTCTTCATTTCTTGGGTTAAAGTGAGCACATGGTCTTTGTTCTCGCAATACATTCTTTTATAATTCTCGGCTCTCACTTTCTCCTCCCTGAATCGGAGCTCTATCCCTTCGCTTAATCCGCCTTCTATAACTCTTTTACTTTTGCCTAGCCTCTTGATTTTCTGGATCTCTTCCCTTTCTAACTTGAGCTCGAGTTCCAATTCATCATTTCTCTTCTGCAACCCTTTAACCAATCCCTCAAACTGTATCTTTTCCAACTCAAAGTCAAATTTCTCTTGGCAAGCCTTCTCCTCGAGCTTGAGATACCTTTTCTGCTCCTCTTCAAGTTGCTTCCTCATAAACTCAGCTTCAGTAGGAAGTGTGGCCAACCTCTCTTCCATTGTCATTTTTCTATCGGGATTCAGTTGGGGAACGTTGTCATTGACGCGACTGAATCTCCATGCCTCGTACTCAGGAGTGGTCATGTGGGTAGCACTCATAACTCTGAGGAACAATTTTCATTATTTTAAAGCAACAATTTTCCTTTGGCCTAACTCTCTTTTGTTTTAAAAAACTCCCCAGCGGAGTCGCCAAGCTGTAGCGAC
Organism: Hibiscus mutabilis; assembly: GCA_019671005.1. NCBI lineage: Eukaryota > Viridiplantae > Streptophyta > Magnoliopsida > Malvales > Malvaceae > Hibiscus > Hibiscus mutabilis. The sequence continues at coordinate 20,176,740 of CM033745.1, forward strand.
CTTTTTTTTCTCTCCCTTTTAGAGAAAAGGAAATTTTTCCGTGTTAAGGGCGTTTGTTTAGAAAATAAGTCGACTACTAATTATCCCATGATTTGTTAATGAAAATCCTTTGGAAAATGGGGGATTTCTTTTGAAAACTTTAAATTTTCCAAAACAATGAAAATTTGGAGTCGCCACCGGCCACTTGGGTGAGGTAGGCTGGACACCATAAAACCAGAGATTCGTTACGAAAGGGTCCGAGAGTTGGTTACGCGCGGGGAAGGATTAGCACCCATAACACTCCTAGAAATCAATACCAGAAAATTTGTTACTCCTAAAAGAATAAAAATTATTGAAATTTAGATCGAGTTTAATTCGAAGTTCCTAGATGAAAATTAACCTTGACTACACGGGCCTTATTGAATTGGTGGATTCAACTTAATTAAACATTTAATTAGTAAGATTGACGATATGCCAGACCATAGATTAAACCGACATTGAATAAGCTCGGCTGTTGTGTTAATTTAATATTCGACCCCGTACGTCACCTTTATGCATGATGCAAACATTTAAGTATGATGTGATGATTTTTTAATCCATTTACCTCGGGACGGTAAGAATTATTCCGAATATTTGGTCAACATCTTTTAAGCTTGGACTGTTACGACACAAATATTTGAATTAATAAATGCCTCACCTTTTATAACTTAGATTGATTAAATGTGCAATTAAGATTAAAGATTATATGGATGTTAATTAAAGTGTAACAATTAAGAGCATAAAAGTAAACATTTAAAAAGAAAGGCTCAATTTGACATGTATATAACTCAATTATGTATTTAACCCCTAAAAGAATTAAGAAGCTCAATTTATGGAGGCTAAATTGCAATTTAGTGCTAAATTGGGCTTAAAATCGATTTTTCCCTTAAAGTGATTAAGAAAAGTTCAATTAATTTAATGAATTTAACATTTACTCCAATAAGCCAAGATTAAACTTAAATTCACTAAATTAATTCAAACTCTTATTTAACTAAGGCTTAAAAATTTAGGGCTAATTTTAATTCTATAATCGTGCCCCTATAAGTTGGGCACACGATTTGTTCGAATTAATTTGACTATTCCTATTCTAAGCCTAAAAAGAACTAACTAAGTTCTACAATCTAAGCCCAAACCATAGGCCCAAACTATTGAAACTAATCTAAAAAATAAGGCCCAAATTGTTATAAAGTAATGGAAGCCCAAAAGATTTAAGATACAATATATTAAAATAGTGTAGTACATAAAAATAAATTGTTTTAAAAAAATTTATTGAAATAAATTATGAATTAAAGTTATGACACACACATATATATATATAACCTATTATTCAAAAGTATAAGTTAAAGTAAATTATGTGTTAAAGTTACATAAGAAAAACCTACTATTATACATTGTTGATTTTGCTAAAATCTTTTATTTATTTTAAGCCATATCATAAACCATATGTATATATATTTCATTTTCACATTATTACTCACTTCAAAAATATATTTTATGTACCACAATATATTAGTATGCTTTTAAAAAATTATGCTTCCTGCCTTCAAAATTATGGATACTATATATATCACGTTTTACAAAATTCTATCTTATTCTTTGAAATTGTTATACATCGAAAGTATTTATTGAATGTGCATATGTACATTTATGTTTATATATATACACATCTAAGAATTTACCATATATAAAAAAGTATATTATATTAAAACATTTATATTTTTATTCATACTTTATTTTTTATTTATTTTTCTATAAATTCTGACTTTTATTCTAAAACGAATTATGAGTTGAGAGCTATTCAAGACATTCTACCTTTTTTTTTAATTTACCAACAAATACATGTTAAACATAAGATTATACGTCATATTTCCGATTTATGCTAACTCTACGTATATACTAAACATGCATTTCATTCGAACTAATTTTATCCCTAAAATCATTATCGCAAACGAGTAAAGTAACATAAAAAATTAAATCACAAATATTAAAAATAAATATGCAAAATTTAAACTAAAAAAATAAAAATAAGTGAGTAAAATAACTTAATTTGAAATTGGAAAAGGACCTAATTATGAGAAAATAAAATACCAAGAGAAAAATAAGAGAGTTGGTGGTGGCAGCGAAAATCTCGGTGATGTGATTATGCCGACGAAGAGATGAACCGACGCCGGCGCGTGGGCTCGTGAAGAAGCTGAACAGCCGGAGCGCGAGTTGCACGCGCGGAATTCAAATGGTCCGGCTCAATCTGGGTCATTGGATCAGATCTGATCCAACGGATGAGATGCTTCTTGAGATGGATGGTCCAGATGGCTTCATCAAGGTTGACGTGACAACGTTGGATGGGCGACACGTGGCAGATGGGAGAGCTGAAGAGCTTCAATCGATCTGGGCTGTTGGTCTTCATTTGATTTGAGCCGTTGGATCAAATTTTGATCCAACGGTTCAGATGGGGCGGCTGCAAAGTAGAGCTTGAGAGATCAAATTATTATTAGGGTTTTAGAATTGGGTTTGGGCCGAATAGGCCTTTGTTATATTATTATATATTTTTTTTAGGTTTTAATATGTAATAGATCTAGACTCTTATAAACATTTGGGCTTAATTTTTTATTTAATCTATTTATACATATACTTATACTTATATTACTTTATTATATTTTAATTAACAACCCACATTATAGTAAACCCATTAATAACCACATATACCTTCAAACGTTAATACACATGTTCGTACACACAATTATACGTACAATATACGTTCATAGTTAATTGTTAATGGTATTGGAGTAATAAATACATACATATGCACATTCACATTAAAACAATTATAAACACACATAATACACTAATAACACATACATATATATTACATGCAATTTGGACAAACAACACATATACATCCATGTCTTTAAATAGACATTCATAATGAACACACACTTATGATATACACTTTATGTATACTAACACACATGAGCCCATTTTATAATTACCTAATAATAAGATAGACATGTATAAGCCCATTATTGAAAAAGAAAAATAAAAAGGTTAATCCCGGACAAAATTAGTGATTACACTGGTATCACATTTTTTTAGTAAGGCTTGTATCACTTTTTAGAACCAAAATATAATTAGATGTGAAATCTAGTAATAAAGATTTGCAATGTTAAATCATGAAGAAAAAAACTAAATACGAAAGAATATTCGAATACATCTGTAAATTGAAAATTTTGAATTTTGATGTTGAAAGCCTGAATCTTTAGTATTGATCTTATATGCTTTCTCTTGCCGCAAATTCTCTGACAAGAAAGGAAAAAATATAAATGAACCTATTTCTTGCGACCCTACCTCTCTCTATAATTTTGTCCCTCATCAAATTATACATACTACTTATGATATCTATAGTTTTATTCCCATGATACTTTAATACATATGATACATGTAACATAATTGGTCATTTTATTTTTATCATACTTTATAATGGCATCATAAATTATACATACATGTCACAATTGTGAATTTTAATCCAACAAGCACACGTTAACACTAAACTGTCACATATTTTGTTGTTAATAAGTTAATGGTTCAATAGTATAATTAAAACGAAAATCAACATTTGGCCGGTTGCCTAAGCTGTTCATTTTTTTTCTCTCATGTTTTCTTAGATCACGTGTTCTAAAATCACTAAGAGCTTTTTCCTTCCTTTCACTAAAGTTTCCTTCTGCTCCATTCTAAGTAGAATTAAGATTATAATTAGTATTTATCAAAAAAATTGAAGCAAATAAAAGTTCGAACACAAATGATATATAGTATAAAGTTTAATAATATTTGGTGTAGTTTAGTCAAACATTAGGTTAAAGGAACCCACATTTCCAACATGAGAAATTTCTTTCGTGTGTATCCTTAGAAGGATATTCGTGGAGTATGGTGATTTATTTGTCATTATTATTGAAGCTTCACACACATATAGTTAAATATTTAATTGATTTTTTCTCGACCATAAAATTTTATTAATCAAAAGATACAAAAGGAGAAAAAAATGGCACCAAAGGCTCTCACAGCAAACAAGAAAAAAAAGGCCAAAAGTAATCAATACAAAAAGTTTAAATGTATTGAAAGTTCTTGAATAATTTTAAATTTTGATTTTTATATATGTTCTTGTGAAATTGAGTCCATATATTGATTTTGTTTAAAAATTTGTTCATTTCTCTAATTTTTATTTATTTATTAATTATTGAACCGACATCTATAAAAAGAGTAAAATAAACTTTTATCTTTTATATTTATAATTTTTATAAATTTTTTTGATCAAAGCGTATGATTTCATTGACGAGAAATCATATAAGAGAGTTATTTCCATAAGCCTCATTAAAAACTTCCTTAATCTTAATTGGAGGAAAATAGTACCTATGAAAATAAATTTAAAGGAAAATTACATGCACCAAAAGAAATCAAAAACCACAGGCCTTCAATACGATCCAACCTCAACCACCACTCGATGCGCCCACCAAGTCTCTAACAAAGCTGGAATCTGATGAAATACTCGGCTCTCAAGCGAATCATTCTTTAGAAATTTTGCCAAACAATCCGCAACTCTATTAGTTTCGTAGAACACATGGACAATCTGAATAGACCAAGGGCGACGAAGAAGCTCCTGGATATGATGAACCAAGGTTGAAGACGTCGCACCATTCTCATTATGTAAAGTCTTGACAGCAGCCAAATTATCCAACTCTATCCACAACCGTCGGATACCAAGCCGCCAAGCATGGTGAAGTCCCTCATATACACCCCATAAATCCGCAACCAAAATCGAGCAAGATCCCACGAATTTGGCGTAAACTGAACTGAAATTAAGGAAAAGATCAATATTTTCAAATAAAATTGTATGTGAATTTAAATTTATAAAATATAATAGACTTCAACACGTTAAAACCCTAGCCACTTATTTTCTTGCTCTCTCTCTAGCCGCATATTTCTTCTTCTTTTTTGTCTAATCGGCTACAATACTCGCCTTGATGTTGGTCGTCACTGCTGATGATTCATAATTTTTTTTGTTTTTTTTTATATTTGATTTTATTTGTTTTGTTTTTTTTTCGCACATCTTGATGTGGTTTTCTCTGCCTTTATGACACGTTTTTACCTTATGGTGCGTTCTATGACTACTTTTGTGGGTGAGTGGTGTTTGTACAATAACCCTCGCGATACTTATTTTTGATTCATGTTTGTCGGTTATCACATGATTTTTGTGGATAAATTGTTTTCTTTTGAGATTTTTTGTCCATGTAATCTGTAGCGGATCATCGTCTTTGAAAATACGCATGAAAGATAGTTGTTGATTTTTTTAGTGCAAAGAGTAAGTGTCTAATATAACCGGTGCAACACTTATCTTTTTTTTAAAATTAACGTCTTTTTTGTTGGTAATGCTCAAGAGTGATAGAGCATGTAATCTCATATTGGGTGGGAAAAGATCTTGATTTTTTTTTGAGTAAGTGAGAAAAGATCTTGACTTGGGTTTATATAAGGTTCTTTCTAGTCTTATTTGTTGAACGGATAGAAAAACAAGGCCCTCGCTCGCGCGCACTACACCCGTTGCCACTTGTTCTTAACTATCTATTTTAAAAATTGTTGATAAAATTAAGTTTGTGGTTTATAACAAGTGATTTATATAACTTAATATTTGGAATAAATTTTGGCCGCCTTCAATCATTGCTTACAATTCGATAATAAATAAAAAAAAATACTCTTTTTATAATTTTCTCAATGGTCCAGCCTCATTGAATTGATATAATCTATATTTAACTGATAATAAATAAATTAATAATGCATTGCAACATGTTTTTCTAATGTTCAGGTTCAATGAATAAGATTGCAAAGCATCAGCAAATACAAACGCAGAAAAGATAAGATCGTTTAAATAAATAATGTGACCATAATAACACCTGCTACTCCATGTGTTTTTTTAGGGCGGGTGGAGAGTTCTATATAAAGCAACCCAACTTAAGCTACGAATCACACTTGTACAAACAAGAACAAAATCTAATAGCAAAAACTCAAAATGATGGCCATCTCCACCATTGCATCTCGTTGGAGGGAACTGAGTGGCGACAAAAACTGGGAGGGTCTCCTCCAGCACCCTCTGGATCCCGATTTCTGACGCTATGTCATTCACTACGGCTAAAGAACTATGGCCGTCGGAGACCTCCTCAACAATGACAACCAATCCAGTGGCTACCTTCATAGTCTGTACCCAGAAGATCAGTTTTTTACAGGCGCTGCTCTTCAAAACAACAACATTTTCTAGTACGTCGTCACCCACTTCATAGATATTGCCAACAATGCCGATCAGTCAGCATGGATCGGGTATGTGGCGGTGACTACGGATGATGGAAAAGTCGGTGTCAGAAGGAGAGATATCTTGGTTGCTTGGAGAGGAACGACAACCGATGCCGAGTGGTTGAGTAATATCATCTTCATTCAAACCTCGCCTTCCGAACTATTTGGTACTGATAACAACGCTAAAGTTCACTCCGGCTTCCTTTCTCTTTACACCGGAACCAACTCCAAAACCCCTATGAGTGCTCGACAGCAGGTAAATAATATCTCCAATCCTGATACAGATACTTGATTGATTTGCAATTCTTCCAAATATATATTATATGTTTTAAGAAATTACAATCAATCTTTCTTTCTCTAGGTTTTAAAAGCAGTACGGGAACTGGTGGACAAGTACAAAGGGGAGGAGTTAAGTATAACTGTAGCAGGCTATAGTTTAGGGGCAGCCTTGGCCACGCTGAACGCAATGGACATCGTCGCCAATGGTTATAACAAGCCCACGGGCAGTTCAACTTCTACACCGTCTGCCGGTTGCATGGTCACGGCGTTTGCGTACACGAGTCCATGCGTTGGGAACGATGGTTTGAAGCAACTGTTCAATACATTCCAAGACCGTCTTCATCTGCTGCGGGTCACAAATGCTAACGATGTTGTTCCTTTGCTTCCGTTTGGAATATTCATATGGCCTTACACCCATTTGGGACAAGAGCTGAAAATCGATAGCAGTAAGTCGGGGTACTTGAAGTCGGAGATGAAACAACCGCCGCCGTCGGAAGTTTCTAATACCGAACGAGGTGGTACTATAGACTTATCGGCTCATAATTTGGATCTTCATCTGCATGCAATTGCTTTGGACCAAACTGGATTCGGTTTGGAAGTTGATCATGATGTTGCACTTGTAAACAAACATTTAGATGGCCTGAAAGACGAGTTCAAGATACCTCCAAGATGGTGGGACAATGGGAATCACAGCAATATGGTTCAAATGGACAACGGCCACTGGAAGATTGTTCAGAGTGCTTAATTATATATATACACAGACACACATGTCTGGGTGTGTTGTTGACTTGGCTTGCCTAAGGAACAACATCATAATATTAATAATTAAAGAATAAGATGCTTGTTTCTGAAAGCCAAAGGTCGAATGGGCTTTGTGTTGTCTGTTTCAGGATGTAATTGGGTTTGTCTAATTGTCTTGTCGTAATGAATAAATCCTCTGTGTGCTGTATAATATCCTTGATTGCTTGTGTAATAATGAATAAAGAACGTATCTTTATCTCATGCTGTTTCTTTTAAGAGGATTGGTGCTTAACTTTCTCTAAAGTTTCTCAGGTTAGGAGGGTAGATGAGATGAAAGTCATGAGCTATTTGAGTGCGACTTGATCAATACTTAATTCAAGTAGATTCGATTTGAACTATAATTTAGGTCAAGTTTTTAAAGAGCTGAGACGAAACACTAGATACCCAACTTTAAAAGCTTGTGAGCAACTTGAAAAAATAATATATTAAAATTTTAGAGTGAGTTTTCATTTTTTCCCAGAAATTTTTATGGCTCGTAGATTTATATTATAATATCCAAAAAAACAGAAAGACCTATTACAGTATACATATTAACTGTTGGACAATAAAGGTTAAATTTGAAATAAATTTATAATAAACGAAAATTGAATTTACAAGAATTTAATAGATCCGAAATAATCGAAAATATGATTGCTAAGGCCTGCTTGGAACACAATTTCCTTAAGACAGATTCGATCACTCCTTGGTGCTTGAGTTCTTAAGTCGTCAGTCTCACATGATACAACATCAGATGATCTTCGACAGTAGAACTACTAAAGAAATCACGAACAGTACTCGAGCCTTTGACTATAACTAGAAAATCAATGCAGTTTTAGAGAAAAGAAAGCTTTTCCAATTATGTCTCCAAAACTGAAAGGAGACCATGTATTTATAGAGAAAATTAGGTTAAACGTGGAAATCAAAATATTCCAAAAATATCCTTCATTTGATTTATATCGAATATTTTACGTGTATAGCAAGCATTATCTCTTTAATATTGAATTTAAGGGAACCAGATATTATCTCTTTAAATTCAGGATATTCACAAAAGATATGTTATCTTAAAGGAAAAAATCAATTCGAAGTGGAAAAATATCCGCAGGTGTAGCGACCTTCTTATTCCTTTTGAAAAAACTCTTTAAGGTGCTTTCGTTTAGAAAAGAAGTCGACTATTAATTATCCCCTAAATCTTGCTTTAAAATGGGGAATTTCATTTGAAAATCAATAAAAACTTGGAGCCACTACTGGCCACTTGGGTAAGGTAGACTGGACACCATAAAATACCAGAGATTCGTTTTGAAAGGGGTCCGAGAGTTGGTTACGTACGGGGAAGGATTAGCACCCCCATCACGCCCGGAAATCGATACCATAATATTTGTTGCCTTTAAATTGATGGAATTTAATTGAAATTTAAATTAAGTTTAATTTGGTGTTCTTAATTGAAAATCAACTTTAATTGCACGAGTTTTATCAAATTGGTGGGTTCGAGTCAATTGGACATTTAATTAATAAGGTTGACGATACATCAGATCATAGACTAAACCGACATCATACAAGCCTGACTGCCGTGTTAGTTTATGGTTCGAATCCCGTACGTCACCTTTAAGCTCAGACTGTAATGATCTTGTCAAGTTTTAGTTTTACTTTGAAGCAGTAAGAATTAATTCAAATATCTGGTCAATATCCTTTGAGCTCGGACTGCTATGACACAAATATCGAAATTAATAAATACCTCGTGTTCCATGATTTAAATCAATTAATGCAAAATAAAAGGTCACATGAATGACAATTAAGGGATGGCAAACAAAGGCTTAAAGATAAACACGCAAAAGGAAGCTCACCCGAAGTCCTAACCTAAAAAGGCCCAAGTTATGGATGATCCGATTAGTGATTTAATTATTAGCTAAGTGATTCTAATATTTAACCCTAAATTGATTAGCCCTAAAAGACTAAAAATCCTAACAAATTATGATGATTAGTTTGAAATTTGATGTCAATCTAAGCTTTGAAGTTAATTTCATCTTAAAAGTAATTAAGAAATGTTCAATCAATTTAATGAATTTAACATTTACTTCAATAAGCTAAAGGTAAATTTAAATTCACTAAATTAATTCGAACCCTAATCTAACTAAGGCTCAAAAAGGACCTAAACCTAGAATTAACTTAATTAATTTAAGAATCGCGCCCCTATGAGACGAGCACATGATCTAAATTAATTAAATTAATTAACTTAATTCTAATCTAAAGCCCAAAAGCCTAAAACTACTAAAACTAGGCCCAAAACCAAAAGCCCAAAACTACTAAAAACTAAGCCCAAAACCAAATGGACTAGCCAAGCCCACCTATACTAAACCCAAACTATCCTAACTAACCAAACTAAGCCCAAAAGAACTATTTGGGCCCAAACTAATCAAACAAGACAAACTAGGCTCAAAACACAAAAAGGCCCAAACTAAACCAACAAGCTCAAACACATGAATATACCTTATAAAAACATATTATATTAAAATTATATTATATACTTTAAAAACATATTATATTTTAAGAAAACTATATATATGTTATATACTTTTATAAAATCACATATATTATATGTTTCAAAAGACCATGTTATATATTGAAAGAAAACAATATATACATTATAGCCTTTATAAAAATATATATTTAAAGAAACATTATAATATATATTTTATATGAAAAAAAACTTCTATTATATATAAACAAACTATATCTCATATATTTTATAAAAAACTATAGGTTATATACTTAAAATTATATATTATATTTTATGCAACTATATGTATTAGATAATATATAAACAATGCATTATGAATTTTATAAAACTATAAAAAGGACTATATTAAGTAGTATTTAAGAACCATAGGTTATAAAAATATAATACATACCATATACGAACCATATACTATGTGTATATAAAAACATATATCATGTATTACATTTAAACCGTATATTATGTATTAAAACCATATATGATAATATATATATACACTACAACAAAACAGGTTTTTAGCGGCGTTCTTTTAGCCTGGCATTTTTTAGCGCCGCAACAATTAACGGCGTTTATGTATTAAAAATGCCACAAAAACTCGAGACTTTTAGCGGCGTTTGATATTTAAAACTCCGGTGATGCTTTATCGTTAGCGACATTTTTTGTATTAAACGCTGCTAAAAGTCTCGAGTTTTTGTGGCCTTTTTTTTCACAAGCGCAACAATAGGTTTGTGTTATAGTGGCATTTTATGTATCAAACGTCGCGAAAAGTGTAGAGTGTTTGTGGCATTTTTTTCACAAACGCCGCAATAGGTCGTGCTATAGTGGCGTTTTCTTTATCAAACGCCGCGAAAAGTGTAGAGTTTTTGTGGCATTTTTTTCAGAAACGCCGCAATAGTTTGTGTTATAGTGGCATTTTCATTATCAAACGCCGTAAGTGATCTTGTTTGTTAGCGTCATTTTCTTGAAGAAACGCCGCTAAGCTTACTGCTTTACCAAAGTACATTTCTAAATGTATACTACCCAAATTTAACATGTAACCATTATCTATAATTACAAAATTGAGTAAAAGCAACAAAAACAAATTCAAGTCTATAACATTAAAGTGAAATATAGTTCAACGTAGTCAAATATAGTTCAACATTATTCATTTCAATTCACACATGAACGAACTTAAAATCAACTAAGATGGCGGATTCTTTGGTTGGTTCTGCCTTAACATCACCATTATTTCTTGAAATTCTTTTTGGAGATTCTGATATGTTGTTTCTCTCTCGGCTTCTCTCTCTGCTCTCTCGGCTTCTTTCTTTCTCTCTCAACTTCTCTTTCAGCTTTTTTCCTTTCTCTCTCAGCTTCTTTCCTTTCTCTCTCAGCTTCTCTCGCTTCTACCTCAGCTTGAAATTGAGTTAACTGTTGTTTTAAATGATTAACTTTTGCTTGGGAAGACTGGCTCTGTGATGACATGTACTGAGACGAGTTAGATCCAAAATATTTTGTTGGGGTAACGAATGATCCTTGGCATCGAACTCGACCATATCTTTCAGGACCGAAAACATCAACAATAACTTGATATTCGATCTCATCCACATTAGCAGAACCATTAGTTGAAGTCATAGCTTCATACTCTATCATTTTCCCTTCAATTTCGCCTGATAATCAATTAAAACAAACATTATTTAAAATAAAAATGTTATACCATTGATAAAATGTTATATATAACATAATCCAAATTTTTTGTCCAATGAATATACCATATTTTTTACAGCTTCAGGAGTCATATGAGAGCCATCATTCTTCGTGTGTGTAATGTCGAAGAGCTTTATCCGTCCAACGTTAGTGCCAGTCGTAAGTTGCTACAACGTATAATAAAAATTAATACTTACGAAAAAGTAATACTTTAAAAAATAATCAAAAATTAAAAAAATAAGACCTCGTTATTAGCTATACGAGCAAAGCTCTTTGACTCGGCGGTATGAGTAAAATTCTGTTGATGTCTGCTAGGAACTCTAATACGCTTTCGATCCTACAATTTAAAATTTGCATTATGTATCAAGCCAATATTATAATGACATAGTATTATTTTTTAAAGTGCATCGATCATACCTCTCATTTCGTTGAACTCCGAAACCTTACTGCATCTTTCCATTGATATCGAAGAATTCCTGGTGGGACATTTTGTAGCTTCTCTTGAAGGTTGAGATTATTCTTGAAATATGTCTTTTTTAAAAAGCTCTTATTGTCTCTCCATTTCTTTCCTAATGCATGCTTCACATAATCTTCGGAGGCCTCTAAAGAAAATTTATCCTGCAAATTACATAATCAAAGTAAATATAAATATTACTATTGAACTGTAAATGATTATCTATTACAATGACATTATTACCTTAACAAGATCCAGAGCCTAGTTTTTGTTACTATTCGGCATCTGACGCCATGACTCATAGTTGATCGGCAAAATTGCAGCATTGCGTGCAACAATGCCTAAGTAACTGCCAAGAACACCTGCTTCTGCCCCAATGGGTTGACCGACATCGTTTCTTGAAACTTTCACATGTTCCCCAACAGGAAGATTGTATAATTCAGTCAACATCGTGTGCCCTCTAGTCTTGTGCCTTTGACCATTTCCAACTATATAAGAAACTATTCAGTAAAATTTTTAAAATCAAGTCAATAATAACAAACAGCTCACATTCAAATAAAGTGTTGAACATACCTTCAATTTCTACATTTTCAACTATTTCTGGAACTTGTGAAGAACCAACATCCGACAAATCATCATTATTTGTTTCTTCCTCCACTCTTGGAACTTGAACAATCCGCAGATCACTTAACTTCCTCCTAGGCATAATATCTGCAATAAACAGAAAACAATTTTAGTAACCAGAGAAAACAATACTATTAATGTATTTATTCGAAAGCAATTTAGAAGTAATAATATTATAAATTAATAAGTTAATATATAATTCTTACTACATTGTTATGCAGCCAGTTTTCATTAAAATCTTCATCAATGTCCTCTCGAACCCTTTGGAATTGTAAACTGGAACTAGTGATTGTTCCATCTAAGTTTTGTGCTGCAAAAGGAAAAGTTCTGATCTTGTTTGAATGTCATCTATACTTCCATCCCCGATGTCTATCAAGTCTCTAGGGGTGTTACGAAGTACAACATTCCAACCCGCTTTCATTGGATCATGACAATAAAAAACCTGTTTGACTTGAGAAGGAAATACATACGGTTCGTCTATCAATTGTTGACCTGTGTGAATTAATCGAGAGAAGTTCACCATTGTAAAACCAAACTGATCTCTTTTAATGCCTCGAGTAGTATTTACATCAGCCCTGTTACAATGAAATAACACAACCTTTTGTTGCCATAATAATCCAACTCAATAATGTTTGTAATAATTTCATAATATTCTACATCTCCCTCAACAAGATGATTGTCCCTAGCACTAGCATAACTTTTAGTTGAAGAAGTAACAACTACTCCACAATTTTATGTCATCCTTAATCTTTTCCGAGATTTTGTGTGGAACCTAAACTCGTTCATGAGAAAGACATTATATCTTTTAACAATTCTATTCGGACCCTGAGAAAGCCATTTAACCTCTTTACGAACTTCTCTCCCACACCAAACTTATTACACGTAAAGGGTAAATTAGTTTCTATGAACAAGAAAAGTTATTAGGTACATGTCGTACAAAGATTTAGTTGTTTACCGTCTTCCCTAACCAGACATGGAAAGTTTTTATGAACAACTTATGAATCTTTCGTTGATGTAATCTGCGGAAGCGTACACGAGATTGCAACTTTTCTTTAAACTCACTATAAAGTAAGTTACGTGGTTAAAGAATGAGAAATATACAAGATGAAGTGAATACATTATAACTTATATAAACTTACGTGCATAAGGGCTCTATTGAGTCATGATGGAAAAGAATATATCGATGTGCTTGTACCTATGACTTGTCATCTAACTGTGCAATTTCAACTTTACCGAGTGGTTCCCCAAAACTTCCAAACAAATAAGTCTCAACTAAGTTATCAGTACTGCACACTTCATTTCTATTTGGTCTATTAAATCTCGTTTCAACATCTTCCAGATATCTTGAGCAAAAAGTCAGACACTCCTCTACTAAATACCCTTCAACAATTAATCCTTCCGGATAACGCTTATTACGACAGTAAGACTTCAACTTACACAAGAACCTAGACATGTAATAAACACAACATTATATAAATAGTAGTAATTAAAAGAAATATTCAATATTGATTGAATATATATTAAACATTTTGCACCTCTCTATGGGATACATCCATCGATAGAAAACTGGTCCACCAACTTTAGCTTCGTAAGGGAGATGAACCAACAAGTGCACCATAATTGTGAGGAATGAAGGTGGAAATATCTTCTCTAAGTTGCATAAAGTCAAGGCGATTCGTTCTTTCAGTCTCTCAGGTTCTTCAACTATTAGAACTTTCCCACAAAGAGCTTTCATTATATTGGAAAGTTTAATTATACAAGATAACACCTCATTTGACATACAACCGCGTAATGCATCTGGCATTAAATCTTGCATCAATATGTGATAATCATGTGACTTTAGAGAATAAAGTCTTTGATCTTTAACACTGACACATCAAGATATGTTTGATGCATACCCATATGTGACCTTTTATCTTTCAACACTTCTTTTTCTTTCTTCGACATCGCAAAAGTAGAAGGTGGTAACGAAGATTTTCCATTAGAAAGTACATGAGGATGAAGATCGTGCCAAATTTCGATGTCAACTAAGTCAAGTTGACTCTTTATATTATCTTTAGATTTTCCATCGACATTGAGAATGGTCCCGATAATATTCTCACAACCATTTTTCTTAATGTGCATGACATCAAGAATATGTCTCAAAATGTTATGCTTTCAATAAGGAAACTCAAATAAAATACTTTTCTTTTTCCATAATTCCATTTGGACCATCCTTTTCATCAGACTCATCATCACTAAGCTGCTCAACCTCACGGTCATACAACTCTTTTGTGTTTTTCTTTGATCATGGGTTTGGTGGTTGGCTCGTCTTTCCATAAGTGAACTTGATATGTTTCAACATGGACGAGATATCAGACCCGATTGTTTGGTCAGAAGCTTTTCTGAACTCTTCAGTACCATCAAACATATTCTTTTGGTATCTAAATCTATGATTTTCATCTAACCACCGACGATGTCCCATGTAAGAGAACTTCTTCCCATTATACAACCACTTCGAACATGTCTGTGCAGCACAACAAGGACAAGCATAACAACCTTTGGTACTCCACCCAGATAAATTTGCATAAGCAAGGAAATCATTAATGGTCCACAATAAAGCTGCAAGCAAATTAAAGTTCTCTTTCTTCAACACATTATATGTTTCGACACCCACCCATAATTGTTTCAACTCTTCAATAAGAGGTTGCATATAGATGTCAATATCATTCCCGAGACCTTTCTCACCTGGGATTATCATGGATAAGATAAATGATGATTGTTTCATGCAAATCCACGAGGGCAAGTTGTAGGGAACAAGCAGAACATGCCAAGTACTGTACGAAGTACTCATGATTTTAAAAGGATTAAACCCATCAGATGCAAGACCGAGCCTAACATTTCAAGGATCTCTTGCAAAACTTAGAAAATTTTGGTATTTTTTGTGTCCCCATTCATCCATCGAGATTTAAATCATACATGACAGGATTCTTGGTATTTTCGATCACCCCAATACAACATGCAATCATTCGGGCAACTGTGTATTTTCTCATAACCATGGCCCAAATCCTTTGTCATTTTGTTCATATCTTTACCGGATTGAGAAATTTTAGCAAAAAGAAATATTTCTCTCAAAAACTCTAATAACTGCGTAAAAGAGTTACCGGTTCACCCTCCCAAGCATTTTAAGTGGAAAAGGCGAATACAAAAAGAGAGTTTTGAATATTTCGATCCCTCATAAAATGGTTTATTCATTTTATTAATCAAATTATAAAACTTTGTCGTTTCTCCATTTGGCTTTTCATCACATCCGCTTTTTCCCATCTCGGTGAAATCATTAACATCAATATCACAATCATCTTCTCTAATAGGTTGATGATAATCGTGCATATTAAATGCATCTCACAACATACCCTCCATGTCATCTTCTCTAAGAGATCAACGATGAGAATTAGGAGGATAAGCTGGATTACTCGTGGAAGAAGCTTTACAAGATGTCAACTCTCCATGGAATACCAATTTTCTATAGCCCGGAACAAAGCCATAAATAATTAGATGTTCGTATACAACTTCACGAATGTGCCAATTAATGTTAGCACACTTCTTACAAGGGCAAAGAATCATATTCTCTTGGCTTGCATTTGCAAAAGCTAAATTTAGAAAAGTTTCTACTCCATCTCGATAGTTAACGCTTACCCTTGACAAATTCATCCAACTCCTATCCATTTTGTATTTCTATAATATCTATTTCAAATGTTAATTGTTAATACTATATATTCAAATTTATTATTTTAAATTAATAACTGTAGATAAAAAAATTAAAAGTCTGCCAAGTTGAACCTAATATGGTGCATATTTGAAGGATGAAGAGAGATGTAACTATTACAATACCAAAGTAAAAACCAAGAAATGGTCAATAAATTCAAGATAAAGATGCCTATTCAGAAATGGTCATATCATTAGATTTTTAGTAAAGAAATGGTCAATAAATGTTGGAACAATAAGCATAATGAAAGAAATTGGTTTTCAACTGTGAAAAGCATACCTATTGGAAGCAACTTGGATATCACTTTCGTCTACCCAACTATTAAGAGAGGTAAATGAGCCGCCAAGAAAGAAAAATAACGATAAGCATTAACAAATAAAATAGATGTACCAAAGCCTAATCACAAGGAGAAATATTTGGTTTTGGATGGATAAAGCCAAATAAAAAAATAATTGAACCCAATCAAATTATTTTATTACTAAAAATGAGTTTGGAAAGTGAGTCAAGAAGGAAGAAATTGAACATTGCATGAAAAGTTAAATAATTCCTTGAGTCAACACTGATGGCACAAAAAAATAAATAAAGTTTTGTAGTTTTGATTTCCACAGAAGTTAAACTCCCTGAGTTCGCCGGAGCTGCAAAATAAATAATGCAGATTTAGCTTAGGTAGCACTGGCACTGATTAGTCCCAAATACACTGCAAACCCCATGAAGTTTGGGATTTTTTAAAAGAAAAATAGTTAAAAGTCTTTGCTTTCATAGTTGCCTAAATGCTATTTGGAAATGGACCTTTTAGTTTAAGAATAATAAGGATTTAGCTTAGGTAGAATGGTAATATTTTTATTTTATTTTGGAAGCAGACAATATTGAACAACGTTTATTATTATTTTTTTAATTTTTTATAGCCACTGCAATCCAGTCCAGTCTTGTTTAATTTGTACCATTAAATGGGCCATATATACGTATTGAATTGGATGTTAGCTACTTCCAATGAATGACCTATTGGCTCTTGAGAAAATTCGAAATAGAAAAACCCTCAAATAGTCTTACAGACTCTTCAAATTATCTGCTTTTCCAGCATAATCAGATGACAATCTGCAAAGTGAATATCATTACGGGCTTATATCTACTAAAAACTCAAAAGAACAATATGATTTTCTTTCCTTGTACAAGCAAATTCCAAAGACATTATGCACCACAACCATCATTTAATCCATAATACAACACACAAATAACAAAACCCAGATTACTTGATTCTGATTTGGAAGCAAAAAAGAAGGAAATTATCTTCTTTTTCTCTCATGTCCCCCTTTTTAGAAGTAAATTTGATCAATATTTACTACAGCACTAAATGAGATACAAAAAAGTAAATTGACTGTCCATAATGCAAAAACCAATTAACAATTAAAGACAAAACATATTCCCTAATCAGATTCAGAGCTCTATCCAAACAATGTTCCAGAAAGTAAATTTTGCTCTTTTAATTCTGCAAATCTCACTCTTCCAATGATTTCTAGTTCAAAGGCTAGCTACACAATAAACAATCAAGAAACTAAGAAAACAAACAAATAAAGAAAGAAAGAAGGAATCATCCTAGAAATTGATCGGATCCTAGAAATATAATTGACAAAGGTTTGGGAGTGAAAGACCTGGCAGCAGATGGAACTGAGTATCTTTCAACGACTTTCCTTTCTCTTGTAGGTCTGTCACTACTCGGTGTCACAGGCTCTTTCTTCTCAGTTGAATCTCAACTATTTTTCAGCAGATGAACTTCCGGTGTTGGCTTGCTTACTGGTGCGACCGAGTGGCCTAAGGGACGGTCGACAGCGAGCAGCACGGCCAGGATCGATGGCGATGAGCAGCACGACAAGGAGGAGTAGGAGCGCTTAGGAATTTTTGCACGATTTGGGGATTTTTGCACGATGAACGTGTATGAGATTCAGGGATATAATTAACCGAAACGGTGTGTTTAACCTATAGTGGCGTTTATGAAACCAAACGCCACTAACCTGAAACATGTGGCGTTTATGAAACAAATGCCGCTAACTCTAAACCTATTGTGGCGTTTATGAAACAAAACACCGCAAATCCTAAACTTATTGTGGCGTTTACTGAACCAAACGCCGCTACTCCTAATCTTCTTGTGGCGTTTTATAAAAAATGCCACTATATGTTACTCTACGGTGGCGTTTGCTTTAAAAACGCTGCAAACTTTGCCATTTTATGGCGCTCATCCATTAAACGCCGTAATAAGTGAAATATTAGCGGCGTTTGTTTCAAAAACGCCACGAAAAGCGCCGCTATATATCAAGTCTAGTGTAGTGATATATATTAAAACTATATATTGTATATATATTATATGTAGCATAACAACCACATGTTAAAGAAAAACATATAATATATGTTATAAAAACTTACTATATGATAATAATATACATAATACGTACAAATACCATATCATAAGCATAAATAATTCAGCATACATATGTACCTAAAATAGAATGTAAATACACTATACGTAAAATATATACATACCATATGATAACACAATCCATAGTATGTATACACAAAAGTATAACTAAGGTTAGGAAAGTACCAAGCCCAAATAAATTAGGCTGTAGACTGTTGGGTTGTTGCTGTTGGAGCGGTTCACCGTTCGAATTCGGGGCGGGTTGGATTCGGTTTGACCCGAGGACCTCATGGGTCAACAAGTTAAAAGGGTCACTTTCCCTTTTTCTCATTTCACTCTTCTTTCCCCCAAAACAAAGAGTCCATCAATTCTCTTCAAGCCCTAGCAGCCACCGCTCTTGATCCGCCATTCTCTGTCGCTTTGGTATCGGTTCGGCGAGTCACCACCACCAGCGTGAAGCTCATCTTCTCCTATTCCTTCCTATCCTAGTAGATTTCACCAAAACGGCCACCAACGTCTTGAAATCGGATCGAACCCACGTAGCCTATAGAGTCCCGATTCGCCGCCATCCACCGTTAGATAGCGATGAAACCGGGATATGTTGCTCCCCAGTAGCTGCGCATCTTTCTCACCATTGGGATTCACCGTTGGAGTCTTTGATTGTCGAAAAACACCGAAAACCGATATGGGTAACCACTTTTCCCTATTTCCCTTTTTTGATTCGAACCAAAAAGTAAAACAACAATCTTAGAATTTTTTTTGTTACCTTTGATCATAAAAAATCACTTGCTTTTCTTTTTTGATTCAAAAAAAGATGGAAAAACAACTTTGGTATACTTTTTCTTTCTATTGATTCTTGAATCTCTGTTCAAACCCCCTTACAAAATGGATTATCTTACATCTTTATATCTGATTTGTTTCCCTATTTTTATTACATTTGTTAAACTAATCCTACTGTTGATGATGATGGCCTGACAATCCCCTTATTTTTCTATTGTTTTCTATCTTGTATGGTAGTTGGGGAGAGAAAGTGGTGGCGTGATCTCCGGTGACGAGCGGAATTGTCAATCTGGACACGTGGCAAAATTTGCGTAGGGCGTGTGGAAGGCGAAGAGTCAACGCGTGGGCTTCACATGCGCGTGAAAGGCGAAGGCTCCCGAGCATGATCTCCACTCGCGCCAGTTGGAGGATGTCGTGGATTCATCTGGCCTGTTGGATCAGATTTGATCCAACGGTCACAAGGTGGCTGCGCATAAACAAAAGGGTTCATCAAATTAGTTTTTAGGGTTTTAGGTTTAAATTGTTTTGGGCCTAATAGGCTTTGTGAATATTAAAAGGGTTTGTAATGGACTTGGACTAATAAATTAGGTTTATATTTGTCATTTTATATTTGTTTATTTTTATTATCAGCCCATTTTATAATATAATAACATAACATAATTGCATAAATATATAAACAAATATACTTACATATAATATAAAAATATTAATACACATTACATATACACATAATACATACGTACATACACATAATAGCATATATATTACTAATGCATGCAATAAACACACACATATAAACATACAAACAGACATTTATACCTAAATAGATAATAAACATACATACACCAAACACATAATAAAGACACATATCTAACATACATATAACAACACATATGTGCATAATACCTATACACACAATACAACCACTTAGCATCATTATTTTATTATCACAAAATAGTATATATATATAAGAGGCCCATTACTACAAAAACAAAAATAAAATGGGTTCACCCCGGACAAAATTAATGATTACAGCTGCCCCTCTTTGCTTATCCTCGTGGAACAAAGATAAAGCAAAGACCATAAGCACTAATTTTGTCCTACTTCCCTGTCGGACGATTTGCTTTTTCGAAATGGCAGCGGGCAAATCCAAATAATTTGTTTCCCTAAGCGGCAGAAAACCAACTGAGTGACGCTGGTAGGTCCTTCTGAAGTGGCAGTAAACAAACCAACTAGCTTTAAAATGACTCATTCTTTCAAAATGGCATTGAATGAATCCAAATAACTTTGCTTTCCCTAAGTGGCAGAAAGCAAACTGAGTGGCGCTGGTAGGTCATTCCGAAGTGGCAGCAGACAACCATCTAGCCTTCAAATGACTCATTCTTCCGAAATGGCGTTGAATGAATCTAAATAACTTTTTCCTAAGGATTGAGATAAAATGTGCTGATGCGCCCCTCCGACATGGTAGGGAGCCATCGGCAATTTAGGTACCTGCCTCCTTCGCTATGAAATACTGATATGGCAAGTTTGTACTCCTTTTCGTCGTTTAATCTTCTTCTTAGGAGATATTTGACCAATCTTTCAAATATTTTGGACCATCGGTTACTTCCTTTTCCTTGGCCCATTGGTCTTGATCTTTTATTGCTCTCCTCTTTATTTCTGTGTAACGGCGGTTCTTCACCTCACATTTGGGTTCAACCTTTTATTCCCCATTCTCTTGAGCTTTTGAACCTTTTTGCTCTAAAGTGCCTTTACATGTTTTTTATTATTTTTATATTTTTTGAGTTTTTTCTTTCTTCTTCTCTCTTTCCTTCTTTCTTCTCCTTTTTTCTTTTTTTTCTTCCTCTCTTTTGGGTACCCTTATGAGTATTCGCCTCTAGTCCTTCAGATTCTGACATGAGAGACATTCGTTGTCCTTTCTTGGCAGGCTTTGTCAATCTCATATGTAATGTTCTTCCGCCTTAGTTTTAGCAGATTCTTTCCACGTCTTGAAATAAGTGCTTGTTTTGTCTTGCTTCCTTGGCTTCGGCCTTTAGATTACGAGTACTTTTGAAAACTTCTCGCTCTTCCACGGTTGATTTTTTCCAGACTACAAATTCCTTTATGCCCCAATTCCTATTGTGTTTACACCTTAGCATCATTCTTGGATAGTTTGCTCAAGGCCCGAAAGTCTTGACGAGAAAACAAATCGACTTCCAAAGCTCAAAAGCTACTCTCTTTGCTATAAAATTATTTGATCAAAGCCTAATGTCTGGAGTTGTTATTCTTACTGCAGAATTCTTCATCCCTCGAGGTCCAAAATTGCTGAAGGTAAAAGCTTCTCTCCTCACGTTGGATTTCTTCAATCTTCACCAATGTTGACGAATTATGGATTCTTCTCGAATATGAGCAAGCTCTTCTTATTACAAACTTCTTACATTACCCACAAAGATTTCACATCTTCTTTGGGTTCTTTTCATCATGAATTTCTCATCTTCCTATCAAGGTTGAAGTCTGAACAGTTCTTTTTATCATAGTCTATGCGTCTCTCTGGATGAGCTCGCATCATCCTCTTTTTGGCTAAGCAAGTTCTTCTTCTCGAAAACTTTTTGAATCTTTGTTGAGTGAGTTCTTCTCATTAGTGACTCATCATCTTTACTGAGATCTACCTCTCTAATAGGGAAGCTTCAGGCTAAAATCTTTTTCAATCTTTGAATCTGTCAAAAACAACCAAAATGGTTTGATGATATGAGTTAGCATGTTCCTATCCTAGGGATGTCTAACTAAACATGATGCATGCATGAAGTCCCTTTTAGAGCTGTTGGAAAAAAATCATTGCTTTCTGATCAATCACCCTTAACCTCCACAACTTTTTCTGTCTACGTTAAGTCTTCACTTGTATCTTGTCTCGAAAGGATATTCCTGGCCTATACTGATTTGACTAAGATCTGTCACTACCTGAAGTACATCTTCGAAACACTATCCCACTCAACTTGGGTTTCGTTATTTTCTCTTTATTGACTCTTCATGCCAGGTCCTCTTCATTCTCAATATCGGGGTGAACACATGCCCCTGAATCTTCCAAATCTTTCTTATTTCCATGAGGTCCATCTTCACCTTTTATTTACTGAATCTTCCTTCTTCGTTCTTCTTGAAAGGAGGTGTTGACTTACACTAGTCAGAATATTATTACCTTTGCTTAACTCGGGCTTAACTGTGGCTTCTTTATAGACTCTTACATGATGATGTCTCTTGCAATCTCCTCGTTCGAGGAACTCGTGTCCTTTAGATTTCTAGATTTTCCTCATTCTCAAATTTCTGAACGATCTAGCGTAGGAGATCTTGCAACTATTTTTCCTATAGTCATTGAAAAATTATGTTACATCAACCATGTAGACCCTTGATCTAACGTTGTATAGAAGAGCCTTCATCGTCAAATGTTTGAACAAATTCAAGGTAATGACATCATTGTCTCCCAAGATTTCTTAAGGAAAAGTGATCAAGCCATAAATTTCAACGCGAATGATCTATTTTCATGACCCCATCCGGGTGTGTAGGAATGCTCCCATGAAAAGAATGTGTTATCTCAACGATTTTGAATCGAACTTTTGCCCCAACCTTTACTTATTCCAGCTAAGGTTCAAAGCTTTGATAGGATAATCATGTGAGTTCAATGGCTTTATGTAATCCTAGTCCTTACAAATACTTTTTTGATCGCACAAAGGGGGATACTCCTCAACTATAGATATCGGGTCCTTCCCGTTAAAAACGGAGCATCAAAAAAGTAGAATTCCAGAGTTTAAAGATGGCTCGAAACGAAAGTTGATTGACTTGTACATATATCAAGTGTGCAATGTCACTATAATTTTTACAGAATCGACTTTTCAATCATCGTTGTAATTCGTATTGTTGTAAGCTGATGCTTAATAAACGGTCATCTTGTACAATTTGGGTTAACTCCTAACCAATGTTGGGCGGCTGAGTCGAGGCCTTTCTTAAGATACCCCATTTTCCTGATCTTAGTAGTACCATTGGTATGATCCTGCTTCCATCTCAATGCTAGGCCGAAGGCATGCCCTATGAGTCTTCCAATTTTCAATAAAACTCAATCTTCATTTTCTTGAGCCAACCGAGGTCTTATGGTAGATCCTCATTTCAGGTCCTTAAACCATGTAGCATGAAAGGCTTGCTATTATTCCTTTCAAAAGCATTGATAGGCTTGCATTAGGTTGATTACGTACATACTTGACCTCGTACCCCAAACTCCATTCTAAAAGCACGGAGATATCTTATTCTTTTTATTTCTCTCTTTTCTTTCTACTTTATTTTCTTCCTCTTTTTCCTATCCCATTCTCTATCCCTCTCTCTTTTACATCAGTTTGCTAATCATCATTTGAACAAATGATGCTTCTTGGGTTAATATACAAAATTAAAATTAATAATGAAAGAATAAAATGCTCCAGATATCAAATGTTCCAGATATCAAATGCTTCTTGGGTTAATTGTGGTATTTGCTTGATCTATTCAACTACTACTCCTTCTAGTTCTCATCATCTTTCTTTATTCATAAATATGTTCAAACCTTCCAACCTTGTTTAGCCCATAGAACATGGAAAATGTTATTATAAGAATTCTAATTGTAAGTGTATGTTTCTGATTATAATTATATTGTGTCAGTGTCCTCAAAGATTTATCTCCGGGACTTATTCAATTTGTTCATTCATTTCCTTCTCCCTAGGGGAATTCAACTCGTCATGGTCCTTTTTCTCGAGGATAATGATGGAGCATACAACAATGCCCCAAGTTACTCGGCATAGTCACGACATTGAAAATATTACCATCACTCATGAAGCAAAGAGTTTCAGGCATCAGCGGAGTACCCCAGAAATTCCACACTCATATCCGAAAATGCCTATTACCAGGTTTCGAACATTGGAGCGCTTTTTGATTAATGCATATTGCAGGCTTTGAAAGTTAAATCAATTCGTTTTATTTCAAAACACTCTATTTTTCTTTTTAGGCACATTCAAGCAACTCTTTTTGGGCTCTCCTAAGAGATTTTCTTATCGTCGAACATCATCAAAGGAATAGTAATCTTGCTTCTCGCGCTTTCCGACCAAAGCTGATAGAGGGGAATCACTCTTTATCGTTATCACAACATTCAACTGATCTCTTCAATTAGAATCAATACCATATCATGCATGTGATATCCGAGGGTCTACGAGGGGAAGAAAGAATATATACATATACCTACTTAAGAAAAGAGCATCATTTCTTTGAAATAACAAGAGCAAACATAACATGACTATTTACAAAAGATCACCACTACTATCTACGGGTAAACAAAAGCAAAGTTAACACACATAGAGAAATAGATAAAGCAAAAACATAAAAACATTGATAGAATGCCCTAGAAATCCTTGACCCTTGCGATGTTGGTCACTCATCCCGACGTTTCAAACCTTCCCAAAAACTTGGCTTCTTTTTTAAACTTAGGTCTTCCATTCTCAAAGGAAATCACTCCGTTCTTGACAAGTTCATAGATCTTGCTTTTCAGAAACACACATTCTTCTGTTGTATGGCCAAAGTCACTGTGATGATATTCACATGTAACCTTGACACCAAACACATTGGGATTGAAATAGGCATACCGTTTTGGGGGAGGTAGCCTCAAGAGTTTGTTTTGAACTAACAAAGGTAACAGCTCTGAATTTGTCATTGGGAATAACATCTTTGTCCTCTCGTCATTTCCTCTTGCAACATGCATTTTAGCTTTCTTTCCCCCTTTTTTTCTTAAATAGGGCTCCCTTTCTTTGAAGACATCACTATTATCAAGGCATGGCGCTTTTGTGGACATTTTTAGGACTGCTTTGGTACTTTTAAGAGAGTTCAGAACCAAGCCTTCCATGGAACGGTTGTGATTATGATGGCTACTGACGTTTTCAAATCTTGCCGATGTCGACAGCTTCGCCTCATCCACCTCTTCTATCACGACAACCGATCTTCTCCTAATTTCACAGTACCAGCCACAGCTGGAAAATTAATCTTTAGACGTGGACTCCTTGTCTCAAATTCTAATACCCTGATATCTAAGAGATGATGAAATTTACGCTTAAAACTCATACATCTCTCGATGGAATACCCTCGAGTTCCGGTATGGTAATCGCAATGATCTTTCTCGCTGAACCAACTCGGATATAGAGGTGATTGGGCTTTGACCAAGCATGGCACCACCAATAGAGCATGTAGCAGCTTGGAATACAAATCTCGATAAGTAAAAGGACTGGAGTGAACTGGAAGTCCTTCGATTCTTCCTTCTTTTCTTGAGCCTTGGAAGCCTGACTAACCGACATCTGATGAGGTTTTGGAATCAAAGACATTAAAGGTTGATCGTGTGGTTGCAGGGATGACAATTTAGAAGACAGTGTAGTCGACATCCTCATCCTCTTGTTGCATATTGTACCTTTCTCAAGGGACAAGATTTTTTGGTTCTTCGTTTGCCGGCATAGACAGGATTTTCAATGGAGAGTCTTCGACCTTATCCAACGCCAAATCGGTTGGATATTCGGTGATACATGCTATCTCATATTGGATAATGATAGCTTGGTCTTCACTAGATTAAATCTACTCCTCTATGAAGTCACAATCCCAATTCTTACCCTCTACTTGCACAAAAGAGTATTCTTTCATACTGATAAGTGTTTAAAAGTACTATTTTTCTTACCCTTTTTACTCATATTATTGTTAGACTTAGGCGCATATTAGTTGCATAATTAGCCATTCATGCATTAATCCATGTTTCCTTCCATCGTTGAGCTTGATTACATAACTTGGTAGTTTTTGTGGAAAAGATGCTACTTTGGTGTGTTTTGTGTGTATGTGCAGGATCACTTGCCAAAGAAAGGCTAGAGCTAGTTGCCAGGGAAATGCATGAAGGATATGCCGAGCTAGTTGCCAGGGCAATACATGAAGGAGACACCGAGCCAGTTACCATGGCAATTGTCGACAAGAGCAAAGGTGATATGGTAGTCGAAATTGATGACTAGACAAGCCCAAGATGACGTGGAGCAAAGCCCAAACCCAAAGGAATTTGATTTCCATGCAGAGATTAAAGAAGAATTAAATTCTAAGAATATAGGAGAAGTTCTAGTAGGAATACAATTATAATAAAGAATTATATTCTTTAAAGATAATTTAATTCCAACTTAAACTCCTCCTCAAAGAAAGACTTTGGCCTAGCCCTATAAATAAAATGGAGATTTCGACAATTCATAGAGAGCAAGAAGAGGGAAAATTTCGACAACTCCAAAGGGAGAGATGAGAGAAATTTCGACAAGAGAGCAAGGGGAGAGAGTTCGATTTCTTCTTCTTCTTCTTTGCTTCCATTAGATTCATGGTTTGGGGATTATTCTTTGTATATCTTTTGAACCCAACCATGAACTAACTTGATTGGTTGGGGTTATTGTGTTTTGTTGTTGTGAGAAACAATTGGATTTTGTTTGGGTAATAAGAGTTTGCACTTTTCTATTCAAGGTTTACTCATTCTTGGCTTTTATTCTTATTTGCGAGTGAATTGGGAGAGGATATCGTAACTCCATCTATTTATCTAATATCGGGAGAGTTAGATTCAAGAAACGAATGAGTATGGTCTTTATTCAATCCATTGATGGTGAAGATTAATCCGGCTTAGGAATAAGTTAAGGATTTCAACGTCTAAGAGGAGCGCAAGATTGGTTGTTGTTCACCCTTGATTCACGCAGGGATGTATTATCAAGGCATGCAAAAGTAGCTAGAGTTTCGACTTAGGGATAAGAAGAAACCATTGAAGAACGCTCTACCGAACCTTGAAGTTGCTGCCCAGACGCCCAAGTAGTTGCCCAGCTAGTTGCCCAGGCAACCATCGATTAGTTGCCAAGGCAACCTCGCTGTGCAAGTTGCCACGGCAATTGAGTTGCCCTTGCACTCTTTTACCAAGACGATCCAATCGGCTATCACACCTCAACTCACGATAACCTGGCCTATTCTCTATTTTAATTTCATCTATTCTTTTAGTTTATTGCTTTTACTTTACTCGTTAAAATCAACTCCTACTATCAATTGTGTTTTTACTTTTCACAGTGCAGTAACTTAAGCAAAATGGCCCAAACCAATCCATGTGGAGACGATACTCGATACTCGTATCACTTTATTACTTGCTATGTGTATACTTGCACATTTGCGTAGCACTTATCACACGCAACAAGTTTTTGGCGCCGTTGCCGGGGATTGGCAATTGGTGTTAGTTGTTTTTGTTATTGCATTTTTTTCTCTTAGTTTTACTAACTTTTCTTATTGTTTGTTTATAAAAAAAAAAAAATTAGGTGCGTTACAAGTTAAAGGACATCAACATGTCGGGAAATAAAAGCCAATCTATTCGAGAGATGATGTTGGAAGATATGAATCAATCCAATCAAGAGTTCCTTGCACCCTTTGATGGTTACCTATACCAACCGAGAAAAGCCCAAAAAACTTATACCATGGAAAAATCTTGTGCTATGTGTGGAGAACATCATGTGTTTGAAAATTGCCCTCACATTTTCGGTGCATATAACTACATGGAGGACCATAGAGGGAACCAGCATCAAAACTCTTCATGGTATGGTCAAAAAGCTCAAATTTTTTTTTACCATAACAATTTTGCCGCAGCAACAGATATGCCATGGCAATGTAGTCCTTTTCAAGAGCATTCCAATTCTTTGGAGGAAACATTACCAGCTTCCTTGGCTAGACTTGACGGATCAATTGAAGAGATTCGAGAGCTATCAAAGTCTATGGATACGAGGATAGCTCAGTGGGATGCAACCTTAGGGGATTCAGAAGATCAATTGGGGAGATCCACATATGTCATGGATAACATGCACCAACAATTCATTCCTAGGGATACTGACGTCCCAAGGCAAGAGGATAAGGAGCAATGCAAAGAAAGCTCTCCGATGTGTGGGGAACGACTAGAACCTCAAAGTCAAGATGATGCCAATGAGAGAGACTGCCCAACACATGATGAGCCTGAACAACAAATTGCCTCGGCAATGATTGAGGAGCCTGAACAGAGCAATGTCGCGACAATACTCAGTGAAGCTGAGAACAACAATACTACAGCAAATTCTGAGGAACCTGATGCCCAGAAGGTTACAACGTTGATGTTGAAGCAGGAATCTGTAGATTGCTCTCATCTACAATTGCCACGACAATTACACGACCACATGCAAGATCAACGGGATGATAATACTTTGCCAATGGAATATGAGCAGGTAATGGTTGAACCTTTCGAATTCTTTAAAAGCTCACCTAGTCCATTGCAGGTATGTCTTGAGGAACCGAGGTTGGTAGATTTGAAGTCATCGAAATCTCTACTGATGGAGATGTTTGAGAGGCCAAAAGAAAACGATGTTTGGATTCGTAAAGCTTTTCAGAAAATTGGTTCTTCCATTGACTTAAAGCAAAATTTGACAACTGATTGCCACGGTAATTGGATTGAGAAGCAATTGCCACGACAACAAAGGCTACATCTAACCATGATAGAAGTCGACAAGAATGAGGTAATTGAATGGTTGAGAATGGATATAATTTTTCCTATTAATATATTTGTGCCTTCAAGAATAGTAGCAAGGTGGAGAGTATACATGGACTACAAGCGAACAAAGAAGAAAGACACCTGCACCATGGTAATGCAAAAGGGAGTAGCTGGGAGCACATTGGCCCAACTCTTTTTGGAAAATATTGTCACCCGATGGAGGGTACGAATAGACTATAAGAAGTATCGGAAACGACTCTCCTCAAGTTTTCTCAGATATGCAGTAACATTAGAAGATGCATGATGGCACTCTTTTCAGACATGGTCGAAGACCTCCTTGAGATCCTCATGGATGATTTTTCCATTTTTGGTAATGAGTTCGACAGTTGCCTCGGCACCCATTGTCATTCCACCAGATTGGACGCCACATTTTGAGCTCATGTGTGATGCAAGTGATTTCGCAGTAGGAGCAGTCCTAGGCCAACTCACAAGGAGGAGGATGCGGATTTAGAGATATGCGATGCATTCCTGGATGAACAACTTTTAGTTGCCTCGGCAACCCTTGACGCCTCGGCAACCCTCAACGCCGTAGCAGCTCCTTATATGCACACCTCGGCAACCCATGACGCCTCGGCAACCATGGATGTGCATGCCTCGGCAACCCTCGACGCCACGGTAACTACCGATACGCATGCCTCGGCAACCATGGATGTGTATACCTCGGCAACTCTAGACGCATACGCCTCGGCAATCTTGGGAGTAATCGCCACGGCAGCACATGCCTCGACAATACCCTGGTACGCGGATTTAGTTAATTTCCTTGTTTGTGGTATTTTACCTTATGGCCTTACTCACCAAGGGAAGAAGCGGTTCCGCCATGATGCTAAGCATTACTTTTGGGACGAGCCTCTTTTGTTTAAACAATGTGCAGATCAGGTTATAAGCCGATGTGTCCCTGAAGAGGAGTAACAGAATGTACTTCGACAATGCCATTCTTCACCCTATGGAGGACATTTTGGAGGAACTCGTACCGCGACCAAAGTTTTGCAATCCGGTTTGTATTGGCCAACACTATACAAAGATGCCCAAGAGTTTTACAAGCAATCTGATCGTTGCCAAAGGACGGGCAATATCACCTACAAACCAATGGGCAATCAAGACCGTAAATATGGATTGGGAAAGTGTCGAACAAAAGCGTTTGATGGATCTCAATGAGATAGAAGAATTCCGTGCACTCGCCTATAACAATGCACGAATTTACAAGGAGAAAACAAAGCGATGGCACAACAAGAAACTATTGTCGCGGCAATTCACGCCAGGGCAACTAGTTCTCCTATTCAATTCTCGGCTAAAACTTTTCCCGGGAAAGCTGAAATCAAGATGGTCGGGACCATTCAAAGTCGTCAAACCATTCTCTCATGGTGCTGTGATAATCAAGTCCATCTCTGACAACCATGAATTCAAAGTTAATGGACAAAGATTGAAGCACTATAATGGTGCCCATGTGGAACGTAACAAAGAAGTGGTCACTTTAGGAGATGCATGAGCATGCTCTCCTTTCAATAATTTCTTTTTCTTTTTCTTTTCATTTTTATTTTTATTTTTAGGAGATATATTTTTTTCTTCATTATCTTTAGTTTCCAGGTTTTCTTTATTTTCTTTTTCACAACAAGACTCACAACCACCATGCTAAGGAAATTTACTGCCGACTACTTGCCACGGTAACCACAAAAGATGATGCCGCGGCAACCTACATCGTGCCTGCACAAGCTGATGCCACGACAACCAACCCTGAAGATGCCATGGCAACCAAAACTAAAGACATCCCGGAAACCACTGCAAAAGCCAAAGGTAAAGCACCTATGCCTGAATCAACTTCTACGGAATCATTTTCTAATTTTTCAGATTCGGACGAGTCCTCCATTGCACCAACGAAGACCGCACCAATTGAATCCTCCAAGTGAAAAGCCAATGACATTGCTGAAGAGGACGATGAGGACAACCCCGTACGAGAATCGATTCCACCACCGGCAACAAGAAAACAACCATCGCGTTCAAGCAAGAGAATCAAGACACTGACCAAAAAGAAACTAATCATCTACGATGACGACCTCTCGGAGTAAGTCCTCGTATGCATTTTTATTTTTCGTTATTTTTATGCATGCATTGAGGACAATGCCTCACTCGAGTTTGGGGGGGATTGTTATTAGTAGTTACCATGTTTAGTTACATTCATCTTAAGTATTACATTTAGGATACATGAATTGCTTGTCATACCTTTAATTGGAACAAGAATTGCTTAGATTTGATGAATATCCGATGATGACTTTGCCAATGCACTTAATTGATAGAATTTTTATTCTAGGATAACCATGGAAAAACTTAGAATTTTACTATGATACTAATTTTGATGAAACACTGTTGTGGTTTGATTGATTTAAGGAATTCTAGTAAACTTAGGTTGATAATTAACAAATTGGGGGATTAGAATAAAAATTGGATGAATGCTAGAGGTGCCCGAAATTGGCTCTAGCATGTGCTAAAAATTTATCGCTAGAGGTGCCCGAAACTGGCTCTAGTATGTGTTAAAAAATAATTGATCACTAGAGGTGCCCGAAACCGGCTCTAGTCGAATAAATTAACTTAATAAAACTAAAAACAAAACGCTAGAGGTGCCCAAAACTAGCTCTAGTCAAAACATGTTAAAAAGAACCCAATGAAGTACTTTGAAAACCTCTTGTTTGCATAGAATCCGAAAAATCAACTTGCACACAACTCCGCACACACTCACAAGCATTATAGTTTGATTCCGAGTAACTCCTAAGTTTTCTGAAAAATAAAAAGCCAATCATACTTTGTGCCCCGGTTCAGAGAATTGAAATCAAGTTCAAAGCTAAGTTTGTGAAAGTTGAAGTCTTGGCAGGTAATTATGAGTTTGCATTGCTTGAGGACAAGTAATAGTTCGAGTTTGGAGGTGTGATAAGTGTTCAAAAGTACTATTTTTCTTACCCTTTTTACTCATATTATTATTAGAATTAGGCCCATATTAGTTGCATAATTAGCCATTCATGCATTAATCCATATTTCCTTCCATCGTTGAGCTTGATTACATAACTTGGTAGTTTTTGTGGAAAAGATGCTGCTTTGGTGTGTTTTGTGTGTATGTACAGGATCACTTGCCAAAAAAGGCTAGAGCTAGTTGCCAGGGCAATGCATGAAGGATATGCCGAGCTAGTTGCCAGGGCAATACATGAAGGAGACGCCGAGCTAGTTGCCATGGCAATTGTCGACAAGAGCAAAGGTGATGTGGTAGTCGAAATTGATGACTAGACAAGCCCAAGATGACGTGGAGCAAAGCCCAAACCCAAAGGAATTTGATTTCCATGCAGAGATTAAAGAAGAATTAAATTCCAAGAAGATATGAGAAGTTCTAGTAGGAATACAATTATAATAAAGAATTATATTCTTTAAAGATAATTTAATTCCAACTTAAACTCCTCCTCAAAGAAGGACTTTGGCCTAGCCCTATAAATAAGATGGAGATTTCGACAATTCATAGAGAGCAAGAAGAGGGAAAATTTTGACAACTCCAAAGGGAGAGAGGAGAGAAATTTCGACAAGAGAGCAAGGGGGAGAGAGTTCGATTTCTTCTTCTTTGCTTCCATTAGATTATGGTTTGGGGATTATTCTTTGTATATCTTTTGAAACCAACCATGAACTAACTTGATTGGTTGAGGTTATTGTGTTTTGTTGTTGTGAGAAACAATTGGATTTTGTTTAGGTAATAAGAGTTTGCACTTTTCTATTCAAGGTTTACTCATTATTGGCTTTTATTCTTGTTTGCGAGTGAATTGGGAGAGGATCTCGTAACTCTATCTATTTATCTAATATCGGGAGAGTTAGATTCAAGAAACGAATGAGTATGGTCTTTATTCAATCCATTGATGGTGAAGATTAATCCGGCTTAGGAATAAGTTAAGGATTTCAACGGCTAAGAGGAGCGCAAGATTGGTTGTTGTTCACCCTTGATTCACGCAGGGATGTATTATCAAGGCATGCACAAGTAGCTAGAGTTTCGACTTAGGGATAAGAAGAAACCATTGAAGAACGCTCTGCCGAACCTTGAAGTTGCTGCCTAGACGCCCAAGTAGTTGCCCAGGCAACCATCGATTAGTTGCCAAGGCAACCCCGCTGTGCAAGTTGCCACGGCAACTGAGTTGCCCTTGCACTCTTTTACCAAGACGATCCAATCGGCTATCACACCTCAACTCACGATAACCTGGCCTATTCTCTATTTTAATTTCATCTATTCTTTTAGTTTATTGCTTTTACTTTACTCGTTAAAATCAACTCCTACTATCAATTGTGTTTTTACTTTTCACAGTGCAGTAACTTAAGCAAAGTGGCCCAAACCAATCCCTGTGGAGACGATACTCGATACTCGTATCACTTTATTACTTGCGACGTGTATACTTGCACATTTGCGTAGCACTTATCACACGCAACACATACCATATTCTTTATTCATGGTGGCCATCATACCCATCAGTTCATTCGGTAAATATCCTCGTTAAACGGCTTGCATTAATGAGAACATTGTTTCATTACAATAACCAAAGGAAACCCACTACTCATGTGGTCCTTAAGCAAGCATCTAGATCGATAATCTCCCTTAAGATCCAACGACCCTTTTTCCTCCTTGGATTTACTGTTCACGCAATCCCAAAGTATTTTCTCGCTAGGAACCACATCTTTTCAGGCGACCTCTTGCACTTGAGTCGTCGAATGTGCCCTTTCTTGCTTTTACTTCCAAATAGTGTAAGCGGCGAATTATAGTTGCTCAAATGTCGGTATTTAGTTTACTTGACTTGCCCTTCAGAAAAGGTCCCGTCAAACTTCAACCTTCGAGGTGTATTGAAGCTAAATTTAGGAGTTCATTTCCACTTGAGGCACTCTTTCTTGTTCCAAGTCAAGACTTGATTGTTGACCCAAGATGGCAAAGTATCGAGAAACTTCCACACTTGCCTCGTAAAACATTGTTCTTGTTTGGCATGGTTCTTGATGATCTTCTTGTAAGGGCTTGGTACTCCTCAATTATTGGGGTCAAACCAAAGTCGTCAATTGTGAAACAACCGTAGGCGAAGTTCCAAAACCCTACCAATGCTTGAAGTAGTGATTGGTTGATTGGAACATCTAGTGAATATGTGATGTCTCCATGCTCATTTTTGAAACAAAACTGTCCTCGTCACGTAGTTGCTCTCCTTCCGACCATGTTTTTACATCGGGATTCTTTGCATCATTGTTACGAACCAAATCTCCCATTAATCTAGTCTTTAATTTCAGACTATTTTCAACTCAATGTACTCTTTATGATATGATAAGATATGCAAAACAAAAGGTACAAAAAGGGAAGGGAGAAGAGACAATAAAAAGAGCTAATCAAATGATGAATAATAAATTTGAAAACAATAAAAGGTAAACACAAACGAATTAAGTTAAGCATATGGCAAGCACATAAAGAAAGAACCCTAACCGCGTGAATTCTAGTTCGCTATGGTTATCCGTGTGGCTCTAATGGGGTGGGCTTCTTAGATTCTCACACATGGGTTTGGTTCTAATTGAGGGTACCCGAACCTATCTTATTGCCTACTAAGGGAACAAGAACCCCAATTTTGGCCCATTACAAGCTTGGGAATTGGTTTCAGTTTGAGGGAAAGCACGACCTAGTGACGTGGAGGGCTACTCACATGTCAAAAGGCCTGTATTCTGGAAGTGAATTACCGACATGTGGAGGTTGCTCACATGGGTATGTGGCGTTTCACTCCCACTTAAGGGATAGAGCTCGGGTATAGAGCCTGATAATATGATGCAACACATGTCGGTGATTCCTTAGAAATTAAATAAATAATTATTTAAAGTTCACCAATTATCAAAGCCCATACAACTTTAGTCACACTTTCAAGAAATGATCACCCTGGTTAAAATCAATTAAAATTCCAATAATTTTCCATCATTTAAAAGCAACAAATATATTTTTTTTGGCTTAGCACTCTTTTGTTTTGTAAAAACAAAATTTGTCCCCAGCAGAGTCGCCAAGCTGTAGCGACCTTCTTCTTCCTTTTGAAAAAAATCTTTAAGGTGCTTTAGTTTAGAAAAGAAGTCGGCTATTAATTATCCCCTAAATCTTGCTTTAAAATGGGGAATTTCATTTGAAACTTGTTTTTTTTAATCGATAAAAACTTGGAGTCGCCACAGGCCACTTGGGTAAGGTGGACCGGACACCATAAAATACCAGAGATTCGTTTTGAAAGGGGTCTGAGAGTTGGTTATGTGCGGGGAAGGATTAGCACCCCCATCACGCCCGAAAATTGGTACCATAATATTTGTTGCCTTTAAATTGATGGAATTTAATTGAAATTTAAATTAAGTTTAATTTGGTGTTCTTAATTGAAAATCGACTTTAATTGCACAGGTTTTTATCAAATTGGTGGGTTCGAGTCAATTGGACATTTAACTAATAAGATTGACAATACATCGGACCATAGACTAAACCGACATCATTTAAGCTTGACTGTTGTGTTAGTTTATGGTTCGGATCCCGTACATCACCTTTAAGCTCGGACTGTAATGATCTTGTCAAGTTTTAGTTTTACTTTGAAGTGGTAAGAATTAATTCAAATATCTGGTCAATATCATTTGAGCTCGGACTGTTACGACACAAATATCAGAATTAATAAACACCTTGTGTTCCATGATTTAAATCGATTAATGCAAAATAAAAGGTCACATGAATGACAATTAAGGGATGGCAAACAAAGGCTTAAAGATAAACACGCAAAAGAAGCCCACCCGAAGTCCTAACCTAAAAAGGCCCAAGTTATGGATGATCCGATTAGTGATTTAATTATTAGCTAAGTGATTTTAATATTTAACCCTAAATTGATTAGCCCTAAAAGACTAGAAACCCTAACAAATTATGATGATTAGTCTGAAATTTGATGTTAATCTAAGCTTTGAAGTTAATTTTATCCTAAAAGTAATTAAGAAATGTTCAATCAATTTAATGAATTTAACATTTACTTCAATAAGCCAAAGGTAAATTTAAATTAACTAAATTAATTCGAACCCTAATCTAACTAAGACTCAAAATGACATAAACCTAGAATTAACTTAATTAATTTAAGAATTATGCCCCTATGAGACGAGCACATGATCTAAATTAATTAAATTAATTCACTTAATTCTAATCTAAAGCACAAAAGCCTAAAACCACTAAAACTAGACCCAAAACCAAAAGCCCAAAACTACTAAAAACTAAGCCCAAGACCAAATGGACTAGCCAAGCCCACCTATACTAAACCCAAACTATCCTAACTAACCAAACTAAGCCCAAAAGAACTATCTGGGCCCCAAACTAATCAAACTAGGACCAAAACACAAAAGGCCCAAACTAAACCAACAAGCTCAAACACATGAATATACCTTGTAAAAACATATGATATTAAAATTATATTATATACTTTAAAAAACATATTATATTTAAGGAAACTATATATATGTTATATACTTTTATAAAATCACATATATTATATGTTTCAAAAGACTATGTTATATATTGGAAGAAAACGATATATACATTATAATCTTTATAAAACTATATATTTAAAGAAACATTATAATATATATTTTATATGAAAAAACTTATATTATATATAAAAAAACTATATCTCATATATTTTATAAAAACTATAGGTTATATACTGAAAACTATATATTATATTTTATGCAACTATATGTATTATATAATATATAAACTATGCATTATGAAATTTATAAAACTATAAAAAAGACTATATTAAGTAGTATTTAAGAACCATAGGTTATAAAAATATAATACATGCCATATACAAACCATATACTATATATATATAAACATATATCATGTATTACATTTAAACCGTATATTATGTATTAAAACCATATATGAAATATATATATTAAAAATATATATTGTATATTTATTATATGTAGCATAAAAGCCACATGTTAAAGAAAAACATATAATATATGTTATAAAAACAAACTATATGATAATAATATACATAATACGTACAAAAACCATATCATAAGCATAAATAATTCAGCATACATATGTACCCAAAATAGAATGTAAATACACTATACGTAAAATATATACATACCATATGATAACACAATCCATAGTATGTATGCACAAAAGTATAACTAAGGTTAGGAAAGTACCAAGCCCAAATAAATAGGGCTGCAGACTATTGGGTTGTTGCTGTTGGAGCAGGTCACCATTTGAATCCGGGGTGGGTTGGATTCGGTTTGACTCGGGGACCTCATGGGTTAACAGGTTAAAGGGGTCACTTTCCCTTTTTCTCATTCCGCTCTTCTTTCCCCCAAAACAAAGAGTTCACCCCTTCTCTTCAAGCCCTAGCAGCCCCCGCTATTAATCTGCCGCTCTCTACCACTCCGATATCATTTCGACGCATCACCACCACCAGCGTGAAGCTCGTCTTCTTCTCTTTCTTCCTATCCTAATAGATTTCACCAAAACGGCCACCAACGTCTCGAAATTGGATCGAACCTACGAGACCTATAGAGTCCCAATTCACCGTCATTCACCGTCAGATAGTGAAGAAACCGAGATATGTTACTCCCCACTAGCCGCGTAATCTTCTCACCGTTGGGATTCACCGTTGGAGTCTCCGATCACCAGAAAACACCGAAATCTGATATGGGTAACCACTCTTCCTTATTTCCCCTTTTTCATTCGAACCAAAAAGTAAAACAACAATCTCAAAAAAAATGTTACCTTTGATCAGAAAAAATCACCTGCTTTTCTTTTTTGATTCGAAAAAAGATGGAAAAAACAACCCTGGTATGCTTTTTCTTTCTATTGATTCTTGAATCTCTGTTCGAACCCCCTTACAAAATGGATTATCTTACATCTTTATATCTGATTTGTTTCCCCATTTTTATTACATTTGTTGAACTAATCCTACTGTTGATGATGATGGCCTGACAATCCCCCTATTTTTTATTGTTTTCTATCCCGTGTGGTGGTTGGGGAGAGACGGTGGTGGCGTGATCTCCAGTGACGAGCAGAACCATCGATCTGTACACGTGGCAACAATTGGGGAGGGCGCGTGGAAGGCTAAGAGTCCGCGCGTGGGCTTCACGCGCGCGTGAAAGGCGAAGGCTCCCAAGCGTGATCTCCACTCGCGCCAGTTGGAGGATCTCGTGGATTCATCTGCATCGTTGGATCAGATTTGATCCAATGGTCACAAGGCGGCTGCACATAAACAAAAGGGTTCATTAGATTAGTTTTTAGAGATTTTAGGTTTAAATTGTTTTGGGCCTAATGGGCTTTGTGAATATTAAAAGGGTTTGTAATGGACTTGGACTAATAAATTGGGTTTATATTTGTCATTTTATGTCTGTTTATTTTAATTATCGGCCCATTTATAATATAATAACATAACATAACATACTTGCATACATATATAAACAAATATACTTACACATAATATACAAATTTTAATATACATTACATATACACATAATACATACGTACATACACATAATAGCATATAGATTACTAATGCATGAAATAAACACATACACATATAAACATACAAATATAAATTTATGCCTAAATAAATAATAAACATACATACATCAAACACATAATAAAGACACATACCTAACATACATATAACAACACACATGTGCATAATACCTATACACATAATAAAACCACTTAGCATTATTATTTTATTATCACATAATAGTATATATATATATATATATAAGCCTATTACTACAAAAACAAAAATAAAACGGGTCTACCCCGGACAAAATTAGTGATTACAGTGGGCCTACGAAGGGCCCGATCGGTCTGGACATTCAAGTCGCCCACGTCGCGGGTGTACCACAACCCGAATAGGATTGGATTCGCACCTCCTGCGCGCAAGACACAGTTTCCATTCAAGTCATTCAATGACCACAATTTGGGTAAGTGTATATATACACTTCACATTCAATTTATCCCATCTATACGCGATATAGGGTTTTATTTCCTCTACTCAATTCACAACTCCCTTACTTTGAGAATCAATTTCTCATTCAATACTCAACCATTTTGAGCATATGTGATACCGTTGTAAAGGTCTCATGGAGTAGAATAAGACCCAAAAGAATCCTTATTCGAATCTCCACCTTTACCCATTCGAAATTTGGCTCAAAGTAACCATTTTTTCTTACGTTTTTTTTAACAATCCCCACATGAATGAAATTGATGCCTTTTATCAAAACATTTTGACTCGATGTGGTGATAGCTTCTAATATTGATAGTTGCATAGGATAGGTAGGTTTCCTCCTTTGAACCTTCTTTTGTGAAAGTATATTTACTTTACTGGTTGTTTAGTAGACGTGATGTCCTTGAACTATTCAGCCTTTTGTGTAAACGATGATATACTCCACACAACTACCTCTCTGACACGAGTTTTTGTTCTTATGGTTATTTCTATATGGCCGTGGACATCACCTGGTTCTGCAAGAGTTTGAGAGAACTAAGCCCTAATAGTCTCCTTGAAGCGGCCCTACTTCACTCTCACATAGGTGACTTATGTTGCTCAGCTCACCGACGCACACAATGATCATTAAAAGCTTTTGCTTAGCCTATCCCATTTTTGTCACTGTTTACATCATAGGAACGAACTTGGGATAAGAGCCCCCATAGTGAGCGTACAGGTCTTATGCAATTAAGTTATCCTTTTGAACCTAGATCTTGGGATCTTCAGTCAACTTGATAGAGTTTTCCTTCACATAATGCCTTTATTTTATGGGCTTTAGTTTCATTCCTTTAGATATTTTCTCAAATTGATCTTGATTTAGCCCTTTGGTTAGCGGATCCGCAACGTTATCCTTTGATTTTACATAATCAACAGAGATAACTCCATTTGAGATTAGTTGTCTAACGGTATTATGTCAGTGACGCATATGTCTCGACTTACCCTTGTACATACAATTATGTGCCCTAGCAATCGTTGCTTAGTTATCGCAGT
This sequence comes from Hibiscus mutabilis, assembly GCA_019671005.1. Classification (NCBI taxonomy): domain Eukaryota; kingdom Viridiplantae; phylum Streptophyta; class Magnoliopsida; order Malvales; family Malvaceae; genus Hibiscus; species Hibiscus mutabilis. Next base: position 20,216,980 of record CM033745.1, read on the forward strand.
ATATGCATACTGTGGGCACATGTTTTGGCCATTCAAGAATATCCTTAAGAAATTGCCTAAGCCATTCGGCTTCTTCTTCGAATTTATCCAGAGCAACAAACTTAGATTCCATCATGGATCTGGTTATGTTCGTTTGTCTTGAGAATTTCCACGACACAGCTCTTTCTCCTAAAATGAAGACATATCCACTTGTGTCATTGGTATCTTGAATATCAGATATCCAACTGACATCAAAGTATCCTTCCAACATAGTAGGATCTCTGGAATAATATAATCCATAGTCTCGAGTATATCTGAGATATCTCAATATCCTCATAATTGCTTTACTGTGGTTTCACTTGGATTTCTTGTAAATTTGCTTAAACTGCTCACAGTAAAAACAATATCCGGTCTAATATAGATCATGTGGTATATAAGACTGCTTATGACCTTTGCATATTCTACTTGGTCAACACTTTGGCCTTTGTTTTTGGACAAATGTTGGCATGTTTCTATTAGAGTTTTGGCCATACCAAAATCATCCTTGCCAAACTTCTCAAGGATTTTGTTCACATAGTGTGACTGAGTCAATATGAGACCTTCAGGTAACCGTTTGATTTGGATCCCCAAAATTGTATCAACTAGTCACATATCTTTCATGTTAAATCTTGAGTTTAACATGTTTTTGGTACGTTTTACCATCTCATTGTTGCTTCCAACAATGAGTATGTCATCAACATATACACATAGGATGACATATCCAATGTCTATAGTTTTGACATATAAACATTTGCCACACTCGTTTATTCTAAAGTCATTTGTCGTCATGACACTATCGAACTTCTTGTACCACTATTTTGGTGCTTGTTTAAGTCCATACAAAGACTTCACCAGTCTACATATTTCCCTTTCTTGACCTAAAAATACATGGCCCTCAGATTGTTCTATGTATATTTCTTCATCAAGATCTCCATTAAGAAAAGATGTCTTAACATCCATATGATGTACTTCTAAATTCCGCAAGGCGGCAATTGCAAGTATCATCCTTATGGAAGTTATCCTTGATACAGGAGAGTATGTATCAAAATAGTCAAGGCCTTCCTTTTGTCGGTAACCTTTTATTACCAATATGTCCTTGTACTTATCAATTGTTCCATCTGTTTTCATTTCTCATTTGAAAATCCATTTAGAACTTAGTGGCTTAATTCCTAGAGGAAGATTCACTAGTTCCCACGTATGGTTTTGCATGATGGAATCAATTTCACTCTTATTGGAATCCTTCCATAAGGTGCATTCAGATGAATGTATAGCATCATTATACGTTTAAGGTTAAGCCTCTAGCATATAGGTTAGAAAATCCAATCCAAACGATTTTTCTACCCTTACTTGTTTACTTATTCGTGGCTCTATTTCAAGCTCACTCCCTTGTTGATCTTCTGTGTTATCTTCATCGATAGTCTCTAAAGTTCGTTTCGTTAAACTTTGATCAATTTCTCTATCTTTACAAGGGAATATATTTTCAAAGAAAAACGCATTCTTTGATTCTATTATCGTGTTCTTATGAATCTCAGGATTTTTTGATTCATACACAAGAAACTGATAGGCATTGTTGTGTTCTGCATAGCCAATGAAAATACAATCCACAGTTTTTGGAGCTATTTTCATTTGTTTTGGTAATAGGGTCATTACCTTGGCAAGACACCCCCATTTTCAAGTGTTGATAGGAAGGTTTCCAACCTTTCCATAACTCATATGGTGTCTTATCCTTTTTCTTTCGGGGAACCTTATTTAAAAGGTAATTATCTAAAACGACAACTTCCCCTCACATGTTCTATGATAACCCAGAACTTCTTAGCAAGGCATTCATTATTTCCTTTAGAGTTTAATTTTTTCTTTCGGCTACTCCATTAGATTGGAAAGAGTAAGGTGGTGTTACTTCGTGAATAATACCATATTATGAACAGTATTCACCAAATGGTTCAATATATTCACCACCACGATCACTCCTTACCATCTTAATCTTTTTATTAAGTTGGTTTTAGACTTCTTGCTTATAGAGTATAAATTTCTCTATAGCTTCATATTTGCTCTTAAGAAAATATACATGGCATATTTCGTACTATCATCAATGAAGGTAATAAAATATTTATTATCTCCTCTAGTTTGGGCAAACTTTAAGTCACAAACATCACTATGTATTGATCAAGGGGTTTTGTACTTCTTTCAATGGTTTGAAACGAAGACCTTATTAATTTTGCTTCAATGCATGTTTCACATTTATTATTATAATCAATATGAAATGAAGGGATGTGTTCCAAGTTAATTAATCTTTATGGAGTATCATAATTAACATGTCCGAGTCTACCATGCCATAAATTTAAAGACTCAATCATATAAACAAAAGAAGAAACAACATTCTTATTCATGTTCTTTGATTTTACAGAGATAACATTAAGTTTCCATATTCCATTAAATACATAACCCCTGCCCACAAACATCCCCCCTTGGACAAAATTAGACTTTGAGACTCAAAAACCATTCTAAAGCTATAGACACTTAAAAGTGTTATAGATATAAGGTTTTTCCGTATGTCTGGTACATACAACATATTCTGCAGCTTGAGTTCCTTGCCGGAGGTCATCTTTAAGACTACAATTCTCTTCCCCTTGATATTGGAAGTCACAACATTACCCATATAGAGCTTCTCCCCATTGTCGCTAGGTATCAGCTCGGCAAAAGAATTTTCGTCACAACAGATATGACGTGTGGCTTCAGTGTCTAGCCACCATTCCCTTGGGTTGGAGTCAACCAGGTTGACTTTAGAGATCACAGCACACAGATCTACATCATCCACAGCATTGGCTTTATCGGCTTTGGCTTTTCTTGGATTTCTACACTCCAATGATTTGTGCCCTACCTTCCCACAGTTGAAGTAGGCTCCCTTGAATTTCTCTTTCTTGGAAATTCCACCTTTAGGCCCTAACCTTGACATCGCTTGGTGATGTTGGGGTTGCTTTTCTTTCTTGACTTCGAAAATATTTGCCTTAGCCTCCTTGAAGGTTTCTCTATTGAGCTTTTTGGCATTGCCTATGTTGTCTTCTTCAATACGAAGTCTGACAATCAGTTCCTCCACTAACATCTCCTTTCTTTTGTGCTTCAGGTAATGTTTGAAGTCGTTCTATCTGGGAGGCAGTTTTTTCGATATGGCAGCTACTTGAAATGACTCACTTTTCACCATTCCTTCAGCAAGAATTCCGTGAATAATCAGTTGGAGTTCACTCACTCGACTTACTACTATTTTAAATCAACCATAGTAAAATTCAAGAATTTAGCGACTAAGAATTTCTTAGCCCCATCATCTTCTGCTTTGTACTTTTTGTCCAATGCAACCCACAGTTCTAATGCTGTTTTGTACACATCATATACCGGATACAACGAGTCTTGTAATCCGTCAATGATGTAATTCTGATATAGGTAGTCACCATTTTCCCAATCCTCAGTGATATTGAAGGCGATGAGCTCATCCACCTCTCTTTCTCCGTCTCATACCGTGACAACCGGAGGATCTTGCTTCAGATACTTTGCCAGGTTTAGCATGGTCAAATAGAAAAACATCTTCTGTTGCCATGTCTTGAAATTCTTCCTGCAAAATTTTGACGGATTCTCATTGTGGTTCATTACCACCGCCGTTTTGCTCAGATTCATGGGTCGACTTGTCTTTTTCGACGTCTGTCCCTATCCCACCGTTTGTGTGAATGATTTGGGTGATTTGACAAGATCTTCCTTCGTAGTCATTGTTCCTATTCACAAAGACAAGAAGTGGAATTAATAATAATTCCAATAAACTAAAAATAATTTCATTTTTTTTCTGATTTTGATTTTTTCACAAAATCTGTAACCTTAGTTACTCCCAACGATAATTTCTGTAAAATAGATTTGCCCTATTTTTCTTTTTTTTAGATCTAAGCAAATCCGTTAAAACGACAGGATAATTCCTAAAACAAATTTGTTTGCTTTCTCACAATCGTACTTACTTCGAATCGCCTTGGATTTATTCCGTCTTAAGATTGTTGGACAATAAAGGTTAAATTCTAAATAAATTTATAATAAACAAAAATTGAAATTACAAGAATTTAACATATCCGAAATAACCAAAAATATGATTGTTGAGGTCTGCTTAGAACGCAGTTTCCTTAAGACAGATTCGACCACTCCTCGGTGCTTGAGTTCTTAAGTCGTCAGTCTCCCAAAATACAACAGTGGATGATCTTCGACACCAGCACTACTGAAGAAATCACAAACAGTACTCGAGTCTTTGACTATCACCAGGAAATCAATGCAGTTTTAGAGAGAAGAAAGCTTTTCGAATTATGTCTCCAAAACTGAATGAAGGCCATGTATTTATAGGGAAAATTAGGTTAAACATGAGAATTAAAATATTTCAAAAATATCCTTTTAAATTCGAGATATTCACAAAAGATATGCTATCTTAAAGGAAAAAAATTAATTCGAAGTTGTAAAATATTCGTAAGCCCACAAAAAGCTCAACCAATCCCAAACACATTCACATTGTGCACCCAACCCAACCCAACCCAACCCAAATAAAATTGAATTCACACCCCCTACACATAAGGCACAATTTCATCCAAGTTATTCAACAATCACAAATTGGGTAAGTGTATATAAACACTTCACATTCAATTTATCCATCTATGTGGGATATAGGGTTTCATTTCCTTTACTCAATTCACAACTTCCTTATTTTGAGCATCAATTTCTCATTTAATACTCAACTATTTTGAGCATATTAAATACCGTTGTAAAGGTCTCATGGAGTAGAATAAGACCCAAAAGAATCCTTATTCGAATCTCCACCTTTACCCATTCGAAATTTGGCTTAAAATAACTATTTTCCTTGCGTTTTTCTAAAATTAACAAATAAAATCGAGCATATGAAGGATGCCCCAATTACTGCAAAACAGGTTATTCAGAAAATCAATGCTATCAAAACTCCTGCCACTAATCTTAATACTTACAACCTACCTAATTATATATATATATTTGTAATTCCTCAATAGTCCTATATTATTTTTCGATGAATTATATGGAGTAGTTTTTTCCCTCCCAAATGGGATATATACAAGCATTCCAAGCAATGAGAAGGAATTTCCCCTTGAACCTGTGCAAGTCCATTCCCGTTCCTGCTCCATACAGTAATGCCCTGTGCAGATTGCACAATTCTAAGAGAACCTTCCACAATCTATTGGACAAAGAAGTGTCCATGTCACTCAACAGCAGTACCACACTAAACACAAAGATTATCAATAGAAATCCCTATCTTTAGTTTCCAGCCGACCAAGAGATGATGGCATGTTTAGGCACATGCGGTGGAAACCATACAAGTTTATCCCACAACCTACCAATTTGACAGAGGAGAATGTAAATTTGAGGCACGAGAGCGAGTGGACTCAAATTAAGCATGGGGGATTGGGATTGGGACTGGGATTCCCCACAACACAGAGACAAAGGTCGAAAACGATGGGGGAAAAAAGCAGAAAAAAGGCCATCTACCCGTCCGTTCAAGGAATGTGGTACAAATGGTAAAAATATAAAAGAGTAACACTACCTAATCTGAACCACGTGTCTCCACTATTCCTCCTCACTCTTATCTTCTCCAAAACCCAGGTTTCCCCCCTCTGCAGTCTGCTCTGTTTGTTTTACTTTCATATCTGTTTGCTTATATATCTTCAAACCCATCACTGTTTTCTCATTTCATCTTCTCTAACTTAATTTCTTTGTTTCCTTTTTCATATTCCTTAGCCTTGGGTACCCCTCTTCAATGGAAAATGATTCCTTGTTTCAATTTATCCACTTTGCTTGTTTGATGATTTTGATAATGCGTGCAGATACTACTGTAAGTGAGGAAAAGCAAATCAAATGGCGAATATAGATATTGATGGAATCTTGAAGGAGCAGCCGAACGATGCTCGTATCCCCAAGACCAAAATCGTCTGTACTCTGGGTCCCGCATCACGATCGGTGCCCATGATCGAGAAGCTGCTGAGGGCTGGGATGAACGTTGCTCGCTTCAATTTCTCCCATGGCAGCCATGAGTATCACCAGGAGACCTTGGACAATCTCAGGGCTGCTATGCATAATACCGGCATTCTCTGCGCCGTCATGCTCGACACCAAGGTACCATTATCTCCTACTTTTACTATTTTTACATTATCTGTCTCTTTGAATGGGAAAAGAAAATGGGGGCAGATTAGAGATAATCAAGAATTTTAAGACATTTGACGTTTCTTATTTTATAATTATTTTCGTAGGGTATATTTAATATTTTTCTTTAAGTTTTTTTTTTGGGGGGGGGGATCAGGACAGATTTAGTGGAGTTTTTTTTGTTAAAATATTGAGATCGGGATCGGGTTCGGGTTATACTTCTATTATGTCGGGATGGGTTGAATCGGGCTACATTATATTGAAATCGAGGTTGGATTGGGGTCTGTTTGAGATTCCTATTATTCGGGTGAGTTCAGGGCGGCTAAAAATCCACCCATTGCCATCCCTATACCCTACACTCTGCACCGGAGTTCAAATAACATAGGTCATTTGAATGTCTGGGTTTTATTTTTTATTTGTTCTCAGCTCTTGTAAGGTGTTTAGTTTCTTTCTTTGAGATGGTAGTTTGTGTTTGATTTGCTTTGTTGTTGTTGCTGCAGGGTCCCGAGATTCTCACTGGATTCCTAAAGGATGGGAAACCTGTTCAACTTAAGGAGGGCCAAGAAATTACTGTAACTACTGATTATGACATCAAGGGAGATGAGAATATGATCTCCATGAGCTACAAAAAGTTGGCTGTTGATCTGAAACCTGGAAGCACCATTTTGTGCGCTGATGGTACGATCACACTAACAGTGTTGGCCTCTGATCCTAGTGCTGGAACCGTGAGATGCCGCTGTGAGAATACTGCTATGATCAGTGAGCGGAAAAATGTCAACCTTCCTGGTGTTGTGGTGGATCTTCCCACGCTCACGGAGAAGGATAAGGAAGATATCTTAGGATGGGGAGTTCCCAACAGTATTGATATGATTTCTCTTTCATTTGTACGTAAAGGATCCAATCTTGTTAATGTCCGTAAGGTTCTTGGTTCCCATGCAAAGCAGATTCAATTGATGTCGAAGGTATATTGTTTCTGTTTTACTGTTGAATTGTGATTATTGATAAGATTCTGTGGTTTCTTTATCCATTGGTACTGTTAATTCAATTAGAGTAGGGGCTCCATTATTGTGCTAAATAAGTACATTTTTATTACAACTTGAATGCCTTTATCGCCAGCTTTGCTGTTGTTCGCGTGTCTAGCAGCACACGAGTTTCATCTTAAGAGAGACCTAGGCTTATGTATTTGTGCCTACGAGAAGCAACTTAAGTTCTCTTTAGTTGTACATTTTACTGTTCTAATGTTGTTTATCAATTTCCTATACTTTGATGCCATATTTGACATTGCTTTTGGTTTACCATAAGTCTCCCTTGTTTCCCTTTTTATACTAACAAGTAGTATGGTGAATGTGATTCTTTTAGGTTGAGAACCAGGAGGGTGTTGTCAACTTTGATGAGATCTTGCGTTAGGCTGATGCATTTATGGTTGCACGTGGTGATCTCGGAATGGAGATTCCGGTGGAGAAAATCTTCCTAGCCCAGAAGATGATGATATATAAATGTAATCTAGCAGGCAAGCCGTTTGTTACTGCCACCTTAATGCTTGAATCCATGATCAAGTCTCCAAGGCCAACCCGAGCTGAAGCTACCGATGTTGCTAATGCTGTCCTCGATGGTACGGATTGCGTCATGCTCAGCGGTGAGAGTGCTGCTGGGGCATACCCAGAGCTCGCTGTGAAGATCATGGCTCGGATTTGTATCGAGGCAGAATCCTCCCTTGACTACGATACAGTCTTTAAAGAAATGATCCGATCAATTCCGCTTCCGATGAGTCCATTGGAAAGTCTCGCATCCTCCGCCGTACGAACAGCTAACAAGGCTAAAGCCAAACTCGTTGTTCTAACCCGTGGTGGAACAACAGCCAAGTTGATTGCCAAGTACAGACCAGCGGTTCCAATCCTATCAGTGGTTGTCCCGGTATTGACAACTGATTCATTTGATTGGACCTGCAGTGATGAAGGGCCGGCAAGACATAGTCTGATATATAGGGGCTTGGTTCCTGTACTGGCAAAAGGCTCAGCAAAGGCAACTGATGCTTAATCCACCGAGGTTATCTTGGTGGCTGCATTGAAATCTGCTACAGAGAAGGGGCTATGCAAGGCAGGTGATGCCGTTGTTGTACTTCACCGCATAGGTGCGGCTTCAATTATTAAGATCTGCATTGTGAAGTGATGATATTTTAGAGTCTGCGGCATCCACCGATGAACTTTTAAAATGGTTTATGCTTGTTTTATGTTGTTTTCATGATCTTGTATGCTTATTATGCTAAGTTCCAACTTTATTAGAGGGAACAACTAGGTTGTATGGCCGAAACATGGTGGTGTTTTTGTATCTTTATATTTTAAGATTGCAAGATGAATGATTCACTAAAATAGAAAAGTTAAGATTAGCAAATCTCTCGACTTTCAATCAAGGGTTTTCATTTTTCAAATTGAAAGTGAAATTCGAGGATTTGACAATGATTTTAATTTGGTAAAATCAAATGGATTGAATTTTGATTGCAACTGATTAGATCAGGTGTTCTCTTTGATGCAGATAGGGTTATAAATAAGACGAGACAGATCACGAGCTATTTGAATTTGACTCGGTCAAAATTTAGTTAAAGCTCGACTCAAGCTCGAACTCAACTTGAATTGTTAACAAGCCAAACAGAATTATTTGATACCCGACTCGAAAAGCTCGCAAGCTACTCGAAAAATATAACAAACTAAATTTTTTAAATCTAAAATCCTAAACATGAAACCCTGAAACATAAGTCCTAAACCCTTACATCTAAATACTAAATTTTAAATCCAACAACCTAAACATCTAAACCTTAAACTAACACCTTAAAGCCTAAAACTAACAAACTTAAGTTTACACAATTTTATGTATCAATCTTTTTTCATAATAGGGCTTTAAATGAGACGTGACACATCGCAAGCTACTCGTGTCCGACACAATCAAAGATCTAACTCGACTCAAGTTCTTAACAAGCCGAATCAAGCTTAAATTTCTCAGGCTCGTTAAAAATTATTCGAACTTGAACTCGAAATCTTAACGAGCTTAATCGAGCTCACCACTACTCGAGCTCGACTCATCTCGTTTACAGCCCTGGATGCAGAATTGACAGGTCTAGTTTCATATAAAATGATGGATTCAATACCCATTAAAAATTAGCAAAGCAAAGGTATTTAAGACTGAATTCCCAATGCATTGGAAAACTCATACAGAAAACAAACAAAAGAAAAACGTATATACCATGGAGTTAAAAGAAGCAAATAAACAAAACAGCAGATACAAAAACCCAACAAAAAAGAGATTTACAGAAACCCTCATTGTATGTAATGGCACATGGATACTCCCGCACGCTCCCGAGCTGCGAGTCTAGAAGAAAGCATTTGCACCCTAGTTATGACAAGAAAATCATTTCAAGAGAAAACATGTCTTTTGGTCATCATACATGATGGCCAGGGAATCGACCGATTAATCTGCACTGTTCTGGAAGCAATGACGACACCACTTCTCCGTTGAGGGGGAAAAACTCACCATCGATGCCACAACCGTTATGCGTGTGTTTGCCAGCCTTAATTTTAACTGATTTTACCTGTCATTTGTAATAGAAGCCACAGTTAGATGGTTGAAATCATCTGTCTGCAGATATTTATGTATACAGGGCCCAGTATTCACTGAGCTAACTGTTGGATTAAAAGTCTATAAAAACACCTATTAATGTGCTTAATGAATCGGAGAGAATGGGGTAGCTTTCCCTATATAAGAGCACCAACAAACACATGTTCAAACCAGTTGCATTAACAATCTTGAACTTGGATGAACTTTTGTGGGTGCAATGACCAAATTGATACATTTGAAATATAAGAATGTTCATGGAATAAAGGTGTTTACCTTGACATATTCGACGTATGGCAGTGAAAGGTGTTTACCCATCTGTAGAAGCAAGAAAAATCTGATCAACCGAAGCCGCCCACTCCCATGAACTAAGAGCATATCCATGGTGTTGTCATCATGTTCAGCTTTTGGAGCCACCACCTGAGAACTCTGCACCGTTCTGCATGCATGGTTGCACACAAGGATGCCAAGAAATGGTCCCTTAGTTGCATTCCATTTATCTTCGAATCTTGGGGCAACTTCCGTGTTTATTCCTGACTCAACATCATTTTGTGGCCCTGGTAACTCAATTGGATTTTCCTTATCCCAAATAGCTTCAGTCTCCCATTTTGGTTCAGCATCCCAAATTGGACCTGGATCAGACAATGTCGAAGATATATCCTCTCTATCATTTGTTGCGGCATTACCCCAAGAACATCTAGAAGGATCAGGTGCTGCCGTCAATCCACTCCATCCTTTATCTGTCCTAGATTTGGATCTGGTCCTTCGCCAATTTGGAGTTGTTGAGAGTGGTAACTGAGGGTGAATAACTTCAGGTTCAGCTGTTACATTGCTTCTCCCAGATGACAATCGTTTAGTCTTTGGATCAAGGCCACGCACATATTCAGATGGTTCAGTGCTGGCATGAGTGCTACATGTGTCCACCTCACCTATGGACACTCGGCTAGGAGTCATTATTGAATCAATACTAGATAAACTAGAGGCTCTGGGAATGCCATCTGTGTTTGACCTCCTCATAATGTCGGTATACAGATCTGACATGTCGACTGCCTCCCTATCAGTAGAGATTTTACCTTCTCGATCCTCTTTTGCTGCTGGAAGGTACTCCACTTCATAGTTGTAGGTTGGCAAGCACAATAACTTTATGAACCCCGCAACAAAATATCGTAGTGGACCAAATCGTTTCTGATATTTCTCAGAGAGTTCTAAGACTGCAAAACATGAGAAAAAGATAAAACATACAGTTTAGGTGACAATAAAAGGAAAATAGCATGGAGATGCTTTATGCAGCAGCATATATACACTCATAAAAGGTTTTCTTGATTCGAACATTCTACATATATGCCTTCCTAAAAATCTAATGTGCCTTAGGCAACTTAAAACCAAAAGGTTCAAACAAAAGTCGCAAAGATGGCTAGTGTAGTAGAAGTTCTGACTTGATTTCAAACATAGGCACAAACTTATGACAATGGGAAAAGAGTGAAGGATGAAGTACAGAAATAGCTTTTTTCTGAACCCAAGGAATGCGGAAAAGATGAAAAGGAAAATCATTCACCCTTCTAAAAGCCAGTTGCATGAATGCCACATATATGAGAATGAATGCTCAAATCGTTCTAAAGGACTAGTCAGTAGGTGTTAACTCACACTCAAAATCCAGGCATCATAGCAAGTATTATTCAGGCACAATTTGAGATGCCAAGGTATGCTAGATTGAAGCATCAAAACACATTTCAAGAGAACAGAGGTTAACTGGATATAGAAACCAACCGAATATTATTGTGTTAACCAGGATCACCAATACATACCGTCACTGACAAAACCATAATAAGAGACGATCATCCCAAAGTGAATAACACCAGTCTGAATCCACTCAACAGCAAAAACATCTATAGCAGTTAGACCTCCCTGACACCAACAAGAGCTCAATTGTAAGGAAACAAAAAGGCAAGTAGGAACTTGATACAACTATAAGAAGAATGTGTGGTTTTCACAATGTGTTTGGGTGTTAACCAATTTCAGATGCATGGATAAAAATGGTGTTGAAAAACACTACAAATCAATCTCTAGAATTAGTAACAGAATAACCAGCATGCAAGCAAATCTCTGTCTTGAATACCAAGTAGCATTACCTTCACAATAGAAATCGCAGCAGAGACCGGATCTCTAACTCCAAGAACAGTCCAAGCTAATGAATTATCAGACCCTGCTGGTATAATTCCAATAGGTATAGAAATTCCTTCTTTCTGATTGTCTCTACTGAGCAGACCATTTAGAACCTACACATTTATAATAATCAAGTAACTTAATGATATAAACAGAAACACCAGCAGAATACATAATAAAACTCGACACCCAAAGAACAAGGAAGCTTTACATTCTAAACCGATGCTTCCAGTACCATAAAATCCTCACCCGTCCCCTACAATGGAGATCAAAAATCTGATGATGGTAAAGTGCTGCCGGTCTCGGAAGGAATTATAGTAGAATGCAAGCAGGATACAGTTCAAAGTTAAAAAGCCTTAAACTTCCCCATCAACTTTTGAAGAGGAAGATGACAATGAAAAAGAGCAGGATGTAGGTGGCAATTATTCAAGCAAACAGTAAAGTGAAGGGAACATATAGCTTGTTTGATGATGATGACTTTTAGTTACGGTGATCGATCTTTGAAATATATTAAGAAATTGATTACACAGAACAATCATTTGAAGTTATTAAATGTTCAATATTTATATGCACCTTATTTCACTTGGGCAAGTGATTTTCTTGCACCTTGGACGATATAAGGGTCCTAGTGCCTAGATTTTTATTGAATCCTTGACAAAAATTGACCGAAAGATTCTCTAGAAAAAAATAAAGAGGAAACAAGAATCAGAATTTAACCAAAGTTGACATGTCTAACCTCATTGATGATCCCATCACCACCAACACATATTATTCCTGAAAGGAAGTAGAGTGGTTTAGATTAATGTTAAAGAATAAGATGATAGTGACAATCATTAAAAACATAAGCAAAACTAGAACAAGTAATTAAACATTCAGGTAGTACTACCATCAGGGCATGTGCTGATATCAACAGTAGATGCCAGCTTTTTAGCATGGCCGGCAGACGTTGTTTTGACTACCTCCAATTTAAATCCAGCAAGCTGTCACGGTTTGCATATACAAAGTGAAAGTTCAATACAGCCCACGAAAGTCCAAAATAATTTATTCTTACTATTATACAAGAATAACAGGAGAAAGGGAAAAAGGCATATACCCAGTGAAAGTAGCAAAATTTTATAGAAAAATAAATAAAGCACAAAACAAAATATTATTATCAAGAGCTTAAATTGCAGATTCATAAGATACAGAGAAAAATCAATACAAGTTCACCTAAGAGAAAAGCACATGAACTTTATTCATTTTATGGGTTGATTAGGTGAACGGGAAAAGAACTACAAACTAACAACAGAAAATATGATTAAGGACATCCTATTCAACGTATCAAATCCATAAATAATGAGGAACAATCAAAAGTAGAATCTATACAAACTGGTAAGGGAAAGGATACAGAACACACCTTAAATATTGGTTCCACAATTCCATGGAAAACTTTAGTAGAACGACCCCGACCTGACCTTGGATTCAATATCACAAGCATTTTTGGTGGATTCTTGCATCTGAACACGAGCTCCGGAGGAGTATCCACCGGAAACAATTCAGAAGAAGCTTGCTTCTTCGAAGAAACTAAAGGGTGAGGCAAACAATTGATGTAACAATGTAGATCAGCAAACCCACCAACCCATTGAACTGCCTCTTCTACACTAGAAGTCAAGAAACGAAAATCCTTCCGGCTTCTCTTCGGTTTAATAAAACGCGAAAAGCCATAAGCACCCTTTTTGAGAGGGTAAGAGTGCACAGTAAAATGTCTAACACCAACATTGTAGGATACCTGTCAAGATAAAGATACTGAACAGACTGACTACAAACTAAAACCCAAAAATAAATCTTATCAATTGGAATGATCTATTCCAGAGATTAAATGTTTACCGAGATGACATCATCAAGAGACAATACATGTGAACCCCAAACCAATGCCTTGCTAGTGAGTTTAGCAGTAACAGCTTCTTGGTTGCCTGTATCAGAAGGAGAATCCTGCTCTAAATCGGAGGAATTATTATTATTTGGGACACTCTTTCTCTTATCCAAAACAAGCTTCCCCGAGTAAACTGCATAGCCAAGCAAATCGGATTTTTCATCCCCTCCGCCAATATCGACTCGATGGTCTTCCCTTTGAGATTTATCAGTTTGATTGTCCGTGATAGGGCCTTCGCTGCGTTTGGAGAAAGCTTTGGACTTCTTAGTACGTTTCTCCGGGAACACAATCGAGGAAGTGTGGGTCGCTATTTGCGAGCACAAGCTCAGCCGCCTCGATGACTGCGGAGACAACGGCGGCACTCTCACTGACGAACTATTACTACTCGAGAAGCTCCCACTCTGCTGCATATCCGTTCAGCCGCTTCTGCTCCGTAATTGCCACCGCCGAATTCCACAACCACGGAGTATAAATAAAATAGATGAAGACATACAAAACAAAAAACTTTTTTTAACTTATTCTTGTGATGACGATCGGAGTTCGAATTACGATCGGTGGTCTCCCCCAAGCGCGATCCTTAGCATCAGTCAGATCAAGCTCACGACTTTCAAATTTTAGTTTCAAAAAAGAAAAAAAAAACTTGTAATCGAAATTTGGAGAGACAGAAAGGGTTGAAGGAGATGAATTGGGAATTGGGGATTGGAATGAAAATGGAAACTCACCTGAAAAAGCAAGAACCCTGAATTCTGCCGGAATGAGTTAGGTGTGGATAAAGCGGATTGGTTGATTGACACTCGAGGAGAAAAAAAAAGAAACCAGCTTTGCCTCTTTGGTCTCTTTCTATTTAATTTTGGCTTAATGGCAAAATGAATACCTAAATTATCATGTTTTTTTTAAGTATTTAATTTTTTTATATCTTTATAAGTGTTTAAATTATTATATTTTTTAGGTGTTTAAATTTTTTATTTTTTAAATGTTTAAATTATTATTATTATTTTAAAATAACACTTTTTAATAAAAATAATTATTTGAGTATTTATTTTGACCAAAAAATTATAATTTGAACACTTAAAAAATTTAAACACTTAATAAAAAGAAATAGTTTAAAAACTTAAAAAACTAAAAAAAATAACACTTTAAAAAATAGAATAATTTAAACATTTATTTTAATACTAAACCTTTAATTTTTGGTCAAAGAAATATACACACGGTGAACCTACTTTTTCTTTGTTTCTTTTTTTATTTGTGTATATTTTACTCAACCACGTATGATTGCTCCTTCCAAAAAACTGGATTAAATATTATTACTTTCTTGTTAGGATGGGTAATAAAATAAATAAATAAAAATAGAAAATGATGCATTTGCAAGTCTTATCCATATCGCAGGCATTTTGACTGAAATTTAGGAAGAAATAGAAATGAATTCGGAAATAAAGGAAAACCATAGATTTTTAACTTTTGAGCTACAAAACATTTATTGTCTTACCATAAATAGGTATATGTTTAATTTTTTTTTGGCTTAAAGGGGTAGAAGACTCCGGAATTTTTATAAAACAAAATTAAATTTTTAAAATTTTTTACACTCTTTTAAACTAAGAAATTTAATCAATTAAGGTACTAAATCAAAAAAAATAGTCAATTAACTCTTTTGACCAGTTTTGACCATTAAATATTCACAGTTTTTTCTTCATATATTACCAAAATATTATGAGAAAAAGTTTGATACACAGTGCGTGTAAACAAATGTTTACACGTGCTTTTCAAATTTAGGGGTTATGGGTTTAGTTCAGGGTTAAAATTTTAGGGGTTTAAGTGGTAGGGTTTTGAATTTAAGGTTCTTGTTTATAATTTAGGGTTTATGGTTTAGGTTTTAGGGTATTAGGGTTAGAAATTTAAATTTTTTATTTTATAAGGTAAAAACACAGGCTTGTGTAAAATTAGTTTTACACAGCCTGTGTATCAAAGTTTTACCCAAACATTATACAATACAGTTCTTTCATATTGCATTTACAAAAAAAAATTCAAAAAGTATTTTTTTTATAAATTTTATAAGTTTTTTAGAATTTTTAGAACATTTAAAGAATTTTTTAAATAAAATTAAAATTTTGAAAATTTTCAAATGGAAACACTTTAAATAGAGCACTACAACAATGGGTTGAAAAAACTGTTCAGATTTAATGGTCAAAATTGGTCAAATAACTTAATTGATTAATTTTTTTAGTTCAAAGGGATTAATTGATTATTTTTAAAGTTCAAGGGTTTCTTACACTCTTAAGCCTATTTTTTTTTACGTTTTGATTACGTGTATACATTTACAGATAAAATTATTCAAAGATATAATATTTATTTTAAAATAAACGTGTTGCCAATGTGCCTTGTTATTATAGTATGTATTTTATAACGTTTTGATTACGAGACTTGACGTTTATTTTGTCAAGACACGTGATATTTTCTTGGTGAGGTTGTTTCGGAAAACGTCAACGGAATCCACTCTAGAGATCTGGTTCAAGTGATTTAGAAATATATTTGAGGGTGGACACAAATAAAATCTCAAAATTTCAATGTCGACACAAGTCTTAAATATTACAGAAATTTAAGGACTAATCATAAAAATTAAGAACATTGAGGGAAAATGTGTGAACCTAAAAAAAAATCAGGGTGAGCACGCCCCCACCCACAAGTTTTTTCTTTGTTTTTGTGGTTCGTTTTATTTGTCGTTTTAGTATGATTTCAGCTTATCTTAGCAGTCGTTTAATGCTCATACCGAGATCTCCATGGTGTTAGTTTCTGATTTTGATTCCGTCTGTTGTCATAGAAAGATAGATCCTCATTTGGTTGATGGTTGTTTGTCGATGTAATCAGACCTAGATAGCGGAGCAATATGCTTGATAGTTTGGTTCGCTCACTGTAACACCCCTTCCCGTATCCATTATTGAATACGAGACAGAGATGTCACGAAAAATTTGTAAAACCATGAAATATTGATAATGAGATAAACATTTTTTAAACAATATTACAATTTAGTCTTTATTTACAATTCTAATTAATCGCGTAAAGTTTAAAACTTTATATTTTCGTTTTCAAATCGAGTTTAATTTTAGGCAGCAACTTATTAAATTAATTTAACTTTATATAATTAGCAAAACTACCTAAGAACTGTCTGATTTAAAGTTTATCCAAATTCCAAATAAAATATGATTTATATCAGAGCATACATAACTTTTTAATAAACATGTCAACTAGTGAATATCAAACAACCATAAATATTACATTACTGATACTGATGTACCTGTTCTTGATAGATGATTTCCACTAGTGCTTCTTACTCTAAACGCTCAACTTTTCCTACACGAGAAACAATCACACGCTAAGTATTTACTTAGTGAGGCAATAATTTGAATTCAAGTGCAATTGTCATAATATCAATATTAACAATTAACAATGCATATGATCACCTTACCATTACATGCTCGTTAACATAAATAAATATGTAATGACATATATGTATGTTAAAGTGATAAGATTAGATCTTACCAATACTGTTGCCATTTCTATTCGTAAGCTTCCAATGCTTACAACTACCTTTTTCCATTTCTATCTGCAAGCTTTCAAGCTTATCATTCTGTTTCTTTGATTTCATTTCAATTTACTTAGCCCAAGGTATCTAATTAAGAGATTCTATGAACACGAGTCATCCCCCCATACCCAACCTTTCTTGAGTATGTTTATTATTTGCACTCTATCGGGAGTGCTCAGCATCGAAGTGCTTCTGTATACTTACCGGAGTATACAATATATCCCTCATTGAGTTTTTATGAAATTACATCGAAGTGCTTAGCACCCATAGTAAGTCCGTATACTCAAACCATGCATGAGTATACTCCTCAATGAGTATTTATAATTTTTGCACTTTACCTGAAGTGCTTAAAATCTTTATACAGCTGTTTATGACTCTATGGCTAGCCAACTATAGCTTTGAACCTCTATATCATACATTGGGCTTTATTTCATCATTTAAGTCATCAATGTCAACATAGAACAATATATCAACATTTAACAGTTCATAACCGAAATAACATTCATATTATACCATCATCAATAACTAGTGATCAATGCATTTATTTTCAACCTTTGACATATTTAAAATATGTCAAATACATGATCAATGACATAAATATCATGACAATATATAAGCCATGTAGACTCATCGCAAGTCATACCGGTGATGTATAAAACATCCATGCATCATGTTATGTATGCATTGCACTCACCTGGGCCTTTTATTTATATGCCTCACTAAGTCCTCTTTAATCTTTTTCTTCATTACCCCTCGAACCTCTCTTGATTCGAATTTAAACTTCATAAAATCAAATAAAAGAAATATTTTTAGATCCCAATCTAACAATATCTTAGACGTACTATTATTATAATCACCTGAATATAACATTTATAAATATTTTCCTTTCATCCTTGCACTGTTCAAAACTTATTACGGTCCTTAATGACCAATTTGAGCATTCAACAATTATTCATGCTCTAAATGTTCCAATTCTTCTATTTCAAAATCATTCGAGTCATTTCCATAAAGTTTCAATCATTACTAATGTGATTTTTTTAGTCACTAATATTTACCAAGGTACTTGAATTTAAACTTAATTCAAGTAATCACCTATTATCAATAATTACAACACTTTTCCTTTTATTTTCCATTTGACCAAATTGGTCACTAAGCTATGGAAAGTTTGAAATTCTCCATTTTAGTCCTTAATAAACTTGAATTATCAATTCTAGCTCATTTTCATCTAAGCTACCATCAAAACAATAATTTCCAAGATAATCCTTTATTTTCCCATTCTTGCCAAAATGATTCTTTTTCATCATTTCAAGCCAATTTGATCACATTTCCAATAATTGCTCTTTAATCATTCTTCAATAAAATAATTCCATAAACACCCTTTTAATTTTCTCAAATTGCCGAATAAGTCCCTAAACTTTTCAAAATTTTCATTTTGGTCTAAAATGCTAAAATAAGTTTTTAACATCACAATTTTATCATTTTCACCACCAAAATAATTTTTAACAATTAAATCCTTAATTTCTTGGAAATGCCAAAATGGTCCTCAACATTTCTAAAATATAAAAGTTTGTCCTAAATTGTCAATTCAAGCTTGAAACAATATTTTCTATTCATCTCCATCATCAATTAAATTTTGACAAATTAAACCCAAATTTTCCTAAAATTTTTGAATTAGTCCCTAAAGGCAATTTGACCTTCAAACATCAAAATTGAACTTCCATCATCAATATAATGTTTCAAACATCACAACCTAACCATTTTCATCTTTAATTCTCAAAACCCTAGCAAATCCCTAAATTTCAAGATTAGGGTTTATAACTTTCCACATGAATTTAACTTGATTTCAAGTTTGATTTCAACAATACTATGCTTAATTCATCATCTACTACTTGAATTCCATCAATTTTCCATGAAACCCTAATTTCTCTCTCTTAAAACCCTAATCCAAAACTTCATAATTCCATAAAATTTTACTATCAAAATGAAGAGAATGAAGACTAGATCACTTTAACTTAAACAACCTTGCTTGAATTCTTTATCAAAAGCCTTGAAAATGGCTTGAGAAAATTTTTACTATTTTTCTCCCAAATTCCTCTTGGTTTCGAACACAAGAAGAAGATGAACTAAAGTGTTCATCTTTCTTTGACTATTAAAACCCATTAATAAATAAGAAAATGCCACATGTTTCTTTAAAAATGAATTTTAAATTTATTTTTCACTCTTTCCAAATTTACCCCTCTAACTAAATAAAATTTACAACCTAGTTCAAAATTGTGCCATCCCATTACATTTGAACTAGGTTGGTTCCAATCCAACCGGCCATCATTATTAAATAATCATACAATATTATTTATGATTTTTGTTTCATCAAATTTCCTGATTTTCACCTTCTACGATTTTTCCTTTATCGAATTATCAACTCTAATTCAGGAATCACATTTTTCCTTAATTCCATGAATAGATACATACTTTCATACAAAATCCTCCACTTTAATAAAGTCAAACTTAGAAATTTAACTTGATCTAAAAATATCGATAATTACCCGAAATCTTTATCAGTAACATCTTTCTTGAAAATCCTTCATTAAGCATTTATACGAATCTCTCTTACTTCTTCTAAGTCCTTTTTACTAATTAAAATACTAATATGTGATACTTCCCTGAAGGTCACCCAAAACTTTTCTCTAATCTTAGTATGCTTAACAATTTTACTCGATCAAAATTCAATATTTTCTACTGCACTCTAACTTCCAAAATTATTACCAAAATCCTTATTCTGATCGAACTTATCCATATACTGAATAAAAAATCATTCTTGGGGAAATTTACACTTAGGTCCCTAAACTTTTACCTATTTTCATTTTGGTCACTAACTTTTATCTTTTGTCATTTTAGTCACTAAGTTAGCCTTATGCCAAAACCTTAGTACTAAATGACCCTTGTATAACTTAGCAAGATTTTCGGTATTACAATTCTTCCCTCCTAAAAAAATTCGTCCTCGAATTTTGAAATGTACTTTATTCAAAAAGATTCGGATATTTCTTCTTCATCTTCTTCTTTATTTCTCAAGTGACCTCCTTAACCTTGTGGTTTCTCCAAAGAATTTTGACCACGGGGATTTTCTTTTTCCTTAATTCTTTAACTCTATATACTAGAATTTTCATTGGTTCTTCTTCATATTTCAAATCTAGTTGTAACTCAATTTCCTCGAGAGTGATGACATGTGAGGGATCTGACCATTATCTTCATAGCATAAATACATGACATACATTGTGTAGTTTGATTATATCTGGTGGTAAAGCTAACTAGTAAAACAATGGTCATACTCTTTTCAAGATCTCATATGGTTCAATAACTCTGGGACTAAGCTTTCCTTTTATCCAAATCGTAACATTTTCTTCCAGGTTAATACCTTTAAAAACACTTTATCTCAAATTATTCTGAATAATTCTCACTTTGTTCTCCTTTTCTAGATTTAAATCAACTCCGTTTTCCTTTAAATCAATTTGTACATTTTGGTCATGTAGCTCAAGCCAATTAAGTGGAGCCTTACACCTTCTTCCAGATAATACTTCAAAGGGTGCCATTCTAATGCTTTCTTGGTACTATTGTTATAAGCAAATTCAACTAAAGGAAAATACACTTTCCATGATTTTCCCAATTCAATTACATAAGCCATTAACATATCCTCTCAAATGTAGATAGTTCATTTTGATTGTTCATTTGTTGAGGATAAAAAGCTGTATTAAAATTGAATCGAGTACCCCAAGACTTTATGTAAAGATTTTCAAAATCTTGAAGTAAACCTTGGATCTTTTTTAGATACTATTGAAACAGGTACTCTATGTAACCGAACTATCTCCTTAATATATAAGTCAGCATACTTGTCCATAGAATAATCTATTTCGGACAGAAAATAAGTGTATTGATTTAGTCAATCTATCAACTATTACCAAGTTGAATCTTTCTTATACGGTATCAAAGGTAGCCCTGTTACAAGATCCATAGTTACTCATTTCCCTTTTCCATTGAGGAATGGAAATCGATTGCAACAATCCAGAAGGCACCTAATGTTCTGTTTTTGCTTGCTGACATGTCAAGCATTTATAAATAAATTCAGTTATAAATCTTTTCATGCTTGAACACCACTATCAATCTTAGGTCTTGATACATCTTGTGTCCACTTGGACGCATAGTCAAAAGATTATAATATGCCTCAAACAGAAGTTTTTTCCTCAATTCTTCATCAATCGAAATATAATTTCTTGTTTGCTAATACAAACATCTTTCAAATTAACTTTAAAGTCGTTGGTTCTACTAATTTCCACTTGTTTAAACCTTAATAACCTTTCTCATCTTTTCTTTGAAAATCTTTTTAGTCACTCATATAAATGATACATATTTCCTTAGTATCTTGGTCATTGGAGAATCAATCATTGAAAAATTCTTTACAAACTTGCTATAATAATTTGCTAGTCTCAAGAAACTTTGAACATATGATACTTATTATTTGGTATTTTCCAATCAACTATAGCTTATACCTTCTTGGGATCCACTCTTATTCATTTTTCCAAAACTATGTGACCAAGAAAAGTATCTCCCAAAAACCAACATTCACACTTTGATAATTTGACATATAGTTCATTTCCCCTAAAGATCTAAAGAACAATTCGAAGATGAGCATCATGTTCTTCTCTTATCTTTGATTAATTAAAATATCATCAATAAACATCATCACAGACTAATCCAAATAAGACTAAATTATTCAGTCCATCAGATCCATGAATGCGGCAGGAGCGTTAGTCAATCCAAACAACATTAATACAAACTCATAATGTCCATACTAAATTTGGAAACTGTCTTTAGAATATCTTCTTCATAAATCTTCAACTGATGATACCCTAATCGAATGTCAATTTTGGAAAATACAACTGCACCATTTTAACTGATCAAAAAGATCATCAATCCTTAGAAGATGATACTTATTCTTCATTGTAACTTTATTTAGCTGACGATAATCTATACACAATCGTATAGATCTATCTTTCCTTTTTCATGAATAACACTGATGCACCCCAAGGTGTCATACTTGGTCTTATAAAACCCCAATCTAATAATTCTTGTAATTGTTCCTTTAACTCTCAAAGCTCAGTTGACGACATTCTGTACGGGGCCATCAATAGGGCACAGTACCAGGTAATACCTCTATTTTAAATTTTGCTTCCCAATCAGGGGTAATCCTGATAATTCATCAAGAAATACCTTTGGGTACTCCTGAACTATAGGAATATCTTCCAATTTAATTTCAGCAGTTCTGGTATCCACTACATTTGCTAAGAAACTTAGTAACCTTGTAACAACAATTTCTTAGCAGAAACAAGTGAATTCACATTAGATAAAAGATTCATCCTCTCATCCACTACTATTATTATTGACCTTTCAAAATTTTCAAGATTAATCGCTTTAAGCTACAATCCACAATAGCATGGTAAAAAGACAACCAATCCCTGCCTAATACCATTTCAATTTCTTCGAAAGGTAACTCCATTAAGTTTACCAGAAATTCAGTTTCTGACACTTTTTTCGAACAATTTCTACATGTCCAACTCATCCTTACATTATAACACAACAAGTTTGTAGTCACTATCTTACTCGAAATGGGTTCTAAGAGGATATCTCGTCCATCACTCAACTTCATACTTATATACGAATGTATATAGAGTCTTGATCAATCAAAACCAACACAGTTTTATCAAAAAGATAAAATGTGCCAACAATGATTTTCAGTTCATTCAAATCTTTATAATTCCTAAAATTATAAAATTGGACTGATGTGCACAACCCTGACTGTGAAGCAAATTCTTATGATTCCCTCAATCTAATTTATTCTCAGAGTAACAATACAATTTCATCCAATTTCTTTCTATCTAATTGTAAAATCCATCTAGAATGATCTTCAAATAATTTAACCACCAATCTGCAGTCACTAGACCTTTATCTAATTTTCATTTAAATTCAGATATTCCTTAGTCCTACACCGTCACTCCTTATTGTGTTGGTGTTCTTTCTTATTCCAATGAATTCAAAGAATTATTACTACTGCTGGGGTTTTTTTTTTCAGAACCTCTCGTTCACCGACTCATCTCAAATTTATTTTAGTAAAGAGCGACATCAATCAAATCATATAAACATCATATCAGTAATATTGATATCCTAGTGGCATGTATAATCTTTTTAAAATAAAACCACTTTCATTTAGGCCGAGAACCGGCTAAATCTGTAACTCTAATACCAATAAATGTAACACCCCTTCCCGTATCCATTGTTGAATACGAGACAGAGATGTCACAAAATATTTGTAAAACCATGAAATATTGATAATGAGATAAACATTTTTTAAAATAATATTACAATTTAGTCTTTATTTACAATTCTAATTAATCGCGTAAAGTTTAAAACTTTATATTTTTATTTTCAAATCGAGTTTAATTTTAGGCAGCAACTTATTAAATTAATTTAACTTTATATAATTAGCAAAAGTACCTAAGAACTGCTTGATTTAAAGTTTATCCAGATTCCAAATAAATTATGATTTATATCAGAGCACGCATAACTTTTTAATAAACATGCCAACTAGTGAATATCAAACAACCTTAAATATTATATTACTGATATCGATGTACATGTTCTTGATAGATGATGTCCACTAGTGCTCATTACTCCAAACGCTCCACTTTTCTTACGCGTGAAACAGTCACACGCTAAGTATTTACTTAGTAAGGCAATAATTGGAATTCAAGTGCAATTATCATAATATCAATATCAATATTAACAATTAACAATGCATATGACCACCTTACCATTACATGCTCGTTAACATAAATAAATATGTAATAGCATATATGTATGTTAAAGTGATAAGATTAGATCTTACCAATACTGTTGCCATTTCTATTCTTAAGCTTCCAATGCTTACAACTACCTTTTTCTATTTCTATCTGCAAGCTTTCAAGCTTATCATCATGTTTCTTTGATTTCATTTCAATTTACTTAGACCAAGGTATCTAATTAAGAGATTCTATGTATACGAGTCATCCCCCCATACCCAACCTTTCTTGAGTATGTGTATTATTTGCACTCTACCGGGAGTGCTCAGCATCGAAGTGCTTCTGTATACTTACCGGAGTATACAATATATCCCTCATTGAGTTTTTATGAAATTACACCGAAGTGCTTAGCACCCGTAGTAAGTCTGTATACTCAAACCATGCATGAGTATACTCCACAATGAGTATTTATAAATTTTGCACTTTACCTTAAGTGCTTAAAATCTTTATACACCTGTTTATGACTCTATGGCTAGCCAACTATAGCTTTGAACATCTATATCATACATTGGGCTTTATTTCATCATTTAAGTCATCAATGTCAACATAGAACAATATATCAACATTTAACAGTTCATAACCAAAATAACATTCATATTATACCACCATCAATAACTAGTGATCAATGCATTTATTTTCAACCTTTGACATATTTAAAATATGTCAAATACATGATCAATGACATAAATATCATGGCAATATATAAGCTATGTAGACTCATCGCAAGTCCTACCGGTGATGTATAAAACATCCATGTATCATGTTATGTATGCATTGCACTCACCTGAGCCTTTTATTTATATGCCTCACTAAGTCTTCTTTAATCTTTTTCTTCATTACCCCTCAAACCTCTCTTGATTCGAATTTAAACTTCATAAATCAAATAAAAGAAATATTTTTTATATCCCAATCTAACAATATCTTAGACGTACTATTATTATAATCACCCGAATATAACATTTATAAATATTTTCATTTCATCCTTGCACTGTTCAAAACTTATTACGGACCTTAATAACCAATTTGAGCATTCAACAATTATTCATGCTCTAAATGTTCCAATTCTTCTATTTCAAAATCATTCGAGTCATTTCCATAAAGTTTCAAACTTTACTAATGTGATTTTTTTAGTCACTAATTTTTACCAAGGTACTTGAATTTAAACTTAATTCAACTAATCACCTATTATCAATAATTACAACACTTTTCCTTTTATTTTCCATTTGACCAAATTGGTCACTAAGATTTGGAAAGTTTAAAATTCTCCTAGTTTAGTCCTTAATAAAGTTGAATTATCAATTCTAGCTCATTTTCATCTAAGCTACCATCAAAACAATAATTTCCAAGATAATCCTTTATTTTCCCATTCTTGCCAAAATGATTCTTTTTCATCATTTCAAGCCAATTTGATCACATTTCCAATAATTGCTCTTTAATCCTTCTTCAACAAAATAATTCCATAAACACTCTTTTAATTTTCTCAAATTGCCGAATAAGTCCCTAGACTTTTCAAAATTTTCATTTTGGTCCAAAATGCTAAAATAAGCTTTTAACATCATAATTTTATCATTTTCACCACCAAAATAATTTTTAACAATTAAATCCTTAATTTGCAAAATGGTCCTCAACATTTCTAAAATATAAAATTTGGTCCTAAATTGTCAATTCAAGCTTGAAACAATATTTTCTATTCATCTCCATCATCAATTAAATTTTGACAAATTAAACCCAAATTTTCCTAAAATTTTTGAATTAGTCCCTAAAGGGAATTTGACCTTCAAACATCAAAATTGAACTTCCATCATCAATATAATGTTTCAAACATCATAACCAAACCATTTTCATCCTTAATTCTCAAAACCCTAGCAAATCCCTAAATTTCAAGATTAGGGTTTATAACTTTCCACATGAATTTAACTTGATTTCAAGTTTGATTTCAACAATACTATGCTTAATTCATCACCTACTACTTGAATTCCATCAATTTTCCATGAAACCCTAATTTCTCTCTTTTCAAACCCTAATCCAGAACTTAATAATTCCATGAAATTTTACTATCAAAACGTAGAGAATGAAGACTATATCACTTTAACTTAAACAACCTTGCTTGAATTCTTGATCAAAAGCCTTGAAAATGGCTTGAGAAAATTTTTACTATTTTTCTCACAAATTCCTCTTGGTTTCGAACACAAGAAGAAGATGAACTAAAGTGTTCATCTTTCTTTGACTATTAAAACCCATTAATAAATAAAAAAATGCCACATGTTTCTTTAAAAATGAATTTTAAATTTATTTTTCACTCTTTCCAAATTTACCCCTCAAACTAAATAAAATTTACAACCTAGTTCAAAATTGTGCCATCCCATTACATTTGAACTAGGTTGGTTCCAATCCAACCGGCCATCATTATTAAGTAATCATACAATATTATTTATGATTTTTGTTTGATCCAATTTCCCAATTTTCACCTTCTACGATTTTTCCTTTATCGAATTATCAACTCTAATTCAGGAATCACATTTTTCCTTAATTCCATGAATAGATACATACTTTCATACAAAATCCTTCACTTCAATAAAGTCAAATTTAGAAATTTAACTTGATCTAAAAATATCGATAATTACCCAAAATCTCTATCGGTAACATCTTTCTTGAAAATCCTTCGTTAAGCATTTATACGAATCTCTCTTACTTCTTCTAAGTCCTTTTACTAATTAAAATACTGATATGTGATACTTCCCAGAAGGTCACCCAAAACTTTTCTCTAATCTTAGCACGCTTAACAATTTTACTCGATCAAAATTCAATATTTTCTACTGCACTCTAACTTCCAAAATTATTACCAAAATCTTTATTCTGATTGAATTTATCCATATACTAAATAAAAAATCATTCTTGGGGAAATTTACACTTAGGTCCTTGAACTTTTACCTACTTTTCATTTTGGTCACTAACTTTTATCTTTTGTCATTTTAGTCACTAAGTTAGCCTTATGCCAAAACCTTAGTACTAAATGACCCTTGTATAACTTAGCAAGATTTTCGGGGTATTACAATTCCTCCCTCCTAAAAAAATTCGTCATCGAATTTTGAAATGTACTTTATTCAAAAAGATTCAGATATTTCTTTTTCATCTTCTTCTTTATTTCTCAAGTGACATCCTTAACCTTGTGGTTTCTCCAAAGAATTTTGACCACGGGGATTTTCTTTTTCCTTAATTCTTTAACTCTATATGCTAGAATTTTCACTGGTTCTTCTTCATATTTCAAATCTAGTTGTAACTCAATTTCCTCGAGAGTGATGACATGTGGGGGATCTGACCATTATCTTCATAGCATAGATACATGACATATATTGTGTAGTTTGCTTATCTCTGGTGGTAAAGCTAACTAGTAAAACAATGGTCCTACTCTTTTCAAGATCTCATATGGTCCAATAACTTTGGGACTAAGCTTTCATTTTATCCAAATCGTAACATTTTCTTCTAGGTTAATACCTTTACAAACACTTTATCTCAAATTATTCTAAATAATTCTCACTTTGTTCTCCTTTTCTAGATTTAAATCAACTCCGTTTTCCTTTAAATCAATTTGTACATTTTGGTCCTGTAGCTCAAGCCAATTAAGTGGAGCCTTACACATTCTTCCAAATAATACTTCAAAGGGTGCCATTCTAATGCTTTCCTGGTACTATTGTTATAAGCAAATTCAGCTAAAGGAAAATACATTTTCCATGATTTTCCCAATTCAATTACACAAGCCATTAACATATCCTCTCAAATCTAGATAGTTCATTTTGATTGTTCATTTGTTGAGGATAAAAAGCTGTATTAAAATTGAATCGAGTACCCAAGACTTTATGTAAAGATTTTCAAAATCTTGAAGTAAACCTTGGATCTTTTTTAGATACTATTGAAACAGGTACTCTATGTAACCGAACTATCTCCTTAATATATAAGTCAGCATACTTGTCCATAGAATAATCTATTTCGGACAGAAAATAAGTGTACTGATTTAGTCAATCTATCAACTATTACCCAAGTTGAATCTTTCTTATACGGTATCAAAGGTAGCCCTGTTACAAGATCCATAGTTACTCATTTCCCTTTTCCACTAAGGAATGGAAATCAATTGCAACAATCCAGAAGGCACCTAATGTTCTATTTTTGCTTGCTGACATGTCAAGCATTTATAAATAAATTCAGTTATAAATCTTTTCATGCTTGAACACCACTATCAATCTTAGGTCTTGATACATCTTGTTTCCACTTGGACGCATAGTCAAAAGACTATAATATGCCTCAAAGATAAGTTATTTCTTCAATTCTTCATCAATCGAAATATAATTTCTTGTTTGCTAATACAAACATCTTTCAAATTAACTTTAAAGTCGTTGGTTCTACGAATTTCCACTTGTTTAAACCTTAATAAACTTTCTCATCTTTTCTTTGAAAATCTTTTTATTCACTCATATAAATGATACATATTTCCTTAGTATCTTGGTCATTGGAGAAGCAATCATTGAAAATTTCTTTACAAACTTGCTATAATAATTTGTTAGTCTCAAGAAAATTCGAACCTCTAATATATATTATTTGGTATTTTCCAATCAACTATAGCTTATACCTTCTTGGGATCCACTTTTATTCATTTTTCCGAAACTATGTGACCAAGAAAAGTATCTCCCAAAAACCAACATTCACACTTTGATAATTTGACATATAGTTCATTTCCCCTAAGGATCTAAAGAACAATTCGAAGATGAGCATCATGTTCCTCTCTTATCTTTGATTAATTAAAATATCATCAATAAACATCATCACAGACTAATCCAAATAAGACTAAATTATTCAGTCCATCAGATCCATGAATGCGATAGGAGCGTTAGTCAATCCAAACAACATTAATACAAACTCATAATGTCAATACTAAATTTGGAAAACTGTCTTTAGAATATCTTCTTCATGAATCTTCAACTGATGGTACCCTAATCGAATGTCAATCTTGGAAAATACAACTGCACCCTTTTAACTGATCAAAAAGATCATCAATCCTTAGAAGAGGATACTTATTCTTCATTGTAACTTTATTTAGCTGACGATATTCTATACACAATCGTATAGATCCATCTTTCCTTTTTCATGAATAACACTGATGCGCCCCAAGGTGACATACTTGGTCTTATAAAACCTCAATCCAATAATTCTTGTAATTGTTCCTTTAACTCTCAAAGCTGAGTTGACGGCATTCTGTACGGGGCCATCAATAGGGCACAATACCAGGTAATACCTCTATTTTAAATTCTACTTCCCAATCAGGGGTAACTTGATAATTCATCAAGAAATACCTCTGGGTACTCATGATCTATAGGAATATCTTACAATTTAATTTCAGTAGTTCTGGTATCCACTACATTTGCTAAGAAAACTTAGTAACCTTGTAACAACAATTTCTTAGCAGAAACATGTGAATTCACATTAGATAAAAGATTCATTCTCTCATCCACTCCTATTATTCTTCACCTTTCAAAATTTTCAAGATTAATCGCTTTAAGCAACAATCCACAATAGCATGGAAAAAAGACAACCAATCCCTGCCTAATACCATTTCAATTTCTTCGAAAGGTAACTCCATTAAGTTTACCAAAAATTCAGTTTTTGGCACTTTTTTGGGCAATTTCTACATGTCCAACTCATCCTTACATTATAACTCAACAAGTTTGTAGTCACTATCTTACTCGAAATGGGATCTAAGAGGATATCTCGTCCATCACTCAACTTCATACTTATATACGAATGTATATAGAGTCTTGATCAATCAAAAGCAACACATTTTTATCAAAAAGATAAAATGTGCCAACAATGATTTTCAGATCATTCAAATCTTTATCAGTCCTAAACTTATAAAATTGGACTGATGTGCACAACCCTGACTGTGTAGCAAATTCTTATGATTCTCTCAATCTAATTTATTCTCAGAGTAACAATACAATTTCATCCAATTTCTTTCTATCTAACTATAAAATCCATCCAGAATGATCTTCAAATAATTTAACCACCAATCTGCAGTCACTAGACCTTTATCTAATTTTCGGTGTTCTTTCTTATTCCACTGAATTCAAAGAATTATTACTACTGATGGGTTTTTTTCAGAACCTCTCGTTCACCGACTCATCTCAAATTTATTTTAGTAAAGAGCGACATCAATCAAATCATATAAACATCATACCAGTAATATTGATATCCTAGTGGCATGTATAATCTTTTTAAAATAAAACCACTTTCATTTAGGCCGAGAACCGGCTAAATCTGTAGCTCTAATACCAATAAATGTAACACCCCCTCTCGTATCCATTATTGAATACGAGACAGAGATGTCACAAAATATTTGTAAAACCATGAAATATTGATAATGAGATAAACATTTTTTAAAATAATATTACAATTTAGTCTTTATTTACAATTCTAATTAATCGCGTAAAGTTTAAAACTTTATATTTTCGTTTTCAAATCGAGTTTAATTTTAGGCAGCAACTTATTAAATTAATTTAACTTTATATAATTAGCAAAACTACCTAAGAACTGCCTGATTTAAAGTTTATCCAGATTCCAAATAAATTATGATTTATATTAGAACAGGCATAACTTTTTAATAAACATGCCAACTAGTGAATATCAAACAACCTTAAATATTATATTATTGATACCGATGTACATGTTCTTGATAGATGATGTCCACTAGTGCTCCTTACTCCAAACGCTCCACTTTTCTTACGCGTGAAACAGTCACACGCTAAGTATTTACTTAGTGAGGCAATAATTCGAATTCAAGTGCAATTGCCATAATATCAATATCAATATTAACAATTAACAATGCATATGATCACCTTACCATTGCATGCT
The DNA here is from genome assembly GCA_019671005.1 of Hibiscus mutabilis. Lineage (NCBI taxonomy): Eukaryota > Viridiplantae > Streptophyta > Magnoliopsida > Malvales > Malvaceae > Hibiscus > Hibiscus mutabilis. The sequence goes on from CM033745.1 coordinate 20,248,226, forward strand.
CGTTAACATAAATAAATATGTAATAGCATATTTGTATGTTCAAGTGATAAGATTAGATCTTACCAATACTGTTGCCATATCTATTCGTAAGCTTCCAATGCTTACAACTACCTTTTTCCATTTCTATCTGCAAGCTTTCAAGCTTATCATCCTGTTTCTTTGATTTCATTTCAATTTACTTAGACCAAGGTATCTAATTAAGAGATTTTATGTACACGAGTCATCCCCTCATACCCAACCTTTCTTGAGTATTTGTATTATTTGCACTCTACCGGGAGTGCTCAGCATCGAAGTTCTTCTGTATACTTACCGGAGTATACAATATATCCCTCATTGAGTTTTTATGAAATTACACCGAAGTGCTTAGCACCCGTAGTAAGTCCGTATACTCAAACCATGCATGAGTATACTCCTCAATGAGTATTTATAAATTTTGCACTTTACCTGAAGTGCTTAAAATCTTTATACAGCTGTTTACGACTCTATGGCTAGCCAACTATACCTTTGAACATCTATATCATACATTAGGCTTTATTTCATCATTTAAGTCATCAATGGCAACATAGAACAATATATCAACATTTAACAGTTCATAACCAAAATAACATTCATATTATACCACCATCAATAACTAGTGATCAATGCATTTATTTTCAACCTTTGACATATTTAAAATATGTCAAATACATGATCAATGGCATAAATATCATGACAATATATAAGCCATGTAGACTCATCGCAAGTCCTACCGGTGATGTATAAAACATCCATGTATCATGTTATGTATGCATTGCACTCACATGGGCCTTTTATTTATATGCCTCACTAAGTCCTCTTTAATCTTTTTCTTCATTACCCCTCAAACCTCTCTTGATTCGAATTTAAACTTCATAAATCAAATAAAAGAAATATTTTTTTATATCCCAATCTAACAATATCTTAGACGTACTATTATTATAATCACCTGAATATAACATTTATAAATATTTTCATTTCATCCTTGCACTGTTCAAAACTTATTACGGTCCTTAATGACCAATTTGAGCATTCAACAATTATTCATGCTCTAAATGTTCCAATTCTTCTATTTCAAAATCATTCGAGTCATTTCCATAAAGTTTCAAACTTTACTAATGTGATTTTTTTAGTCACTAATTTTTACCAAGGTACTTGAATTTAAACTTAATTCAACTAATCACCTATTATCAATAATTACAACACTTTTCCTTTTATTTTCCATTTAACCAAATTGGTCACTAAGATTTGGAAAGTTTGGAATTCTCCTATTTTAGTCCTTAATAAAGTTGAATTATCAATTCTAGCTCATTTTCATCTAAGCTACCATCAAAACAATAATTTCCAAGATAATCCTTTATTTTCCCATTCTTGCCAAAATGATTCTTTTTCATCATTTCAAGCCAATTTGATCACATTTCCAATAATTGCTCTTTAATCCTTCTTCAACAAAATAATTCCATAAATACTCTTTTAATTTTCTCAAATTGCCGAATAAGTCCCTAGACTTTTCAAAATTTTCATTTTGATCCAAAATGCTAAAATAAGCTTTTAACATCACAATTTTATCATTTTCACCACCAAAATAATTTTTAACAATTAAATCCTTAATTTCTTGGAAATACCGAAATGGTCCTCAACATTTCTAAAATATAAAATTTGGTCCTAAATCGTCAATTCAAGCTTTAAACAACATTTTCTATTCATCTCCATCATCAATTAAATTTTGACAATTTAGTCCCTAATTTTCCTCAAATTTTTGAATTAGTCCCTAAATGGAATTTGACCTTCAAACATCAAAATTGAACTTCCATCATCAATATAATGTTTCAAATATCATAACCTAACCATTTTCATCCTTAATTCTCAAAACCCTAGCAAATCCCTAATTTTCAAGATTAGGGTTTATAACTTTCCATGTGAATTTAACTTGATTTCAAGTTTGATTTCAATAATACTAAGCTTAATTCATCATCTACTACTTGAATTCCATCAATTTTCCATGAAACCCTAATTTCTCTCTCTTCAAACCCTAATCCAAAACTTCATAATTCCATGAAATTTTACTATCAAAACGTAGAGAATGAAGAGTAGATCACTTTACCTTAAACAACCTTGCTTGAATTCTTGATCAAAAGACTTGAAAATGGCTTGAGAAATTTTTTACTATTTTTCTCCCAAATTCCTCTTGGTTTCGAACACAAGAAGAAGATGAACTAAAATGTTCATCTTTCTTTGACTATTAAAACCCATTAATAAATAAGAAAATGCCACATGTTTCTTTAAAAATGAATTTTAAATTCATTTTTCACTCTTTCCAAATTTATCCTTCTAACTAAATAAAATTTACAACCTAGTTCAAAATTGTGCCATCCCATTACATTTGAACTAGGTTGGTTCCAATCCAACCGACCATCATTATTAAATAATCATAAAATATTATTTATGATTTTTGTTCGATCCAATTTCCTGATTTTCACCTTCTACGATTTTTCCTTTATCGAATTATCAACTCTAATTCAGGAATCACATTTTTCCTTAATTCCATTAATAGATCCATACTTTCATACAAAATCCTCGACTTTAATAAAGTCAAACTTAGAAATTTGACTCGATCTAAAAATATCGATAATTACCCGAAATCTCTATCGGTAACATCTTTCTTGAAAATCCTTCATTAAGCATTTATACGAATCTCTCTTACTTCTTCTAAGTCCTTTTTACTAATCAAAATACTGATATGTGATACTTCCCAGAAAGTCACCCAAAACTTTTCTCTAATTTTAGCACGCTTAACAATTTTATTCGATCAAAATTCAATATTTTCTACTGCACTCTAACTTCCAAAATTATTACCAAAATCCTTATTCTGATCGAATTTATCCTTATACTGAATAAAAAATCATTCTTGGGGAAATTTACACTTAGGTCCCTAAAACTTTTCATTTTGGTCACTAACTTTTATCTTTTGTCATTTTAGTCACTAAGTTAGCCTTATACCAAAACCTTAGTACTAAATGACCCTTGTATAACTTAGCAAGATTTTCGGGGTATTACACTCACCACTCCTTTTCACCCCGTAAAGCGTCTCTTTTGGATAGAGACAAAGAGATTTAAGAAGGCTTCTAGATTTTGACGGTATGCTAATTCTATGAAAGTATTTATTTTTCTTTGCATCTTTAGATTGTTTGAGATTTTGGTAGACTAGTCCTCATTGTTCTCGCTTTTTGATGCGTTGTAATTGTAATATATTCCATAATTTTTTAATAATATTCAGTTGCCATTGTAAAAAAAAATCACATTTCGACAACATTATCAAAGACTGAATTTTGAAACTAAACAATCTAAAAGTATTTTTATTGTGTTTTTCCGCAACACTTGAAAATTAATACCAAACCGACCTAAACGAATATAACTATAAAGTAATCGGCCAATAAATCAAATTTACGTATAATGTATGATTTCCATTCAAATAAATATATTGATATTCTTTTAGTGTAAAACTAAAAAGATATAAAGACCATGATACATAAGCACATTACTGTTACAATTTCACTCACACTCCCCACAAAAACATCAGTTTGTGTTAAATGCTGAATTGTTGGTATGGGGTTCCAAAGTGTACATTTTACAAGCATGAGAATCCACTTCTGCAGATATCTGGTCTTGATCCGCCCTCTCTGAAGAATGCTGCTCAATTCACCAAGTTTAGAACTAACAAAGAAACCCAGAGAAGAAAAACAGTATCTAAAATATATTACGAAGCACATCACGTTGATCGTGATTGCGAATGTATCAAAGATAACTGAAAACATTTGAATCTTCAAAATAATGATAATCATTGAATTTATGACAATTAGAATTAGGGATCACAATAGATTAAATATTTATAGTTTTTTTTTATAAAATTTGAATATACAAATATGCATTGAAATCCAAATTTCTTTCATATCTTCATTAAAATTGAGTATTATTAGTCATATGTTCATTGATATCATAATCCATTTTATGCTAAATGTAAAGCGAATTCAGGGATAAAAATACTCTGCCACTTTTCGGTGCCCTTTTTATGCCCCAACACTAAAAAATTAAAATTTAAGTCTTAACCCTAAATTTTAAATCCTACACCTTAAATCATATACCCTAAAAATACACCCTACCCTAAATTCCTAAACCCTAACTTTAAACCTTACCCCCTAAATCTTAAACCTAACTTTTAATGTGTGGTATAAATAAAGGCACTAAAAAGGGCAAAAGATTTATATTCCGAATTCAGATAATAGATTGATCAAATCTAAATTTTTTATTTGCAAATGTAAAAAAAAAAAAACTAAGTAACGAATATATAGCTATCGGTATTTAACTTATCGATTCATTAATACAGATAAATAGTAAAAAATCCAATAATTCTCTCATTCTAGTTTACTTTATTCGCACGCCAAAGTTCTAATCCAAGAATAATTATTAGAATATCTGTAAATTTGAATCTAACATATCCCTTGTAATCTCTAATCCCAATGTTTATACGACCTTTTAAATATAAAAATGCTAAAGTTCTAATTATCAATTTTACAATGTTATAATTTGAGATTTAGATATATCCAAATCGATAACACTATTAACCATTACATTAAAGTAATCCTGTAGTAGTTTTTATTTTTATTGTTATTTAGTCACATTCAAATATATGAAAAAAATCTAATTAACACTATTCAATTAAGAATAAGTTTATATAACAGTCGAACCAACGAGTGGTGCCAGTAAAAAAGATAATAATGTTTATCTTAGAAAATTTGAATTCAAACACAAGTGTGTGGAGGGTGTATTTGTCTTGTCAAAAGGTTAAAAAAAAGATGAACATATACTACCATATAATCGCACTAATTATTCAAAAAAAAGATACATAACAGCTGAATGTTTAAGTTTTTTTATATGAAGGAGAACTATTGAATGATAAAATTATTTTTAATAAACTGGTGTAATTTTATGATAATATATGTTCATATTTTTTTAACCCTTTAACAATACACAAGTGGTCGAACTCAAGTCTTTTAAAATAAATATTATCTTTTTTTCTATTTAAATCACTCGTTACGAAATTATCGATTCAAACTCATTAAAAAATAAGGAAAAAATATATTAAATTAAAGAGATAAAGAGACTAAATGGAAGCTAGAGTAATTGTAACTGTTATAGATAGGAAAGCTCACCGCCCACAAATCTCGAGCATCGACAACCGTTGATGGTTTAAGGCCAATATCGGACCAATAAGCAGTGATGTTTGCCGATGAAGATCCTCTGTTCCATAAGATCACGGCTGCCCTATTGTTAACCAAAGGCCCAGTCCATACCTACAACAAGCGATTCAATGTGAATAAAGGTCAAATTGTAGTTTTCATCCCCTTATTATGCTTGAATTTTAATTTAGTCAAGAAATAAGTATGGGAAAATTGCTGGAGCAATACATGGAATTTATACAAATGTGGATGAGATTTACCTCAAGATCTCCATCTTTCTTCACTTTTTTACCCTGAACGCCAAGATTATCTGTCAAGTTTAAAGACTTGAAAGTTAAAACCTCTTCTACTTTTGTTTTAAACTTCAATACAATTACAAAATTAGACATATATATATTACCTTGATTGACATCAATAACCTCTTTATTGGTTAGCAATTCAAATGTCACGTTATCCATGGACGTGACATCGCAGCCAATCAACAAAGGAGCCTGCATACACAAAAACAAGTAGGATTTATTTATTTATAGCGAGTAAACTGATTTTGGATCATTAGACGAGAATAAATAGATTATTGAAATTATTATTTTACTTTTTATAAAATTATTTTTATTTTCTATTGTTAATCTCAACCATACAATTTCACTTATCCAACAATCTTAAAAAAAGTATAAAAGTTAAAAGTCTATCCTTTTATACATGAAAATATTAGATTCTAAATTCTAAATTCGAAAATCAATCAACTTTTTTTTAAAATAGAGTTATAAAATTTCAAAGTCGACTCCAAAAAGTAATTTCTTAAATTCAAAATCATATTATTAAATACAAAATTGACATCTATACATGTATAAACAAGTAAAGAAGATCCGAATAATCTCATTATTTTAGTTAAAATTAAATCGAATATAGATGGAAGTTAGGAACAGTGTACTTTAGCCAATGCCCATATGCTGAAATGGCAGCGGTATTCTTCCGTTGTCATGCCGCCGTTCCCTACTTCAAGCATGTCGGGATCTGATGCATAAAAAGGGATTATATATGTGCAGATCTCTTAGGGTAGTTTCTTGTAGTCATAATTTATTTATTCATACCATTCCAAGCTCCAGGTCGAGCATATGAAGCCCATTGGTCGTTTTGATCCGCAATCCCTGTCATGCTAAGGTGCATATACAAACATAAATCTATTTTTTTAACCACTTATATCCAACTCATTGACCTATTAATTCAGATCGAATTTTGTAGATGCGACCCTCTCAATTTTGTTATAACTAACGCCTCATCCCATTAGACCAACTAAAAAAACAGCAAATTATATTCAATGAGGCGGGTAATGCATACCTATCCCAGTTATCTTGAATGTCTCCTGTGGTTCTCCAACTATTTCCTATGCTTGGTGCCCAAGTCGCGGGATCTTCTTGTCCCCTGCATTTTTTTTTATGTAAATTTATTAAAATATTATAACTTGTAACCACCATTGATTTGTTTAAGAAGATCGACTAACCATTCACATAAAGAGAAGAATATGGGCCTTCCCGAGTCGAGTAAAGCTCGACTCATCTTTGGGTACCTACCCTCCCACCAAACCAAACAAATGATTGAGTCACCATTACATCATGTAAAGTAAAAACAAGCTTTACCTTTCCTTTGGGCTTACGCCAGTGTTTTGGCAGTTGTCATACTTCAAGTAATCCACTCCCTATCATCAAATTATACAACTTTCTTAAACACAAGTTGTCCATATAGTAGATATGTATGTCAGATTCAAAACTTAATTAGAATTTTGTGAAGTTTGAACACTAATTTATCTATAATTCTCTCGAACATGTTTAAGCGCACTTGAATCTATAATCGATGTTATAGGTTTAAAATAAAGTACTCCTATTAGCATTGTTGTGAATCATGCATACCCATGAGGCGAAGGTTTTTGCATCTTGTTCTTCATGGCCTAGGGACCCAGGCATGGTCTGGCTACAAGTTTGAGTCCTGACAGTACAAATGCTTCATTAAACCCTCTTCTGAGTTTCAAGGAAATTAAATATTAAAGATTTAATCCTTTTATTTTAATTGACATTGTCCTTTACTTTTATAATTTTAATATGTCAAACTTCGTGTCGTTAAAGTAACAACGGAGGGATGGACCTAGAGGGGGTTTAGAGGGGGCACTCGTCTCCCCTAAAATTTTAAAATTCTTATATGATTTAGAGTCTTTTTTTAAAAAATTTCTATGTATTTCTTATTGAAAAGCTATTTCCCTCCTAAAATTTTATAAGTTTGCATCCCCAAGAATATTATAGGTTCGTCCTCCTAACATAAAGTTATTCACGTGTTTTTTTAAAAGAAAAAATTAGACATTTGGCATATATATAAATTATTATTGGTTAAATATGATTGATTTGTGTTCTGGAATAATAACGAAAAGAGTTCACATAATCATTTTAACACAATATCTAAGTATTTAAATTTCCAAATTTCAGAATAGTAGATGGACTAAAACTATAATTAGACCATTTCAACTCATAAAAAGGAAGAAAAAAATAGTACCCTGCATCTGAGTAAATTCCAAGCTTAAGCCCTTTGCTATGAACATAATCTGCAAGTGCCTTGATTCCTGAGGGAAATGCAGAAGCTTTAGCAACCAAATTCCCCTGATGAAGTAAACACAGTACGTTTTAGCCACTCCAAGCTTTTGATTTCTCGAGAACCAAACAGAAAGTTATGAAACATGTTACCAGAGAATCTCTGTTGAGTTCTCCCCAACAATCATCTGATCAATTCGACCGAATATCAATCTCAATCATATCAAACGTTATTCCAGATTAAGAATACAATAATCCAATGCAAAAAATCGATTAAATCATAGTTCATCACCTAGGTTTATATAGGTGTAGCCGACAGCAGCTAGACCAGTTGAGACCACTGCATCAGCTGCAGCACAGAGAGATTGAGTGAGTAAATTTTTAGCACAGATTTTCCATGTATCTAAGGGTTCTTGATAGATCTTATCTCCGTATCGGTGTTCGGATATACATCAAACACGAGTACTCGAGACGATGTAAATCCGTGGAAGTCGAAGATGTAATTACCGGTTTCCTTGATCAATGTCTCATTAATATCGCAATGGAAATGGTTCCAACTGTTCCACCTGCTCATAAAACAGCATTCAAATGTAACAGTAAAATGATTTACGAGTTAATTTATAAACAAATGAGATCAGATAAAGATGTATACCCCATTTGAGGAGTTAAACCAAGGCCATTATCCATCAGAGTCCTTCTAATCCTACCCAAACCCGCTCGAGCACCGATCTCGGTAGCCGAGCTGACCAGAAACCCAGACAACGTAAACATAGAACCGAACATCCCCATGAAAACCAGAAAACATCCGGCCGGCGACGATGAAGGAGCCATATCAACTGGCGAGCAAAGCATGTGGAGATTAAAAAACACAAATAATGCTGAAATATACGAGTAGAGACAAACCCCGTGACAGGCTGACAGCAACAACTTACTTTAATATCTTGCGTTTGCTATCCTCTAGGCTTAGGCAAAGTTCTGTATCTGCAACTACAGATTGAGCATATATATAATGTGCAGTGCCGGTTTTAAGCATGTTTTTGGTGTAATTGAGGGGGAAAGTGAAGCTTCAAAGACATGCCAAGTATGGGGTAGGGTCTTAACTTCAAGAAAATAATTAAAAAAAGGGAGGTCGCACTCAGCAGTGACAATAAAATCATCAGCAAAAGAATGTGGACATTAGGATCCTTCCATCATTACAATCAAGTTAATGGAAGTTGCCAACGGAGCCAGACAAGCAGCAGTTGTGAATGTTCGATTTGTTCCAAGGTTGATGAGTGAATCACACGTCTACTTGACAATGGCAACCTCGGTTACGACTTGTGTATAATAATAGAAACGGCTCTAATTATGGTTCTAGTTATGCTGAAATTTGGAACTTAATACCTCGAATGATGTTCATCTTAAGAAATACAAGTTCAATCGCTTTGTTTGTAAGGTGTGTACATTGTCAAAGAGTTAAGAATATATATGATTTTGAATAAGATTATTCTTAAATCATAAAAGAGATACAAATACATGTATATAATACTAAAAGAATTGATGAAGGGGAAAACGTTATAATTATGGTTAGGGTTGAACAAAAAAATGGGGAAAATGTTATGGCAATGACTTAGTGGAAATAGGTAACATACTTATATAAAACAATATTAGTAAAATAAAATATACGAATATATTACAAAGAGTAAGGAATAAATATGATTTAAACTGGTAGTTTTCCTCGGGATGAAATGAAAAATGATGATCCAAGGGAGGGCGATGATTGATGAATTTGGCATTTGGCGCTTGTCCGTGGGAGTCCCTAGGCAATCTTATGACTCTTTCATTTGTCGTGCAATTACCCGTCTTTTTTTAGGTTTAATTGGAAAACATGTTTTTTTAAATAAATGTTTAATGATTATATTAATATTATTTTATGTGTTTGACTGTTACGACCGGTAAAATTATATTATCTAATAAGAACGTGTCACATGGTTTAATTTTAATTTTCATTTATTTTTTTAAAATAATTTTTTTGAAAATTTAAAATTCTTTTTAAAAAACTCTCAAAGTAGATCTTCTTCACCGTCTGACATCCTCACCTTATCAGTCGTTCACCATTCACTGTTCAAGCATCACATACACCATCACTCGATATTTTCACCCTCTAGTCATCAGTAAGAAATCCAAACAATTTTTTACTTACTATTGGCTATTCGTTGACCGAGTTGGTGGTACAATCCGTTATGGGCAAGATGACTGATGTGGTTGAAGCTGTGATTGAAGAAGAGAGATTAGAGAATTGGAGAATTTATAAGTTTAAGGCGTTTTTCTTATAAAAAAATTAAGGGTTTATATATTTTTTTAAAAATGTAAAAAATTAAGAATTAAATTATGTGTCACGTTTTTATTAGGTAACGATCTTTTTAATAGTTAGATGTTTAAAATAGTAACGATATGAACTTTAAACATTTATTTTAACAAAAAAACCTTTAAATTTGTATTAAAAAAGAAGTATAATTCGATCACATACGATTAAGCCTATTCAAAAGGAGAAAAACTCAAGGTTGCCAAAATAGTTAGAAATGAATAAAAGGTGGCAAGGGAAAGGTGTAGCATAAAGAGTAAAGAATCAGAAAGAGGAGATATCCGTGATCAAAAGCAAGTAGGGGAAACGAGGACCCTCCTCCTATCACATGCTTAGGTGTAGGGATGGGCACGAGTCAAATTGGGTTTTTGGCCCACCTGCTCGACCCAAAAATAAATATTATAAATTTGATTTGATCCGATTTAAAATTAAATACACTAAACTTGACCTCCGCCCGACTTATAGAAGGAAAATTAATTTTAAGGGATTTAATCGTAAAAAATATAATTTTAATGACTAAATTGTAAATAAAAAATTCTATTTTAATGATCTAATTATAAAAATATATAAAAGAGGGTATTATTATAAATATCTCTAAAAAATTAGGGAAAAATTATACAATTAGTCCTAAGTCGGATATTTTTCACTCTAAACCTGAACCCGACCCGACTTCATCTTTAATAAAAACCTAACCCAACCGACCCAATTTTTCATTAAAAAATCTGACCCGACCAAGTCGGGTCGGGTAAAATATCCATCCTTACTTAGGTGCAGCACCTTAAGGTACGGTAAAAATGCGGCCATACATAATTTTTTATTAGAATGGTAAGAATTTCCGTAGGATTGAGTAATAATTTAGGTAGAACCAAAATTCTTATTCTTACTAACTGAATAAGAATTTGTGTAATTACATAAATTCTTATCAACTATGTAAGTGTAGCGATGTCCCTCTCGCTAAAAAAATGTAGTTTTTATTTATTGTTTTGTTTTTAAAAAATGTCTTTCGTGGGGGTTTTAAAAAATCGCGTTTTATTTAGAAACTGGAGTCGCCACCGACCACTTAGGTAGGACGGGCACCATAAAACCAGATATTTGAAAACTGTTGGGTTCGGGAGTCGGTTACGAATGGGGAAGGATTAGCACCCCCACACCGCCCAAAATTGGTACTTTAATAATTACCGCTTTATTAATATTAGACTTTCCGGATTAAAGCGACGATTAAATTAAAATTATGTCTTAAGTGCGAGTAAATTTTAAAAGCCCCATTATCCGAGAGTAAACGCCCAACCACCATCACTACGCCTGATACTGGCCCGTTTACGCTCGGATAAAAGGGCACCGCATTGACGATAATATATACGAAATGCAACTAAAAAACAAAATATAAAACATGCAATTTACATTGAGTAATATTAAAACATGAAAATAAGAAGATTACAAAATTAAACGATACTAATAAAATACATGAACAAGAAAATGACATGTTTTTAGAAACTAAAGTAATTAATCTCAACATGCTTACACATAAAAACACGAACAATATATATACATGACATGATGCTAAAACATAAAAAAGGAATATCCTAATATTAAAAAAAATAATAAAATGCATGAACATAGATATAAATGACATGTACAAGGATCAAGACTAAACATAAGTAAAGCATATACACACCAACACTGTAAAAGAAAGAGGAAAAACATGTTTCGGGATCGAATTAACTAGACTAAACATAGAGTTTATTGCCTATGGGAAAAGAAACGACGAAGGTAAAAGACTTATCCCTTTTTTTTTTTTTTTATTTTTTATTTTTTTACATGGACGCGTGTATGAGAGGAAAAAAGAAAATTACCCCGAAACTTTTGGTTTGCTTTTTGTATTTATAAGAAAACTCAAGGCTGATCCCCCTTACAGATTTTGTTTGAGTCTTTATACACAAGTCTGTTTTTTTTCTCATTTGGTAAACATAGTAGATTACATATATTTTTGCTCAGATTTGGTACTGATTAATCTACTTTTTCTCTGTCTTCGCACGTTTTCTGAGCACGGTGGTTGAGTTGGTGGTACGGCGGAGTGGTGCCGACGTAGAGAGAGTATGGTGGCGTTATCATCTTAGGTAGCCTCGTTCTCGACCGTTGGATCAGATCTGATCCAACGGCTGAGATGGTTTGATGACAGACGACCCAGATGAAATCTTGAAACTGGTGTAGCGGTCTGGGATCATGCCACGCGGTGCACGTCAGTCAAGGGGTCAGAGGCGTGAGATGTACGCGCACATGGGAGGCTGAACGGTCCGCGCATGGACCACATGCGGCATCTGAATGGTTTCTCTCCTTTCAATCGTAGCCGTTGGATCAAGATTTGATTCAACGGCCCAGGATCGGCTGCGCACAATAAAGAGAGGGTATTAGGGTTATTAAATTTGATATGGATTAGGGTTTTAGGCCATTGGGTTAGGGTTTGGGCCGAACAACCTTGTAACTTTTTTGGGTTTTGTAAATGATGGACTCGACAGTTATTATAAACGAGTTTTATATTTTAGATTTGTTTTTTTAATTTAAACCCAATAGTAATAGTAATAATAATATTACTATAATAACAATATAATAACATATACACATATATAATTTATGTACATACAATCATACGTGCAAATTAACATGTATATCATATAACATTCAAACACACATATACATATATTTGCTCACACACCTAATAAATATAAGTATACACACATTATACAAACAATTAAGGCATACGTAATATGCAGACATACACACGACACACACATACCACATACACATTAGTCACACGTACATAATACACACCCAATAATATTATATATGTATACATGCAATTATTAAACTAATATTAACATACTATTTACAAACCGGATAAAAATGAGTGATTACAGTAAGAATTTGTGTATATTTTAACTTATACACAAATTCTTAAATATAACCTAAATTCTTATTATTTTGGTACACAAATTCTTACAAATTAAATAAGAATTTATGTAAGACCGTCTCATTTTACCGCACTCTTAGGTGCCTCCCGGCAAAACTTCAAAAAATGTCATCTGTTACTGTTACAACGCCAACCGGCAATTTAATTTTGAATATATATATATATTTTAAAAAACTGTTGGCTTTTAATTCATGAAAACAATACAAGTCAAAGAAAAATATTGTGTTAGTCGATTGAAACAGTAATGTACTTTCAAATGAACAACGTATGAGATTGTTTTATAGTAACTCTTAAATAGCCGTACTCATGAGTCGGGTGATTTGTCCGACATGGATGGATCGAGTGCTATTGCAGGTGCAGTCATACCTTAAAATTTTTAAAACACTTTTTTTATAGTTTAGACATTTTATTTATATTTTTTACTAACAATCTAATTTTATATCCTTTAAAATTTTATAATTTCGACTTTTTACATTTATAATATAACTTCCTAATAGTTAACATCCTTTACAAAGAATTTGCATCCGTCCTTGTTGTCCGACCTATTTGACATAGACTATTGAATCGGGATTAGTTTTTGTTTAGACCGTTAACTGAATAGACATGATACACCCGTGGATCACACCGAAAAAGGTTGTAACACCCGTATTTTGTCCTAGGTTAGTACTAAATTAGTAATTTGATATAAATAAAGCCATAAATAAATAGTAAATAATATAAATCTAGTAAATAAATAAATAAAAGTCCCAAATCCTTTACAATGTCCATGTTACAAACATCAAAAGCCCAAGTTATATAAAAAGCCCAATACCAGTTCATTAAACCCTTCTACAAGTCTTTCTCGCCCAAAATTAAATCTTTGACAGCTCATTTGTAACCCAATACAGCCCAACAAGCACAACATATCTGAAAATCCTAAATTTCCTGCTCAAACCCGCCACGTGACGTTCTCCCACTAGTCTGTAAGGCATCACGCGGATATTGGTTTTGTTGAAGAACTGGCGATGACATCATGCCCAATGACATCATCCTTGACATCATTTTTGGCCAGCCTATAAATAGGAGAGAGAGAATTTCATGTCAGATCATTAATTACCCACTAATAATGGCTATCATTAAAACTAATAATAATAAATATATAATAAAAGAGGACAGAGATTACCTCGGTGGTTGAGCCGCCGGAAGCTGAGGAGCCACTAGCTATACGAATCGTCGTTGTGAAGTTGAATTGTCACCGGAAGCTCAATCGAAATCAGAAACTTGCCGAGACCGCCGATTTAAGCCATCAAAAGATAAAGCTCTTTATGATCTTTCCTTTCTTGTAAACAACACATCAAATACTTAGATCAAAAGTAAAATAAAGGGAAAATAAAATCAAAAGAGAGATCGAAAACATCTCTGGTGGTGGCCGGCGCTTGGGTGAACGGCGGAGTTGAAGATGGTAATGGTTCTGGGTAGATGATGGGTGTGGAATCCGTCAAAAAATAATACCTACTTGTTCTTTGGATTTGTATTAGCGGCAAATGGGGTCGATCCCACAAAGAGCGGTTAAGAGGTTAAATTCACAAGTAAAACAATTAAAGTAAAAGGGGGTTTTGTGTTTGATTTGAATAAAGCAATTGAAGTAAGGAAGAAATCAATATAGGTTGGAACTCTAGTCAAGGTATGACTTGGAATATTAATTCAAGGATTTAGATCATTGACCCACAAAAGATAAATCAACATCAACCTCAAATAGCTTGGTTTTAAATTAGATGAATACCACCAAATAACCCAATCTCTTCTAAGTTAGATAATCAATTAAATACCATTAAAATATTAACTCTTATTATCAAGATTAAATCCATAGATACCACTAAAGAATTATAATCTATCAAATAGCATTAATGATCTTTAAGAGACCCAAAACGCATATTCTTCCTAAGCACGAACTCGTTAACTTATTAAGAACATGAATTCATACTTTTAAAAATTGAACCCAAATTTCTTTACCACCTGTATCAAATACCATTGAATTGGTTGTAGCATATATTTAACCAAACATACACATGAAGATGAAGCACAAAAGATATGAAAATACTTGAATGAAGATGAAGATAATTAGGGAACAAGAAATCGCACTAAAAGCTTGAAATAATATCCTTGTAACTACACTTGACTAGAAAGAGGGGTTTAGCCACTCATGGTGGTCGGCGGCAACAAGAAGAGGGAGAGGGTTTTGGCTAACTTAGGGTTTGGCTACTTGGTGATGTTTTCTCTTCACCCTTTGATCACTATTTATAGGTGAAAATAAAGGGAAGACTCTACATTAAACACAACAACCCTAAATAATTCTAATTATGGTAAAAGTAGAAGTCCACTTGTAGTAGGATTACTTGTCCTCCAAGTCAGAAAGTCAGACTTGCGTTGTGCCCGCATCTTATTTCATGAGTTACTGGTTTTGCGTGATGAATTTCCCAATGACACCAAAATGGTGCTAAAATTGGCTTTTACGTATGAAACGTTGTTAAGGCCCAAAAACACCTACAAAACCAAATAAGAACCGAATCAAGGACTTTAAGATAGATTAATGTGCTAAAAATAGGATTTAATATACGAAAAACATGCAAATTAATGACTTATCATATACCCTCACACTTAGATTATGCTTGTCCTCAAGCATATTGAAATTCAAGATCTAGGGTCCCTTGAGTAATGAAGAAAGGATAAGAGAAGTAATAAATCATGATTTGCAAATTAGCACAAGCAAATAATATCCCAATTAATTATCATGGAGTCAAGATGGAATAAAATCAAACACCTTTACAAAGGATTCACTCAATATCTCTCAAAGTGTTTAAGGAGAAGAACACTCAAGTCAAAGCATGAAAAGAGACTTACCATAGGCTTGCAAATATATCACATCTCCACCACTAGTTGGATCAAATTACAAGATCAAAAGGTCTTTAAATTTGGTTATAACGGGGCTTAGGACATGGTATGATGAGAAAGACTTTTAGGTTTTTTAAATCGAAGAACTTCACACTCCTTTTTCCCCTTTTGTATCAAGCTTTTGCACAAATTTAATTTTGGAAGAAACAAGGATTCATACTTTTTTCACACTTTTTTGTCTTTTCTTTTCTTTTTAAACAAACAAGACAATTTTCTCTTTGATTTTTTTTTCCTTGTTTTCAAGATTTTCTCCCTTTTTTTCTTTTTCTTTTGCTTTATTTTCTTTTTTTTAAGTAAGTGTGTAGTTCTTCAATTTCGGGTGCAAATTGGGGAAATCAACAAAGAGGAATTAGGCTTGTAATGTGGTTAATTTCCAAATAGAAGGCTTAGGCTCAAAAGTGGTTCTCTAATGGTCATATTTACCAAGGTAGGCTTTTTGGCTCAAGGTTCATACCTAGGTGCCTTAGTCATCTCAAGTAATTCAATCCTACAACGTGGTCTTGATATGAATAACATTGCAAGTTCTAGAAGTAATCTAATCATTCTTGACAATCACTCAATGAATAAAAATATAAAGAACAAGATATATTCTTGTTAAGGCTCAAGTCTCACAAACTCGTTTATTGTGTCTGATTTTTATCCATTCGACTATCGAATCAATTAATATGAGAAACAATTTTCAGGTCTAACAAGATCTAATCAATCCTATTTTACTTCCCATATCAATCTCATCTTTACCTAGGGATCTAATTTTCTTAAAAATCTCAACATGTTAAGTTCAAGAAAAATTTTCATGTGAAAGTAATATTCAAAGTCATCAAGAAGCATGCAATTTCACACAACTATATCCCATGGTTTTAGCACAAATTAATCACATCAAAGTTAACCCCCCCACACTTAAACCTAACATTGTCCTCAATGTTCCCTAACCTACATGCGGAAAATTAAATAAAGTAATTAAAAAGTGAAGAGAGAAGAGTGCTCCCTCATATGGCATGTGTCAATTTTAAGGGGTGTAGGGGTGTGGTGGGATGAAGTCTATGTGCTCGGAGAATACCCTTTGAGTTACCTCTACTCTTTATATTTGATATTCCGAGCGAGCTAGGCATTTCTCGATGGTGAAGGTTTGTGAAGAGGAGGCTTCTTCTGTTGTTTCATAAGGCAACTTCATGACATAATTCCCCCTTGCATCCTTTTCGATCATCTTCATTATTTTTAAGCAATTGATGTCGATTGGTTCCATTTGTCGTACTACCTGCAGATTAGTATTTGCGGTAAGCAAGCCGTCTTTGAAAGCTAAATGAAAAATATAAGAACCAAGGATCAAGGGTTTACTCTTCCGATTTTCTATGGCAGCAAGTTGTTGTGCAAACCAGTAGCTGAGGTTTACTTTTCTTCCTTTTACCATGCACCAAAGGAAGAAAAGTTCAGCTTTGTTCAATATGCTTGCCGAATTCACTCTACAGGAGAATGAATATGCTAGGAATTGATGGATGTATTTGAGTGCCGGGTTTTTGAGTTCGTGGTCTTTAGAATGGCTTGGTTGTACCCCGAGGTGCTTGTTGTCCACTCTCGAAAAAGGATTGTGGGTTCGAAATCTGCACTATAGTCACACAATCTCGATATATATTTATTAGATTCTGCATATTCGTCAGAAATAAATCCCATGACAAGATTAAATTCCATAATAGATAAAGAAAATTGTTTGTTCAACAATAAAAATTTAATGGCATTAGGAGCATTTAAATCAACATACCCTTTATCCTTAAACTCGAAAGTAGCATAAAATTCCCATAGCAGTTCAGCATAAATCGAAAAGGTAATAGTCATGTAGTTTGTCCAACCAATTGCATGAAAGTAATTCTTTACATTCTCTAACGATCCAAGTCTAGAAAGAGTTTCAAAGTGGATGTACTTACAGCATTGGATGGTTCTTTGTTGAATGTCGGCTAACCTTTTTCAGTGTTTTGAAGAAGTGAAGGCAAGGTTGTTGACATGGGTGGCATTGGTTGGAGGCGGCTGCGTTCGGTAGCGGTTCCGAGTGCAAGAATAAGAGGTGCAAACTGGCGGTTGCCCTGGTTGTTCTTTGACCGGCTGTGGTAGCTGCTCGTAGATGATCCCTCCATCTCTTCTTGCTTGTCTCTTCGTTCTTGGCATGGTTTCTTGAATGGTTTCTTGGAGAGAAATTCTTTGGGTGTTTTAAGATTCTTAAAGAAAAGAGAGAGTTAAGTTGTGGATGAAGGTGGTGGATGGAAAGTGAAATAAGATTATCTCTTTATGAAGAATCTTAAGTTCTTGCGAAATAAGAAAGGTTAAAGATGGAAAGTTTTGATTTGATGGAAAAACTTAAAAATATAGGTTTTTTCAATTAAAGTGAATCTTTCCCCCTTTCTTTCCAAATTTTTGGCACTTATTTTGGTAGGGAAGAGTGCAAAAAATTTTCACCCAATATTTTCTTTCCCTCCGGTGGGAAAATTTTCCCTCCAAGAAATTTCACGGAATTTTCGCAGCGTGGGCATGCCTTATTTCCAGAGTGCTTCTGTCCCCTATACCTAAAAAATAAAAAAATACAGAAATTAATGAAATGAAAATATATAAAACTTAAACTAAAAACATGATAATAATAAAAAACATGGGTTGCCTCCCAAGAAGCGATTTTGTTTAACGTCTTTGGCTAGACGTAACTCCCTTTAATCCGTCACAAAAAGTTGTTCGTTAGGAAATTCTTCTTTGATTGGATTGGGATTGTCGTCTTGGAGGATTCGACTTAGATGGTCGGCCACTGAGTTCTTGGTTCCCTTTTATCACGAATTTCTAGATCAAAATCTTGGAGGAGCAATACCCATCTCATTAGTCAGGGTTTTGAGTCTTTCTTCTTGAATAAGTACTTTAGAGCTATTTGATCAGCGTACACAATGACTTTTACATCTAATAGGTAGGATCAAAATTTATCTAGCGCAAAAATCACGGCTAATAGTTCTTTCTCGGTGGTTGAATAGTTGGCTTGTGCGGTATCTAACGTCTTGGATGCGTAATGGATCACATGCGAGGTTTTGTCAATCTTCTATCCTAGTACTGCTCATACCGCATGATCGCTTGTATCACACATTATCTCGAATGGATAGTTCCAATTTGGTGGCTCGACTATGAGTGCGGTGGTTAAGGCTTCTTTCAATATGTTGAATTCTTGTTTGCATAGTTCATCAAAATTGAACTCCACGTCTTTTTGAAGAAGCTTGCAAAGTGGTATGGACATCTTCAAAAAGTCTTTGACGAAACGCCTATAGAAACCTGCATGACCAGGAAAGCACGAACTTCCTGCACATTTGTGGGGTAGGGTAATGAAGAAATAATATCTATATTAGATTTATCTACTTCGATTCCTCTATATGATACTATATGCCCTAAGATAATCCCTTGGTCGACCATAAAATAACATTTTCATAGTTAAGTACTAGGTTGGTTTCTATACACCTTTTCAAGACATTTTTAAGATTAGCCATACATGCATCAAAGGAATTTCCATAGACGGTAAAATCATCCATAAAAACTTCAATGATATTTTCAACATAATCAGAAAAAAATACTCACCATGCATCGCTGAAAAGTAGCCGGAGCGTTACATAACCCGAATGGCATACATCGATATGCAAAGGTTATGAATGGGTATGTAAACATCGTTTTTTCTTGGTCCTCGGGGGCTATAGGTATTTGGTGAAATCTTGAATATCCATCTAAGTAACAATAATGGGACATGCTTGCTAACCGCTCAAGCATTTAATCTATAAATGAGAGAGGAAAGTGGTCCTTTCTAGTTGACTTGTTCAATTCTCGATAATCAATACACACTCTCCATCCATTTTGAGCTCGAGTAGGTACCATGTCTCCATCTTGGTTTCAACTACCGTGATGCCAGTTTTCTTTGGAACCACATGAATGAGACTTACCCATTTACTATTCGAGACAAGAAATATCACCCCCACCTTGAGTAGTTTCACAATTTCTTCTTTTACTACCTCCATCGTTGGCGGGTTCAATCTTCGTTGGGCTTGCCGTGAGGGTTTGCTCTCACCTTCTAGTAATATACGGTGCATGCACAAGGAGGGGCTTAACCCATGTATGTCGACAATTGTCCATCATATGGCCGATTTGTGATCCCTAAGTATTTGTAGGATTTTGCCTCCTCTTCCTCGCTTAGTTTACTAGATGTGATCACTGGTAGCGTTTTTTCTGGACCAAGGTAGGCGTACTTCAAGTGGCTCGGGAAGCTCTTTAATTCAATTTTTGGTGCCCGAAAGATTGAAGGTAGAATTTCGTCAGATTTAGTAATCGATATTGCCATAAATTCTTCTTTTTGATCCACCAATTCTTGTGTTTCCTCGCCGTCATCATAAATTTCATCTCCAAGGTTTTAGAAGGCTTCCCATATCAAAGGTTCAGTTACATCTAAAACAAATAGTGAATATACATCTTTAGGGTGTTTCATGGCATCATAGATATTAAATTCTACAATTTCACCATCAAATTCCATAGTAAGTTTACCATGATGTACATTAATATTTGTTTTTGATGTTTTCATGAATAATCTTCCTAAAAAATTAGACTAGGTTTAGATGAATCGTTTTCCTCCATATCTAAAACATAAAAATCAATAGGAAATACAAGTCCATTGACTTGTACCAAAACATCCTCCAAAACTCCTTTCAGATAAACATTCAACCTATCGACAAGCTGTATAATCACACCTGTATCTTTCAGAGAACCCATATTGTTAGCAGAATATATAGAATATGGCATAACATTAATGGATGCTCCTAAATCTAGCATTGCCTTTTCAATCTTAATGCTTCCGATTTGACAAGGGATAGAGAACATACCTGGATCTTTGCACTTTTCAAGGAGTTTCTACTTAAGTACGACAAACACATTCTCACCCATTCTTACCTTTTTGTTACCATTCAATCTCCTCTTATTCGTGCATAATTCTTTGAGAAAATTTTCATAGTGAGAGATTTGTTTTATCGCATCAATTAATGGATTATTCACCTCGACCTTGCGAAATATCTCAAGAATTTCTTTTTCTTGCTCCTCTTTCTTGGTCTTTGAGAACCTTTGAGGAAAAGGTTGTTGAACAACGATGGGCTGAGTTTTCTTGCTTGTATTGACATCTTCCTTCTCTGGTTCAGACTTGTGCGATTTTCCATCCTTGTTGGGAAAAAGGGGTTTGCCAAAATTTTGTTAGTTTTGCTAGCCTTCCCTTATTCATTTTCTGTATCTTCCTTGGGTAAAGAATCCTGCAAGTTCTTACCACTTCTCAAAGTGATTGCATTCACGTTTTTTTTGGATTTACAATAGTTTGAGAAGGTAACTTACCTCGAGTTTTGGATTGACTAGGAGATGAGGCAATTTGACTTACTTGCGTTTCAAAGTTTTTTATACTTGACCTCGTCTCTTATTTGAATTGGTCGAGGCTGTGAACAAGTTTGTATACGACATCTTCCAAGGGTGGTTTTGTCGATGAAGATGGTTGTATGTAAGCTCCTTGTTGATTGCTCTTTTTCCCATAGCTCATATTTGGATGGTCTTTCTTGCCCGAATTGTATGAATTTGAGTACGGATTGTACTTCTTTTGGTCGTAAAATCTTTCTATGGCGTTGGCTTCTTCAATACTTTCTTCTTGAAGTGTGGGGCACATATCGGTTGCATGATCTTGCCTTGTGCAAATCCCACATGCCTTGACTTGTTGTGCATTACCTAATGCCAATTTTTGAACAAGAGAGGTTAAATTCGAAATCTTATTTTCAAGGGAAGAGATATTTACCTCATTCACACGTTGAGAGATGGTGTCATGTGTTGACCCAAATTGTTGAGAGTTTGCGGCCATAATGTTGATGAGGTCTTTGGCTTGGGTAGGATTCTTGTTTATGATTTCTCCTCCACTTGCGACATCCATCATCCTTCTTTCCATGGGTAATAAACCCTCATAGAAATATTGGATGAGAAGTTGGTCGGATACTTCATGTTGCAGACAGCTTGAACAAAGTTGTTTGAATCGTTCCCAATAGTTATGAAGTGTCTCAGAATCTTTTTTCTGAATTCCACAACTTTCTTTTCTAATGTTGGTAGTTCTTGAGGCTGGAAAATATTTTTATAGGAAAAGCCTCACCATATCTGTCCAAGTTTCAATCGACCAGGATGGTATGTAATATAACCAATCTTTGGCATGATCGGCTAGAGAGAATAGAAACACTCGTAGCTTAACTTGATTCACGGTGACATTGTGGGGTTTCATGCTTGAGCACACCACATGGAATTCCTTCAAGTGTTTGTAAGGATTCTCATTCTCGCATCCCCTGAAAGTAGGAAGAATATGTATTAGTCCAGATTTTAATTCGAATGGTACCTCAGGATCTTAGTAATCACTGGAAAGAGGTTGTGTAGCGATTTCAGGTGCTGCAAGTTCTCGAAGAGTTTGTTCAACCATGTTGTCGGTTTCAAGGGGTGTTTCGGTTTTAGTGTTCTCCAAGTCAGCTTCTAAGTTTCCTTGTGTTGTCATTTGTTTGCTTTGCTTCGTTTCCTTCCTTAGTTATCTTTCGGTTTTGTCGATATTAGGATCGAACAAAAGATTCTTGTCTCCAAGAGAAGAATGAAGCATAAAAGTAGAAAAAGAAAATAAAATAAACTAAAAGATAAGTGAACTTAGCTTCTTGACACCACTTCCCAGCAATGGCGCCAATTTTTGATGGGTCTCGAATTCGTCAAAAAATAATACCTACTTGTTCTTTGGATTTATAGTAGTGGCAAGTAGGGTCGATCCCACAGAGAGCGGTTAAGAGGTTAAATTCACAAGTAAATCAATTAGAGTAAAAGAGGGGGTTTGTGTTTGATTTAAAGAAAGCAATTGAAGTAAGGAAGAAATCAATATAGGTTGAAACTCTAGTCAAGGTAGGACTTGGAATATTAAATCAAGAATTTAAATCATTGGCCCACAAAAGATAAATCAACATCAATCTCAAATAGCTTGGTTTTACATTAGATGAATACCACCAAATAACCCAAACTCTTCTAAGTTAGATAATCAATTAAATACCATTAAAAGATGAACTCTTATTATCAAGATTAAATCCCTAGATACCACTAAAGAATTATAATAAATCAAATATCATTAATGATCTTTAAGAGACCAAAAACACATATTCTTCCTAAGCACGAAACCGTTAACTTATTAAGAACACGAATTCATACCTTTAGAAATCGAACCCGAATTTTTTTACCACTTGTATCAAATACCATTGAATTGGTTGTAGCATATATTTAACCAAACATACACATGAAGATGAAGAACAAAAGATATGAAAATACTTGAATGAAGATGAAGATAATTAGGGAACAAGAAATCTCACTAAAAGCTTGAAATAATATCCTTGTAACTACACTTGACTAGAAAGAAGGGTTTAGCCACTCACGATGATCGACGGCAACAAGAAGATGGAGAGGGTTTTGGCTAACTTAGGGTTTGGCTACTTGGTGATGTTTTCCCTTCACCATTTGATCACTATTTATAGGTGAAAATAAAGGGAAGAGTTTACATTCAACACAACAACCCTAAACAATTCTAATTATGGTAAAAGTAGAAGTCCAGTTGTAGTAGGATTGTTTATCATCCAAGTTAGAAAGTCAAACTTGCAATGTGCCCACGTCTTATTTTGCGAGTGCTACTGGTTTTGTCTGATGAATTTCCCAATAACGCCAAAATGGTGCTAAAATTGGGCTTTTACGTATGAAACGTCATTAAGGCCTAAAAACACCAGCAGAACCAAATAGGAACCGAATCAAGGACTTTAAGATAGATTAATATGCTAAAACATAGGATTTAATATATAAAAACATGCAAATTAATGACTTATCAGTAGATCTTAGGCCTAGATTTGGAGAAGAACGATTGTCTGTTGAAATAAGAATTAGATTTAAGCTTAGGGTTAAAATTTTTGAATTTTTAGTAGTTTTGGGCTGGAGCGGTGGCCGGCGTCACCTGCAGTGGCCGACGATCGGCCTAGAGTGGCTGAAAAGGGGCGGGGCTTGATTGAGGCAGATGAGTTCACAAAGGAGAAGGGTTGCGTTTTTGGTGTTTTTTCGATTCTTGAAGAACATGGATGAACACCATATGGAAACTATGTTTTTTGATTCGTTTCTAGGCTAAAATTTGAGCAATTGAGTGTTTGTTGAGAGAAGGTTAGAGAGGATTTGGGAGAAATATGGGTTAAGAGAGAGAGAGCAAAAAAATAATGAGAGAAGGGGCCAAATTCGGACTGATCGGGGTTTATATACCCTGACCCGCGCGTGAACCCGAACTAGAGGAGGGATCCCACACGTATGACCGAGTCAGGTCGTTATTCTTGGGCTTTCAAAGATTTGGCCTCTCATTTTGCTTTGTAATCAATTTGGTCTCTAATTGAATGAAATTGAGCTCTACAATTTGTGTTCCCTTTCAATTTAGTCCCTTTTACAACATTTATTTATTTAATTTAAATGCAATTAAATTATATGATTGAATGCAGGTTTTAAATTAAGCATATAGTTCATTTGATAGATCATATTATACACTTAGATATAATTGTTTAGAGCCTTAGTCTTAGGTTCTTAATTAAGATTTAATTAATTAATTAATTATGAAGATTATTGTAGCAATTTAATGCATATTAAGTGGAAACTTTGGGGCTCAAATTTAGATGATGTTCTACTTTCTTGCAATGAGATGTTATCTCAACATTGGCCTTAAAGAGGTACACTTAATATTATTTACAATTTAGATTTCAAAATCACCTAGTCAATTAATAGAGCTTTAATTAAGATTATCACTTTAAATGATTAGAATGATAAATTAAATTATTGAATATTTGTAGCGACTAAAAAATCCGAAAGTGTCCCACATTTTATAAAAAAAATTGGTTAAAGAATAAATTCTTGAAAAATCTCGTACTTTTAAAATGAGACTTGGAGTCGTCATCGGTCACTTGGGTAAGATATACCAGACAACGAAAAATAAAACCAGAGATTTACAAGAAAAGAGTTCGTGAGTCGGTTACGAGTGGGGAAGAATTAGCACCCCTACAGCGCCCAAAATTGGTACCTAGGGTTTGTGTCGTATTTATTAAGAAAAATGAAATTCAGCTTAATCTAATATTTAATCCCTAAAAAATGCATGAATACATGAGCATGTGATTCGAACAACCTAACCCGCAACCCACGATACCAAAGAAGATGACACTCGAATACTCGGTAGTCGAAGGCAAAAGGTCCCGAGCGTGCATCTCATGCGGTAGCCGAAGGGTTTCTTTGAGTTGATCGTAGCCGTTGAATTTGGCTTGATCCAAGGGTCCAGAACAGGCGGCTAAAATAAAAAAGGATATTATATTAGTTTTTAGGGTTTTTGAAATTGAGTTGGGCCTAAAACGGGCCACTTGTATTATCATGATATAATCGACTGAACTATTAAATTAATTGGGTTTCATTATTATTGTTATTTTTATCTATTTTTTTCTGTATTTTTATTTTCAGCCCAATGATGATGATAATAATAATAATAATAATAATAATAATAATAAACATATACACACAATATACGTAGGTAATACACACAATATACATACTCACATTCAAATAGTAATACATTCATGCAAGCAACACACATTTAGTATATAGACATATACATATATTGCATATATTCATATACCACATACATATATTGATACACTCATATATAACACGTATATATATAATACACATACACATACGCACATAATAATATTAAACATCTATATACATGGCCGAAAAAAATGAGTGATTACAGCTGCCCCTCTTTACTTGTTCTTGTGAAACGAGAACAAGGCAAAGACCAAATGCACTCATTTTTGTCCTACTTCCCTGTCCCGGCCTTGAAATCACGGGTTCTTCTAGAACTTTCCGCTCTTCCTTGGCCAATTATTTCAAGCTTTAAACTCTTCGATGCCCCGATTTGTACTTGTCTCGACATCAAAAATAAAGCTTGGTATCATGCCCGAAGGTCTTACTGATGGCCCGAAAGTCTTATCACCATGCTCGAAGGACTTACCTGTAGCTCGAAGGACTTACTAATGGCTCGAAAGACTTAAGATAATGATTCACGCCATCATGGCTACCGAAATCTCTCTTAATATAGATCATGCCAACAGGCTACCAATCTCTTAAAATGATGCCCCAGTTTCTATTGGTCTTGACATCACATTAAGGTTAGCATCATGCCCAAAGGACTTACTGATGGCCTGAAGGACTTAACACATGCCCGAAGGACTTACCAGTGGGCCAAAGGACTTATCATCATGCCCGAAGGACTTACTAATGGCTTGGAGGACTTAAGATAAGGATTCTAGCCAACAGGCTACCAATAGAAATCTTCAATAAGGTCTACTTCTTCAACATGAAGCTGCAGACCAAAATCTTCGGTAATCTTCAAATATTTGTTTAAAACAAGCAAAATGCTTCTAAATTAGCATGCCCTTAACATAAGAATCTCTATATGAGCTTGCAATGTAATATTTTCTTATCTTTTTCTTTTTTTTTCTTCTTTTCTCTTTCTCTTCTCTTTTTCTTTCTTTTTTTTTTCTCTATTTTCTTTTTAAATATGCTTTTAAAACCCTATTCCCTAAAAGGTCATTCTCAGATTTCTTCACTCCATATCTTTACAGTATGCTCTTTAATCTTCATCTTCATTTATTGAATCCCTATCTCGTATTTGACTCGCGCTTCTTCCTTGTGCGAGTAACTCTTTTTCTTATTTATCTTCAGGGTCTTTACTCAATTTCATAAATCCCTTTTCTAGTTCCTATACTACTCTTATACAGGGATTTTCATTATCTCATTGCCCCCATTCAGTATTGGGCTCGACTATCTTTCCGTTTTTGACTCAACGCTCAGAGTTTTTGTCTACTTCAAGATTTGGGTGAGCAAAATGCCTCGATTCTTAGATCTATCTCTATTTTTCTTCTTCTTCTAACTCGATCGAAGCGTCTAGTTAGCAACATGCTTTCAT
Source organism: Hibiscus mutabilis (assembly GCA_019671005.1). Lineage (NCBI taxonomy): Eukaryota > Viridiplantae > Streptophyta > Magnoliopsida > Malvales > Malvaceae > Hibiscus > Hibiscus mutabilis. The sequence goes on from CM033745.1 coordinate 20,275,365, forward strand.
CATTTTAAAGGTTATTTCCCTACTCTTTTGGGTCAATCAATCTTAATTCTTCTTCTTCATTCTCGGTAGCGGCAGTATCTTCCTCATATACAGGTTCAACCATCTTAGCTATTTTCCTTTAGAGTTCTCTCAAAACAGGAGGTGCACTCGACAACAAGCTTTCATCCAGCTTCAAGGCATTCAGATTTAATAAGATTAAGTCTGCAACTTTTCATGCAAACTTACATTTTCGTACATTATTCAATTTCGTGGCTTAATCATAGCAAATGTTATAAATGACATCGTTTCGGATTTCTTTCATTTGCCTTTGACCCTCCCCAACTCCAATACTCTGTATATTTCCTTTTTATACTTTTCATAAACTACATTAGCAGCTGAATTGTTTTGTTCTTCACTCAGGCAATTCAGAACACCACACGTTCTTGATGTATTTCTCGTAAAGTGCAGTATATCTTCCTTGACCCTTTCCGATGACTCCATTGTCGAAGTAAGAGAGCTTTTGAACTTCTAACTTTTTATTGATAAGATTTGACATAATAGTACCTCTTTCCTAATATGGAAGTTAACTCAAATGAGTGAACTCATTCCGTATAATGAGGAAACACAAGCACTCTCAACTCTTCCTAAACTTTGACCATGAAATCCTAAACTTGAATGGTTTGGGGTGGTAACTTTTATTAACTAGTACAGTTCCCCTAACTACATAACTATTGTAAAAGAACCAGATCTGGAGCAACCAAGACGGTACCTTACGGTTGAAATCTGTCGATTTCCTATCTGGAGTCTCCTCGTTAATGCAACAATTGGTTAAACCTTAACATCGGAGCCACCGACAATGCTTCATTTGTAGACATTTCTTGGGCATTTCAAAGCCAGATCCTCATATATATACCCAGTCCTATCGGTGTGAATAGAATGCTTTCCATCTTTATCATGTATGTAAATTCCATCCTTATCACGGTATCAGGGTGAACACATGCCTCAATTGCCTAAACTCTTTTTTCTTCCTTGTGAAACCAGTCGAAGCCTCTTGGGAGGAAAAAAATCTATATCCTTTTGCTTTAAATATTTTTCTTTCTTTAAAGCAATGTGAAAATGACTGATTTGCTTATTTATTTCAATAATGGCAATTTTTTAAATAATGAAAAGAATGTCGAACATTTTAAAAACTCATGCTCGAGGAAAAAATAGTATCTCACAATTTCAAACATTTTTTCAAAAAATTAATGTTTGAAGGAAAAGGTAAATATTTCAAAATTTAGAGGGAATGCCTCAAACACTTAAAAAAACATTGTTTGGCCCCAAAATGTTAAATGCAATAACACATTTTTTTTGTATTGACAAAGATCAATCCGAATGAAGCGCATTTTTAGAAGATCTTGACTATTGTAAAGATATGTACACATGTGTGGTCTCTTTTAATCCATTAGGCTTTTTAGAGGAATGATTCCCATGCCTAATTTCTAACCTGTTTTAGGTGGCTCTTTTAATTCCACTATCACACAATGCCCCAATCCTTCCCTCCTATGGTGTCGATCATGCACATGAAGTTTAACGTTCCTTAAAGCAAGGTCATCCTTTTGGCGGAATGTGATCTGAAGACATTCCCATTTAACTTAGATATCCACGTGTGATCAGAATGGTCTTTATAGGCTGGCAATGTAGGCTACGGTTCATGGTTACAAAAGAAGGGATATATAGGCTCAAATAAGTGTTTAAAGGGTTATGGAAAACCAAGGATCATTTTCAAGTGAAATATTATCTCTGTAATTCATAACTGGAGTGTTCTCTGATGAGGCATTTTTTATTTTCTTAGATCGATCTAGACTGTCCATTTTTGGGTTTTCACCCTAGAGTTCATTTCCTTCTTCTAAATTTTAGACCAAGTAAATCTGACCCAATTTTGTTCTGACTCGGTATTGATGTGCTTCAATCCATCAGAATTTGTATAACTTTCCAATCATACCCTTACTCTTGCACTGTTTGATTTGGGTTTGCTCTTATAAAGTAATCTTTCTTTCTTTCCCCCTTTTTGTCTTTTTGTTTTCTTTAATCCCTCTAGACTGTCCGTTTCTGGGTTTTCACCCTGGAGTTCATTTCTTTATGTTGTAAACTTTGACTGGCTCGTATCCTGAATGGATATTGATACTTGTTTTTTATTCAAATATGGTCGGTCATCCATGGTTCTTCAAAAATTGGTGCTCATTTGGATGTACAACTCTTCTGTTCCTTTATTGCACCTTTTAATTCAATGCTTTTATTCTCAATTGCTTTTCTCTTTTGTTGGCATAATTTTTCATTAGTGTCTTATGATGTTTCTCTGACCTTTGTATCTGATGTAAATGTTCTCAAATCTTGCCCATTAAAAATTGGGCAACAAAATCTTGATCCACTTTTCCCCTAATATGGAGGTGATCATTGGTTTGGGTTCTATCAAAAAGAAATGACCAGGCTAAAAAGGGACAACAATGAGTATATTTTCTTACTTTGTGAAGAGGAAGTGAAAGAATGCCATTCATCATCTCATCCATAGACATCTAGATAAAGTCTTCAGGGGGTAGAGGTTTAGAGTCAACACTCGACTCTAGGATCTTAAACAACAAATGCCCGAGAAGATATTGCTAAATGGGTGTACCCATTATCTAAACACTCGTTTCGTTCCTCCGTTGGCCCAAATAGATAGCAGATGCTCACGTTTGCAATGTCTCTACAACATTCAATCCTTTCTAAGTATAAGCATCTTAGGATTGATTTTTTAGATTCGAATCAAAGTATAAAAATAATGTTTACATATATGCGTATGTATGGAAAAACAAAATTGTATATGTGCATGGGAAAAAAACTACCCCATAACAATGAATGAAATGTTGAAAGAATCGAAGAATGAAAAAATGTTTTCTAAATAAGAATAAAAAAGATGCAATTTTTCATTCTAACAAAAATAAATAGACATATGTCTTTACAAAATATTTCTACTACTTTAGGGCTTAAGCCGTAGAGTTTGTTCTGTGCATTGTTCCCACAATTGGAAACCAGAATGTAGGGAAATCAAACTAGCATCTTTGCGAAAGGTAAGAAATTTAAGAATATGGACCATCTTATTCTGGCCTTCTTGGCGTGATGCAAACTTGCCCCAATTCCTTTGTTTTCAACTGCTGGATTAATTCTTGGGTTAGGACCCCATTACTAATCTGCTTCTTAACCTCTTCCAACAACGATTTACACTCCCTGGTAGGGTGCCCCGGTACACCCATATAGAAATCACAGGTGCTATTCGGGTCAAAAATGTGGGCAGATGGATCAGGTATATTCTTTATCGGTATAGAAGCGAGATAGCGACCTTCGACTAAATGAGGCCAAACGTCTATAATGGATACTCCAAATACCTCTAAGTTTGCACTTGTCTAAGGAATTTTCCTTGATGGCTCAGAGGAATCACCATTTTTTCTTCTTTTATGATTATGAGAACTTTGGAAGTAGCACTCATTTATCTCTCTTTCTTCTCTTACTTCTTCGGTTTGGTACTTAGACTTAGATTCCAATTTTCCTTCTTGGATTGCATAGTCTATTCTTTCCCCTATCTTTATGAAATCCTCGAATTTTCTCCTTGATTTCTCTAGCAATTTATCAAAGAAGAGGATGGGAAGAGCCGCATGGAATAAGAGAGTCATTTCTTCTTCGGTTATAGGAGGCTAAACCTAAGCTGCCATATTTCTCCATCTCAAGGCATATTACTTGAACCTTTTATTTGGTCTCATCTTCATGCCTTGAAGAAACTGTCGAGTCGGTGCTAAATCCAAGGCATATCTATATTGGCTCAAAAAGGCATTGGCTAGGTCACCCCAAGACCGAATCTGTTTTCTGCTCAACCGATTATACCAAACTGCAGCAGGTCCCACCAAACTATCATGGAAGTAATAAATCAACATTTTTTTTTCATTCTTCAAGTATCCCTCCATTTTATACAGAACATGGTCAAGTGAACCATCGGACAACTTGTACCTTCATATTGCACGAATATGGGGATCTTGAAATCTAAAGGAATGACCAAATCAAGCAGTAAACAGAAATCTCTTATGTTGAAAGCGTCTACTGCTTCTTTCTTCTTGAGTTCTTTCTTAAATCTATCTTCTAATTACTCGAGTCTCCATTTATGTGTCGATTCCATTCTTTTCTTTCAACTAGTCTCCGAATACTACCATCGAGTTCGTAAAATTTAATTATTTAATTAATTAATGTGTAAAATGCATCATAAATGTCTAAAATGTAAAAGGCAAACAGTAAGCATGAACTACACAATGAATGCAAATGGGGTGTTGATTCGCCAATAGTCCTTTAGGAGGAATTCTATAAAGATTGGATGTCTACAAAAGTTTGACAATATTCTACAGGTCTCTATTGCATACTCAGTGTCCCACTTCTGTCTCCTTTCTATTTACTTTATGTGATTATTACCAACCGTAGTATTATCAATTTCTGTATATTACATAACATTTTTTCTTTTATAAAAATACCCTAATATGAAATATTTTTGAATAAACGAAATGTAATCATGAATCCAAGAAGATATTAGTCGTAAAGTGATCATCGTAGAAAGACTTTCATTAAACAAAAAAGGCTCGTTACATCAGATATTGCCTTTCCAAGCTTTACAAATACTGATGAGCCCTAACCCCTAACTTTCTAACTTATTCCAACAAGCGAGTTAGTTTTCTTTCACGATCCAATGCAGAATCCATATTCTGACTTAATGGCATTGCTTCGTCAGCCAAATATGTCACTTTCTGAGCCACTTTACGTGCTTGAGTAACAACCATCTTCATGTCATTGTCCCTCTCTTGTATTTCTTGCTTAGCATTTCGTAAGTAGATAGTTGCCTTTTTGCACTTTTATAGCCAACCTGCTTGTAGGCTTCGGCACGGATCTCACTTGTACATAAAGAAGTCCTGAGCTCTTTTGAGTGCTTCATTCTCCAACTAAAAGGTGTGGGATATGGTCTCACTCTGTTGCAAACTTGTTTTCAAAATCTCGTTCATGGCTAAGCTATCTTGTAACTCTTTTTGAAGGGTATTATATTAGCTCCCGGCTTCTTCCAACTTTTATAACAATAATCGAGCCCTATTTCCACTAGTCCTACCTCTCTACTTCCACTGTACCAGGTCATTCTTCATCTTAATGATACTTTTCTTCCACTCCTCTGAAGTGTTACCCACACCCGCATTTCTGAACACATAATAGAGTTTATGATGATCATCCCGTAAACTTTTCAATTTCTCACTCAAAACATCCATCTCTTGTCTGAGTTGGTTATACTCGAATGAATGCCCCTCCTCTAGGATGCCCCCATCTTTGACCTATGAATTTAACTTGCTGGAGTGACTCGCTTCTGTGTTATCCAAGCCTTTCCTTGGATATTGACTTCCTTCCAACTTTGCCCGTCGAGCAATTTTCGTCTCAATGTAGAATCTAGGCTTATCGTCTTCGAAACTCAATATACCGATCTTGATAAGATCTTCGACCCGATTCTTTAAAGCCCCACAGTTCTCGGGTGGTGTGACCTGAACTTCCTAGGTGGTAACTGCACCTAGCACGTTGGTTGTAACCTTTCGGGTAAGGTGGTTCTTTCGAAACAGAATGAACATAGGTGATAAAGTTTTTCTCGATAAGCAACGGGAGTAGCTTGGTGTACCTCACAGGAATAAGGATGTGCTTCTTTGCATCACTTGCCCTTTGGGTTTCTTCTGGACCTACTTCTATTTTATGGAAGTTTGACTTAAACATATTTCCCACTAGTTTGTTGATAGGAATCACAAAAGGGTTCAACTTGTTGTATTTACCGATGTTATCTTACTTAGGAGTGATATTCTGACCACTAATGTCTTCATTCTGGCTCTTGACTGTCCCTCATTCCGGTTCTATAGATCCCTTACCTTTGGTCATAGCGGTTAACATATTCATCATCTCGGCCATCTATTTCTTCAACTCTTGCACTTCATTTCGCTTGTCTTCAACACGAGCATCAGTTACCCTGTCTACTTTAAGCTCCTCAGATAATTGACCCTCTCTATTCTTCTGACCATGCTCGAAATTCGCTCGGTTTATCTGAATATAAGGCCTCTTGTCTATTATGTTTGCCTTCTACAGTGATGAATACTTGCGAAATAAATACCTTCATTTTGTGTCATGATTATGCAATGCAAAACAAATGTAAAAAAACAAACTTAAAAGAAAATTGTATCAGTGTGATGAAATAATCGACTGAAATAAAAATAAATTAAATGACAAATGATAAACAAGACGATAAGTTAAAGCCATTAAATCAAGCAACGAACAAAAATAAAAATAAATCAAACAAAGCCTAAACAAGGTTACCGCTAAACGGATAGAGGTTCGACATGACTCTAACAGGTGGGCTCTATGTCTCACTATATGCGGTTAAATTCTAAAGAAAAAAATGGTACTCGAACTGTCGCTTGGACATCGATTCGAGGGAACACGACTCTTATACCACTCGGGGGTGAAAATCCCACGAAATATAAGGACCAGATTCCGAAAGTGAATTACAACACTATATAGAAGCAAAAACCCCACGAAGCGAAGTGACAATTCTCTCCTAAAGGTTCTAAGACTACTAGATGATGAAAAAAAGATAAACAAATAAGGTTATAAATTAAAAATTAAATTAAATCGAATTTAAATATTCTTAATAAATACGATAAGAACCCGAACAAGGCTTGACTCTCTATTTTGTTTTTGAAAACAAAAATTTTATCCACAGCGGAGTCGCCATGTTGTAGCGACTAAAAAATCCAAAAGTGTCCCACTTTTTACAAAAAAAATTGGTTAAAGGTGAAATTCTTAAAAAAGCTCGTACTTTTAAAATAAGACTTGTAGTCGCCACCGGTCACTTAGGTAAGGTAGACCGGACGCTGAAAAATAAAACCATAGATTTAAAAAAAAGGCTCGAGAGTCGGTTACGAGTGGGGAAAGATTATCACCCCACAACGCCCAAAATTGGTACCTAAGGGTTTGTATCTTATTTATTAAGAAAAATAAAATTCAGCTTAATCTAATATTTAATCCCTAAAAAATGCATGAATGCATGAGCATGTGATTCGAACAACCTAACCCGCAACCCACAATACCAAAGAAGATAACGCCTGAATACTCAGGACGACACTCCCACTAGAATATCGAGACCTCGAGTACTAAAATAGAGTAAAATGATAAATTAAATATAAGAAAAAAATATGTGCAAATATGAATATAAAGGTGATAACACAAATAAAAGTAACATTAAATAAATAAAACTAATAAAAAACCACCACACACATAGATATAACATATGATATAATAATATATACATTTATGAATATATAAAAACGGTAGTATTTAAAAGCATACATATAAAAATATGTATAGATATAATAAATATACACATAAAAAGGTGTGAACATGAGACTTTACATATGAAATAAATAATATATATGTAAACCGTAGCATATAAAACGTAAAATATCTATATTTACTACATATACATATTATATTATACATTATACTATACTATGCATAAACTATACAATATATACGTACCATATATAACGTACTTATCTATATATAAACAAAAGAGCACATATAAATATAAAGGAAAAAAAGGAAAAGCCATAGTATATATGCATTACATATGTAAATACGATATATTATATGGTACATATAAACATATCAAACGTATAATATATATTAATACATAAATATATATACATGCTACATACTAATATATCCAAATGTAACACAAATATTTAATATGCAACATAAATTAAATAATAAAAAATGTAGGAGCATGAAAATAAAAGAACAAAAAGAAATAGGACCGTTTTGAAAATGTTTAAAGCTTCAAAGGACCGATTGAGGAATTTTACCCTACGAAAGGGCACCGAAGCAAATTCAAAAAATGGAGGTCCTTATGGAGTGAATATTTTAGGACGGAGGTCCTTACATCGTAATTATCCTATTTTTATTTTAATCTGGGTATATATGATATGCTTAAGCCAAAAGAACCCTTTCTCCCCCTTTTTTTAAAACTGCCTCAAAAGTTTCCCCTTCTCTCTGGGGAAGAAGATGAAAGCCACCATGGCTTAGCCATGCCGGCCGTTGCGAACAGTCATCGGCCGCCGTCCAATGACACCAGTGAGCACCCAAAACCACCCAAAATTCTCTTTTTCCTTTTCTTAAAAAAGATTTGCTCTTAGTTCCTCAAAATCGAACCCCTAATCCTTTTTTTTGAAAAAACAGTACCCCTCATTTTAAAATCTAACTGTTTGATTCACCATGTATGGTTCTAGAGGAAACCGAGGGACTTGTCACCGGACGACGAGAAGTCTAAACGACCTAACGATAAACCCTTTCGTTTTTTGTTTTCTTTTTATTGTGTTTATGATATGTAAGTAAGGTAGAAAGGAAAAATAATACCTTCTGAAATTTCTCATTTTTTATCAATTTTGTCCGTGTGGTGGTTGAGAGAAAGCCGGTGGTGAGGAGAGCCGTTGATCTGGACACGTGGCGGCCATCAAGCGAAGGGAAGATGAAGGGCCTATCGAACTGATCCATTTTTGGCCGTTGGATCGGATTTGATCCAACGGTTGAGATCTCGCCTGGAATGAACGGCCGTGATGGAGCCTGAAGGGTGACGTGGCAGCGCCAGATGGAGCTACGTGGCGCGTGCGAGTTGAAGAACTCGCCCGTGGGCTTCACGCGTGCGTGGAAGGCAAAAGATCCCAAGCGTGCATCTCACGTGATAACCGAAGGATTTTTTTGAGTTGATCGTTACCGTCGGATTTGGCTCGATCCAAGGGTCAAGAACAGACGGCTAAAATAAAAAAGGATATTAGATTAGTTTTTAGGGTTTTTGAAATTGAACTGGGCCTAAAACGGGCCACTTGTATTATCATTATATAATGGACTGAACTATTAAATTAATTGAGTTTCATTATTATTATTATCTGTTTTTCTGTATTTTTATTTTCAGCCCAATAATAATAATAATGATGATGATGATAATGATAGTAATAATAAACATATACACACAATATACAAACTCACATACATTCAAATATTAATACATTCATGCAACCAATACACATTTAGTATATAGACATACACATATATGGCATATATTCATATACCACATACATATATTGATACACTTATATATAACACCTATATATATAATTCACATTTACATACGGACATAATAATATTAAACATCTATATACATGGCCGAACCAAATGAGTGATTACAATATTATTTAAATTTAGGGGTTTTGATATGGCTGATATTCAAGCAATTGGTACTATCTTATGAAAACCTTTAAATTTAATAATATTCATAGTCTAAAATAACTAAATTAATTAGAGCCTTTTAAGTTAGAACTTATAATAAACAAGACAATAATGAGTTATGCGTTAAAACCTTTTATGTTGGAAATATATATTTTTGAATATGAATACGGGTGCTTCATAACAGGGTGCTTTTAATCTCATATTCGATTAAAAATATATTTCCTTATAAAAGGATACCTCCATTTGGAATTTAAATCCATTTAATAATTAATGGTTAAATTAAATTCAAAATTTTATTCGAAATGTCAAAATGCCACGTATGACTGGTGCGTGGACCCAAACCCGAGGAGGGGTCCGCACACGTATGATCGGGTTGGGTCATTTTTCTTGGGCTTTTAGAGATTTGGCCTTTCCTTTTGCTTTGTAATCAATTTGGTCTCTAATTGAATGAAATTGAGCTCTACAATTTTTGTTCCCTTTCAATTTAGTCCTTTTTACAACTTTTATTTATTTAATTTAAATGCAATTAAATTATATGATTGAATGCATGTTTTAAATTAATCATATAGCTCATTTGCTAGATCATATAATACATTTAGATATAATTGTCTAGAGCCTTAGTCTTAGGTTCTTAATTAAGATTTAATTAATTAATTAGGAAGATCATTGTAGCAATTTAATGTATATTAGGTGGAAACTTTGGGGCTCAAATTTGGATTGTGTTCCACTTGCTTGCAATGGGATGTTATCTCAACATTGGCCTTAAAGAGGTACACTTAATATTCATTACAATTTAGAATTAAAAAATCACGTAGTCAATTAATAGAGCTTTAATTAGGATTATCACTTTAAATGATTAGAATGATAAATTAAATTAGTGAATTTAGTTAAATTTAGGGGTTTTAATGTGGATGATATTCAAGCAATTGGTACTATCTCATGGAAACCTTTAAATTTAATAATATTCATAGTCTAAAATAACTCAATTAATTAGAGCCTTTTTAAGTTAGAACTTAAAATAAACAAGACAATAATGAATCATGTGTTAAAACCTTTTATGTTGGAAATATATATTTTTGAATATGTATAGGGGTGCTTCGTAATAGGGTGCTTTTAATCTCATATTCGGTTAAAAATATATTTCCTTATAAAAGGATATCTCCATTTGGAATTTAAATCCATTTAATAATTAATGGTTAAATTAAATTTAAAGTGTTATTCGAAATGTCAAAATGCCACGTAAAATTAAAAGGTACCGATAACGGGCATTTTTGGGGTGCTAATCATTCTCCACATGTAACCGACTCTCGAACTCAAATTTTAAGAAAATGAATCTATGGTTGTTTTTATGGTGTATGGTCTACCTCGAAATGATCAGTGGCAACTGCAAAATGTTTTTAAGATTAAATAAAAGGAAAAATATGATTTTCATGATAATTAATGGGAAAATCAATTTAGCATGAAGAAAACCTAATTTTCAAGATTAAACGAATTAAAAGGCAAAGCCCTAATTTTCAAAGATTAAATCGTCTAGCTATTTTTATACCGGTTAAAAATGGTCACGACAGCTTGGCGACTCCACTGGGGATATTCAAGAGCATGCCTGATTAATTTTGCATGACATTTTGGCAATTTAGAAAGGTAATTTGAATTTAATTTTTCCAATAATTTTTGGATGGTTTTTTAGAAAGAATAAAGGTAGTTTTTTCTTTGAGTGATATAAACTGTCATCATACATAAGCCTTATACCTGAGCTCACCCTTAAGTGGGAGCGAGACATGATCCTATGTTGAGTTATTCAGCTTCGTGATCAGATTTTTGTCTTTCTTCCTGTATACTAACCTTATACATCGTAAGGTCGCGCTTTCGCTATAAGGGGTCGTATACTCCCGATCGATGTCTTTTTGTCGCAATATGCAGTAACGACAGTTTAGGTACCCAGAGTCTAGGAGAAAAAACACATGTTGTAATCTAAAAACCTACCCCACTAGAACCAGACAGGGACCTTGCACAAGGTGCTGCCAATTTAAATACACTTCTCTAGTTATTCTCTCTGCTTAATATAACATGTTTTGTTGTACGTAGCTTTCGTCTGTCATATTATATCACTTTACTGACACATTTCCTTTTCTGTTTTCGTTTTTGTATTGCATTTTTGCATTCATGCATTGCATTATTTAAACATTGCATTTTTTTCAAATAACATTACATTTAAAATAATATTGCATTGCATTTTTTCAAGAGAAATTGCATTCTTTTCAAATAAAATTGCATCAGTTGAAAACCAATATTCTGAAGAAGAAAAAACATGGGCAATAGGCTTGTTAGGGTCAAGAAATTTCAGAAGGTTGTTGAGGACCACTGGGGTAGAGGACAGACCGGTCCTAAAATGAGTTGGTAATTCGAGCTACCACTTTGCTTGTAATTAGGGAAGATGAAAACGAATGTTTCAGATGAGAGTACTGATATTGATGAGCAAGGAGGTATCACATCTCACATAAGGGTTCAGCCTGACGTATTATTCCTGTAAAAAAACAAAAAAGTTAAAAAAGGAAAGAAAAAGACAAAAAGCTTCAGTACTTGTTTAATGATGAAAAGTATGACGAGGAAAAGACACAATTCTGAGTGTCGGAAACATTCAAACAAAAGTTGCAAGAAAGTGACACAGACAACCTTGGGGCAAAGAAAGAACATCAGCCATATTTTGGGGCAAAAGTTGCAGCAAGATTAATCTATTAAAGGTTCATCCTATTCCAAAGGGAAGATCTTTACTTCACGGCATTGCAAAACAAGAAAGCCTTGTGAAAGTGAGCAAAGATGATGGTTGAATACAAGAGTGGGGCAATGCTACAAGGAGCACTACAAAAGAATTTTTTATTCTAGTGAATAGAGCTCGCAAGCTGGAACAACAGAAGTGATAATCCCTTTTGGAACCATGAGAAGAATGTTTCCAAAGAAGCTAAAAGAAGAAGACATAGCAAAAGTGGCTTTCTAAGAAAGGAGTTATCACCAGAACTCGAGTTTTGAGAAATGCATGGTGAAATACGACAAGAGAAGGGTTTATGTGCTGAATCCATGAAAAGGCAAGTACGAATTCCATCAGAATTGAAATTATCCTTGTTTTGAACAAAATAAAAACATCATTGTAAGAAAAAAAGAAAACATGAGGTGAAAACCCAAAAGGGCGTCTTGAGAGAAAGAGAAAAAAAGAAAAAAACAAGGTGAAAACCCAAAAGATCGTCTTGAGAAAAAGAAAGGAAAAAAGAAAAAAAACCAAAGTGAAAACCCGAAATGGCGATTTAAGAAAAGCAATCTAAAGTGAAAACCTAAAAAGGCGCTTTAGAGCAAAAGATGCAGAGATCTTGAAGATTGAACCTAAGCGTGAGATGAGTTACTTTAGCATTAAAAAGAGTTTTTTTTAAATGGAGCAAAGAAATTTTGAGCTTTCCTCTTCAGGAAAGCTCACCCAAGTGGTCCTTAATTAACAGTATTCATGCATTATATATAGATAGGTACCCATAAGATAGAAGCATGCTAACTCGTACATTCAGAGCATTTTTGTATATTTTGACAGGAATTTACAAGAATCAGCAAATAAAGACAAAGATTTCAATGTACAACTTTGAAATTGATGAAGTAGATCTAGCAAAGATTAACAAAGATTTCAATCATATTTTTGTGAAGCAAAGATGTCAACCCGTTTGAAAAGACAGATCTCAGTAAAGATTTCTTGATTGTTTGCGCAACACAAAAAGTGCATTACAATCCTAAATCCTTCAGGCATAATGTCAAGTCCTTCAGACTGACACCTCCGAAAATGATGAGAACTTTTTGGATGGAGTCACAGTAAGGTAGTTCGGGCATGGTATCAACAAAGATATTGACATTTTGGGCTGTCAGTTTCAAGGAAAAGAAAAAAGCTCAAGTTATCAAGTCATATATGTTTCAAGGATAGGAAAAGATCAATCAACAGAGGACGAGAAACAAAAGAGCTCATGCAAACTTTAAACTAAAAGATCGAGACACCTTAGGTGGAAAAGAAACAAATCTAAATATCTAAGTGATCCAAGCTGAAAGTTGAAGATATTTCACACAACTTCAAGTTGAAATTTTATTAGTTGATGATATTTCTTTTTGCAAGTTCAGTTCTTCCCTAGAGGATGAGGTGAATCAACATTCTTAGCAAAGAGTGAAAAGCTCCAAATGTGAAGAGTTCACCAAACAAAAACAGAGGTCCAAATATGAAGAGTTCGCCCAGCAAAGACAGAGCTCCTAATGTGAAGAGTACACCTAGCAAGACAAAGCTCCTAATGTGAAGAGTTTGTTCAGCAAAGACAGAGTTCCTAATTTGAAAAGTTCGCATAGCAAAGACAAAGTTCCTAATATGAAGAGCTCACATAGCAAAGAATGAAGAATTTCTAATAAGAAGAGTTCGCCCATAAAGGACAGAGTTCCAAATGAGAAGAAGTCGCCTCAACAAAGAATCTAGAGTTTCAAATGATAAGAGCTCGCTTGTTCAACACCTTTACAGAGAGGTGGATCAACATTTCATAAGAGTGTGTTCTACTCCAGGCTTTGCATCGTTCTAGAAGAAATGATAGTTTAACTTTTTCAGACTTCATCAACATTCCCAACAGTGAATGAAGATCAACTTTTTTGCAGAGAAAAGTGGATCCATATTACAGAAAAAAAATCTTGTTCAACGCCTTTGTAGAGAGGTAGATCAACATTTTCAAGAAAGATTGAGGAAGATTTTGCTTGTTCAACACCTTTACAGAGAGATGGATCAACATGTTCAAAAGTGAATAAAGATAAACTTTTTTTACAGACAAAATGCGGGTCAACATTGCCAAGAAGAATGAGTGAAAGTTCATAATAGGAAGAACTTGCAGCTCAGAGCAACAGTCGGCAAGTTCGGACAAAATTTGTGTCTTTTCATTCTTTGCTCAATTTTTGTTCCACAATAATAAGCTAAGAGGGGCAACTGTAACACCCGTATTTTGTCCTAGGTTAGTATTTATTAGTAATTTGATATAAATAAAGCCATAAATAAATAGTAAATAATATAAGTCTAGTAAACAATTAATAAATAAAAGTCCCAAAATCCTTTACAATATTCACGTTAAACATCAAAAGCCCAAGTCCTACAAAAAGCTCAATATCAGTTCATTAAACCTTTCTACAAGTCTTTCCCTCCCAAAATGAAATCTTTGACAGCTCATTTGTAACCCAATACAGCCCAACAAGCACAACATATATGAAAACCCTAAATTTCTCGCTCAAACTAGCCACATGGCGTTCTCCCATTGGTCTATAAGGCATCACGTGGATATTTGTTTTGTTGAAGACAACTGGCGATGACATCATGCCTAGTGACATCATTATTGACATCATTTTTGGTCAGCCTATAAATAGGAGAGAGAGAATTTTATGTTAGATCATTAATTACCCACTAATAATGGCTATCATTAAAACTAATAATAATAATAAAAAAAAATATATAATAAAATAGGAAAGAGATTACCTCGGTGGTTGAGCCGTCGTAAACCGAGGAGCCACCAACCATATAAACCGTCATCGTGAAGTTGAATTGTCACCGGAAGCTCGATCGACATCAGAAACTCACCGAGACTGCCACTTTAAGCCATCAAAAGGTAAAGCTCTTTCTGATCTTTCCTTTACTGTAAACAACACATCAAATACTTGGATCGAAAGTAAAATAAAATAAAAAACAGAATCAAAAGAGAGATCGAAAATATCTCTTGCGGTGGCCGACGTTTGGGTGAACGACAAAGTTGAAGAGGGTTAAGGGTCATGGGTAGATCTTAGGCCTATATTTGGAGAATGAGTGTTTTTGTTGAAATGGGAATTATATTTAGGTTTAGGGTTAAAAATTAGGAATTTTTGGTGGTTTTGGGCTCAGGCAGTGGCCGAAACGGCGGCAGGCAAACGACCAAGAGTGGCCAGAAAGGGGCAGAGCTCGATTGAGGCGGAGGAGTTCACGACAAAGAAGAGTTGCGTTTTTGGTGTTTATCCGGTTCTTGAAGAAAATAGATGAACACCATATGGAAACTATGGTTTTCGATCCGTTTCTGGGCTAAAATTTGAGCAATGGAGTGTTTGTAGAGAGAAGGTTATAGAGGATTTGGGAGAAATGTGGGTTAAGAGAGAGAGAGCAAAAAAATAATAAGAGAAGGGGCCAAATTTAGACTGGTCAGGGTTTATATACCCCAACCCGCGCGTAGACCTGAACCCGAGGAGGGGTCCGTGCATGTAGATTGGGTTGGGTCGTTTTTCTTTGGCTTTCAGAGATTTGGCCTCTCCTTTTGCTTTGTAATCAATTTTTTCTCTAATTGAATGAAATTGAGCTCTACAATTTGTGTTTCCGTTCAATTTAGTCCATTTTAATGCAATTAAAATTATATGATTGAATGTATGTTTTAAATTAATCATATAGTTCATTTTCTAGATCATATAATACATTTAGATATAATTGTTTAGAGCCTTAGTCTTGGGTTCTTAATTAGGATTTAATTAATTAATTAGGAAGATCATTGTAGCAATTTAATGTATATTAGGTGGAAACTTTGGGGCTCAAATTTGGATGGTGTTTCACTTGCTTGCAATGGGATGTTATCTCAACATTGACCTTAAAGAGGTACACTTAATATTCATTACAATTTAGAATTTAAAAAATCACCTACTTGGGTCATAGAGCTTTAATTAGGATTGTCACTTTAAATGATTAGAATGATAAATTAAATTAGTGAATATTAGTTAAATTTAGGGGTTTTAATATGGATGGTATTCAAGCAATTGGTACTATCACATGGAAACCTTTAAATTTAATAATATTCATAGTCTAAAATAAACCTTTTATGTTGGAAATATATTTTTTTGCATATGAATATGGGTGCTTCGTAACAGGGCGCTTTTAATCTCATATTCGGTTAAAAATATATTTCCTTATAAAAAGGATACCTTCATTTGGGATTTAAATCTAGTTAATAATTAAGGGTTAAATTAAATTCAAAATGTTATTCGAAATGCCAAAATGCCACATAACACGTAACCGACTCCCGAACCCAAATTTTAAGAAAATGAATCTCTGGTTGTTTTTATGGTGTCTGGTCTGCCTCGAAGTGATCGGTGAAGACTCCAAAATGTTTTCAAGATTAAATAAAATGGAAAAATCTGTTTTTCATGATTAATTAATGGTAAAATCAATTTAGCATGAAAAAACCTAATTTTCAAGATTAAACGAATTAAAAGGCAAACCCCTAATTTTCAAAGATTAAATCGTCGAGCTATTTTCGCACTGGTTAAAAAAAGGTCACGACAAAGGTTTATGAAAATTTTTCTTTAGGTGCTAAAGTGAGAAACAGGTACAACATTGGGGGACTAAATGAGAATTTTAACCCAAATATAAACTGGGTGACTCAAGTTTTATGAATAACTTAAACTATAGGGTAAAGTACACCAGTAGTCACCAAACTTTTAGAGCGCATTCATTTTAGTCACCGAAATTTTAAAATTTTCATTGGGGCACCCAATTTTTAGTCCGCTTTTATTTTGGTCCCACTCGTTAACTTCCGTTAAAGTACTGACGTGACATGTTAACTTTCTTTCTTCCTCTATTTTTTCTTCTTTTTTTGCTCTATTTTTCTTCCCTTTTGTTCTTCAGTGGAGACAAGCCTCGGATCACAAAAAGAGACTATATACTTGTTTCATGCATTCCTTATGGCCTATGCCTGCAAGTTCATGGAGAAGAAATCATAGTATCTTAGCATCTAAAATGTATTTATCACTTACAGACCATGTCACTCCTATTACATAAATTTTATATCTTGAAATCAATTTTACCATAGCAAAGTTTAAAAATCCCATTAGACTAAAACTTAATTCATAATCAAAATATACCTATGGCCCCATGGGTGTTGGGAAACGCCGGTACACCCCATGGCTCAACGAAAAAATTATCTGGCATAATCCACTAGTGATTCATATACAAGGGACGAATTCAAGGTGATAAAGGATGAAAACATTACCTCAAATAATCTGGAATTCCGCAGCGAGTATAGGAGAATCCAAATCAAATCCGAGTCGTCACAGTAGTGTTCCGACCTCTACGC
Organism: Hibiscus mutabilis; assembly: GCA_019671005.1. Classification (NCBI taxonomy): domain Eukaryota; kingdom Viridiplantae; phylum Streptophyta; class Magnoliopsida; order Malvales; family Malvaceae; genus Hibiscus; species Hibiscus mutabilis. The sequence goes on from CM033745.1 coordinate 20,292,836, forward strand.
AGTCCACCCGAATAAAACAAACAATTTTCTCTTCTCTAACTGTTAAAGAGGATTTTTGAAAAAACATATGTTGGCTGCTAGACCTTATGCCTTTATATAGCATTTAAAAACCTAATTCTAATTAAATTCGGATTCTTTAAATATATAATATATTTAACCGAATATAATTAAATATGTAGAATCTGATTCTACTTTAATTAGGTTTCTTTTAGAGAGATATATATTTTAATAGTATTTGATAGTTACAATAACTTATCAAATATTAACACATATATAAAAACGAAAATATGCATTAGGTAAACATACCTATATCTACTGAAGCCATCCGTGAAAGTAATAAAGTATTAAAACCCTCCTCTTGCTTGCGTATTCATCGGTCCACATACATCACTATGTATTAGGCCTAATAAATCACTTGCTCGCTAATTTTTACCGTCAAACAGTGATTTAGTCATTTTTTCCATTAAGCAAGGTTCACATATATCAAATTGTTGGAAAACAAAAGAATACAAAAATCCATCTTTATGAAGTTTTGATATGCGTTTCTCACTTATATGACCCAAGCGACAATGCTAGAGATAAGTTTGATTAGAGTCATTTGTTTTTAATCTTTTCGTATTTATGTTATATATGGAATTATCTTGATCTAAGATATAGAGGCCATTGATTAATTGAGCCGTACCATAAAAATATTATTTAGGGGAAAAGAACAACTATTATTCTTAAGAATAATCTCAAAACCAATCTTGTCCAAACAAGAAATTGAAATAATTTTTTAGTCAAACTAGGTACGAAATAACAATCCTCTAAATCTAAAATAAGTCTACTAGGTAATGACAAAGTATATGTTCCTATAGCTAATGCAGCAACTCTTTCTCCATTTCCCACTCGTAGGTCCACATCTCCTTTTGACAATTTTCTACTCCTTTTTAGTCCCTATACAGAAGTACAAATGTGAGAACCACAACTGGTATCTAATAACCAAGATGTAGATGTTGATATATTAATATCAATAACATAAATACCTAATTCGGATTGTCTATTTTCTCTTGCCTTCTTGATGTCCTCAAGATAGACAGGGCAGTTTCTCTTCCAATGCCCAGCATTGTTGCAATGGAAATACTTTCCTTCTTTTGCAACTCCTCCTTTGGGTTTCAATGCAACATTTCCTTTGTTGGGCTTTGGCTTTGCCTTGGTGTTGGGATTTCCTTTTCTGTTATCCTTTCAAACCATCATAATAGGTTTACAGCCAACCTTTTTCATGTTGTTTTCTGTTGTTCTTAACAGACCAAGCAACTGAGGTAATGATTTGTTAATTTCATTCCTATTGAAATTAAGAACAAACTAACTAAAACTATCTGGAAACGATTGTAGGATAACATTAGTAGCCAATTCAACACTTAGAAGGAAGCCCAGCTTTTCCAGGATCTGAATATACCCTATCATTTTGAGAACATGAGTTCCCACTGGAGTTCCCTCAACCATATTGCATTGAAACAAAGCCTTAGAGGTCTCATAACTCTCTTGACGAGCTTGCCCCTCATATAATTCCTTGAGATTTTTAACCATCTCATTGGGAACCATGTCCTCATGTTGCTACTAAAGCTCAGGGGTCATGGTCGTGAACATTAAGCATCTGACATCTACCTTGTCATTTGAGTATTTCTCAAAGGCTTCCATTTCATCTTTGGAGGCATCATCTGCTGGCTTTTTAGGGATAGGTTCTTCGATGATTTGCAATTTTCGCTCTTGCTTAAGGATAATCTTTAAGTAACGAAACCAATCAAGGAAGTTCAAGCCATTCAATTTGTCCTTCTCAAGGACGGATCGCAATGATAATGTGTTTGAGTTTGCCATGATAAATCTACAACGATAAAATATGATTATAAGTACCATTTATCATGTTTATAAAGTAATAACATTCCCACTATTAAAAACCCTCAAAATCGAAAAACTTGCTAAAAGTATTTCTAGTGGGTAAGGATCCATATTTCATTTCATTCTAAGTCAGCTTTGGCTTTACTCCTAGAATTAAATTATTTAGGTAAGCAACAATTGCTAATTACATCTCATGTAATTCCTATATTTGATGAACAACTATTTGTCCAAAACAAAAGTTCATATGGTCTAATAGAAAGAACAATAATGAACAGTGCACCAGGTAGGTAACTTATGAAAAGAGAGGTGGTGTACTAGAGACTCTGTAATAACCCATTTTTGACTGAGCCTAAACTCAAAATCAGATTCAAAAAGAAAAATTCATTTTATTATTACAGTCCAGATTACATGGCCCAAACAATATACCAAATACCCATAACCCATATCCAATAGCCAAAATTAAAAATTAAACCCATAACCTAACCCTAATGTCCTAAACTAAACCCTAGCCGCCACTGCCGAGCCGTTAGCCACTGCCTGAGCCGCCGCCGTCGAGCTAATCGCCCACCGCCCAAGCCGCAAGCTCCACTGCTCAAGGTCATGTCAGATCTGCAAAAAGCAAAGAAAAGATAGGATATTTATCCAAAATATCATCATAACCGGGAAAATCAGGCCATAAATGAGTGGGATTTCTTTTATGTATTTTATTTTTTAACAAACGGGTATAGAACCCGCGCCTGTAATCAGATTTGGGGTCTTTTTCAGAACAAGAAATAAAAAAAAAAAAAGAAACAAAAAAACTTTCCAGATCCAAATTTCAAGTGCAAAAAAATAAAGGTATACTTTCTCTTTTTTCCTATTCGAATATAAAAAAGAGGATTTCGAAACTTATCTCAGTTCGATTTTGAATCCATCGTCATCGTCGTCTGTAGTCGAGAAAGAGTCGTCGTTGTTCGAACCAGATTTAAAGGACTTCAAACTCTAAGTGTAAAAGGGGAGAGTTTTGAGTCTAAGAGTTTGAAAGCCTAAAAAACCAAAACAAAATAGAGGATTTAGTGGGGAGGGGACGGCTAGACCTAAAAAAACGAAAAGGTGAATCTGCTCCATTTTTTAGGTTATAAACCAATATAAAATGGGCTAATTACATGCTTAGTCCTTCTACCCTTAAATTTCTTTCATTTTGTCTTCGCCGCATGGTCTAATTACATTTCTGGTCCCCTAGGTTTTTAAAAATTCTCAATTTAGTATTAAATAAAATAGGAAAATTACACGACAAGTCCCTCCATCCATAAGCCTTTTTCAGTTTGTCTCTGCCGCATGGTATAATTACCCTCACGGTCCTTTGTGTTTTAAATAGGTTTGCAATTCAGTCTATTAATTGCTTTCGATTTTGGTCCTTTATTTTGTTTCTTTATCTTTTAGTCCCTTAATTATTGTTGTTGTTGTTGTTGTTATTATTATTATTATACTGTAAATTATTATTATGTTATATTCTTATTATTGTTGTTATTATATTTATTATTATTATACAATCTATTATATTTAGTTACATAAGTAAATTATGTAATAATATATTGTTAAATAATGTTTATGTTTATGTTACATTTTAATTATATTTTCAATTTCGTTCATGTTTTCTTGTTGTAATTTAATATATTTTGTTTTGAATTAATTGCTCATACATATAACTGTTACATTTAGTGTAGGCCCTATTGCTCCTCTATTCTATTGGGAGTGACATCTCGTTCTTCGGATGTCATCTCCTTCGACTGTCGTGAATATCAGGGCGATTTTTAAATTCTCATGCATTTTAGAAATTAAAATTAAATTAATTTGATTTTTTATTTTCCTTAATAAATATGATGCGAACCTTTAGGTACTAATTTTGGACGTTGTGGGGGTGCTAATCCTTCCCCATGCATAACCAACTCTTGGGCTCAAACTTTTCTCTGGTTTTGTTTTCCGGTGTCCGCTCTACTTGAACCAAGTGACCGGTGGCGACTCCAAATCTATACAAGAAATGATTTTTTGCAAAAAAATAGTCGCTACAGCTTGGCGACTCCGTTGGGGATGAAATTTTTATAAAAAATGGGAGTTAAGCTTTAATTTGGTTCGCATCGTAATTATTACGGAAAATAAAAATTCAATTTAATTTAATTTTTAATTTCTAAACCTTGTTTGCTAATTGCATAATGTTTGATATAAACTGTCATCATGTATTAGATTCAACACCCGTAAGTGTGAGTGATTATTTCGCTTCGTGGGGTGATCACCTCCGTATAGTGTTGTAATTCACTTCCGTAATCCGGTCCTTATATTTTGTGAGGTTCACACCTCCGTATGGTATAAGGGTCGTATTCCCCCAAATCGATGTCCAAGCGACAATTCGGGTACCGTTTACTTTAGAACTCAACCGCATATAGTGGACCATAGGAACCTACCCTCTTTAGAGCCATGTTCGAATGTTGCCCATTTAGAAATAACCCTTCTAGGTTATGCTTTCTATGTATCTACTTTTGTTTCTTGTGCATTTTTCTTTTTGTGCTTTTTTACTTTATGTTATTATTCGCCACTTAATTTATTTAATTTTTATTATTCAACAAATTCATTGTATTAACTTATTTTTTCTGTGTCTGTTTTTTTTTTTTTTTTTTCCTGCATTTAATTTGCATGTCATATAATACATAGGCGTTGATTCAAGAAAAGTCCATTTTAGAAGGCGTTCGACATGGAAGGGAGGTTCTGTAAAATCAAAAGAAATAATGCTGAAGTATGGGGATAGTCTGAGCGGATGCATATAGAAAAAGAGGACAGCTTGACGGTAACACATTTGTCAGAGGTTATCGAGCCCACTCTGATTGTTTCACATCAGAATGACCTCCATCAACTGAGAGAAATATGGCAGAGTTGGGGTTCGGATATGAGGGAAGCCTTTTAATAGGAATTCAGTGACATAGCTCTCCTACTAGACGTGCAGAACGATATCCATTTATTTGAGCCTTGAAACAATTCTGGAATTCGAAATATTGTTGCTTCGCTTTTGGGAAGGTAGACATGATTCCCACAGTCGAGGAGTACAATGCCCTGCTTCGTTGTCCAAAATTCAAGAAAGAGGAGGTATACATCAAGCCCAAAGACCAGTCGCCTTTCCTACAAAGTCTAGTTGACATCACCGGGATGAGCAAGGAATGGTTTCGAGGAAAGATTGCGAAGAAAGGAAAGACTGACTGCATAGCTTGGGCACATATTCGAGAGTTAATCCATCAATACCCTGATCCACCGAAAAAGAGGTACTTGTTCGCTTTTAGCATTTATGGGATGGTCATCTTTCCGAAAGCCTTGGGGAATATAGATTACGCCACAGTAGATTTGTTCAACAAACTCAAAAAGGGCGTTAATACAGTACCAACTATTCTAGCAGAGACTTTTCAGTCACTAACCGCATGCAAAAAAATGGGAGAAGGCAGATTTTTGGGGTGTGTACCACTATTAGAATTTGGATCTGAAGTTACTTCTGGGACTTGAAATTTTCCTATCAAATGTGCCTCACCACTTTCTCTCCAATAAAAGCCTTTCTGAAAGAGTATCAAGCCAAAACTATGACTGAAGATCATTGGAAAGCCACCTTTTGAGACCTATGAGATGACATCGTTAAGTGGAAGGTACCTTGGTTAATCTTGACTGAGTTCCTCTACCGTTGTAGAGAATACGACTGGGTACCCCTGCCCGAAATTTGGGGAGGAACTGGATATTGCCCCTTCCTTGTGTCACACCAATATGGTTCGATGCAGTTCATTCCTGCTACTCAGGGTTTGAATACTTCTGACTTTAAACATAAAGGTGATGACTACAAAGCAAAGGTCCAGAAAATAAATCGCTCTTGGAGAAATATGCACATGATTGAGATCTATGATTCATCGATCACTCTAGGTTACGAGTAATGGACACTCATTCGGGTCAACGATATCATTCCTTTTGCAAATCGACAAAATGTTTGACCCTTGAGAGAGCATATGAATAATGCTCCTTCTGATTTGGAGAAGGCTAAAAGGGCTCATGAAAAAGAGGTACACGCCTTAGAAAAATGCATGTCTAAACTGGAAGCGGCAAATTGTTTAGCCTCGGTGGATGTGGAGAAATACAAACAGCAAGGAGAAGATGTCTTGAAACAAAAGAAGATACTCGAAAAATACCATAAAGAGTTGAGGGGGGATTGGCAAGAACTGAAGTAGAATTTACGAATGAACGGTCTAGGTACCACTGCCAAAGAGGTAACCACTAAGCTCCTAAAAGAAAGAAAGATGGTTGATAGCTACGCTCGAAAGTATGAAGCTAGCCAGAAGTAGATAGAAAAGAAGAAAAAAGACTTACAAATCATAACTCAAGAACTAAGAGCTCAGAATGAAGAATTTGAAGCCCAAATTATGCACTTGGATGGGCTTTTACAGGAATACCACAACCAAGACAATGTTTCTCGAGAAGAAAATGACGTTTTAAAGGCAAGGGTAATCGAACTCGAAGACGCCCTTCGTGAATGCAAGAAAAGACTTGTCTCTTTTGAAGGAGCCATGCAGGAAGATAACCATCGAATAGTGTATGGACTTCAACAAGCCGATCAACTGATTCTAGACCAGCATAGAGCAATGATGGACGTCATGGTACAAGCACAGAGGGTGGCCTGACACGTCTAGGGTTTAGCAAGAGAAGCATATGAACTGCGCGGGCGTGTCAGTCCAGGGACAGCACTAGGAGCCCGAGTACGTGCTTTACTTCAAGAAATCGAGGTCTTAGGATTAGAAGCCAGACGCTATATGTAATGTGTTATCTTTGCTTTTTGTAATCAAACCTCTTTATCTAATGAAAGTCTTTCTATGAACTATCTAAGAATCAACGCCTCCATTGCATTCATTCTGACATAACATAACATAACATTCAACTGTTTATTTTTTGTAATTATATTTTGCATAACTGGATTAATTGTGAAATATCATGACAGAAAGTTTAATTCAAACTGCAATCATTCCGCATCGATACAGTACTCGTTTGCAAACAAAGATAATGGAAGATAGAGTAGCCAACCTAGAACAAGTCCAAAGGGACCTTGAATCTCGTTTTGATCGAATCGAGCAAAATATCAGCGAAAAGATTGCCCAGTCACAAGCAGTAATTTTGGCTCAAATAGCTGCATTGCTCGAAAAAAATAAGGTTTCAGATGACACCGTTGAAGAACTAGAGGGTACTGCAACTACATCTCACATTAGGGTTCAATCGGAGACGCCGATACCCCAAAGAAGAATATACATTAACACTACTGGAATACATGTTAACCAGCAAGAAAGGGTAACTGTAAAACAATCAATTGATTCGAAGACGGTCCATAAGGAAGAGATACCAGATCTGAACATAGTGGAAAAGATTAGAACTGAGTTGGAAAGCAAAAATGAAGAAAGGTTTCGCCTTTTGCAGAACAATTTAGAGCCATGCGAGGGGTAGGCGAATAGGGGAGTGGGGCTAGCGACCTGAGCCTCGTGTTAGATTTAGTCCTCCCACCAAAATTTAAAACAAAAGATTTTGATAAATATGACGGAACCACTTGTCCTTCCGCTCATATAACCATGTACTGAAGGAAGATGGCACCCTTTATAAAAAATGAGAAGCTATTGATCCATTGTTTCCAGGATAGCCTGACTGGGTCAGCAATCCGTTGGTATACGCAGCTTAGTCGGGATAGTATTAAATTGTGGAAAGACCTTCTCCAGGGCCTTTGTTGAACACTACAAGCATGTTTTTGACATGATCCCCAGTCGAGCTATGTTGGAAGGGATGGAACAACGACCAAATGAAACTTTGCGCCAATATGCCCAAAGATGGCGTGACATAGTGGCCCAAATTCATCCGCCCATTCTGGAACATGAGATCACTTCTATGTTTGTAAACACTCTGAAATGAGCATTGTTTGACCGCTTGATAAACAATACCGCTCAAAACTTTGCTGATTTAATAGAGACTAGGGAATCAATTGAAGTAGCCATAAAAATGGAAGAATTGATAATGGGGAAAATTCTCGAAAGCATTACAAAAAGAAGGATAATGAGATAAATGTCACCAATACTTATAATGTCCCGACAAACATTACTATTTCTCAACCACACACTTCTACTAGAAATGCACAGAGCTCAAACAAGAAAGAAAATAGAGCACCCAGGAAAGAAAAAGAGAAGATATCATTTACTCTCTTGTCAGTATCATACACTGAGTTGTATTCTCAGTTGTATAAGGCCGACTTGGTTCATCCATATCATGTCACGCCATTCAAGCCCCCTTTCCCTACATGGTATGACGAAAATGCTCACTGCGAATATCACGCTGGCGTCCCAAGTCATACGACGAAAAACTGCATTGCTTTTAAGAAAGTTGTTCAGAATTTGATAGATAAAGGAATTCTAAAATTCGATGAACCAAATGTGGTTGATAATCCCCTACCGAAGCATGGAGGGCATAGCGTGAATGCCATTGAAGACGGAAGTGACAGAAAAGCAAAGAAGAGCATATTCAAGGTCAAGTCCCTTCTCAGATGTGTGTTTCAACAATTGTGCATGGAACGTTTAATAGAAAAGGGGATGGAAATAGTACAAGAAAGATGTGGGCCTTACTGCGAGTACCACCAAGAAGAAGGGCATGAGATCCAAAACTGTGAACAATTTAGGCAGTTGGTCCAAAAGATGATGGACAATAAGGAAATTGAGTTTTTTGAGAAAGTTGAAGGGACAAAAGAGATGGACGTAAGCGCATCAGACAATCCTAGTGGCAAATACAGCTCAGACCGACCTTTGGTCATCTCATCTAAGCCAAAGGAGAATAGTTCACCCGAGTGGAAAATACAAAGGTGACTCCCAAGATTATCATCTCGACTCCAGCCTCTTTTTCCTTTGAATTATGTTGCTCATGTTTCTATTTCGGGACCACAAAAAGAAGGAGAAATGCATGTTGAAAAAGAATCTGCACAAAAGGGGGGAGATAGAGGAGTCAAGAGGCGGAGTTGTAAATAAGGTAGGACATTTCACTAGGAGTGGTCGATATTACTCACCAAGGGCATCAAAGACCGCAGAAAAAGTGAAAGACAAAGATGTACAAGTTGAACCTGAAAAGATATTTGGTGAAGAACCACCCCCCAAAAATAAATGAGCCAGTGACTGAAGCACAAGCTCAAGAATTCTTGAAAATTTTAAAACATAGTGAGTACAGTGTTGTTGAACAGCTTCGAAAACAACAAGCCAGAATTACAGTACTTGAGTTACTCTTAAGCTCGGAGAAACACCTTAATGCACTGTTGAAGGTGTTGAATCAGACGTTTGTCCCGAATGATATTTCTATAGCCAAGCTAGATCGGATAATGGGTCACATCACTGCAGATAATTATATCATGTTCAACGATAATGAAATTCCAGAATGAGGAATGGGGTCCACCAAGGCGCTAAACATCACTACCCACTACAAAGGGTATATTTTGCCAAGAGTGCTCGTTGATAACGGTTTTGCACTGAATGTGTTACCGTTGGCTATTCTCCATAGGTTACCAGTCGACAAATCTCACATGAAATCGTGCCATAATTCGGTGAGAGCTTTTGACGGAACTTAAAGAGACGTAGTGGGAAAGATCGAGATACCCTTACTGATTGGGCCAACAGAGTATGTCATTGACTTTGTGGGGATGGACATTAAGCCGACATACAATTGCTTACTAGGAAGGCCTTAGATTCATTCTGCCAATGTTGTTCTTTCATCATTACATCATAAATTGAAGTTTGTAATCGAAGGAAAATTGGTGAGTGTTGAAGCAGAATAAGACATCATTGCTTCGATAACGTCTGATGCCCCTATATTCCATCAAATAAAGATGCTTTGTAGTGTTCTTTTCAGGCTCTGGAATTTGTAAACTCGACTTCTGTCTTGAAAGAAAGTAAGATCCCTAGCCCCAAATTATCCAATTGTGCCAAGATGACCGTTTGGGAGACCCTAGGACGGGGGGCTAAGGCTGGAAAAGGTCTGGGAAAGAACTTATAGGGAAGCTTTTGTGCAAAAGGCATCATCTTCAAAAAAGTTCGATACGAGCTTGGTTATAAGCCTGGTATGCTGCAAAGGAAAAAGGAGTACAGAAAGAGGGAAGAACTAAGGAGATCCCGGTCCAAAGGAGAGGAAATCCCATGGAAGCCGATGCTTTTTCCTCACCTAAGAGATAACTTCGTGTTCGGTGGGATTGTCAATGCCAAACAAAAGGTGCATGCAGCTAGTCAAGAGAATGATAGGCTCAATGATGAGGAGATGTTCATTGAATCACTATAAGGGATGTTGGTCAACATGATATCGGAAGATGGAAATATCGATAAGTTTTTGACCGGGATCCACTCTTGCTTCCCAGAAGAGGCACTCAATAATTGGAGCAGTATCAACTTGCCTATAGTTTTTAGGACTAAATCAAAGTAATGCTCTGAACCAACCCTTTTGCTTTTGCCCGTAAGCATTAGGGATCTTTTGTAAAAGGGCTACTATGTTAACTTATTTGTGCAATGAAAAAGATGTTTTCTACGTTTTATCAAATAGAAAAGATTTCCTACATCTATTTTTATATACATATTGCATACAAATAACATTCATTCTTTGTCCAAAATATTTATTTTTTCATGCAGGGTCCTTGGGTTTGACTGTATGAATGATTATGAATCTGAACTTGAGGTAGATTTTGAACAGCCTATGTGCTCAGCAAAAATAGATAAAAGGGAAGAGGAAGTAGAATATGAAGCCCTAGATGAGCTAGTAAGATTGATGGCAAGCGAGGAAAAACAAATCCTACCTCATCAAGAGGAAGTAGAGATTCTTAATTTGGGATCTGACGAAGATAAAAGGGAAGTGAAGATTGGCACCACCCTCTCCTCAAAGACTAAACATGATATGATAGCTCTACTTCAAGAATTCAAAGACGTATTCGCTTGGACCCACCAAGATATACCGGGGTTGAACACATATATTGTGGTACATAAGTTACCAATGAGGTCTGGGTGTAAACCAGTCCAACAGAAGCTCAGGAGGATGAGGACCGATATGTTACTGAAAATTAGAGAAGAAGTGAGGAAACAATTTGATGTTGGTTTTCTAAAGGTCGCAAAGTACCCGGAATGGGTTGCGAACATAGTTAGGTACCAAAGAAAGATGGGAAGGTGCGCATGTGTGTTGATTATAGAGATATCAATAAAGCAAGCCCAAAAGATAATTTTCCTTTACCCCATATTGACACTCTGGTTGACGATACGGCGGGGCATTCATGGTTCTCTTTCATGGATGACTTTTTTGGATACAATCAAATAAAGATACACCCGGAAGATATGGAGAAGACTATATTTGTGACCGAATGGGGCACATTCTATTATAAAGTAATGCTATTTGGACTTAAAAATGCTGGGGCAACTTATCAAAGGGCCATGGTGACTCTCTTCCACGATGTGATACACAAGGAAATTGAGGTGTACGTGGATGATATGATTGCTAAGTCTCGAACTGAGGAAGAACATATTTAGAACCTAAGAAAGTTATTCCAAAGATTGAGAAAGTATCAACTGAAGCTCAACCCTGCTAAATGCACCTTTGCAATGACATCTGGAAAACTTTTAGGATTCGTGGTTAGAATCGAGATTAACCCTGACAAGGTGAAAGCTATTCAGAATCTTCCGCCACCTCAGACACAAAAAGAAGTCCAAGGCTTCTTAGGAAGACTAAATTATATATCTCGGTTCATCTCTCAATTAAACGAAAAGTGTGATCCGATCTTTAGGCTACTTCGAAAGAACAACCCAGGGGTATGTGATGAAGAATACCAAGAGGCTCTAGAAAAGATCAAAAGGTTTTTGGTGAATCCTCTAATTCTAGTGGCACCAGAACTGGGTAGACCATTGATCTTGTATCTGACAGTTTATGAGAATTCAATGGGATATGTATTGGGATAGCATGATGAGTCTGGAAAGAAAGAAAGAGCTATCTACTATTTGAATAAAAAGTTCACCAACTGCGAAGCACGGTATCCGCCAATTCAAAGATTATGTTGTGCTTTAGTGGGGGCTACTAAAAGGCTCAGGCAGTATATATTGTTTCACACCACCTGGTTGATATCCAAATTAGACCCGTTAAAATTTTTGATGGAAGCACCGCCACTCACTGGGAAGATGGCCCGTTGGCAAATGCTGTTATCGAAATTTGACATTCTCTATATAAGCCAGAAGGTGATAAAAGGGAGCGTTATAGCTGATTTTTTAGCAAGTCGTGCCTCAGGTGATTACGAGTCCTTGAACTTTAACTTTTCCGATGAGGACTTGATGTGCATTACCACTGAAGATGAGACTGCACTTGAGGAGAAGTCATAGAGGTTGTATTTCAATGGAGCATCCAACGCCCTTGGTCATGGAATAGGTACAATATTGATCTCCCCAAACAATGTCTATTACCCTTTCACGAATAGATTAAAACCCGAAAAGGGCTTCTTGAAACCAATGAAGCATTTGAGTTGAAAACCCATAAAGGGCGGCTCAAATGAATTTTGAGATTAGGCATCCAGCAGACAAACCCTCTCAGAAAATACTGATGCTCTAGAGAATAGCTTAGGCTAGGATTCTACCTCTGATGGTGGGCTCACGTGTCATTCATGTAGTGAATACCCGGGATTTTGTATCACCTTTTGTTTTTTTTTACTCATATTTATCATGACTTTTCTGAACTATCTTGAATTTACTAATAAAATATTATTTTACCTCTTCTTTGTTTTCAAATGTAAGTTAACATAGATTTTTTATAAACAAAAGATTTCTTGGCATTACTATGTTTTAGCTCTAGCCTACAAAGTGCAGGTGATTTAAAAGAAGAAATAACCTCTGTATGAAGGTTTCTATATGCCATAGTGCACCCATACAGGGATCTCAGGTGACAAGTTTTCATAATGCGCCACGGTGAGACAATGCATGTCATCTAAATTCAAATTTGTCCAAGAAAAGCAAGAAGACAAAAATGACAAGAACATAAGAATTTTGAGGCAGAAACCCAAAAGGGTGCCAAGCAAAAGAAAGAAAAAAGAAAATTAAAGAAAAAGGAAAAAGAAAAAAGAAAAAACATAAAGAAAAAAGAGAGAAAAGAAGCTAAGAGATTGAACCTGTATGTGAGATGGGATATCGCTACCACAAGAAAGAATGAAGAGAAGAAAACATCAAGGAAATCTAAATCACCCAATCAAAGCAAAATGTCAGAATGATCTCCAGATATCATCACCCATGCATTATATAGATAGGCATCCCTAAGCCTAGGAGCATGCTAACTCATTATTTTTTCCAGATGTCATCATTTTCTTGACAGATATTCAAGAATCAGATGGAGATTAGATTTGCGCAGCCGAGGAAGCAAATCTCGACAAAGAAGCAAGAGTCGAGTCTGATCAGGATATTTGATTAATGACGCCTAGACAATCAGAAATTGAGGTATCATTTCAAACATTTTCGTTCTTTAGCATTCAAAAAAGTAGCAGGAATTGTTGATACTTGCGGCATCAGAGAATAGAGTGCTGCTGATGGAAAATGATTCTATATCGGAAGAATTCATGACCTTAAGATGAAAAGTTCTATATAGGGAGAACTAGTAGTCTTATAACTTCAGGGTAAGAAGTTTGAAGTTCTATGAAGGAAGAACTTATGGCTTCAGGATTCAAAAGCAAGAAGTTCTATATAGGAGGAACTTGTAGCTTGAAGAGTTCACCCCAAAGAAAGCAAAAGGTACTATACATGAAGGACCTACAGCTTAAAAGATTTTGAAGCAAGAAGTTTTATATAGGAAAAACGTCTGCTTTAGGATTCTAAGACGAGGAGTTCTATATAGGAAGAACTCTCAATCCACTCAAGACGAAGAAGGCTCTATATAGGAAAAACTTGCAGTGTTGATAATTAAAGGCAAAAAGTTCTATATAGAAAGGACTTACGGCCCGAAAATTTTGCCAAAGATAAACTGAATTATGTATAGGAAGAGTTCGTTTCTCCAAGGCTCCAGAAAGAAGATGAGGGAACGGTTCTATATAGGAAGAACTGGCAACCTCAAATTTCCAGGTTGAAGATTATGTTTCCCCAACAGATCCTCTTGTTTTGAAGATTTTGCATCTAAGAGCGGCTTGGACGAATCAGCGAAAGCCCAAAGAGCAGGCAATGGCCAGAGAAAAGGAACTTAAACCCACCCCAGACAAAAATGGTTATTCTTTTGTCTTTGCTCTGTTTCTCTTACACATCAATGAGCAAAGAGGGGCAAATGTAATAACCCATTTTTGACTGGGCCTAAACCCAAAATTATATTTAAAAGAAAATTCCATTTTATTATTACAGTCCAGATTACATGGCCCAAACAACATACCAAATACCCATAACCTATATCCAATAGCCCAAATTAAAAATTAAACCCATAACCTAAACTAATAACCTAACCCTAATGTCCTAAACTAAACCCTAGTCGCCGCTGCCGAGCCGTTAGCCACTGCCTGAGCCGCTGCCGCCGAGATAATCGATCACCGCCCAAGCCGCCAGCTCCACCGCCCAAGGTCACGTCAGATCTGCAAAAAGCAAAGAAAAGACATGATATTTATGCCAAATATCATCATAACCGGGAAAATCAGGCCATAAATGAGTGGGATTTATTTTATGTATTTTATTTTGTAACAAACGGGTATAATCAGATATGGGTCTTTTTCGGAACAATAAATAAAAAAACAAAAAAACTTTCCGGATCCAAATTTCAAGTGCAAAAAAATAAAGGTATACTTTCTCTTTTTTCTATTCAAATATAAAAAGAGAATTTTGAAACTTATCTCGGTTTGATTTTGAATCCATCATCGCCGTTGTCTATAGTCGAGGAAGAGCTGTCGTTGTTCGAACTAGATTTAAGGGACTTCGAACTCTAAGTGTAAAAGGGGAGGGTTTTGAGTCTAAGAGTTTGAAAGCCTAAAAAAACAAAACAAAACAGAGGATTTAGAGGGGAGGGGACGACTAGACCTAAAATAATGAAAAGGTGAATCTACTCAATTTTTAGGTTATAAACCAATATAAAATGGGCTAATTACATGCTTAGTCCTTCCGCCCTTAAATTTCTTTCATTTTGTCTTCGCCGCATAGTCTAATTACATTTACGGCCCCCTAGGTTTTTAAATATTCTCAATTTAATCCAGATAATTAAATAAAATGGGAAAATTACATGACGAGCCCTTCGTCCATAAGCCTTTTTCAGTTTGTCTCTACCGCATAGTATAATTACCCCCGCGGTTCTTCGTGTTTTAAATAGCTTTGCAATTCAGTCCATTAATTGATTTCGATTTTGGTCCTTTATTCTGTTTCTTTATCTTTTAGTCCCTTTATTATTATTATTGTACTGTAAATTATTATTATATTATATTTTTATTATTGTTGTTATTATATATATTATTATTATGTACGATCTATTATATTTAGTTACATAAGTAAATTGTGTAATAATATATTGTTAAATAATGTTTATGTTACATTTTAATTATATTTTCAATTTCGTTCATGTTTTTTTGTTTTAATTTAATATATTTTGTTTCGAATTAATTCCTCATACATATAACTGTTACATTTAGTGTATGCCCTATTACTCTAGTATTCTATTGGGAGTGACATCTCGTTCTTCGAATGCCATCTCCTTCGACTGCCATGAGTATCAAGGTGATTTTTAAATTGTCATGCATTTCAGAAATTACTCTGGTATTCTATTGGGGTGCTAATTCTTCCCCATGCGTAACCAACTCCCGGACCCAAACTTTTCTCTGGTTTTGTTTTTCGGTGTCCGGTCTACCTGAACCAAGTGACCGGTGGCGTCCAAATCTATACAGAAATGATTTTTCGCAAAAAAATAGTCATTGCACATGCTGAAATACCAAGTCTTTTAAAGAACCAATCCTAGACAGGCACTTTCGTATCATTTTTCAATCACCAAAGTTCTTGAACAATCATTAGTCTTTAGGTTTCTAATCTTATTAAAACAACCTAGTTTAACCAATATTACAACCAGTGAATATCACTTGCTTATTCTTCGCGTTTAACCAAGATAGATCTAAGTATTTTGCTTTGTAAAACCTATATAGTACTGATTGAGGTTTTAACGAGGGCTAATATTGGATGACTAATTTTAATTAAATATGGAGGGTTTTTGTTATATTAATCTCACCATTCTATTATGATCTAATCAGTTACCATCACGCTAAAAAATACATTGTATCACATACATGTTGTAATCACTCATTTTTGTCCGGGTTTTAGTGTTACTAGTGTTATTGTAATATTATTATTATTAATAAAAAATAAAAAAAAAATAATTAAAGTGTAAAAAAAGGGAGGGGAGGGGAGCACAAGGCTCCACGTCACCCACATCATCCCTCACATTGCCTATAAATAGGCATGAAGTGGGTGGGCAATTGGGAAGAATGGAATCGGCGCTGGCAGGCCAAATAAGGGAGATTAGGCTCCCAGCTAGTCCAGGACCGGGACAGTGTCCTCGGTTCTAACCGGTTCGATCGGAGTCCTATTTTGGATTCTATCTAGTTATTTTTTGGAGAGGTCGTGGTAGATCTCGGTGGGGTTCAGTCGGGGTTCGTTATTAGAACTCCTAGTTAGGTATATTTTCTTTCTTTTTTATTTATATTGTAATTTTTATGATTTAATGAAGTAGTAGTTAATTTAAAATTGTGTTTTTAATTTGTATGTTTATCTATGTTTTAGATTAGTATGTTTTGAATTTATGTTTTATATTAATATTTTATTTATGTTAGATTTATTTTTATTTATGAGTTAGATTAATATTTATGTATGTATGTTTTAGATTAGTATTTTATTTATGTTAGATTTATTTTTATTTATGAGTTAGATTAATATTTATGTATGTATGTTTTAGATTAGTATTTTATTTATGTTAGATTTGTTTTTATTTATGTGTTAAATTAATAGTTATGTATGTATGTTTTAGATTAGTATTTTATTTATGTTATATTAGTATTTTATTATGTTAGTATTTATTTATATTTTTATCGCAATGTATTTATTTATATTTGCCATGTTTTTTTTTAAGTTTGCATAACGGACATATATTTTGTCAATGCGGTGCCCTTTTAGCCGAGCGTAAACGGGGCCAGTATCAGGCGTAGTGATAGTGGTTGGGCATTTATTCTCAAATAACGGGGCCTTTAAAATTTACTCGCACATATAACCAAATTTTAATTTAATCGTCACTTTAATCCAGAAAATCTAATATTAATAAAGCAGTAATTATTAAAGTACCAATTTTGGGCGGTGTGGGGGTGCTAATCCTTCCCCATCCGTAACCGACTCCCGAACCCATCAATTTTAAATCTCTGGTTTTACGGTGTTCGGTTCACCTTGAGTGGCCGATGGCGACTCCATTTTTAAATAAAATAGGGTTTTTCTAAAATCCCACGGAAGACATCATTTTCAAAACAAAAACAAATCAAAAACAAAATAAAAAACACCTTCTTTTTTTAGCGTAAAAAGGACATCGCTACAGATGGCGACTCCGCTGGGGACATTTTTGTTTTTCAAAAACAAATGAGAGTCGAGCTTTTTTCAAATAATTACCGCTTTATTAATATCGGAAATTTCGGAATAAAGTGACTATTAAACTAATATTTGGTTATAATTGCGCGTTTATTTTAACTTATTTAAAATATGGCATATAAACTCGTTTTTTTAAGTGGGGGAAAATGCTAATGCTTTCATGGAGATATCGTTCTCCCGTGTAGGCCTAGCAAGTACCTTCGGAGCTCGAGTACCTTATGCTTTCGTAAGGATATCGTTCCTTCGTGCAGGCATAAGCGAATGGGTCCCCCTGAATTGAACCCGGTTGAAAGGAGCCTATAATGGGTGATGACCGGGGGCCTTGCTACTCTTAGTAGAGGACAACAAGGACAATTCGGGTAACTCTTAGCACCAAAACTACATATAGTGAGCCGTATGAGCCAACCCTTTAAAGCCATGTGAAACTCTGCCCGATTAGTGGTCACCCTATTTAGGCTCTGGTGCCTTATTTTTTGTTTATGTACATTTTTATTACTATATTTTTGTTATATTTATCATTTTTTATTTAATCATTTTATTCCGTACTAATTCGTTTCTTTTTTTTATCACATCGGTTTCATCTACATCGTTGCACAACATCATCATAGTTTCACCTGCATTGCATTCAAATAAATCATTTTGCATTTAAGACAGTTTGTATATAGACGCATCAATTTTAAAATCGGTCCTCGGGATGTCTCGCGTCATTAATACCAGAGAAAGCAAAGTCGGCCAATTCAGCACCATTACCAAACCTCCACAAGAACTCAGTTTGGGGGCATCTCTCGACAAGTGCCAAATTCCAACACTCAACCTTCACTATCCATCACCGAAATTAATCCACCACCTTTCATCCTTCAGAAATCATTCACACTCACTATTTCCAACCAAAAACACAATAAAGTTTTTCCATCCCCACTATCATCGCTACCCATCGACCAAAATACTCGAACAGAGAACCCCTCATTTCACTGCCTAAACCCTTATGTTTGAGTCCTTTTGAACTCTCGACTTACCATCACCCGACAACCAAGCACTTCAACTCTACCCAAAGGCATTCAAAAAAACTGAAAGCCGAGCAAACCTTTGCTACCCTTCTTTTGGAATCATACATCCAAATCTTAAATGCTAAACGCCAATCGCCATCTACAGCGTTCCACCTAATCCGAAAGTGATAAGCGGCTAGGAACCAACATGACAAATCCTAAACCCAACTTAAGAGGCAATGCAACGAATTCACGAGAGCACTGAAAGTCATCCAAAAAGGCGACAATGCAACTCAAAGTTGAAATATGCTACAAAGGCATTCCCAGAACAATATGTAAAAGTTGAGGGGCATCCAAACAGGAAAATGAGTCCAAAGAAGATGTTCGAAGTCGAAGGAGGTTGGGGCACCGCCACACAAAGGACCAAGATCCCGACATGACTAGTCGAGAGTCAGGGGCATCCCTTTGAAGACCAAAAAAATCAAATCATGTCTCATTCATGCATTTAGTTGCATTCATCTTGCATTGAATCATTCTTGCATACATCATACATTTAGATTAAGTGCATACATCGAAGTCACCATGCATTTAGGCATAAAATTCATGCATTTTTGCTTACAAAAGGTTCAAAAAGAGACCGAACATCCTCAGCCGTGGGGGCAACAACACGACAACCAACCTTAGTCTTAGAGAAGACCAAACACAAAGAGGATGCTGAAACATCAATAAAAGGTAACAGTGGCAAATTTTGTGAACATTTACTGAGTAATGTTTTTTTCATTTTTTAGGTCATACATCTCCGCCAGTAGAGAGCAAAAGTATAGCCTTTGTCGGATATTGCCTTCGTCATTGTTGATAGGCCAACAATTTCTAGATTCTGCTTTACCGCTGAGGGTGCAACAGTATAGACATCCTGAAGATCTCGTTTCTCAGTTGATGGTGCAACAAATCCGAACCTTTCCCCAATCAGATCGAATTTCTATTTAGGTCTTGTTTCTCTACTAACGGTGCAACCATACCTAATTTTTTCTTGAGTCTTACTTCTTTGTATAGTTCAAGAAAAAGAAAAATTATCAAAAAATGGAGTTGAAAAAAAAATCAGAAAAAAATCAAAAATCGAAAAAATCAAAAGTCAAAAAAATCAAAAAAAATCAAAAAAAAAGAAGTGAAAAGAAAAAATAAATAAAAAATCAAAAGAAAATCTATCAACTTTCATCGTCTAATCTAGTTTCTCCGCTGATGAAGTGGCTAGGTACAAGTTATCACCATCCTCTGATCCTGCTTCTTCGTTGATGGTGTAGCCGGTTCCAGGTTGTCATTATCCGAACCAGCCCTCTGCTGATGGAATATCCGGGTCCAAGCTCGTCCCTCAAATCCTGATATCCGCCAATGGTGTAGCCGGTTCCAGGTCGTCATTACCCGATCTAGTCTCTCCCCTGATGAAGTGGCTAGGTACAAGCTATCGTCATCCTCTGATCCTGCTCTCCGATGATGGTGTAGCCGGTTCCAGGTCGTCATTATCCGAACCAATCCTCCGCAGATGAAGTGGCTGGGTCCAAGCTCCCGTCGTCCTCAGATCTTGCTATCTGTTGATGGTGTAGCCGGTTCCAGGTCGTCATTGTCCAATCCAATCCTCCCCAATGGAGTGGCCGGGTCCAAGCTCCCGTCGTCCTCAGATCCTGCTATCCACTGATGGTGTAGCCGGTTCCAGGTCATCATTGTCTAAACCAATCCTCCGCTGATAGAGTGGCAAGCTCCCGTCATCCTCAGATCCTGCTATCCGCTGATGGTGTAACCGGTTCTAGGTCACCATTGTCTAATCCAGTCCTCCGCTGATGGAGTGGCGGGTCCAAGCTCCCGTCGTCCTCAGATCCTATTATCTGCTGATGGTGTAGCCGGTTCTAGGTCATCATTGTCCAATCTAGTCCTCCTCTGATGGAGTGGGTGGGTTCAAGCTCCCGTCGTCCTCAGATCCTGCTATCCGCTGATGGTGTAGCTGATTCCAGGTCGTCATTGTCCAATCTAGTCTCTCCGCTGATGAAGTGGCTAGGTACAAGCTATTGTCGTCCTCTAATCCTGCTCTCCGCTGATGGTGTAGCTGGTTCTAGGTCATCATTATCTGAACCAGTCCTCCGCTGATGGAATGGCTGGATCCAAGCTCCCGTCGTCCTCTGATCCTGCTATCCGCTGATGGTGTAGCCGGTTCTAGGTCATCATTACCCGATCTAATCTCTCCGCTGATGAAGTGGCTAGGTACAAGCTATCGTCGTCCTCTAATCCTGCTATCCGCTGATGGTGTAGCGGATTCCAAGTCGTCATTATCCAATCTAGTCCTCCGCTGAGGGAGTGGCCGGGTCCAAGCTCCCTTCATCCTCAGATCCTGCTCTCCGCTGATGGTGTAGCCGGTTCCAGGTCGTCATTATCCGATCCATTCCCTCCGCTGATGGAATGGCTATGTCTCAGTTGTTGCTATCCTACTTCTTCGCTGATAGTGTAGTAGGGTTCCAGTTAATGTTCTACCCTTCCGTTGATGGCGAGGTTAGATCCAACTTTATTGATTTTCAAGTTCTTTTTATTAATGTTGTAGCTAAAAAAAGAAAGATAAAAGATAAAATCTAAAAAAAAGAAGAGAAAAAAGAATAAAGAAAAAGAGAAAAAGAAAAGAAGGAAAAAATGAAAAAAATGAGCTTTCAACCAAATTCTGATCATGCCTCTTCGTCAGAGTCGTAGCTTGATCACACAAAAAAAAACACTCCGATCCTGCCTCTTCGTCGGTGTTGTAGCTTGGTCAAATTTAACTGTCGGTTCTGCCTCCTCATCGGTGTTGTAGCTGAACCAAATTCACTAACTTACGGTCTTGCCTCTTCATCGGTGTTGTAGCTAGACCAAATTCACTAACTCTTGATCGTGCCTCTTCGTCGGTGTTGTAGCTGGATCAACATCACAAACTTTAGACCATGCCTCTCCGTCGGTGTTGTAGCTGGGTCAAAATTTACTAATTTTCAAATTTTATCAATGTTGTTTCTTGAAAAAATGAAGAAAAAGAATAAGAAAAATAAAAGAAGAAAAAAATCAAAAAAGAAAAAGAAAAAAGGAAGAAAAGATATGAAAAAAAAGAAACAAAAACAGAAAAAAAAGAAAGCAAAAAAAGGGAAAAAGTTGTCAATTTTCTGATCTTGCCTCTTCGTCAGAGTTGTAGCTGGATCAGACATCAGAACTTTCTCCTATCGGTCTTGCCTCCTCGTCAGTGTTGCAGCTGGATTGAATTTTGTAGACTCTGTCTCTTCGTCGGTGTTGCAGCTGGGTCAAACTCTCTTTAGGTATTAGCTTATTATCAGTAATGTAGCAAGTGGGGCTCATTCTGATTCCCCAACAAACAACCCCCCATTTTAAAGGTTTTGCTTCCTCAAGAGTGACAAGGTGGATCAATCAAGACAAGAAAGAAGACATGCGCCGAAGAGAAAGAAGATCTACCGAAGAAAGAAGACACGTGTCCAAAGGAGAGAAGTTTAGCCAGATAAGACAAAAATGAGTGCTTTTAATCTTTGCTTTGTTCTCGTTTCACAAGAACAAGCAAAAAGGGGCAACTGTAATCACTCATTTTTGTCCGGGTTTTAGTGTTACTAGTGTTATTGTAATAATATTATTATTAATATAAATAATAAAAAAATAATTAAAGTGTAAAAAAAAGGAGGGGAGTGGAGTGGAGCACAAGGCTCCACGTCACCCACCTCACCCCTCACATTGCCTATAAATAAGCATGAAGTGGGGGGACAATTGGGAAGAATGGAATCGGCGCTGGCAGGCCAAATAAGGGAGCTTAGGCTCCCGGCTAGTCCAGGACCGGGACAGTGTCCTTGGTTCTAACCGGTTCGATCGGAGTCCTATTTTAGATTCGATCTAGTTGTTTTTTGGAGAGGTCGTGGTAGATCTCGGTGGGGTTCAGTCGGGGTTCGTCATTCGAACTCCTAGTTAGGTATATTTTCTTTCTTTTTTATTTATGTTGTAATTTTTATGATTTAATGAAGTAGTAGTTAATTTAAACTTGTGTTTTTAATTTGTATGTTTATCTATGTTTTAGATTAGTATGTTTTAAATTTATGTTTTATATTAATATTTTATTTATGTTAGATTTATTTTTATTTATGAGTTAGATTAATATTAATGTATGTATGTTTTAGATTAGTATTTTATTTATGTTAGATTTGTTTTTATTTATGAGTTACATTAATATTTATGCATGTATGTTTTAGATTAGTATTTTATTTATGTTAGATTTGTTTTTATTTATGTGTTAAATTAATATTTATGTATGTATGTTTTAGATTAGTATTTTATTTATGTTATATTAATATTTTATTATGTTAGTATTTATTTATATTTTTATCGCAATGTATTTATTTATATTTGCCATATTTTTTTAAGTTTGCATAACAGACATATATTTTGTCAATGCGGTGCCCTTTTATCCGAGCGTAAACGGGGCCAGTATCAGGCGTAGTGATAGTGGTTGGGCGTTTATTCTCGGATAACAGGACCTTTAAAATTTACTCGCACATATAACCAAATTTTAATTTAATCGTCACTTTAATCCGGAAAATCTAATATTAATAAAGCGGTAATTATTAAAGTACCAATTTTGGGCGGTGTGGGGGTGCTAATCATTCCCCATCCGTAACCGACTCCCGAACCCATCAATTTTAAATCTCTAGTTTTACGGTGTCCGGTCCACCTTGAATGGCCGGTGGCGACTCCATTTTTAAATAAAATACGGTTTTTCTAAAATCCCACGGAAGACATCATTTTCAAAACAAAAACAAATCAAAAAGAAAATAAAAAAACACCTTCTTTTTTTAGCGTAAAAAGGACATCGCTACACATGTAAAGCAGTAAATATAAATGCAATGGTTATAGCCCTTAAAACTAAGGTGGCCCATCCCAAGCCAATGGGAGAACCAAAATTACTAAAGATAGAACTTGCTTCTCAAGCACCTAATCCACCTTTGATCGGCCCATCAGTTCGCTCATTTGGTCCACGCTTTCTCCGTAAATATTACAATTTTTCATAAATTTATTTTACATACGATGGAGTAAGATGAGAAGAGAATTACAATAGAAGAAAGAAAGGCACGGCACGCAGGCCGTATTTATATAAAACCAAAGTAAATAGGCTATTTGGGCTATAACCATGCATTTCAAACACCGTGCATATCATCCAAAACATACACATGTTTTATCTTGTTAATTAAGATTATCTAAATAGTTCTTATGACCTTTGTTGCCTACGCGGTCCGACAGATCCGGGGCAGTCTAGTCTGACCTTTGTTGAAAGATTTATGAAAATTATTAATTTTGGCACTTCGATTACTATGAAAAAATCTCACGATTTGATAACTTTTATCAACAGATTTGTGTTTTTGGGATTTTTCAATCCTAAGGGTTTTTTTTTTACTTTGGAACAACCATTATTCCTCTGCAAAAAACGATCTGTTTTCTTAACCGCATGTTCATCATGTTAACTATTAACATATGATTATCAAAAACTTACCGCAATAAACACACGATTAACAGTTAACCATCGATCGTAAAAACTTGTTAAAACAGATTAATATATTAATCGAGACTGGATTCAATTTCTATGTTTCGCACAAACATCGCATACTCGTCAAAACAGAAAAAGTAAAACATGCATCTCATACAAAAACATCATCCAAGCATTTAAGTCTGAATCCGTATCATACAAGTGGCTTTGATATCACTATTGGGAAACGCCGGTACACCCTATGGCTCAGCGAAAAAACTATCTGGCATAATCACCAGTGATCCATGTACAAGGGACAAATTCGGGGTGATAAAGGATGAAAACATTACCTCAAGTAATCTGGAATTCCGCAGCGAGTATAGGAAAATCCAAATCAAATCCGAGTCGTCACAGCAGCGTTCCGACCTCTACGCAGTCCACCCGAATAAAACGAACAATTTTCTCTTCTCTAACTGTTAGAGAGGATTTTCGAAAAAAAACATATGTTGGCTGCTAGACCTTATGTCTTTATATAGCATTTAAAAACCTAATTCTAATTAAATTCAGATTCTTTAAATATACAATATATTTAACTGAATATAATTAAATATGTAGAATCTGATTCTACTTTAATTAGGCTTCTTATATATATATATATATATATATATATTAATAGTATTTGATAATTACAATAACTTATCAAATATTAACATATATATAAAAACGAAATTATCCATAATTACAATAATTATAAGAATTTCAGTTTTTCACTAATTACGTGTACAACAAGTTTGTACACATGCTATCTTGTCGATATCTTTTCATTTCAATTATAGGGTGTGACCCTTGTAGGTTTATGTAACGTTAGCAGTACTATCCAGCACAATTCTAATATTACAAGCAATGAGTGACATCTAGCAATACATCATTGCTACCTAAGTTACATGAAATCGTGGTTCGATTTAACCTTTTTTCGTGATTAACTTCTTTTATGTATTTCATCATTTTGTCCTCATATCTAGATCAGACACAAGTCATGGATTAGTCACACTTTTATAGTCCATCTAATGTTTCTTGATATCTCGAGTAGACTATTATAAACGAATAACTATGATATCCCATATCAATTTATTCAAGCATGACCATGCATTTTCTAGTCTCAATCAATCAAGCGGCCTATGATATTACTCCTATTATGTAGGAGGGACAAATCCTATCTTGATCAACCATATTTCGCTACATGGATTGTGACATATCCAATATCAGTCTTTATAGTGTAGTCAGTTATGACACGTTTGGCCGTATCAAAATATGCCACTCACGATATTGAAATAATGATGATCTCAAGTCTGAGGATCATACATGTAGTTATCACCATGAGCAATGGTGTGACTGTCACATAATAATCCAAGAAACATGCTTATAGCGGTCACCCAAGATGTCGCGTCCCTAACACATACTTATGTATTGATTTTGACATCTCCATGTCAATGACAACACTTTGTCATCAATCAACTACATATTAGTCTTAATATATTATTGTTGTCCAAGCCCACAATAATTCTCGACTAAGGACATTCAAGAATAGCTATATTATTTTAAGGACTTTATTATAATTCAGTTTATTTATAAATGCACAGAATAAGATTGAAATAATAATAATAATGACTTCTTATCAATAAACAAGATAAAATATGTATGTCTTTTACAACCATCTCATAATTGGTCTTTGGGCATACTCCAACAGCGGTACACCCCATGATGCAGCGGAAGAAATATTCGGCGTAATCGGGAATCGGAAATTAATCACAAACCGACTAAGTTTCTTATGATTTCAACCCAGAACCAAAGCAAAAAGAAACATTATATTTCAGGAATAATAACATTTACCTGCTTATAAAGCCGAACATTCCAGTCATTTTTTTCCAGAAAAGTCGCATTTCAAAAGGTCTTTCTTATTTGCAGCAAAATGGGGTTACCCTTCCAATAGGCGCAAGGCTCCCTCTCTTCCCACTTGATCCTTTTCCCCTTTCTTTATTGCCCTCAACATTTGTTCCCATGGTGTTCTATTAACCTCTGCCCTGCCACAACAAACCATAGTCATTAATCAATATATTTAGCAAGCTAATTGCAAATATAAATTGTCTAATAAAATACAAATGTGTAACTTTTTGGCTAAACGTACCAGAATTTACCATCCCCAAAAGGTCCAGTCATGGAACTCAATGTCCAGTGCCGCCTTCTCTCAGCAGTAATGAAACACTAGTCGTGGCGACGTGGCATTGGGTCCTTTATAGTTTCTTTTCATGATCCGAGGCATGTTTTCACTGGAAAACAAAGGAGGGAAAAACAAAATACAGAAAGAAAAAGAAAATGAAAGAAGGGAAAAATTAATGTATCACGTCGGCGTTTTTTAACGAAAATTAACAGAAAGGGGCAAAATAAAAGTGGATTAAAAATTGAGTAGCCAAAATAAAAATTTTAAAAATTCGGTGACTAAAATAAATATGCCCTAAAAGTTTGGTGACCACTTGTGTACTTTACCCTAAACTGTAAGAGGTGGGTTCAAAAGTTTGGGAGTTTTGCCATTGGCCTATTTAAAACATTGGGTCATAAATAGAAAACTAGCCTATTTGTAAAGGCATAAAGAATCAAAGAGAAGATGGTCTGGCCCACCGTACAACAAAATCAAGTTAAATTCTGCTATTAATCCTTGTATTATATGTAAATGTTAAATTTAATTCGTACTTTCAAATTTGATTTTTTTATACTTTATATAGTTTTTGGAATTTTAAAATCTCAATCGACAACCAACTAGCCATTAGATTTTGAAACTTAAAATGATCAAACTAGAGAATAATTATTAAATCTACAACTTGCAGTTATGTATAGTATAGCATATTTTTTGAATAATATGCTGAATGAATTTATTAGAAAACAAAATAGAGAAATATTCCAAACAAAATAAAAATATAACAGAAAAAATTACAATAAAAAGTAAAACTAAATTTAAAAAAAAAACTAAAAAACGAAACATCAGACCAAAGAAATACATGTCCAGTGAGCTACAACCACAGATATGAGATAAAACATTAGAGGAAAAAAAAAAGAAACAAAACTTTTTATTTTTATTTACCTACACACTTAAAAATTAAAGTATAAGTGGTGAGCGAAACGCTTCCCAGAAACTAATATGTATGCGCCTCCAAACTAATAAATTATAATAAAACTTGACCTAATAAATTAATAATAAAACTTGACCTAACAAATTTAATAACTAGATTTTAAAATTAAAAGAACAATGGACTAAAATTAATCAAATTAGATTACTGAAAATAAATTACTAATTTATATATAATATAAGGTTTTTTTGGTATAGTTCATATTTGTTTTATGGCCTATGTTCAAAATTTATGACTCTCACTCTCAACAATATCGTCTCTAAAGTTCGAACCTAATTCTCTCCTATACATTTCAACGTACCTTGCCATTGCACCCCACACTTATTGGCACACAATTAATAGAACAATTTGATTATACTATATGACAAAACAAACATGATAAATATACGAATATATTGAGCAAGTATATTTGGCCGGTTGGCTAAGCTGCTCATCTTTGTTCTCTCGTATTCTTTCAGGTTATGTATTCTAGACCCACTAGGAACACTCTCATTCCTTCCCTTAAAGTTGGGATTATGATTAAATTTAAGATTTGTTTAAAAAATATGTATATACGAATATATTAAAACAATGAAAAATCAAATTATTACTAATTAAAATTTGTGGTCATGTTTGGCAATTAGCAGATAGCTGATTACATTAGCGGATAGCTAATTGCGTTTGCTGATTTGACTAGTGGATTACATTAACTGGTTGTATAAAAGTATTTGGCAAAATTAACTGATGGATGATAGTTGTTTGATTATTTGAACAAGCAAAATAAGACATGATTATATTTGATACTTATTTGAATAATTTATTAGTTATTAACGTTTTGTATCTGTTAATATTAATTAGATTATAAAAATGAGTTTTTTTAATATCATTACCAAGCATATACGAGGATGTACATATTTAATTTTTTCTTTATAAAATTATCTTTTTAATATAATTTTAATATTTAAATTTTGATGTACAAATTAATTTATTATCTATCAAATTATATTTTGAATATAATTTTATTAATTATTAAATTTATATATATTTTATTAATTTATATATTATTTTTTTATTTATAAAATTATTTTTTTAATTTTATTAATTAATCAAATTTATGTCATTAATTTTTTTTATATAATTGTTGATTACAAAATAATCTTTACAAGTCTTTTATACAAATTTTTAATTTAAAAATCTTAAAAATTATTTTGTTTATCTTGTCAAAGTTATCTATCAAACAGATATTAAATAACACATTCAAAGTATAAAAAATACACTAATTAGTTGTTATTTCAGTTGCTTTATATATTCCCTAAGCCTTTGGTTCTTAGCTTCCTATCCTCCTGCTCCCACTGTGCCTTGTCAGAAACAAAAGGAAGAAGGGTTTTCCATTATCTCTATTTATCTTTCCAATTTTCATCTCAAATATATTATAGAAAAATGGCCACCATCATGGTCATCGATGTTTCATTCTGTTTCTGATTATTATTATTATTTTTTCTCTTTAAATTACTCATTTCTAAAACTTTTTGTTGTTTTCAGCTATTCCACCATGGCTTCCAATTTGAAGAAGGAAACCACTGCTTCCGGTGAGCTTAATCTCAGATTTCCCCTTCTTTTTCTTTCTTTATCGGTATTTGAAATTTTTCTGAGATCTATCTGAGCTGTTCATGCTTGTATCTTAATCGGCGCTTAATTTACTGTTTTTTAGGTTATTCTGATTATTACTTTTTCTCACAACTAAGTTTTTGTATCGAATTGATATGATTTTCAATTAAAAAATGCTGCCTATTCCTTTTTCATTTTTATTAAGTTGAGGTCTGGCAATTGTGTTAGGGATTGAGTAATTTCAATTTGTTTGGGGTTAGTGTTGATGAATCCATGTCTGACTTGGTTTGGAAGTCAGTAGATTGATAGATTGTTTATTCTTTATATTTCTATTGCATTTATTGGATGAGTAATCGACTTTGGAAACAGAGAGCAAAAGTTCAAACCCTGAAACATCCACCACTGATAAAAAAACTTCACAACCGGAGCCTTCCACTGGGGGGTCACAACCAGCACTGGCAGGTACTGCTCCTGGGTTTGCCCCGCCGAATCCGTTTGATTTCTCTGCCATGAGCAGCCTTCTTAATGTAAGCATCTCGCTTTTGTTTTAATTATTGTTTGGAATATTGTGAACTTATTGATTCAATTGTTGTTTGGGATGTGTCCTTGCTAATGCTGCAGTAATAGAGCATACTGAGGTTTATGGTCGATCTATTTGATATACAGTTTCAGCAAGGAACGAAATTGCTGAGAACTGGCAGTCAAATTTATATCTTATGGATGTTAACCATCTTGGTTTGTTAGGATCCAAGTATCAAGGAATTAGCTGAGCAGATAGCCAAAGATCCATCATTTAATCAAATGTCAGAGCAGCTCACTAAAACATTTCAAGGGGCAGCAACTGAAGAGAGCATGCCGCAGTTTGATCCACAGCAGTACTATTCAACTATGCAACAGGTTATGCAGAATCCTCAGTTTATGACCATGGCTGAGCGCCTTGGTAATGCATTAATGCAGGTATATGTGGGCTCAGTTGCCACTTTGAGTGGATTATCTGTCCTTCTCATCTTTTTCCCAAATATTAAATTACATGACTCACTTCTGGTAGATGAAATTTTTGTTGTCCTTTAGGATCCAGCTATGTCTAGTATGCTTGACAGTTTGGCTAATCCTCAACAAAAAGACCAGATTGAGGAAAGGATGGCTCGTATAAAAGAAGATCCGTCCTTGAAACCTATTTTAGAAGAAATAGAGACTGGTGGTCCCGCAGCAATGATGAGGTGAGTGATTAAAATGGGAGATTGGAAAGCATAATATGATAAGCTTGTGGGCATAACATTTTCTTGTTTTAGATGTACGATTTTGCATCCTACGATTTCTTCAGTAAATTAATCAACAAAGGTTTTATGGTTCAGGTATTGGAATGATAAAGACGTCCTGCAGAAGTTGGGTGAAGCAATGGGTCTTGCTGTTTCAGGAGATGCAACCACTTCTGCTGGTAACTCTGTGGCAGGTGAAGAGGATGAAGCTGGAAATGAGGATGAGTCAATTGTACATAATTGTGCTAGTGTTGGCGATGATGAGGTACGGTAGAATGAATGTTGTTTTCTACATATGTTTTCCCCTTTGACATATAATCTAAAATGTTTTGACTGTATTCATGGCTTAGGGTCTGAAAGCTGCACTATCCTCGGGTGCTGACAAGGATGAAGAAGATTCAGAGGGAAGGACCGCATTGCATTTTGCTTGTGGTTATGGCGAGGTAATAATGATTTTATATCCAAATCACTCTCCCCCCTCCCTCTCTACACTATTGCATTACCTAACAATTGAAGTAGTTTCATATTGCAAGGATAAAGTTTGTGTGGTAAGTCAGATGGTTTTAATCAATGATACAAGTATACGACACCAATCTCTAGTTGCTCACTCTCTCTTTACATCATAACTAAATAAGCACAGTTGTTAAAGCATCCTTTTGTTTGTAGCATCTCACCTTGGGATCTTTGTCGCTAATACATATCCAAAAGAACGTAACAGATCAATCAGGCTTTTCTTATAATTATTATTATTTTATCTGATAAGTTTATCATGGAATCTGTTGGCTACCAAGCAATGCTCACTTCTTCTTTTTAAAGTACTTATTGCCATCTAGTGGGTATATTCGTTACATTTCCTTTAATAAATGATATATTTATTTCTTTTTGAGAGATTTATTCTACCAAATTAGGGCGATGCATGAAAAAACAAGAAAAAGGTAGATATAATATAATCTAGCAGTTTACATGAGCTTGTCCTTGCTGAGATGAAATTATTGGTTTCTCGAGCTAGAATTAGGTTTATTGTCTGTGGGGTAAAAGCAAATAGCCAGATACACTTTTGGTTTTATTTCAGGTGAAATGCGCTCAAATCCTTCTTGAAGCTGGGGCCAAAGTGGATGCTTTAGACAAGAATAAGAATACCGCGCTTCATTACGCAGCGGGTTATGGGAGGAAAGAGTGTGTGGCCCTTTTACTGGAAAACGGAGCTGCTGTGTAAGTACTGAAGTGCCTTTGGTTTAACATTTATAGTGACCTGACCTCTTAGGAGTGAGTAATGGCTGTTTGCTTTCATATTGCCTGCAGCACTCTCCAAAACATGGACGGCAAGACTCCCATCGAGGTTGCCAAGCTCAACAACCAGAGCGAGGTACTAAAATTGCTGGAGAAGGATGCCTTCCTTTGAAGTGAACTGGGGAAGGGAAATGCCAATGGTATGTGTATGTTTTGGTCGTAGCATGTTTGTTATAGGCATTCGATGTTACATTGCTTTTAGACAAATTTGGTTTGCTTCTGCCTGATTGCTCTGCAAACTTTATAAATCCAGTGTTGGTTAATTTCCTGAGATAGTTTCTACATGGGGGAATAAGGGGAGAAATGTGGAGCAGAGAAGAGATATTTATATAAGAAATGGTCCGAGTTTTGTAGGTAGAGACTTGAGAGTAGAATATTTGTTGCCTTTGCCTGCCTCTTTTTCAAGAGGATTTGGGGCTGTCTCAAGATCTGCATCTCATTTGCGTGGGTTCTGGTTCTTATCTTTCCAATTCCATTTTTTACTAAATGAATAAAAAAACCATTGCTTTTTTTTATTTAAAAATAACAAAGTGTACTATTATTTATTACTTACTTTCGATCGGTGGAACTCAACAAAACTCTTTCACCATAAGAAACACCATAAAAGTGGTGGACATGGTAAAAAAAAAAAACCCGAGTATGAACAGTAAGAAGAAAATTTTAGTATTCTTGTAGATTATCTATACAGTTGTTTTTTTTTTTTCAAAAAAGAAACAATTTCTAATGAAATTAGTTATTCAAGTTGAATATGAATTATTGTGTACAATAATGATATTTAAATTTATTAATTACTCTGAGAGTTATTTTTCTAAATAAAGACTGGAAGAGTCGTTTTTCTAAATAAATATTTAAAAAGAATTTATATAAAATTTCCGTAAAATATAAGATGAACAAAAATAACACCAGCGACAATAATTTTTAAACAAAAGTGTTAAAATTTTAAAATATTAAAAAATTCCAAGATTATAAAGACAATTGATCATGATTATTTTAAGAATTTGTACCATCTCTAAGAATTATTAGTCAATCGATCAAGATTTAGGAATCTCATAAATCCAAAATCATTGAATCAATAAAAAAATTAGTATTCATCACGAGCAAAACTATAGTCCAAATACCTGGCATATAAAAATTATAAAAAGAGTGTGAGGTAAAAAGATAAATTTAGAACAAAAGTGATATCGTTGAAAGAAGATAAAAGATTTTGAGATGGCTAGTGAGTGGGTACTGGGTAGGAAATAAATAATTTTTATGATTTCGTATTGAAATGGTACTTCCACCGTCACACTATTTGTGTCATATGTTAATTTTTCACAAAGTTTTAGAAAAAAAAAGTTTATATAATATGTGTAGTGTAAAATAATTTTAATAACAAGATTGTTCTTAAAAAAATTAACTTTTATTTGTGTTGGAAAACTAAATATGATAGAAAAGTAAATGTGTCTTAAAAAAGTTGAGATTTTCAAAGTGACACTTTGATTGAGACAATTTTAAAGCACAAATGTGATAACTTTACTGGGACAAAGAGAGTATCTATCAATTAATCTTAGTCCTTTAATATTAAGACGCATACACCATGCAGACAAACTAGGAAATTTAAGACCTCGCGTTTTCCAGGAAGCAAGGTAGTGGAAGCACTTTTCAGATAACCCAATTTAAAATTAGGTTTTAAGACGTCGCGTTTTGCATGTGGCGAGGTCCCGAGAATTTGAAAGAGCAGATCAATTTATCGCGTGATTTATTTCAAGGACCTCGCTTTATGTAGAAAGTGAGTTCTATACTTTCCAGGCTGAAATGCAAGTGTATATAGGCATGTTCGAGGCGTTTTTGCAGATTATTAATAGAAAAATTTTCGTAATTCTTAAGCTTGGAGGCGTAGTATTGAAAATTGTCTTTCATTTGAAACTGATATTGGCACGAACGAGACATTGTAAACGATGTAAAAATCGTGGTAAAAATAGTTCCAAAGCTTGGTTTTGTGCATGAATAACAAGTTAACATGTATTGGTATACCTGTTTGAGCTGTTTTTTCTGGGCAGTAATCGAAAATTTTCGTAATTGTTAAGCTTAGAGGCGTAGTATTAGAATTTGTCTTTCATTTGAGACCGATATTGACACATATGAGTCATTGTCAACGGTCTAAAAATCGCATTGAAAACGGTTCCAAAGCTTGGCATTGTGCATGAATAACAAGCCAAAATGGCTTCATAAACATGTTCTTTTTGCTTTTTCCATGAAGTTATTTGCAGAATTTGATTAATCTTTAATCTTGGAGGCTCATCTTTATCCTTAATCTTAAATTTTCTATCGTGTTATACTTTTTGTTAATCTAATTTAACTTCATTATTTCATATTTCAATGGCTTAAAAGAAAGAGAAACGCGTCGAAACATAAGTACATGCGAATGTGTTTATAAAATTATTAACTTTTAAAATAATACATAAAATGAAGACAAAAATTTATAGAGTCGGGCTAGGATAATCTGGATTGACTTCCCTACAAGCATGTATAAGGTCCGTTGTAGTTCGTTATTTTCCAAAGGTTGTTCGCCTCTTCAATCATGATACACAGATTCTCTAGTTACATCTCGTGGTCCTTCTAGTCACATTCTACAATATATTTTTCCGCGTCCATTTTTTTCATGCTCGGCACAACTGAGCGGTGTATGTTTTAGCATCACTATTGAGAGTAGCATCGCATATCTGTCTCCCCATAAATGGGAAACCATCTGCGTTTCCAGCCATTAGAGAGCAAATTACAATGAAATTGACTAAGAGAAATATACAACTAATTAGTATGAAAATTGAAGGGGTGAGATTTTGAGGTTGCGAGGGCCCTATTTATAGCCGGTTAGGAGATTCATGATGTGGCAGTGAACTCATTATATACAGAAAGCGAGTTATGCTTACATGGTAAATGAAAGCGAGTTCCATGTATTAAATCGAAATTGAATTTCCCTGCCTATAAAAACTGTCCATCCATCATAGTTGAAGTAACATGATATGTTTTGTACACGTCAATCGACCGTCAAAATTTGAATTCCTGACTTGGCTTCGTAGGCATGTTTCGGGAAGTTAATTGCAAAATTTGCATAATCGTTGAGCTTGAAGGCGTAGTACTGTAACTTATCT
Source organism: Hibiscus mutabilis (assembly GCA_019671005.1). Lineage (NCBI taxonomy): Eukaryota > Viridiplantae > Streptophyta > Magnoliopsida > Malvales > Malvaceae > Hibiscus > Hibiscus mutabilis. The sequence goes on from CM033745.1 coordinate 20,327,323, forward strand.
TAAATTTTATTTCGTGTGATACTTTTTGTTACTCTAATTTGAGTTCATTGTTTCATATTTCAATGACTTAAAAGAAAGAACTTATCTTAAATTTTGTATCATGTGATATTTTTCGTTAATCTAATTTGAGTTCATTATTTCATATTTCAATGACTTAAAAAAAGAGAAGCGCGTCGAAACATAAGTTCACATGTGAACGTGTTTATAAAAGTATAATGTCCAAAACTAGAACATAAAATGAAAATAATAAATTATGGGGATAATAAAATTATTACGTTTATAAGTGCTAAAAGATCCTCAACTTGTTATGCTCTTTTGGTCTCATCCTTAGTGAAGTTGTTCCATTGTACCCCCAAACAATAGTTGTTCTTTTTCAAGCCTAAAGGAGTATTTGAGGTGTAGGAGAGAATAATATTGTCACATAGGAGACATTGTAACCGATCAATTGTACCCTTAAACATTCTTTCACGAAGTGGGCAGATAAATAAGCTTTGTGGATTTTGTGTGGCCACAAAGAAGACCAATTCTACCCACTGCTCATCATCATCCGCAATGGTAGGGGCTTTGACCGAGGTTACATGATGTGGTCTTTAGCTTGCCTCCACGATTAAGGCGTAAAAATAAGTTACCCGCAACCTCGACAAAAAGGTTAAAAAGTTACCGGACACTTGAAAAGACCACTTATTTTTTGAATATTGTGATTTGTCGCTATTCTTGAACAAAAACAAGAAAGACATATCTCACCAATACTGTTTGTAACCCCCTCGACCTGGCCTAGCCGCAACCGAGCGAGCTACATTGGGTTTGCCCAAACAAACCCGTAAAGATTAACTCGAACTACATTTATTTTTTTCTTTTATCTTATCTAGATGCAATTTATTAACCTATGCTGCACATAATGGCAATGGGTAAAAATTCAACTCAAGCGGGCATCGAATCGACATCCAATTGCAATTTTTAGGGACCAAATTGAAATTCTAAAAAATTACAGGGACTTAACCCATTTTTAACTTACCAATCCTTAATTAATCAGGTTTCATGCTCACATGTCAAAAATCGTCTCATAAAGATCATTCAAACTCATTCAATTGCATGTGTAACATTTAGGGACCAAAACAAAAGAAAATAAAAACCTCCAAACATCACATTAAGTGAAATAGTAGCTGCCCGTATCGATACACAAGCAAGTGTATCTGTATGCTTTGCCATTTCTTAAATTCTCATATTCTAGTATCTCAAAACCGTATCGATACGGCTTATGCATATTGATACACCTTGCCACAATACTCTTGTCCGTACCGAAACAGCTCCCCTCATACCGAAACATTATCCTAAAAACATCTTACCCGTGTCCGTACAAGGACACACATACCGATACGCTTGGACCTAAAATGTCCAATTTTGCTGGTTTTTCATGCTTTCAAGGGTTCAAACACAATACAACATGCCTCAATCATATACACAACAACACCAAGGATTAAACCTTACCACAACTTCATATAAACATCATCAAATCATGGCATTAAACTTCTCAAAATAAACTAGAGGCATGCTTCCTAGCAACAAACCACTTCAAGAATGAAACACAATCCGAAGCATCGACTAAACATATAAAGCTAATTACAACTCCAACACAATACAACAAACTTGCTCAAACAGGGAGTTTAACCCAAACCATCCCAAAAATCAACAATGAAACCAATTGCCTTTATTACTACAACTCTAGTTTGAAACCATACTTTATCGCTATACAAGTCCTTGGATTTTCCTCTTGCTTGCTCGCTGCCTCCAACCTTTAATTCACCGCATTGATGGACAAAGAGAACGTAAGCACACAAGGCTTAGTGAGGAGCGCTCAAAACACAACACCATCAATACATTTAAAACCATTTTCCCAACTCACGTGAGTTCAGCAATTTAAATCATCTTTCAAAATATCATGCTTTGAAAACCATGCACTTAACACTTTCAAGAACCAGCATATTAAACCATATGCAATATGTATCATGATCAACAACAAATCTCATTTCTAACCCTCAATTTAAGCCTTCCCATGCATAACAATCCATATGCAAAACTTAAAGAGTAAACATGTATAAACCAATATTATACATCAACATCCATCACATGATATATTTACAATTATATTGGCTTTCAAGTGATCATAAACCAAGTTTCACTTTCACAAAATAGTTCATCGGATACACGGATTCAACAAGTGTCCTCTCAACACTTCAAACTATCTCAACTGAATTACGGTACGATCACAACCGTGGTACACTCACAAATAGGAACAATCACAACCCCGAGACACCAACCCCAATTATCAGTTAGACGCTTAATCCACTAACTGGAGTTTTTGGTACTATATAACCCCTCAACTGTTAGGTTACATGGATGGAGTATTCGTACACCGTATAAACCCATCGACATCCAAGGTGAATTTTTATAGTGCACTATCAATCCTATGGCCGGCCAACTATATATGAAAACATTTTAAACCACATCACTTGCCAATATAATTCATTATTAACCATGTACCTCACTATTTTTAAAGCAACACATCAAAACCATTTTCAATGCATTAACCCAATGCATTCACAAGTATTCCTCATACTTACATGATTCATTTACCAATGCATCCATCATCAAAATATGATCAAAAATAGTATATAACATACTTGAAAACATGCTTAACAGTAGGTACCATGTAATTCAAACAAGTGCATAAAAACCATATCCTTAAAACACGACTGAGGGAGAAATCTCATCATACTTACTTCCGAGTTTAAAATAGCATTTCAAGCTAAGTTTGAACTCCCAAAAATCACCTTTAAACCATTTCAAAGCTGAAATCCACATTCTCACTCACCGAGAATGCAAAAGCCTCATTCGCCAATGCGAATTACTCCTTCAAAGCTTCCGAAGCAACACTTCAAGCTTGAGGATCAACCTCCCCTAATTTCACCACACAAAAACAGAGGATCAAATGCATCAAAATGCATTCACAAACCCAGTAACATCAATCCACAACAATCCTCTACAAACACTAGCCGAAACCTTTCTCAAAACTACCGAAATCAACATCAAACACCTTCCAAACTTAACCCAGCCAAAATCTAAAGGTTTAATCCATCAATTACCTTCAATTAACATTTAAAAACAACCTATTATCATCCTTATACTTCCAGCATTTATTAAACAACCAAAATTTGCCAAAAACACAACACTAACAACCTAACAAATTAGAGATTCACATAGTTTCGGGATTCCAATGTTAAGCTGACTTATTAACATTATAAAACATCAAAATTATGATTCTAATAAATCAAGAATTCAGCAAAATAGATCCGAAACGAAAATCACTTAATCTCATCAATTAAACCTTGATTTAACCAATTTTCATAATTAAATTATTAAAACTCATTAGAAACATTTATAAAGGATCAATAACTTGGGAATTTTAGTAAAGAACCATACATTAGAGGAGAAGGACGAAGCTCACCTCTAATGTTGACTTTCCTTCTTAATTGTATTGATTTATATTAGAAAACAAGATTAAAACAATAAGGTTTTGATAAGAAACAATTAAGAAATAATTTGACATTAAAATATTGAAGAAATCAAAAAGTTACCTGAAGATTTTGAAGAACAAAATAGTGTTTGGTTGAAGAGAATTTGAGAGAAAATCTTTTTAGAGAAAAGTTAGTTACATGAAATTTACTTAGGAATTAATTCCTCAAAATCTATTTATACCTCACCCAAAATATTTTTAAAATAGTCAATTAAGAAGAAAAGTTTGATATTAGAATTTGGGAAAATAACTCCTTAAATATTCAAAGTTTTGATCCTTTTATAAAACAATCACTAAAAACAGTTTCCATTCTTTACATTTTGGTCACTAGCCAAAATGTCACATTTTCGAATTCCATTTTTCAAAATCGACTTTACCAAAAATATTCATATATAAAATAATGATTTTTAGCTATTTTATCAAATATTTTCTCACTCGAAAATATTTAATCCATTTTAAATCCCTAATCTGACTTGAATATCTAACTCGATCCACCGAACCATCTAATCACCCTATAAACCGCTAGGCCAAAAACTGGGGCGTTACAAATCTACCCCACTTAGGAAATTTCATCATCAAAATTTTATCCAAATAAAACAAGTGTGGAAACTATCTCATCATGTCCGCCTTACTCTTTCACGTGGTCTCTTTAACTCCATGGTGTCACCACAACACCTCTACAAGCTCAATCGTTTTGCCACGAAGGGCTTACTACTTGAACCAAGAGTATCAACAGGTTCCTTATCAAAGGACAACCTCGGTCACAACTCCATATCCTCCACCAACATAGCATATGATGGACCCAACTGATACCTCCACAACATCGACACATGAAACATGTCATGAACCTTCTCTAACTCATGAGGCATACTCAAATGATAAGCCACAGGACCTACATGCTCCTCAACCTTATACGGTCCAATAAACCTCAGACTAAGCTTACCCTTACATTCGAACCGCATCACCTTCTTCCAAGGTGACACATTTAAAAACACACGATCACCATCATCATACTCACTCTCCCTATGCTTCAAATCCGCGCATGATTTTTGGCGATATGAAGCGGCTTCCAAGCGATGACAACAAGATTTGCTTTCTCATTCGTGTTTCACAACACATCCAGCAATAAACATGCTCTTTCTCAACCTCAGCCCAAACACAAGGGCGTATGACACTCCCTACCATATAAGGCCTCATAAGGTGCCATTTGAATACCAACCTGATAACTATTATTATAAACAATCTCCACCGAAGGCAACTGCCTCTCCCAAGTTCCTTGAACTCAATGATGCAACACCTTAACATATCCTCCAAGACTTGGATCACACGTTCAGAATGACCATCCATCCAAAGATGATACGAAGTACTGAATTTCAATCGTGTACCCAAAGCTTGATGCAAACACTCCCAAAACATTATTGTAAACCACAGATCCCTATCCAAAACTATGGACTTAGGCACCCCGTGCAAATGCACAATCTCGGCAATATACAACTTTGTCAACTTATCCAAAGAATACATGGTATGCACAGGCACAAAATGTTCACACTTCATAAACCGATCAAAAATCACCCAAATGGAATCCTTTTTAGTAGGCATAACAACACCCTAGACACAAATTCCACGACAATTCTATCCTACTTCCATTCCGCCCTAAACGGTTGCAACAACTTGGAAGGAAACTAATACTCAGCCTTAAAACGCTGACATACCATGCATCTAGCAACAAAATCAGCCACATCTTTTCTTTAAATCAATCCAATAGTACTCTTCCTTCAACCCCCGATACATCTTAGTACTACCAGGATGCATAGCAAAAGAACTAGCAGACACTTTAAACAAAATGGTACGTCTCAGCTCATCATCACTAGGCACCAATATCTGATCTTTAAAACACATCATCATAAGGTTGCTCCTTCCTAACCAACTGTGACAAAGATGATTTTACTTACCACTCAGCCAAAAAACCTCCATCTTGCGTCACACTTAACCGCGTAAACATCGCCCTCAACTCCACCACAACTTACCTACATATAGCATCGGCTACAACATTAGCCTTTCCCGGATAATATTCAATCATCAAGTCATAATCCTTAAAGCAATTTTAACCATCTATGTTGTTTAAGACTCAAATCTTTTTGTGTAATCATTTTACCCTTTTTCCATCAATTATAATCCGTGTACATAACACACTTGTCACCATAGTGATAGTGTCTCCAAAACCCTTAAGCAAACACAACTGCGGCAAGCCCACCATCATGCATGGAACAACTGCGCTCGTGCACCTTCAACTGTCTAGATGCACAAGCCACAACTTCGCTAGCAACGTAACAATCTTAAAGGATTCCTCAACAAACCTTGATATTAAACAATTGAATCTAGAAAATCCACAGACTTCTAACATCAACCTTGATTGCTTCAAAACTAACACAATCAAACTTTCGAGAACTAATCTTTAACACCATCTTCAACCCTCGAGAATTCTAAAAAACCACATTACCAAAGCTACTTACATAAGCTACCATTCTTACACCATCACACCATCAACTTCTGAACAGTCATCCGTAAGTGTGAACATATGTATGCATGATTACTTATATGCCCTCATAGATGTCTATGTGTATGTATGCAAAACCTCTAATATCATGCCCAAATGTATGCATGTACTGGTATATTTATATATACATATAAGTGTTTTTGCACTGTGCATGTTTAACTGTTTACACTTACTAATAACGTTCTCTGAACCATAATTACTTCTAACCTACCCAAAACTCGCACTTTCCTAAACAAAGAGCGAACATTCACCCATCTACAAAAGCCTACTAAACTATTCATAGCTACCGGTCAAAATCCCTCTTGTTACCTTTGTACACGAGAACATCATTTATAAACACAACAACAAACTAATCCAAAAACTCATGGAATACCCGATTCATCATACCATGAATGCAATTGACGCATTAGTCAACCCAAACGGAATCACCAAGGACTCACAATACTCGTACCTTGTACGAAAAACAATTCTAGACATAACCATATCCTTTATCTTCAACTGAATATAGCCAAACCTTAAATAATCTTATAAAACACTAATGTACCTTAAAACTAGTCAAACAAACCATCAATCCGCGACAAATGATACATATTCTCAATCGTCAACTTATTCAGTTGCTGATAATCCATGCACAACGTATTGTGCCAGCCTTCTTTTTCACAAACAATGTCGATGTACCCTGCGGCAAAAAACTAGGCCTAATAAACCCTTAATCAAGCAACTTCTAAAGTTGCATATTTAACTCCTTCAAATCTTTAGGGGCCATTCGATAAGGACAAATAGACATTGAAGCTGTATTTGCATACAACTCAATACCAAACTCAATCTCTTTATTCGGTGGCAAACCAAGCAACTCCTCTGGGAAAACACCCGAAACTTACACACAGTGTGAATGTCCTGTACACGCACCTCTTTCGATCCTGAATTCATAACATAGGCTAAGAATGCTTGACATCTCAAATCTATCAAACAACTTGCTTCTAAAGCCGAATCAACATTAGACAATGACTTAGCATTTCCATCCACGATTATCATCTTGTAATCATCATCAAGTCTTAAGGTAACTTGCTTGGATTCAAAATTAACCACAACTCTATTTTCGGATAACCAATCCATATCCAGGATTACATCAAAACCATAAAATGACAACCTCATTAAATCAACTGCAACATATAACCTTAAACCATCAAGGACATTTCTTAAACAACCTTCTCGCAAGAATCGCCTCTCCGAAAGAACTAGCTACTTTCATTCTCGCATCTAACACTTATGAGATGATCATCCAAACCAAAACTCTCACGAGTGTTAACAACAACACGCAAAGGAGTCTATACCCTACGAATCAAACATGGGCAGTCATGCCACATGCGATCACGCGATCCACAAACCCTATAAGTATCGTGCGCTGCTCTAGCCTGGATACTCCGACCATGCAGTCCTCGCCCAACACTACCTCTACCTCGCCTCAACTTAGGATGATACCTCTTATCATATTGCTTCTTAACCCGACCATGACCAGACTAGAGTCTGCAACTCTCTTGCCAGAGCTAGAACCTCACACACGAACCGATAAACCCAGGTTCTGCTCAAAGTACTTCGCCTATATAACCAACACATCGAAAATGGTGTAGTCATAAGCCAACATGCATGTCTTAACATCCTGTACCAATTCGTAACAAAATTAGTCACAGCGATACCTCTCATCTGGTACTAGTTCAGGAGCATACCAGCTTAACCGAACAAACTATACCTCAAACTCCACAAACATATTGTCATGAACCAAGGCCATAAACTCATATTTCTTTTCACCTAAGTATCTATCTCCCAGATACTTCTTCTTAAAGGCAGCTTGGAAAAACTCCCACTCCACATCATTGAGTTCTATGCCCACAGTTACAATTGTACACTAACTATAATCATCACCTTGCAATAGAGACACAATACATCCTCAACTTACGAGCATCATTACATCCTATTAGGTCAAAAATCTGATCATATATGGCCATCCACTCCCCGGATGCCTTGGGTGCCATCCCTCGAAACTTAACTTTTCCCAAACTACAGAGGCGCTCTACGGTAACCCCGTTTGTCCAATAGTTGGTGCAGTCACATGCACTCCAGCAGCGGTAGCTTAAAAAGTTGTAGACATCGCATATATCAAAGGCGCCATGTCACTCAACACTGGCCCAACTAGCGTATGTGGTACTTACTTTGGGGTGGCTAACCTCTAAGAGATATAACATCCTCTTCAACTCCTTGACCAAAGGCAACAACATCACGCTATTTCCCAATTCTTCCCTCTATCGAAATATAACACATTTCTAGGCCAGCTTCAAGCAAGGATCTAAGACTTTCTTTCCAAATAAAATATTTTAGACTATAGTAATAAGGCAATGTGTCCCACAAATATCCCCCAACATAACATATGTTATCCAACAGACATAAACAATCAACATGCTTATAAACAATCACCGTGTATAGCAAACAACAGTAATAAACCAATAACAACATTCCAACAAATATAATCTCATCCCACCTATTGCGAACTTGGCTCTGATACCACCAAATGTAACTCCCTCAACCCGGTCTAGCCGCAAGACCTAACCGAGCAAGCTACATTGGGTTTTCTGAAACAAACTTGTAAAGATTAACTCGAATTACGTCCATTTTTTTTTATCTTATCTATATGCAATTTATTAAACTATGGTGTGCATACTGGCGACGGGTGAGAACTCAACTCAATCGGGCGTCGAATCGATATCTAATTACACGTAATTGCAATTTAGGGACCAAATTGCAATATTGCAAAATTACTAAAACTTAAACAATTTTTAAGTTACCAACCCTTAATTAATCAGGTTTCATGCTCACATGTCAAAAATTGTCTCATAACGATCATCCAAACTCATTCAATTGCATGTGTAACATTTAGGGACCAAAATGAAAGAAAATAAAAACCTTCAAACATCACATTAACTAAAATTGCAGCTGCCCGTATCGATACACAAGCAAGTGTATCTGTACGCTTTGCCATTTCTTAAAATCTCAGATTCTAGTAGCTCAAAATCGTATCGATATGGCTTATGCATATCGATACACCTTGCCACGATACTCTTGTTCGTACCGAAATAGCTCTCTGTATACCGAAACACTATCCCAAAAACATCTTACCCGTATCGGTACAAGGACATGTATACCGATACGCTTGGACCTGAAATGTCCAATTTTGCTGGTTTTTCATGCTTTCAAAGGTTCAAACACAATACAAAATGCTGCAATCACATACACAACAACACCAAGGATTAAACCTTACCACAACTTCATATAAACATCATCAAATCATGGCATTAAACTTCTCAAAATAAACTAGAGGCATGCTTCCTAGAAACAAACCACTTCAAGAATAAAACACAATCCGAAGCATCGACTAAACATATAAAGCCAATTACAACTCCAACACAATACAACAAACTTGCTCAAACAGGGAGTTTAACCCAAACCATCCCAAAAATCAACAATGAAACCCATTGCCTTTATTACTACAACTCTAGCTCGAAACCATACTTTATCGCTATACAAGTCCTTGGATTTTCCTCTTGCTTGCTCGCTGCCTCCAACCTTTAATTCACCGCATTGATGGACAAAGAGAGCGTAAGAACACAAGGCTTAGTGAGGAGCGCTCAAAACACAATACCATCAATACATTTAAAACCATTTTCCCAACTCACATGAGTTCAGCAATTTAAATCATCTTTCAAAATATCATGCTTTGAAAACCATGCACTTAACACTTTCAAGAACCAACATATTAAACCATATGCAATGTGTATCATGGATCAACAACAAATCTCATTGCTAACCCTCAATTTAAGCATTCTCATGCATAACAATCCATATGCAAAACTTAAAGAGTAAACATGTATAAACCAATATTATACATCAACATCCATCACATGATATATTTACAATTATATTGGCTTTCAAGTGATCATAAACCAAGTTTCTCTTTCAGAAAATAGTTTATTGGATACAAGGATTCAACAAGTGTCCTCTCAACACTTCAAGCCATCTTAACCGAAATTATGGTACGATCACAACTGTGGTACACTCACAATCAGGTACAATCACAACCCCGGGGACACCAACCCTAATCATTGGTTAGACATTTAATCCATTAACAAGAATTTTTGGTACCATATAACCCCTCATCTGTTAGGTTACATGGATGGAGTATTCGTACACCGTATAAACCCCTCGACATCCAAGGTGAATTTTTATAGTGCACTATCAATCCTATGGCCGACCAACTATATATGAAAAAATTTTAAACCACATCACTTGCCAATATGATTGATTATTAACCATGTACCTCAGTGTTTTTAAAGCAACACATCAAAACCATTTTCAATGCATTAATCCAATGCATTCACAAGTATTCCTCATATTTACTTGAATCATTTACCATTGCATCCATCATCAAAATATGATCAAAAACAATATATAACATACTTGAAAACATGTTTAACCGTAGGTGCGATGCAATTCAAAATAAGTGCATAAAAACCATATCCTCAAAACACGACCGAGGGAGAAATCTCATCATAATTACTTCCAAGTTTAAACTAGCATTTCAAGCTAAGTTTAAACTCCCAAAAATCACCGTTAAACCATTTAAAAGCTGAAATCCACGTTCTCACTCACCGACAACGCAGAAGCCTCATTCGCCAATGCGAATTACTACTCCAAAGCTTCTGAAGCGACATGTCAAGCTTGAGGATCAACCTCCCCTGATTTCACCACAAAAAATAGAGGATTCAAAGCATCAAAATGCATTCACAAACCCAACAACATCAATCCACAACAATCCTCTATAAACATTAGCAGAAACATTTTCCCAAAATTACTGAAATCAACATCAAACACCTTCCAAACTTAACCCAGCCAAAACCTAAAGGTTAAATCCATCAATTACCTTCAATCAGCATCCAACAACAACCTATTATCATCCTTATAATTCCAGTATTCATTAAACAACCAAAATTTACCAAAAGCACAACACTAATAGCCTAACAAGTTAGAGATTCACATAGTTTCGGGATTCCAATATTAAGCCGACTTATCAACATTATAAAACATCAAAACCATGATTATAATCAATCAAGAATTTGGAAAAATAGATATGAAAAAAATTACTTAATCTCATTAATTAAACCTTGATTTAACCAATTTCCATAATTAAATCATTAAAACTCATTAGAAAATATTTATAAAGGATCAATAACTTGGGAATTTTAGTAAAGAACCATACATTAGAGGAGAAGGACGTAGCTCAACTCTAATGTTGATTTTCCTCCTTAATTGTATTGATTTACATGAGAAAATAAGATTAAAACAATAAGGTTTTGATAGGAAACAATTACAAACTCATTTGACATTAAAAGATTGATGAAATCATGAAGCTACATGAAGATTTTGATGAAGAAAAGAGTGTTAGGCTGAAGAAAATTTAAGTTTAAATCTTTCTAGAAAAAGTTAGTTACGTGAAATTTACTTAGGAATTACTTATGAAATTAATTCCTCAAAATCTATTTATACCTCTCCCCCAATCTTTTTAAAATAGCCAATTAAGGAAAAATTTCTGATATTAGACTTTGGGCAAATAGCTCCTTAAAGATTCAAAGTTTTGATCCTTTTATAAAACAATCACTCAAAACAGTTTCCATTCTTTACATTTTGGTCACTAGCTAAAATGACACATTTTCGAATTCCATTTTTGCAAAATTAACTTTACCAAAAATATTCATATATAAAATAATTATTTTTAACTATTTTCCCAAATATTTTCTCACTAAAAATATTTAATCTAATGTAAATGCTAAATCTGACTTGAATCTCTAACCCGATCCACCAGACCGTCTAATTAGCATATAAACCGCTAGGCCCAAAACTGGGGCGTTACACTGTTAACCCACCAAAAGCATCCACTGATCATATGAATGCAACTACATATACCAACAAACCATAATATTCGGGAAATATCATTGTAAAAGAATTTTTCAGATACGTAATTTGTTGCCATTAGTAGTTACAATTGAGTTTTTTTCTTAGGATATGATTGTAATTGACAGCAAGGGTTGGGGATTGTTTGCCTCTACCTCTTACCTATTTATGGGGGTATCCTTGTGTAAACCAAACCATGAGGATGTTTGGCAAGATTTTTAGTGACCTTACGTTCTGCAAAACGCGAAGTCTGCAGAGATTCTTATTGTGGCAGCACTAGAGGCCGTAGATTTGACATGTCACCGTACCTCACGTTCTATAGAGATCGAGGTCTATTTAATTTTTTTGTTTAAATTAAAATTCAACTATCTAAGTGTTCGTGAACGTGTTCGTTTAAGTGGTCGTGAACGAGTTTATAAATTAGTCTATAAATACGTAAATTGTACCCATAAACATGCTAATAAAGAAGCTAATAAAATAACATAAACGGTATACAAGCATAGCAGACATTGTACAAACATAAAAGATCCTCAACTTGTTTTTCTCTTTTGGTCTCATCCTTAGTCAAGTTTTACAATTGTACCCATAAACAACTGATTCTCTTCTTCAAGCCTAGACCAGTTTTTGAGGCTGATATTGACACGTAGAAGACATTGTATCCAGTCAATTGTACCCGCTAAATAGTCAATTATTAAGAATACATTTTACGAAGTCTTTGTTAACATACCCTCAGCTTAATTCCAGAGCTAAGTAGAGAACCAATGCTCATCTTCAAGCTCAGAGGTATATTAGAGCCTATTATTGTACCCCCTAAACATGCTTTCATGAAGTAGACAAATAAACAAGATTCGTGGATTTTGTGTGGCCATAAAGATGTCCAATTCAACCTGCTGATCGTCATCATCAACAATGGTAGGGGCTATGACTCCGGTGTGAGAAAGGGGCCATGATGGCGGAGATACAATAAATAATGGTGGTTTGGTGTGATCGGTAGTTAGATATTTGTTGTTTGAAGAAGATGAATAGAATATTTTTCAGAGAGAACAATGTGTTTCTTTGTATTTTCTTATTATTCTTAATTATCAAATGTATACAGAGTAAACCTTTAAATAAGCTGATATAGAGTTTTAATATAACTAAAACTATACTTTTATCTTTAATTTAAATAATACTTATTCCTAATTTAAATAAGACTTCTAGTAAATCTAAACTACTCATTAGGAATAAACTCTAATTACACATTAAATAAAAACTCTAACACTCCTCGTCAACTTACACTTCCCTTCAAGCTCTAACACTTCTCGAATAACTTACACTCCCCCTCAAGCTGGTGAGCAAATGTAGTAGAGCACCAGGTTGGATCTTGGATGTGATGCCCTACTCATATTTCTTCTGTTGTTTCTTAGAGAAAAATACTCCCCGTTCTCGGGAGTTTTTGATTTGAAGAATGAGGACAGAACCATGATGTTCTTGAGCAATTGTTGATGTCATTCAACTTATGGTACGCTTGAAATGGTTGATGCATCAATTGGAATATCAAGACTGCTCCTAAGAATGCTCCAGCATACAATTCCTGACTAAAATGTCTAATGTGAACGATGTAGGAAGTGATCATCAAATAGAGAACAAAACAGAAAAATTAAACAAGTAGAAATTTCACCAGAGATGTAAGATTCTAACGAGGGAGAAGCCAAGGAACGAGTGTGGCCTAATGACAGCAGCAAAAAAACAAAAACGATATGCATCTGAAAAATTAGATTGTTGATTTGTTTTAGATTAGAGATGGTAGCAATGGTGATGGCATCGAGACCATTGTTGGCTCATGATACCATATGAGAAAGGGGCCATGATGGCCAGAGATACAATAAATAAGGGTGGTTTGTGTGGTGGTTTGGTGTGATCGGTTGTTAGATATTTGTTGTTTGAAGAAGATGAACAGAATATTTTCAGAGAGAACAATATGTTTTTCTGTATTTTCTTATTATTCTTAATTATCAAATGTATACAGAGTAAACCTTTAAATAGGTTTATATAGAGTTTTAATATAACTAAAACTATACTTTTATCTTTAATTTACATAATACTTATTCCTAATTTAAATAAGACTTCTAGTAAATCTAAACTACTCATTAGGAATAAACTCTAATTACACATTAAATAAAAAATCTAACACTCCTCGTCAACTTACACTCCCCTCAAGCTCTAACACTTCTCGAATAACTTACATCTGGTTACATGCGGGGGTCTTTATCTAACCTCCACGATTAAGGCGTTACAGTAAGTGAACCGTAGCCTCAAACAAAAGTTTAAGAAGATTGAGAGCACTTGAAGAAGACCACTTTATTCTGGATATTGTGATTTATCGTTCATCTTGAACCGAAACACGAAAGACACATTTCAGCAATATTGTTAACCCACTGAAAGCATCTATTGATCATATAAATGCAACTATGTATACCAACAAACCACAATATCCAGAAAATGTCTTTGTAAAAGAATTTTCAAGATACGTTGTTTGTTTCCATTAATAGCTACAATTAGGCTTTTCTTCAAATCTGACAGCAATTCACAATTAGTGAACAAATGAAATTGATAGAAATGGTTTGGGGTTTTTTCAACTTCACTTTCGGATTATTTATAATTGGATATTTTCGTGTCCTCCCAAACGCGAGGGTATTTGGCATATTTGGCACATTTTGCAAAGACCTCGCATTCTGCATAACGCGAGGTATACAGAAAGCGAGGTGCATTTGAATTTTTTAAAGTAAAATTCCACAGTCTTTCAATGCTTTTCATTCGAAGCTGCAAATGCTTAGAGATAATTCATATTGGTTGGTTTTATGTTTTACGACTTACAAATTAAAACGAATGTTATACCTCAGAAGAGGAGAACCAAAAAATTAAGCTGAGATGATTAGTAGTGCCACACATTATAAACGGTGTAAAAATTGCATTCAATTTATTACAAATAAAAAGAAATCAAAACCTTATCAAAGATATTTTATTACGTACAAAAATAGTACTACAATAAGCAAGTTCTATTTAATTGATACGGGAGCCTGACCGATAGGGCATTTGTTCTTCATGTGTCTAGGATTCCTACATATACTGCAAAGTTTTCAATGTTCGGTTTGTTCTCAAAATCCATAGGCCAAATCCTCAGCATAGTAAATCTGCGTTGATCGTGGACGACCCTTTTTTTTGCGTCGTAGTGCAAGATTTAGCCGTATTGTAGGTTCATCATCAACTGTAGCATGTAATACCCTAATTTTGTCCGAGTATACGTATATATACTATATTTCTATAAATAAAACTAAAATATATACAATATAAAGTCAAAATAATGAATAAATAATAAACATCCTAAAATCCATTATATAGTGTCCATTTTACATATATTAAGTGTCCACAAATATCCAAATTCCTTACAAATATCCAAAAGCCCATCCAAAGTCCAATTCTCAAGTATTTATCACCCATTTTACAACTCATATTTGATAATATCATCCATTTACAATTGTTAACAGCCCAAGAAACACAAGTCTAGTCCAAAACCCTATTCTTCTGCCTAAAGTCGCCACGTGGCAATGTTTCATTGGCCTGAAGGAGTTCACGCGGATCTTGTGCTTTCTCTTGCTTAGCTGGCATTGCTGATGACGGCCATGATGTCATAAATAAAGTAATAATTAATGAGAGAGATAAGGCTCACCTTGGGGAGCTGAACCACCGGTAATAGAAGAGATGCCAGCTATCGAAACCGCTGCTGAGAGCTCGAATCGTCGCTGGAAAAAAATCACAATGAAGTTGAATCAACACCGAGGAGCCAAAGAGAACATCGTGGCCGGAGTCGCGAAACTATTGTTGAAAGGTATATCTTCCTCTGATTTTTCATTTTCCTACATAAAACAAAAAAAGTTAGATCATCGTAAGTAATAAAAAAAAGCAAAAAGGAGATCGGTTATGGTTTTATGACAGTGGCCGAAGTATACTGGTCGGAGTTAAAGAGGGACGGGTTTTGGGTAAATCTAAGTCCTAGAAGGGTGAAGAATGGTGTTTCTGTTGAAACGGGGCCTAGATTTAGATTAAGGGCAAGAAATTAGAGGTTTTTGGTTTTTAGGGTTTTTGGATGATGGTGGGTGGCGGCTAGAAATCGCTCGACGGTGGTCGAAAATCGCATTACGGTCGCCGGAGCAAGGTTGAGGATGATCAATGGTTTTAGACGGTAGCTGATGAACAACTAAAGGTTGTCAAAGTGTGGTGGTAGTGGATCGAATCGGTGGACGTGGCGGTGGCTCATGATGGTTTTCATCGTGTTCATCACGAAAGTGAAGAACACCAGATGAACATTATCCAAAATGTGTGTTTTTGATCCATTTGAATCGGTTTTTCTGGGTATTTGGTGTTTATTTTTAGAGGATCTGAGTGAAGGCCGAGTTGGAGAGTGGGTGGTGAAAGGGGAAAGTGACCAAGTTGAACTCGGAATGGGCCTTTATAAGAAGGCCCATACGACGTCATTTAGGAGCCGGGTCAAAGAGGATCCGCGCTCTTTGGGCGGGTAGGGTTGGATGACCTGTGCCCTACTTCTAGATTTTCACGTTTTGGGCATTAAGTTTTGTAATTATTTCAATTTAGTCACTAATTTTTGTAATTTGGCACTCTTTTTTAATAGAAGTTCAATTTGGTCCCAAATTTCAGTTTTAATTTGATTTTAATTGCTTTAAATTATATGTATGTTTGCATATTTAAAAATAAGCATATATTATAATTGTTAGGGTGATTAATCACTTAGTATAAATAATTAGAGCCCTTTAACTTTGGTTCTTTAATTAAGTTTAATAATTACATATGGAGATAATTGTAGAAAATAAATTATTATTAAATGGAAGCTTTAAAGTCTAAAGTTGGTTAGTATCTCATTGTAATGAGATGTTAATCAAGAAGGCTTTTTAGTAGAACATTTAATATATCATTTGAACTTAGAATATTATAACCACATAGTTAATTAAATAAAATTAAATTAGGATTAGATTTGAATAGTTAGAGTCATTAAATAATTAGGAATATTATTGGCTTAGGGCTTAATATGGATAGTGCCCAAGCATTTGGGTGTTATCACATAAACCCTAAATTCGATAATATTCATAGATTCCTTAATAAATTTACTTAATTAGAGCCCTTATTAGGCTAGAACTTAAAATTGATAAGAAAATAAATGGACATGCATCTAAAACCTTTGTGTTGAGATATATTTTTTGAATATAAATTGATATATACCTAAAGTAACTGGATGTTTCAAAACTTATATTCACTTTAAAATGTATTTTCTTATAAAAGGATATCTCTATTCGGAATGAAAATTCATTTAACGATTAAGAATTGAATTAAATTTAATTTAATGTTCGAAATGCCAAAATGTCACGTGAAATTAACAAGGTACCGATAACGGGCGTTTGTGAGGGTGCTAATCCTTCCCAACAAGTAATCGACTCCCGAGCCCCAAATTTAAGAAAATAGAATCTCTGGTTGTTTTTATGGTGTCCGGTCTACCAAAGTGACCGACGGTGACTCCAAATTGTTTTCTAAAAACTAAATAAGGAAAATCCAATTTAATACGGAAAAACCTAATTTTTTAAGATTAAATTAAAAATAGACCAAAACCCCAATTTTCAAAACCCTAATCATTAGGCTATTTTCACATATTCGGTTTAAAAATGGTCGCGACAACTTGGCGACTCCGCTGGGGACTAAAAAAGAGAGTCAAGTCTAATTAAATAGTTTCATGTGGCATTTTGGCAATTCGAACAATAATTTGAATTTAATTTCTCAAATAATTGTTGGATGGATTTTCAAGAAGAATTAAGGTAGCTTTTGTGTATGATATATCTGTCATTCATGCATAGCCTTCTGCCCAGGCTTTTCACCCTTTAGTGGGAGCAAGACATGATTCGACGTGAGGCTCTCCACCTCTAAGTTCGAAATTTTGTCTTTCTTCCGCTATACAAACCTTATGCATTGTAGGGCCCACGCCTTCGTTATAAGGGACCTATACTACCGAATCGATGTCTTGCTGTCGCAGTAGACAATAACGATAGTTCGGGAACCTAGAGTCTAGAACAATACCCACGTCCTATTATCTAGAAACCCACCCCACTAGAGCTAGAAGGGGGACCTAGGGCAGGTGCTGCCGGTTTAAATTTTTCTGGTTATTTTCTTTGCTAAATGTTATGTGCTTTTCTGTGTTAATAATTTGTTTATTTGTTTTCCATATTAATTCAAATACTGACACTATTTTTTTCATTTGTTTTGTTTTCTTGTCTTTCTTTACCTGACATCATTTTTGCATTCATTAGAGGTATCGATTCAAGGATCAGTCAAGTTGGGCAGTGTTCTTAATGGCCAATGGGTTTGATAAACAAGTAGAAGACTATACGACAGTGTGTACTCGGTCAGAGAAGATTCAGTTCAAGAAAAGTGTAGTATCTAGAGGAAAGAGGTGTCAAGATGCTAGTAGCTACAAGAAGTTGTATGAAGATGTTAAAAAACGAGAGATGAGATTCAAGAACTAAAGGCTTCAAATAGCCAGACTAAACAGAAATTGGAGGAAAAGAAAACTTTGAATTCAGAGTTGTCATCACAAGTTTGACTGTTGGAGAAAGCTATTAAAAGGATATGATAACGAGGAAAAATGGATCATTAGCAAGTGAGGAGCTAGAAAAGAAGGTGACCGAATTGGAAATCGTCGAATGATATTTGAAAGAATTGAAAGGGGCACTACAAGTGTAGGACAATGTACTAAAAGACGAGCTTGAGAAACCTTGCTTTCTGTAGAAAGTGAGTTCTGCAGAGATTCCTAATGTGTCAATAGACCTCACTTTTGCAAAAAATGAAGTCCATTTTTTCATATTCAGATTTCACCTCTATAAAAACATCCATCCATTTACATGATTTGATTTGTACACTTCCATCGATCATCGAAGTTCTCCAAAAGATGGCAATATTTTCTGTAATGGTATTTTATTCCGAAACTTATTTCTACATTTTCTTCAATAGCAACATCAACAAAGATGAGTTATATGATTTGATTTCAACCCATCTTGCCAAATCTACAACACACCAAATGTCTTATTTGTTGGCAAAAATACCAGTTGATAAGCTCAGCCCTAAAACATATTACATGCTAACATTATCAAATGCAAGGGACCTTCACAAGATGTTTAGGAGTTACACTCATGTCGGGGATATAAACATCGAGTTGATTGTAAAATTTGATGAAAAACATCTTCTCCACGAAATGCAACTGCAACTCCATTGTCAGAAGATTAAGAGGCAGTTCTACTACATAATTACAATAAATGACGGGAGAAAGAGCAAAAAATTGAGGAACTGAACTTAACATCGGACATGTCTACAGACTACGACGACATGGAAACTGACTCATTTTCTATTCATTTCAACTAAGTGTAACTTCGTGTATCTTTTTCACGAATTTTAATCTATTGTACTTATCAATTATCTTTACTAGTGTTTGCATCTATTCAATTGAGGACTGAAAGACAACGTCGGGAGATGCATCAACGATCATCTGGCCATCATAGTATACTGAAGCTGTAATAGTTCCCTATCTCGACATCTTTTGAGAACATCCACGATCATCTACAAATATTACCGGCATTGTAATGACTTCAAGCTATATTAGAATCAACAATTATTCATCCGCCAATACCAAAGGAATCCTTATTATTTGGGCGTGCCAACCTCGCTTTTTGCAGAAAATAAGTTCTCCATAGACCTCTGTAATAAGTGTTTTTTGAAAAACGGGAAGAATGAGGGATGGAGTCGCCACCAGCCATTTTGGTATGCCAGACACCGTTAAAAATAACTAGAGATTCAAAAACGTTTGGGTTCGGGAGTCAATTACGCGTGGGGAAGGATTAGCACCCTCACAACGCCCAAAATTGGTACCACGTTGATTTGGTGTTATCTTTGCAAGAAAATAAAAATTCGAATTTAATTTAAAAAATGGACTAAGGAGAATATTTCCTTATTTACGAAAACCGAGAAAGATGATACCTGAATGAGTCAGAATACCATTTCCTAGCCAGTTCTCGAAATAAATTGGAAAATATTCCCTTAATATTAAACTGAATTTAATATTCTAAAAGTACATACAAAAAGAAAAATTAAAAGGAAAATCTATTTTAGAAATTATAATTTAGAATTAAATATATTTTATTCATGTAAATATTTCACACAACTTAAAATATATAAACATGGCATACAAAATATAAGAACATGTTGATAATTAAAAGAACATTGTAAATAATTCATTCAACTTAAAATATACAAACATGGCATACTGAACATATTTATTACAAAAACATGCCAATATATATTACCCTATATCTAAGCCAAAATAAATACAAAGATAAAGATCAAAATTTACCCTACTAGAAGCTCGAACAGAGAACCTCGACCAACCCCTAGCGAGATCTTGACATCATCTAGTTATGATCCAAAAATTTATTCGAACAGACCTCAACAAGACCTTCAATCAAACAAATAGTCCGAAGAATAATTCCTTGGTCGAGAGCACTGCTCTCAACCCTCGAAGGGCACTATCCCAAGGCTTGCGCCATGCCAATTGCTTTCAATTGCAATTGGCAATTCATGGCTAATTTTTTTGCCTCCCTTTGGCGGCCTCCCCACCTCCCTTTTATAGGCAAATGGTGGGGGTGACGTGGGTGTGCACGTGGCACACATGCATATTTTCCTTTTTTTTTTTTTTTTTCTTTTTTTATATACTTTTATTATATAATAATACTATATCCGGACAAAAATGAGTGATTACAACCTCACTTTCTGCAGATAACGAATTCTGCAGAGATTCCTAACGTGGCAGCACCAGAGTGTGCAATAGTTGTGACACGTCAATGGAACTCGCTTTTTGTAGAAGGCAAGGTTCACTTTTGTTAAAAAATAACATGTGTATTTAAAAAACATTTAAATTATTATCTTTTTAACAAGGTTTAATGTGTTTTTTTAAGTTGAAGAATAAATATATAATTTAAAAATTCTTCATCACATATGCAAGGCACAAGCAACATTAAAATAAGGTAAAATATAATTTTTCATTAAAAGGATAAAATTAAGTTTGCGTACATAATTAAAACTATTTACAAATATACCCTAATGACGTCTATGTCCACCCGTACAACACTGTGGTGGACAATGATCTCAACGCGAATTTTTTCAAAGAAAGCGTGCTCCATCATCATCTTGCCCGACATCTACACTACCACCACAGGCACTGGGACCGGTGTAGAATAAGCTTTGCAGCGGCGTTTGCTCCATAATACCGAAATCAAATTGTGTTTCCAATGGTGCAACTTCATAAACTGGAGGAACAAATGCAGAGGTCAATGTTGAATAATATACTTGAGGACCCGTGATAGAGGGACGAAACGCGTCAGGAAAAAAACTTTCGAACGGACTCCCCAAGGGGTGAAATGATGAATAAGTCGAGTGACTGAATGCGGGTGCTGGCACCGGTGTATGAGGTTGTGTTGCTGACTGGGCAGGTTCTTGTGTTGTTCCTAATGACGACACCCATGTTCTTCTTCTCTGGTTTTCTTCCCTCATTCTTGTACCACGTTGTGCCGACGTATGTTGCGTCGGTGAATGGTTTGGTGGAGGCACATATATTTCTCATTCGCGCTCCTCCGGGGTTAGTAATGAGGCTTCTCGCTTGTTCATACCAGTGCATATAGTCATATGTAACATTGTGGTACACAATGGGTTTACAAAAAGAGGGCGCCTATTAAATCTTGTCATCCACTCGCCTATTCACACCGTATGATGATGCCCCCAATAGACCTTCATCTTCTCTTGTCGCGTTAAGCGATGCAATTCATCCATATTTGGTGGTAAAACCAAAATCCCTTGGACAAAGTCGAATTGTCGTAGCACGCGGTCGGTAAGATACCACTCGACTATTTCATAGTGTATGAGCGGGACCCTCAAAATTCAAACATACATAGCCCGTATTATTTTTGATGGAATACATGCTGCAATATCAGGATCAGTGTACGACGTCCACATGAACTACACAATTTTTTTAAACTAAGTTAGATAAAGTTGAATTTAAAAATCTATTTTTAGAATTAAAAAAATTAAATCGATTAAAAAATTTACCCTTTCTCTCTTATCGATCAACAGTCTATAATCTCGCTGCGTTGTTAGTAGTCCCACGTGAGTTAATGGAACACACCACCTATCATTCATACAACAAAAAATATTATTAGCATATTACAAAAAATGAAAATTATAAACTTAGATTATTTTTCATTACCTTCAATGTAATGGAAACACGAATGGGGTCGATTTCTAGGAGTCAGGCTTAAAAATGCATTCGAAACCAAGCCCAAGACTAGAGCAACAAAACACACCCTCCGATGACACGTCTGTCCGGGTCGACGATTCTGCATAGCTCCCGAAATAGAAATGCCAAGACTATCAATCCCCAACTCTTATTTTTGGATTCTGCAAGACTGCTTAGATGAAACAACCACGTTAGATACACTTTTTTACCGAATTGTCTAACATCAAGACCCCCCCGATAACTCGTAGAATATGGGCACGTGAGTTAATGGAACACACCGCCTATCATTCATACAACAAAAAATATTATTAGCATATTATAAAAAATGGAAATTATAAACTTAGATTATTTTTCATTACCTTCGAAGTAATGGAAACACGAATGGGGTCGATTTCTAGGAGTCGGGCTTAAAAACGACATTCGAAACCAAGCCTAGGATTGGAGCAATAAAACACACCCTCCAATGACACGTTTGTCCGGGTCGACAGTTTTGCATAGCTCCATAAATAGAAATGCCAATACTATCAATCCCCAGCTCTTATTTTTGGATTCTGCAAGACTGCTTAGATGAAACAACCACGTCAGATGCACTTTTTTGCCGAATTGTCTGACATCAAGACCCCCCGATAACTCGTAGAATATGGGCACGAGCAAACCACTACAAAATATTAAATACCGATGTCAATTTATTTTCAATAAAAATAATATCAAAATAAATAATTATAAATAATTAAATTTATATTACCATATTTGTTTCTTCATCAGCATTAGGGGGAAAGTCTCCAAAATTATTGTCTAAAAAAGTTATAAAAATTTTATCGCCGTCAAACTTGTCTAGCACAACTCTGAGCAAATTAGCACACACAATTTCCTAGTTTGCTTCGGTAACACCGGTTATAACCTCGCCATCAACTGGCAGACCAAGATGCAATGCAACATCTTGCAACGTAATTGTAGCCTCAGCACACGGAATATGAAATGTATGTCTCCGCTCCGCTCTTCACCTTTCCAATAACGTGTTTACCAATAACTGGTTAATCTTCGTACCGCCAATTATCCGACATACATGGTCAAAACCAACTTTTTCAAAAAATGGAACAAGAGTCAGACACGGTTCAGCCATGATACGATTCATGTAGCAATTCAACGCACGTTCATAATGCTTCAAATTAAAATTTAAAATTAATAAATAATTAAATAAAAAATAAAAAGTAATTAACTATTTAAAAAAATATTTTACCTCCTCATTTGTCCGCCAAAAGTCGAGCATGTGTTTGTGATTCAGCCCCAGTAACCCCACCATAATATCGAATATCGAACTCTTTAAAAATAATATCGAATACTAAAGTAAGAAGAAGAAGAATGAAGATGAGTTGTGAGAAAATTCGGAGGGGATAGACCCTTATTTATAAGAGACCTCACACCCCTTCCGAAGCGATATCAATGATGCGAGGTCCGTTGAAAATATGCGACTTTTTAGTTCGAATCAATTTCACCCTGTCAGGAGGGACCTCGCGTTCTGCAAAAAGCGGGGTCCCAGGGTTTTCAAAATTTAAATTCTTTTTTTTTCTTATTTTTTATCTTCAGTTAAGATCATTATATGTTTTTAATATGATATTCAATTAGGATATTTAATTTTTCATTTCTCCCTAACTTTATTATATTTTATACTAATAGCAGGAATTTAAAATTTTAGCAAATATGTAATTGGAATTATTAAAAACATATGATGGATCTTTGAAAAAGTTAGATCTTTAACAAATTCAAGATCTTTTATTTTTTTTATTCAATCCTAACAATCAATTTTTAATAATTACGATCTTTCAAAAAGTTTATTTTTTTTATTTTATAATATAATCTTTAAAAATTAATGTTTAACATCTAAAATTTCAACGATAATTTTTTTAAAAATCAAATTTATATATTATCTTTTTTAGACAAAATAATGATCCTAAAAAATATAATTTTTAAATTATTAATTTTAATTTGTCTCATATTCTACAATAATTATGCTTTTCATTAAAGGAAAATAAAGACAATTAGGCCAAACTATTCTTAATTATAATTTTTCAAAATAATTAGGATATTAAGGATAGATTAATATGCCCGTTCAAATTCTCATGGACCTCGCTATATACATAAAGAGATATCCTTGAAAATAATTAGGATACTAGGATATTAAAGGATATTAAACAATCAACTCCTAATAATTAGGATACTAGGATATTAAAGGAAAATAAGAGAAAAATAGAAATTAATTAAAACGGTCAAAAAGACCTTGCTATATGCATAAAGCGATATCCTTGAAATAAATCACGCGATAAATTAATTCATTCGTACTATATACAGAACGCGAGGTCTTAAACCCTAATTTTAAATTGAGTTATCTGAAAAGTGCTTTCACGTAAGACAAACCTGGCTTCCTAAAGAATGCGAGGTTTTAATCACTTTCTAAGTAACGCGGGGTCTTCTTACGTAGTCGATTTAGGGGTATTTTTAAAATAAACATGGAAAGAAGTCATTTTCAAAATAAATATTAAAAAGGGATTTTTAATATAAAATTGCCCAAATTTAATCTGTGTTATCATTTCTTCAGCTTGCAGATTGATGTTGGTGGTATAGCATTTTATGTCATATCAGCTGTGACGACGGTGATGGTGATGGTGATGTTGATGGTGGTGATGGGTATGAAACGTGGATTCTAACAAAACCAAACAAATGCTCTTGATATTTGTGAAACAAGATCCATTTTTGCTCGGTTCTGCTGCCCCACCCCAAGGAACATACATGAAATGCAGCCTCACAAATCTGGTACTGTTTTCTTGCTCACGTGACTATAAAATTTTTCGATGTCTGGCAACTCCTATATATGAAGCATTATCCTGCTATTGTAATATTCAGTAGAAACCAGAACCAGAAACTTAGAAACTATAATGAATTTATACAATAACAAGAGCTTGTCAAACAATTTAGAGCAGTGTGTCATCGTCTCCATTGCCATTAAAGTGCTCTACAAGTTTGAACTCATTTCTGTCGCTTGCTGTTGAATTCATAGAGAAGATAATTTTCTAGAATTGAATTTTTGCACGGGATATGTTTGATAAAAACTTACTTTGATTAATGATCATTTCTGACTTGTTTAATGCATGCAGCCTTACCTGCATTCACCGGAGAGAAGTCGGAAATGGAGAAAGGAATGTCCATGGGGCTGCAGGGATCATCTGCATCGAGTTTTAGTCCCTCGTCATCAGATATTCTATCAAGAAGTAGGGGAAAAAAGAGATTGACCGAGTTGTTTGAATCATTGGGAACTCGAAACGTTAAGGATCAGCTATGCCTATGAAGGTCACTACTGCTACAAGGAAAGAGCCTATGGGCAAGTGGTTGGCTTTGGAAGGACAGGCTTCCATCAAAAGCTTGAATGGGGATAGCGCTGCAGGGAAGGATTCTAATGAACCTCCCTCAACCGAAGCCAGTATAATCGAAAGGACTGCAGAATGGGGTATTTCGATGAAGTCAGATGTTGGAGAAGGTAGTTTTAGAGTGATTGGTAGAAAAATGGCCACTGGAGAAGGAAATCGGAACAAAAAGTCGTTAGATAAATTTGCAGTGGACTCAGTAAGGACATCAGAGGAAAGGAATTATAGCTTGGACCGAGGAGCCTTTCCTAGGGTGTCACAGGGGCTGAAGGATGCTTTAGAAACCCTGCAACAAACTTTTGTTGTATCTGATGCCACCAAACCAGACTGCCCCATAATGTAGGCCAGCAGTGGATTTTTGGCCATGACTGGTTATTCATCAAAGGAAACCATGGGAAGAAACTGGTAAGTTCAAGCTTTAAAATATCTAGAGGGACAGTTGGAAGCCGTTCCGGAGGAAATGATTGCAATTTTCCATTGCTCCTCACACACGACAGTACAGAGCCATACACTTCAATGAAATTACCAAATTTATCCAACAAAAATGGTAGAAACTAGAAACAAACATAAAGGAAGGATGATTCAATGATTCATCACTAAAAAATGAAGCAGTTGCTTCCTATCTGATAATATTCAAAACTTGTATAGTTAAACATGTGAATCAATTAAAGGAAACAACATTAAGCTAATAGCTATTCAACCCACAAATCCCCACAAAAGTTCTTGCCATTTTCTTTATATCTGCTAATAGCTAAGCCATCTTCCGTAGCTCCTGCTACCTTAACATTGCTTGACCAGAAAATGAGGAATGCCCATTTGAAGACTATAGATAGCTTCACCAGAAAAATCATAACTTTGTGGCCAATAACCATGTGATTCTGTTTGTAGAGTACTGCTAAACTGTTAGTTTCTGTAGTCAGGATCAAACCTTGGGAACCCCGGAAAATATAAAGAACAGAAACAGCAAATTGTGAAAAGCAACATTCATCTTAACAGCAATTGCAAAACAGTGCTAGATGCTTATGCAGGTACAAGGTAGGGATAAAAATTAAGATCTCCATTTGCAATGGTTTGCATAGCTTAAGCAATAAACAGAATTCCAAAGTGAATATTTATTTTGATAAACCCTAATCCTAATCCTACCTAAAGGGGAGAGGAAAGAGGACTAGAGGAAGGAAGGGGTGCTCTTAGTGGATCTAGAACCTATGACCTAAGGGAATACGAGGGAACAAAGATGAGCAGCTTGACAAACCGGACAAATATGCTACATATATTCTAATATGATTTTAGTTTTTTCTTGCAATGTCTACAGTTTATGACACAACATACCAGAAATTGTCTGCAATAGCACCATTACTAGTTGCTTTGATCTATCATGCAGATAACAGTTGAAAAACATTCCAACCAACAGATTCAGGAAGCAAAATACAAATATAAGAAGTTGTATGTAGAAAAGAAGAGGTAACATCCATTCATAAACTCTAAGAACCTTCCATATTGTAGATGTGAACAAATAACAGGAAACCAAGAGACAGGAGCAGGACAAAGAGACTTACAAATTTCAGGAGCCTAACAAAAGAAGATAACATAAAAAAAGGAGTTAGAATGTTTTCTGAGATGTTTTCTTCCCAAACCAAAGGTGAAAAAGGTGCTTTCTTGTCCAGAAACTGTCTAACAGCTTTATCATTAACCAAAACCCCTTCTGTTTTAAAGTTTCAATAACATTCTCTGCTTCTTCCACACCCTTCTCTCCTGATGGGTATTGAACCCACAACTTAAGGAAGAGTAGAGGATCTCAACTGAGAGCTTTTAACCATTTGCTCTAGAGATTCTTTTACCATGAATGCAAAGAATATATGTCTGCATATGGCTACTGTCTTGGCAACAAAATTGATTAAAGACTAGTAGCATGATTGTATGTAATAGTGGGAGAGAAAGATAGACCAAAAGTCTCACAGGATGCTTCGTATTAATTGTTAAATAGTGTTCATCTTATGACCTGTATAAAGTTTCATGCACTAATATTTTCATAAGAGAATAGATAATCCACTTCTTTCAGTTTCCCAAGTGTTTAAAGAATGAATTTGGAATAAACTCATAAGGCCTCAAACTGTTAATGCATCAAAGTAAGGCCACAAGTACAGTAATAACTACTGAAATCATAATTAATAGTAATATAAGCCATTAGCCACATTCACATTCTCTTTGATTCTCTTTGATTATCATTTTTCGTAGTAGCTTAATTGTCACCTTGGTATATGAAGTGAAATATGTATGTGTTTTGTCAATCAGAAATTAAGATCAGCTAAAATTTTGGCATCATCATTGAGTTCTGAACTTCCGAGTCTTCGCTAAGTTTATGCAATGCCATAGTTGGTAGTCCTTAATATAGTCTTATTTTAGTATTTATAGTACGAACATTTGCGGTGTTTATTAAGTGTTTGATTGATATTTGTAGACTTTTAGTTATTTCATATTTTATGGTTTGTATTTTAAATATGTTGCGATTTTAATACTTTTATTATGTTTTCAGCTATTCTTAATAAATACCGGCGGTAGTGGTCGGATTTGGGGATTAGGGATTTGGGGACAATTTTGGGAATATTTCAAAATTTTAGGATATATTTTTATTTTGTTTTATTAATTTTATTTATTTTAATATAATTTTGGAATTTTCAGGAGATGACACATGTCCTTTAACGATGAGAATTAACAGAGAATCTTAAATAAGTCACGAAATAAAACGTTAGACACCTATTTGGTCCGAAAAATAGTTTGGGCACCTAACTGGAAAAAAACCCGCATAATTTGGGGGACCTATTTGCATATAAAGCCTTCATAAAATTGTACAAAACTTTGTCCACTAAGATATTATAAATGAATTTGTACACCCTGATTTTTTTAATTAAGAAAATTTTGTTTACACAAGTACCTTAGTTTTAGGGTTTAAAAATTTTATTTATGGTTTAAGAGTTTTAGTGGAAGAGTTTTGAATTTATGGGCTGCTGTTAGAATTTAGGCTTTATTGTTAGATTTTAGGATTTATAGGTTAAAACTTAAATCCCTAACATTATTGCCTTAAAAACTAAACCCTAACCTCTAAGCCCAAAATTCTAAACCACCACACTTAAACCCCTAAACCCTAAATTAGGTCCCTAAATTCTAAAGCCAAGGTGCTTGTAAAAACTTTTCGCTCCCATCGCTAGTACATGAGATATTTTCCCTTAAATAATATGTTATTAATTTAAAATATGATGACATGTTTGGTAAAAAACGTTTTGAGCTAAAATTTGAGGTTTGAGCTAAACTTAGAGGTTTGACCAGCCAAATCCGTTAATTTGGATGTTTGGTGAATAGCAGATTGGGTGAAACCTCTAATTTTGAAAAAGCTGTTAATAGGAGCTTTTTAAAATTAGAGGTTTTGACATAAGAGTGGTAAAGACTCTTTTACTTTTAATAATTATAAAAAATCTTCGAATAACCTAAATTTAACCTTTTCAATTTTAATTTACATGATGACATTTGAAATAATATTTTTGGGTTATATTTTAATACACAAGTTGTGTAAAAAATTACACAACCCTTCTATAAAACTTAAAACTCTCAAACACTAGCACCCTAAAACTTAAACCTTAAACTCTAAATTTTAACCATAAACCTTAAATTCTACACCATACATACTAAATCCCTAACCTCTAACCCCAAACCCTAAAAATTAAAAGGCTTATGTAAACTTTGTGTATCAAAGTATTTTTATAATTTTTTTGTTTTTCTTCTTTTTACTCTCACACATATATATTTGTATTTAAATAACTCACATAAACTTTTGAAATAAAATATACTCTCATGTATAATTTAAATAAATATTTTTCCTTCAAATATATGATATTAATACATATGCTTCAAATATTATTTAAATTTAATAATTAATTAAATTATATTAAACATAATTATATAAATAATAAATTAATATATAAATCATTTAAATATGTTTAGTAACGTTATATTAAAAATAATTATATAAATAATATTAATAGATACAAAATATTAATAACCAATAAACTATTTAAATAAGTATTAAATATAATCATGTTCTTATATGTCATTTTACTTGTTTAAATCGGTTGATTTTACTAAATACTTTTATATAATCAGCTAATACAATTCACTAGTTAAATCTTCTAATGTATCAGTTATTAACTATTAACTAATACAATCTGCTAGCCAAATGTTTTAATGTATAAATTATTAACTATTAACTAATACAATTCGTTATCAAATATCAATTATTAGTTAAATGTCAAACAGTACTGCTGTGTCATATTTACCTAGCCTATTATAGAACCGTCAGATTTAACTCAACTCAATTTATTCACTTGTTAATTGCGGAGATTAAGTTATAATATATGGACTGAACATATCGCTTCATTTAAATTATATTAAAACTTAAATTGATCACATTATTTAATTAACTTTATCTGATATTCTTTCAATTATTATAAAATAATTATTCTGCTAACTTTCTCTTATATACATAAATATTTTTTTTATAATTATTGATATTTTATTCATCGATACATTAATAAAAAAATATTTTTTGATAAAAACCACTAATTTCATTAAAGAAAATATCCAACTATTTTTTTGTAACCATTGACATAAAAAACTAGCTACTTGAATTTATATAAGGGTCATACAAGGAAAAATTAAAAACCCAATTAACTTAAACAAAATATAGATACAGATATATCTTACAACAACAAACGAACCACAAAAGAAGATTAAACTATTGAAAAACTACCGATAACCGCAAATTAAAGAAGAACGTTGTGAGAAAATTATCCACGAACGCAAACCACATATAAAAATTTAATCTAAAGGTCCAAATCAAAGAAGATCAACAAGATACCTAAATAAATGTTATTTTGATCAATCGATGTGACGTTAAATTCAAAAAAATAAAAATAAAAAAAACAACAAACGACCGTCATTGAAGGCAAAAAAAAATGTTATAAGACATAAAAAACGTGCCACAAAATAGAGAAAAATGTGCAACAAAAATAAAATTATTCTTTTAAAAATAAAAAAATGAAAATAGATATAATAACACAAAAAAGTAAAAATTATCAGCGATCGACAATTAATATCGAAATTAGTATCACCGGCGACAAAACAAAATAAAAAAATAAAGTCGAAGCCAGAGAAAAACCTAATAAAAAAAGTGCTGAAAAGTTATATAAATACCTTAATAAAAATATTAAGTCATAATTTGGAAATTTACGTTAAAGGAACCAATGTCAGCATATTAATGGTATTAGAATGTTATTTTAATCTAACAAGAAACTAGATTTCATTGTCAAATACACCACACTAAAATTATTAAAAAATCTTTTAAGAAAACTCTTGAAAAAATTGAATATATAAAATAAAAGGCGTGAAAAAGAAAAAGATTGAACAAATCCTAGCAACTATCTTAATTCAGGGACGGAGGCATTTTGTGGATGGGAGGGTTAAGGGCCTTTCCCAACTTTTATGACAGTTACACTTTTTTTTTAGTTTAAATATCAGTTAAATAAAATATTTGCTCTTTTTTAATTTTAGATTTAATCAAAGAAAAGTTTTTTTTTAAATAAAAATCGCAAAAGACGGGTGATAGACCTGTGAAGAAAGAGGTTTCACATTTGGGATAATCACGAAGAAGATTAACCTTGATTGATTCTTTTTGTCCAACTTATTCTCAGTAGACAGTAGACTGTAGACCTTTTTTAGCTATGAAATTTTTTTATCTTTAAATCATTTTACCTTATATATATATATTTAAAATGACACTCCCTAAAATAAATTAAGAAACAATATAAAAAAGAAATTTATTTAAAAGTTTTTTTACAATAATTTATTTAAGAGTTAAGGGTACATAAAAATTACAAATTAATAAGTAACTTTAACAAGTTAGATTGAAATATGTTGTAAAGAGATTTAAATTAATCGACAATACTAAATAAGTATATACTATTAGTGTAGTTTTAGAGTTGAATTATGTTCGAATTTAATACTAAACATTCAAGTGTTGAAATTCACTGATTAGTGAAAATGACAAAATATAAAAGGATATATGCACACCAATCCATTTTCGCAATGAAGACTGAGATTTCTAAGGGTAACGGTTGTCATTTTCTTTAACCAAATTTTCTTACCGCAACAACTAGAAAAACCAACTTTTCCGTTTGAGCCATAATTCACTTTTCAAACGATTTTTCAATTCAAAAGTTAAGCAGCCCCAAACGAAGTCGGTAATTTCATATAAAAAAACTTTTTTAATATTTATTTTAAAAATACATTCTTTTAGTTTTATTTTAAAAAATGACTTTTAAATCGTCTATGTAAGGCTAGCTTGTTTTTTTTTTTTTTTTACAAAAAGTAAGTATGAACCTCTTTTTATAAAACGCGAATTTCGTATCGAATAAATTGATAAAAAAAATAATTAAATTTTCGATTTTATTAATATAAAACTCGTTTTCTGTAAAACGAATAAGTTATTTTTTAAAAAAACTTAATTTTTCAATTTTAAATAACATAAAACTCGTTTTTATATAAAATTACCCTACAAGTCCTTAACTGGAACTCAAGTTATTTTTTAAAATAAACTTGAGAAGGATCATCTCACTAAATAATTATTTAAAACGGGTATTTTATATAAAATTACCCTACAAGTTACAGTCCCATCGCTGCCTGACCCCGTTCTACTTCCGTTAGCGGTTGCCAAAACCGAACACAAACAACAACAACTGCAAGTTAAATCTGTTGTTCAATATATGGAAGCTGGCAGTAGCGAAGTTTCTTGGTTCATGGAAGATTGAAGAGAAGATAATCAAGATGGAAAAAGAAAATTGAGTGCTAAATAGAAGGATTCCAAAGAGAAGCTAAATAGAAGGATTCCAAAGACAAAACCGGATGAAATGGGGTACTCAAGCAGGGTTTTACTTATGAGTCAAGAAATCAAACGTTCACGGTTTGCCACCATGGGGTCACCCTTGCCCATTGTTAGTTAACACCATTAAAGTTCTCCGGCCTTTGTGGCATTTTAATAATTTCAACTTTCGACCTTGCCAATATTAAGGCCCACAGAAGCCATGTATGAAAAACAGTGTTGACATGTCACTGTAACTCAAGTTTTACCTTTTAAAAGTAACAACAAAGTCACAATGTAAAAAATATTTTTAACATTTGACTTATATTTTTTTTTGAAGTAATTTAGTCTTTATCGTTTTATTTTGTGTCAAAATAGCCTATCTGTGAATGAAAACTAGTAGTTTGATGATAAACAACTTGAAATGACTTGTCATAATGACATATTAGATTTTTTTATACATTTTATACAATTTTATAAAAAAATTTGATTGACGTGTCATTATGTAAAGTCAACATATTTGCTTATATGACACTGTTATCGCGGCGTGCATTGGCATGTAGGTTTTTCATGTATTTCAAGTCATTTACCGTTGGTTAACAAACAATT
Source organism: Hibiscus mutabilis (assembly GCA_019671005.1). Classification (NCBI taxonomy): domain Eukaryota; kingdom Viridiplantae; phylum Streptophyta; class Magnoliopsida; order Malvales; family Malvaceae; genus Hibiscus; species Hibiscus mutabilis. Next base: position 20,360,767 of record CM033745.1, read on the forward strand.
TTCATCTGCAGAAAATTTATTTTGACTCAAATTAAAATATTAAAGGCTAAATCGCTTAAAAAATATAAGTTAAAATAATAATTTAGTTAAACGTTACGGACATTATTTTTTGTATTAGGCCAAAACAAACCTGAATGCAAGAACAATAAAAGGCTCGCTTTATTGAACTCTATTTTCACAACATTCATCAAGTTTCCCATCAATATCATTCACGACTGGATCGATTTCCAATTTTTCCTTGGAAAGAAAGTGCAACAATGGGGCTGCAAAATCATTGCTGGAAACAAAGGTAAGTGGTTGGCGACCAATTACGGGTCTAGGAATTTAATAATGGGTGTGAATATTATAAAGGCAGAAACAATTTGTTCGTAGATGCCGAAATGATTTTTGAGGTGAGAGATCTCTTTTCTATGAACTACTAGATAAATTTAACACAAAAATTAAAAAATAAATTTAAATAATTCAACTACAAAAGCATTCAAATATGTCTAATTAGACTCAAAATTCAAATTCAATCCTCCAATTGTTAACTAACTCAAAATAGAAAATAAATTTCATGAATTTAAAATTAAAATATGAATTTAACTAAATTTAAGAAAATAAGAGAATAAGTGAATAATTTAGAAAAGATAGTTCGCAGGCGACTGAGATGAAAAACTTGAATTCCCGTTATTATAAGACTCGAATGAAAGTTTCAATCGTACAATAGTAAGAAGACCAAATCATCTAGCTATTGTTCAAAAATCAACTCAATTGAATCACAGATGAACCTCTTATCGAAGAGTTGATCAAACCTACCAAAATTACCAAAATAAATTTTCTCTCAAACGTTGCAGAGCCTCTCTCTCTTTAATTTTTTGCACACACTCTCTATACTCTAAGGGTGTTCATTTTTGAATATCGGATCGGATCCAATCTGATCCGAAAAATCAAATATTTGAAATTTCATATCAGTAAAATAGTGATCCGTATTCGATCCTGAAAAACTCGGATATCTGGATATTCAGATATTGGATACTCAAACTGAATATCTGGTTATTCGAATATATAATTTGACTTAAGTATTTGTTTGAATTTGATGGTCGTATCTATAAAATTTTGAATTTTTAAATATAAAAATCAATAAATTGTCAAATATAACAAGATTAGCATCTATAAAAAAGTTTGATTTTTTAAATTTTTGGATATAACAAATATTAAATTACTAAATATAACAAGATTTATATCTATGAATATTTAAATTTTAAGATATTTTAAATTTTCGGGTAATTCAAAACTTAAAATATTGTGATCCGTATTCAATGCAAAATAAAAAAATGAATCAGATATCCGATCTAAAAAATAAAAATCAAATCAGATATTTAAATTTTCAGATTAAATCAACAAATAATTAGATCGGATACACTCTTACACACGCACGCACAAGCCAAATAAAGGTTAAATAAAAATGAAGCAAAGAGAAAATGTGGCAGAAAAAACCAAACAAATTAAATGCAAAAAATTACAGTTTTGAATTTTGAGTTCACGGATAAGTGGGTTTCCCACGTAGTGGGACTCACATGTCACACCAAATACTCTTTCGGTATGCAATTTTTTTTTAAAAAAATTTATTTCCCTTTATACATCATACCATACTTAGCAATATTGCTCAAATAATGGGTATATAATTGCTACCTGGAGGGCCACACAGATCCGCCCCTGATAGGGACTATGTATCGAAAAAATTTTCTTTTAAATATACTAGACCTCTACTAACAACATATCTATTAAGAATCATAATTTATCTAAATACATTACGCACTTGACTGCTATTTTTTATTAAGTATAGAGATTTATATTCTAAAGGCAAATACTGCGATTCAAATTCACATAAAGTAAAACAACATGACCATCTTGATCAATTAGTAGATCTCTTGATTGTTTAGCATTGAATTCGAACATAATTTAACTCTAAAACTACAGTAATAGCACATATTTATTTAGCATTGAATTCATATGCTTACCAACAAATTTAACATCTCTTTACAGCCCTTTTTGATCATAACATCAACATAATCCAATCTAACTTGTTATAGTTACTTATCAATTTGTAACTTTGTATGTATATGTAAAACCTATATTTAATTTTGATATAACAAAGAGTTTAAAGACCAATTTTTAAAATTAGATAAATATTTAAGTACTCAAAAAGTCTCACAAAATGACAAGGATTTGAACCAAAAATTGTTTCTAAGTCAAAACTTAAACCCCAAATATTTTCTAAGTATTTTGATACTCAAATAACTAAAGTCACCTTTAGGTGTTTCGATACGACTTTTGGCTACTGGAAACTAGTTTAACTTAATAGCCAAAACGTAATGATACGGGTGTGGCCGTTTCGATGCAGCCTTCAACCTGTGAATTTTATTTAAGCAATGAATATCGGTATGGCTTCACTTGTACCGATACGGGGTGTTAAGATTCTTAAAATCTTTGTAATAAAATTTTGACCGTTACATTGTCAGTTGTTGGAATCACCAAACTTTAAATTTTAGTTGCATCATACCGATACGCCTCTTAGGCATACCGATGTATTTTTCCAAGTACCTTTTTCTCATATTCTAGTGAGCAAAATTCGTACCGATACGACCTAGCCGTTTTGATACGCCTATGTTTTTATACACTAGTCGTTTCGATACGCCCTCAAGCGTATCGATACCCCTTTGTGCAACGACTCTTCTTTTATGGCAGATACCGTTACGGTTGCTCGTGTACCAATACGGTAGGTCACCAAACAACATTTATTGTCGAAAGAAAGTAACTCAACAGATATATTCAATATCCCAACTACCCAAAGGGTTAGAAATCAATGATGGGGTATAAAATCAAGTCCCCAAAGCTTCAACAACTAGAAGTCAATAAGTCTAAAGCATTCAAGCACAAATCCAACCATCTTTAAGCTATTAGAGTCAAATTTTATAACCCACTCGAGTGTTCTTCAATTGTATTCATTCTATTCAAGTTTTGGGTTGAGAGTCCTTATAATTGGGAAAATTATTTACCTTTGAGAGGACTTTCAATATTTTTCATTCTTTCTTGTAAAAGAGAGTGAACTTGATCAAGCTTTGGGTAGAAAGCTTTGATCGTTGTAACAGTTTCCTCCTAAGCCTATAAAAGAGGAAGAATTTCTTAGTAAAATTGTTGAAATCCTTAGTGGGAAGCTAAGGTAGTGGATGTAGACCTTGTTAGAAGGTTGAATCATTATAAATTCCTTGTGTCATAATTTTTATTCTTCCATTTGCTACCCTTCATTTTTTAAAGTGCCAATTCACCCCTTCTTGGCCAAATTGAGTTGATTAATTATCCTAACAATTGGTATTAGAGCCTAGCTCATTTGAAGGATTAACATCCCCTTGAGATGATCCTAGAGGTGACTCAATCAAGCGACATTCAAGCCATGAACTCTACTTCTGGCAACAACTTGTACGAGTCTTAATCCGTCACTAAACCGCCTTATTTTAATGGGGATAACTATCTCTATTGGAAGAATTGCATGAAGCTCTTCATGAGATGTAGTGGAAGATGGACCAACCATACTGATAAAGAGAAAAGGATACAAGTTTGTTCCTAAGTCCAAGCTTGAGATGACCGATGAAGAACAGAGGTACTTACAAGTCAACATCAGAGCTACAAAAATTGCAAGTTGGAGCCCGATGAGAGCATCACCAAGATATTCGATCATTTCTCTGTCATTGTTAACGGTCTCAAAGGCGTTGGATAAGTCATTCCGGAGGACAATCTTGTTCAGAAGCTCATCTACTCCCTTTCTGTGTCATGGGATAGAAAGAGGACCACCATTATCGAGGCCAAAGACCTTAAAACCCTGAAGCTCGATGCTCTTATGGGATCTCTCCTAACCCATAAGATTATGAAGAAAGGAAGAGAAGATAAGAAGAAAAGAGAACATAAGCATGTAGAGAAGAAGGAGGTAGAAAAGAAGAAGATAGGAATTGCTCGCAAAGCTTCACAAGAAGAGACCGACTCAAGTGAGGAGGAAGATGAATAAATGGCTATAATAGCCAAACGATTCACTCGGTTTATAAAATCCAGCCGGGGAAGAAAGTTTCATCGAAGAGGGGATTTCTAGAACAAGAGCAAGGAGGAAGAGAACGATCAACTTATTTGTTTTGAGTGCAAGAAGCCAGGGCACATAAGAACCGATTTCCCCCAACTCAAAAGGAAGAGCTTCGGGAAGAAGAAGAAACTTAAGGCAAACATTGCTACTTAGAGTGATGAGGAATCATCTAATGAAGAGGAGCAAGAAGTTTTCATCCTTTGCCTTATGTCTCTTGAGGAGGATCCTAAGGTAACCTCTAACTCATCCATTTTGATTTATCATTTGACGAGCTTCAAGAATCTTATGATGAGTTGCAAGAGGTGTATGTCGAATTGGTTGAAAAGTATAAGGAATCAATTTTGAAAAACAAGAAAATTATTTTCGATTTGAAAAACCAAATAATTACTTATATAAAACCAATTCGTAACTTGAGAAGAATGTTTTAGATTTGCAAGAAAGTCAAAAAAGATTTTGAAAAAAAAAACCAAGACTTGCAAAACCTTCTTTCCAAGGTTCATGATGATCACCTGTAACACCCCTTACTCGGTTTAGGAGTTAAACCAGTTTAAGAAGTGTTACTAAACAAATATTCAAGCATCCAAGAGATAACTTAACACTACACGTGCCTTCAGAATTCAAGGTAATTTAAAACCTTTTAGTTTGCTTCATAATTCATGTTTCAAAATTTATTACATATACAAACAAGTATGCACACATCATGCAATACACCTCAACTGAAAGCTCATACTATACATTTTATGAGGTACTTCAATTCTTTACCATTCACATAAGATCTATCTTTAATAAGAATCTTAAATCTTCTTAACCACTTAAGTCCTATAAATCAATTCTTTACTAAAGGCATACGTTTCTAGTTTCCTATATTACAAATGCTTGATATGTCATTACCGAAATAGTTTATGGTTCATCTAGGTTAACAAGAACCCATTATCTGACGACCTTTAATGTCATAAGGTTCATAGTTTATAGTAGTCAAAATTATTATCAAGATCGACAAGGTCTTCACTAGAAGCTCATACTTATTTTAAAACATTTATGGCAATTTACAAACATTAGCTCAAACCTTCCTTATAAACAATCTATGTACTTATGGAGTAAAAGTTCTTAGGTGAACCTTGAAGTTCTTTTCTATAGACTTTGTAATTTCACCTATTCCTTATAAGGATTTTACTTGTCATTGCCTAGTCTCATTTACTAGGTTAGGTTTCCATGGTAATCAACACTACTCAAACATCCAAAATAAAACTAATATTCATAACTTAACCACATATTCATATTTGTTTATACATTGGCATAAATAATGACCTTACTCATTCAATCATTTATTCAAGACATGGTATCTAATCAATTATACATTTAAGAACTTGCGTAATCATCATTCATAATTTAATTTCTAGTACTACTTATCAATATTCCTGCACCAAGACCATTATCGTTTAATAGTAGGATCAAAGTTTAACTTAGTCAAGCACTTTGTCACCTAACATATCAAACATCCTTAAAGTGCACCTGTTCAATCATATGCATACCATCATCTAACATAGCATGTATTCATATCATCCATGATTTCAAGCATAAGAATTAAATCACCCATAATAACAAGCAACCATATCACACATACATACACAAGCATGATACAATCTTTGTACCTTCTTCATAAGGTACTATAAACATCACTTTTAAATGCAATTGCATGTTAACTAACTACTTAGTTAACATGAATCTCTATTCTTATATTACCACCCTAGGAATTTATAGTAGCTATAATTATCCACATACTCTAACTTATGCCTTGTGTGACTTACTACCAGAAGTTGACACGATCTTTGCTTAACTAAGGAGTAGCTACCTGGAAGATCAATCATTTAAACACAAGTAAGTTCAGAAGAACTTAGTGAGGCAACTAAATCAGTCCAAACATATAGAGATACTAGAAGATATATTTGCTTCTAAAATGTCCTTATGATTTAGTTTTGATTGATTCCTTTCATTTATTCAAAGTTCACTTAACTCCACAAAGCAAACCATTTTAATTTACAAAATAGCCCACATTTAACTTTGCAAAACATTCCCTATTTTTAAGTTTACAAAGTAGTCCATTTAAATCACAAAACAGTCCCCATTTTCCTTGCAAAACAGTCTCTGTTTTAAGTTTATAAAATATTCCATTTAAATCACAAAAAGTCCCCATTTCATTTGCAAAATACTCTATATTTTAAGTTTATAAAATAGTCCCTTTAAATCAAGAAGCAATCCCCATTTCATTTGCAAAACAGTCTCTTGTTTTAAGTTTATAAACCAGTCCATTTAAATCACAAAGCAATCCCCATTTCATTTGCAAAATAGTCCATTTTTTAAGTTTATAAAACTTTCCATTTAAATTATAAAACAATCCCCATTTCATTTGCAAAATAGTCCATGTTTTAAGTTTATAAAACAGTCAATTTAAATCACAAAGAAGTCTCCATTTCATTTGCAAAACAACCCATTTAAATCACAAAGTAGTCCCAATTTCATTTGCAAAACAATCCTTGTTTTAAGTTTATAAAATATTTCATTTAAATCACAAAGCAATTCACATTTCATTTACAAAATAGTCTTTGTTTTAAGTTTATAAAACAATCTCTTTAAATCACAAAGAAGTCCCCATTTCATTATCTTATTTACTTCAATGGCGTTAGCATACAATGTGGAAACATATTCATTTTCATATATACGCATCATTTATTTTCACTTATAGGTTCTTTATAATCTTATCATTTTTATTTCAATCAATTTCTTTGGACTTAGACAACATTCAAACACTTGAATCCCCAACCTACTATCGATAATAAACATTTAACAATATGGACAACCCTCCTACTTTCACCAATTACCTATCACATCACATACCTCCTACTGTCGCCAAATAAGGACCTCAATGCCCTGGACTGTAGCCCCTCCTACACATGAGCTCAATGGATCCTATTGTATGCCAATTGTGTCCTAGGTTGACTCAATCTAAGGATTTGCAAAGTTTTACATTGCTTTATATCAATTCATAACCATTTTCAAGCATTGCTTGCCACTTAACATATGAGCTTTTGCTCCTTTCATTCATTCTCATATCATCTTTCATTTCAATTCAATGCATAACTAAGTATGCTATCATAACATTTCATTTAGTTTTGCTTATTATCATGCCAAGACCTTATCATTATCATACAATTCATTCATTAAGCATAGTGCTTACATAGCATTCAAACAAAGCATGCATATCTTTTTCATCAACCATTGTCATTTCACCTTACATATCAATCATACATACCATTATCATTTTAATATTTCCATTTTGTTTTACATACCTTTAATTAATTAACACTACATATTCAAGCAAAGAGGCACAATCATTTTCATATCTAGAAATCATACCATACTTTATTAATTCACCAATTAAGGACCCATACAAATAGATTACCTTGAGCTTACCTGTTTTCACCTTGGGTGTACCATTTGACAAAGCATTTTACATTTCATGATCATCCAAAATCAACCAAAGTTTGTCTATCATTAGTCAAAAACCTAAGTCTATTAGGTAACAATGATCATAACTCATTATCCATCTTAAATTTCATTTGTTACTCATGACATTTCATGTAATCAATCCAGCTTGTTTCTTTCTTAGTTTAATTAATAACTTCCACTATCATACTTTCTTATTTATCTTTTCCAAGTTTTAAACCAAAATTACATTTCAGTTTTAATCTATCAACTAAATAATGTTTTAGTACTAACATTGTAATGCCCCAATTTTGGACATAGAGGTTTATAGGCTCATTAGACGTTTCGGTGGACTGGGTTAGAGATTCGAGTCAGATTCGAGATTAAAATCAAATTAAATATTTTTGAGTGAGAAAATATTGGAAAAAATATCTAAAAATAATTATTTAATATATAGATATTTTTGGTAAAGTCAATTTTGAAAAATAGAATTCAAAAATTGGACATTTTGGCTAGTGACCAAAATGTAAAGATTGAAAACTATTTTTAGTGATTGTTTTGTAAAAGGGTCAAAACTTTGAATCTTTAAGAAGCTATTTTACCTAAATGTTTTATTGGGATTTTCTCTCAATTGTGATTTTCTCTCAAAATCTTTTCAGCCAAACACTATCTTTTTCATCAAAGAGCTAAGGTAATACTCTTGATTTCTAATAGAATCCTTAATCTTGTTTTACAAAATCTTACTGTTATCTTTTGTCTTTCAAGAGTAAAAACATCCAATTGAGAGAAAATTCACTCATTAGAGGTAAGATTCGTTCTTCTCCTCTAATGAATGGGTTTTTACTGAAATTCCCAAGTTATTGATCCTTTATTTATATTTTCTAATGAGTTTTAATGATTTAATTATAGAAAATTGGTTTAATCAATGTTTAATTGATGAGATTATGTGATTTTAAAATTGGATCTGTTTTTCTGAGTTCTTGGTTGATTTTAATCAAGATTTTGATGTTTTATAATGCTAATATATTGATTTTAACATTGGAATCCCGAAGCTATATGAATCTCTAATTTTCTAGGTTGCTAGATATGTATTTTTGAGGAGTTGTGGAGGTTTAATGTATGTTGGAGGTATAAGGTCAATGTTAGGTTTTTTTTTAGATGTCTATTAAATTTAATTGATGGACTAAACCTTTAGGTTTTGGCTGGGTAATGTTTGGATGATGTGTGATGGTGTTTTCGGATGACGATTGATGGTTTTAGTGAGGCGAAGTTGAGGAGTTGTGTTATTGAGATTATGAGTCCATTATGATGCATTAATCCTCTACTGTTATGTGATTAAAATAGGGGAGACCAATCCTAAGGTGGTGGGTGAAGCTTCAAAGGCTTTAGACGCTTATTTTCGCATCGGCGAATAAAGCTTTACGTTGTCGGTGAGTGAGAATGTGGATTTCAGCTTTGAAATATTTTAAAGGTTATGTTGGGAGTTTAAACTTAAGCTTGAAACACTGGTTTAAACTTGGAAGTAAGTACAAAGAGATTTCTCCCTCGTTCTTGCTTTTACGAAATGAATTTTATGCACTTGTTTTGAATTACATGGTACATACTGTTTAAGCATGATTTAAAGTATGTTTTATACTATTTTTGGTCATATAATGATGATGGATGCATTTGGTAAATGATCCATGTAAGTATGTGGAATACTTGTTCAAAGCATGGTTTGTTGCTTTGGAAATGGTTTTGAATTGATGCACATAAAAACAGTGAGGTACACGGTTAATAATGAATTATATTGGAAAGTGATATGGTTTAAAATGTTATCAGATATATTTGGCTGACCATAGGATTGATAATGCACTATAAATAAGTCGCCTCGAGTGTTGAGGGGTTTATGTGTACCGAATACTTCACCACGAGTACCTTAACGGTCGAGGGGTTATATGGTACCGAAAACTCCTGTTAGTGGATTATGCGTCTAACCGATGAGAAGGGTTGTGATTGTACCCCGGTTGTGAGTGGTACCATAATTCTGGTTGAGATGGCATGAAGTGTTGAGAGGACACTTGTTGAATCCGTGTATCTGATGTAATATTTTGGAAAGTGAATTTGGTTTATGATCACTTAAAAGCAAATATAATTGTTAATGTATCATGTTGATAGATGTTGATGTATAATGTTGGTTTATACATGTTTACTCTTTAAGCTTTGCATATGGGTTGTTATGCATGAGAAGGCTTAAATTGAGGGTTAGCAAATGGGATTTGCTATTGATCCATGATACATGTTGCATATGGTTTAATATATTGGTTTTTGAAAGTGTTAAGTGCATGGTTTTCAAGGCATGATGTTTTAAAAGAAGATTGAAATGGTGATTTCAATGTGGTTTTGGAAAATAGTTTTGAAGTGCATTGACGATGTCTTGTTTGAGTACTCCTCACTAAGCCTAGTGTGATTACGCTTTATTTTTCCATCAATGCAGATAATTAAAGGTTTCTAGGTAGCGAGCGAGCAAAGGAATACGAAGGACTTCGAACATTGAACGTATGGTTTTGAACTAGATTTGTAGTAATAAAAGCAATGGGGTTTTTGTTTTGGGAGGGTTTATGCTAAACTTCATGTTTGAGCAAGTTTGCTATGTTGTTTTGGAGTTGTAAATGGCCAATTATGTTTGATATTGCTTTAGATTCATGTTTCGTATGGTGGTTGGTTGTTTTCTAAGAAACATGCCTCTAGATTTCCGTTTGAAGTATGATACCATGATTTGATCATGTTTCTGCGATGTTTTAACATGGTTTGATCTTTAGAAATATTGTGTATATGTTTGGGGTTCATAAAACATGTTTGGATCATTGATTGTACGAAAAACCATTAAAATTGAACATTTCAGGCCTAGGTGTATCAGTACGAGTAGAGGTGTATCGATTCGAGTAAGTGTATTTTTGGCATACGTATCGGTACAGGTAAAGGTGTATCGATACAATTTTGAGCTACTAGAATTCTGGGAAAATAGTTTGTAACTCGCGTATCGATACGCCTAGGGACCATATCGTTACACCCTCGCGTATCTGTACACCTGGTCATTATGTCTATTGTTATGGATATTAAAGGTTTTAGATTCTTCTATTTTGGTCCCTGATTGTTATGCATGCAATTAAATGAGTTCAGATGGTCGTTTTAAGCTGAAATTTGACATGTGATCATGGAACTTGACTAATTAAGGATTGTTAACTCAAAATGGATTAAGTTCCTAATTTGCAATCGCGTGCAATCAGATGTCGATTCGACACCCGATTGGGTTGAAACTTCACTTGCTTCCAGTATGCACACCATAGGCTATAATGTTGCATCTAGATAAGATAAAAAAGTTGATGTGTTTCGAGTTAAATCTTTTTGCGTTTGTTTCGGCAAACCGAATGTAGCTCGCTCGGCTCGGTCTTGCGTCTAGACAGGGTCAAGGGGGTTACAAACATCATTTTCACACACATAGGTTTAGTTACACTCACCTTATATCTCAAAGTTACGGGATATCCTGATCCACTAATCACATCTGAGCTTCCTGCATTTGGCTACTTGATTCACTAGAGTCCTTTGATTTTGAGCTTTCCTTATTCTCTGACCTTGCTTCCTTCACTAATCTTCAATTTAAAAAAACACAATACAATCATTAATATACATGTTCTTCATAACACCATTACTCAATGTGCATAATTATTATCATCATTCAAGCAAATGCCATATATATATACTTATCATCCTCATTTCCATTTCCATGTTAAGCCCTTATTTCCAACTTTTGGCAGCTTGAGCTATCATCAAAGAACCGTCTCTCCAGAACATAGCATACACAGGAATTTTAAGTTCTTTACACCGTTGCAAACTTGATTCAACTGCAATTTTAACGGTATAGGCCTCATAATTTAAAAAGATCTACAAAAATTATGAGAATTCTTAGCAGTCTCAAAACAGAAACTATCCAGAGCAGAATATGCTTCCAGATTTTCTGCACTATCCTCACTTAAAAATTCATAACTTTTGATCCAGAACTCGAAATCAATCACAGTTTGTTGGAGACAAAACTAGACTCACATGTGCTTCTATACATATTAAATTTGTCCTCTAACTCAGCATATTCGATTTTCTATGAATTTCTAAACTTACTGCCAGAAAAGTGCTTTTCTGGGCAAATTGCATATCCATCGATTTCAACTAATTTAAATGTTGTAACTCAATCATAATCATCAGCAATTCATTCTAAATTCAAACAAAAATATTTCAAATTTTTAGCATGCTTTTATCCTTATTCATCCATTTACCTAACCTCTTCCTTAAGTCCATGGATATAATTCAAACATCTTCAAAGAACCTAAATTTTCAGCATGCATTTTCATTCAAAAAATAGCACACAAACAAAATTTCTGTAACATTTTCAATCTGAAACATTGTTAGAATGATGAGCTTACCAAATCATTGAAGAAAACTATAAATGGGAGACCAAAATACAAGAATTTCTAGCTTGTTCGAACCAAACTCTCAAGCCCTACTTCCATGGTGTTTACGGTGGTAAAGAGAAGTAAGGAAGATGACCCTTTTTTTGAATTTCTTTCATTCTCTTTCCTATTCTTCCCACAACTCAGCCATTCTACCTAAAAACCTTAATTTCCCATTTATTTTATTACAAAAATTCACCTAATATTCATTATCTTTTTATAAAGCATGGGACACTTGTATCCCACTATCTATTAATGGCTAAAAAACCATGCAAAACTCATAGTTTTACCTTCAATTCATTTAGATCATCACCCCTAATTTCCACTCTTCACTGGTTAGTCACAAATATATATTTTCTTACAATTTAATCTTCCACATTTAATTCTTTAATCAATTTTCTTTTTAATATACAATCCATCACAAGCCTTGTAACATGCTCACTTAACAAATCCTAAGATGACCTCTCCAAGCATGTGGTTACATTAAAAACTCCTAGTCGATTTTAGGGGTGTTACATCACCACAAAGAGGTGGGTGATCTCACAGCTTCCTTAAGCAAAGTTGGGAAATCTAGTTTTGAAACAAGACAATCTTCAAAATCCAACTATGTGAAAAGGAACTTTAGAGGCTACAAACAAAGAGGCTTCCAAAGGCCCTCACATGGTAAGAAAGTTTGAAGTGTTTGGGTTCCCAAGGAACTAGTTACTTCTAACAACATTAGTGCTATGTCTTCTTGGATTCCCAAGGGAACCAAGTTTTTGGGAGCTAATACTCATGGAATCAAAATGATTTGGGTACCAAAAATCAAGACCTAGTCTTTGTTTGTAGGGGGAGCATTGCTACAAGGCCAAAGGTACATGTGCAAATTCATTGTACCTTGATAGTGGATGCTCGAGACACATGACCAGTGACAAGAGTCGGTTCTTGGTGCTAAAACCAAAGAGTTGAAGAGTAGTGACTTTCGGTGAAAACTCCAAAGGCCACATTGAATGAATTGGTTCCATTGGTAATCACTCTTCTATCCTTATAGACAATGTTTTATATGTCAATGGTCTAAAACATAATCTTTTAAGCATAAGCCAACTTTGTGATAAAGGTTTCAATATGATTTTTGATTTAAATGGTTGCAAAATTATCAACATTGAAACTAACAAAATTTTTCCTATTGGACATCGCATAGGAAACATATACATGGTGCATTTAGATGACATTCATATTTTAAATGCATGTTTTGTTGCAAAAAGATGACCTTGACTCATGGTTATGGCATATAAAACTAGGGCATGCAAGCATGAGTGTTTTAAAAAGAATGGTTCCAAATGATCTTGTAAGAGGTTGGCCAAAAATAAAGTTTTCTTTTGACAAAATTTGTGATGCTTGTGCAAAAGGCAAACATAAAAGAATTTCTTTTAAACATATTAATAATGTTTCTACAAATAGAGTTTTACAATTGATCCACTTCGATCTTTTTGGCCTTATTAGGACTATGAACTTGGGTGAAAAATCATATGTATTTGTTTTAGTTGGTGATTACTCTAGATTTACTTAGGTTCTATTCTTAAAGTACCAAAGATGAGGCTTTAGAAAAATTCATCACGTTTTCAAAAATTACTCAGAATGATGTTGGCCACTCTATTTCTCACATTAGAAGTGATCATGGAACCGAATTTCAAAATTTAGGTTTTGAGGATTTTTGTAACTCAAATGGTATAAGACATAATTTTTTCGCTCCCCCCACTCCTCAACAAAATGGGGTTGTTGAGAGGAAAAATCGTACTTTAGAAGAAATGGCTAGAACCATGCTTTTTGAAAACAATTTGCCAAATTATTTTTGGGTGAAAGCCACTAATACGGCTTGCTACATTGTCAACCGAGTAATGTTTAGGCCGGTTCTAAAGAAAACCCCTTATAAGATTTTAAAATCCAAAAAGCCCAACATTAGCTATTTTCATCCTTTTGGATGTAATTTTTTTGTTTTAAATAATGGAAAAGAGAATTTGGCAAATTTGATGCTAAAAGTGATGAAGCTATTTTCTAAGGTTATTCTTTAAACTCTAAAGCCTATCGAGTATTTAATAAAAGAACTTTGGTAATTGAAGAGTCTATTCATGTGGTTTTTGATGATAACCTCCTTCTGAGAAAGGATTCTTGTGATGATGATGTAGGAATTTTTAAAGCCAATAATGGGGCAATCATCAAAGGTAGATGAAGTTCCATCCAAAGAAGAAAAAACACAAGATCCACCTCTAGAAGCATTGAACTGAGCTACCCAAGGGAGTTCAACTATGTCAAATGTGGTGAGATTTTAGGTGATCCATCCAAAGGGGTAACCACTATATCTTCTCTTAGAAATGCTTGTAATGTTGCATTTATCTCATGCATAGAGCCTAAAAATATCAAAGAAGCATTAAATTATGATTATTAGTTATTGGCTATGCAAGAAAAGTTAAATCAATTTGAAAGAATTCAAGTATGAACATTAGGTGATAGGCCTAGTAATAAGTCTATCATAAGAACTAAATGAGTTTTTAGAAACAAACTAGATGAGAGTGGTAAGATAGTGAGAAACAAGGCTAGACTTGTTACTCAAGGTTACACTCAAGAAGAAAGAATCGATTTTGGTGAAACCTATGCACCCGTAGCTAGAATGGAAGCTATTAGGATGCTTCTTGCATTTGCATGCTATCATAAATTCAAGCCTTTTCAAATGGATGTAAAAAGTGCTTTTCTAAATGGTTTTATAAATGAAGAAGTGTATGTAGAACAACCATACGGTTTTGAAGATCCAAAATACCCAAACTATGTTTTCAAACTTTCAAAAGCTTTATATGGTTTGAAGTAAGCTCCTAGAGCTTGGTATGAAAGATTATCAAACTTTTTAATTGAAAAAGGTTTTGAAAAAGGAACGATGGATACTATACTCTTTTTTAGAAGAAAATGGAAAAACACTTTAGTAGTTCAAATTTATGTTGATGATATTATATTTGGTTCTACTAATGAATTGTTTTGCCAAGATTTTTCTAAGTTGATGCAATGTGAGTTTGAAACGAGCATAATGGGGGAGCTTTCATTCTTCATGGGGCTCCAAATCAAGCAAAGGAAGGATGTCATCTTCATGAATCAAGTTAAGTACATCAAGGACATTCTCAAGAAGTTTGGCTTGGAGAATGTGCCACACCAATGAGTTCTTCTACAAAGCTTGACAAATATGAAGGAGGTAAGTGTGTTAATTTAAATCTTTATAGATTAATGATATGATCTTTGCTTTATCTTACCTTAATTAGACTGGATATTATTTTTAGTGTTTGCTTATGTGCTAGATTTCAAGCTAGTCCTAGAGAATCACACTTTATAGCCGTTAAGAGAATCTTTAGATACCTTAGAGACACACCTTGTTTAGGCCTTTGGTATCTTAGAGATTCCTTCTTTACTTTGCATGCTTATTCGGATGTGGGTTATGGAGGTTGTAAGATAGATAGAAAAAGTACCTATGGTACTTATCAATTCCTAGGTAGTATACTTATATCGTTGTTTTCAAAGAAACAAAATAGTGTAACATTATCTACCACCGAGGCATAATACATTTCAGCCAGAAGTTGTTGTGCTCAAGTCCTTTGGATGAAGCAACAACTTTTAGATTATGGAATTGATGTAGGTATCATACCTCTTAAGTGTGATAACACTAGTGCCATATGTCTCACCAAGAATCCCATCCAACATTCTAGAACCAAACACATAGAGATAAGACATCATTTCATTAGAGATCATGTCTTGAAAAACGATGTTGTTCTAGAATATGTAGACAAATTTAACCAACTAGCAAATATCTTCACCAAACCTTTAGAAAAAGAGCGTTTTTGGTCTCTTAGGAGAGAGTTAAGTTTAACTAGCCTTTCTTGAACCTTAGAGCCTTTTGGTGTTAAAACTTGCTTGAATTTGGTTGATTTCATTGATTATGTGTTTTTGCTCCTATATGCATCTATCCTTGTTGCTAGGGGGAGTTTGCATCTGATTTAGCTCATACATGTTGTTCTCATATCATTTACATTCATATCGATTCGATTAAGTTCAAATTTTTGAGCACCTTACGGTCAAAAATGTCAGTTTTTGCTCAAGGGTATCGATACATGATAACATGTATTGATACAGGTATCATGAGACAATTTCGGTATAGGTTGACCTGTACTGATACGAGGTCATGTGAATGACTAAAAACTACTCCGGTACGTCATTTCGATACGCACAGGTGGTGTATCGATACGTGTAGCTCCTGGTCTTTAAATGAGTCATTAAAGGGGTTTTCCTACTTTAATCAAAACTCTAAAACCCTAGATACGAAAACCCCCTATATAAACACATCAAATCCTTTTGTTTTTTCATCATCAAATATTTTGAGGGCTTTTGGTTTTCTCACCAAACCCAAGCAAAATCATCAAGCTTTTTGCATCACCATCTCTTCATTCATCTATAATCCTCACTCAAGGTATAAACTTCTTTTTCTTTTAAATCTTGACTTCTTTATATTTATTTACTATTTTACATCAAAAATTGTATATTTAGTATGTGTAACATAATTTTCAAAGATTTTACAAAAATTCTTTCAAAACTGAAATTTTTTGGTTCAAATATAAAATTATACTCGTATATTTTCAACATTATTTTTTAGTTTTTATATTACCAAAAATTATTTTTATACCTGTTTATAATTTTAAACTATACAATATAAGTTTTTACAATACCTTGATCATTGGATTATTTAATGGATTGAATTTGATGTTTATGCATACATTGTTTTTGTGGTTTGATTTTGATTTCAAGTTTTTACCACGACACCTAAAAAAAGAGAAAGAAAAGAATTGAGACAATCTTCCAATACCGATTCTGAAAACGATGGAACAAAACCCAACCTATATTTTTCAAAATTGTTTTAATGAACCTTGATACCCTAATTTCATTGATCATTTTAAACATTACCAAAATTTTCTGAATTTCTTGCTCTAAAGCGCCTTTACAGGTTTTCTCTCTAGAGATTGTTCTTCTTTTTCATTTCTTCTTCTTTTTCTTTCTTTTCTTTTTTTTTTTTTTTTTTTCTTTTTTCTTTTTTTCTCTTTCTCCCCCTCTTTTTCTTTTCTCTCTTTTTTCCTTTTTCTTTTCCTTTCTTTCTTTTCCTCTTTTTTGTTTCCCCTTTTCTTTTTTTCTTTTCTCTCATTCTTTTTCTCCATCTCTTTCTTTTTCTTTTTCTTCTTTTTTTCTTTCTCTTTCTTTTATTTTTTTCTTCCCTTTTCTTTCTCTTTCTTTTATTTTTTTCTTCCCTTTTCTTTCTCTTTTTCTTTTTTCTTTTTCTTCCCTTTTTTTTTTTTTTTTTTCTCTTCTTTTCCTTTTTCTTCTTTTTTCTCTTCTTTTCCTTTTCCTTTCTGGATGCCCCTACGGGTTTTCGCCTCTGGTCACTTTGGGTTTCTTCACGAGAGACTTTTTCTCTTTTCTCGGTAAATTTTATCCATTTTGCCTCATATGTCCTCCTATCCTAGCTTTGGCGGATTCATTTCATGTCTTGAAGCGAGTGCTAGCTTGACTTTTTCCTTAAGATCGCGAGTTATTTCAAAACTTCTCGCTCCTCCTTGGTTGATTCTTCAAACTATGGGTTTCTCTATGCCTCGATTTCTATTGCATTGGCACTTCAGCGTCATGCTCGGAAGGTTCCCTGATGGCCCAAAAGTCTTGACTAGAAATGAACTGGTGGCCGAAGCTCAAAACTGTTCTCCTTGCTATGAAATTCTTTGAACTTCTACCAGAATCCGAGGTCCGGAGTTGTTCTTCTCATTCCAAATTTCTTCAACCTTCACAAATGCTGGCGAAGTCTTCTCATTATGGGTTCTTCTATTCTTTCTATTACGGTCGATGTCTGGACAACTCTTTCTATCGTAGTTTATACGTTTCTCATGATGAGCTCGCACCATTCTTTTTTTGGCTACGCAAGCTCTTCTTCTCGTAAACTCTTTGAATCTGAACGAGTTCTTCTCGTTAGGGACAAGTCATCCTTACTGAGATCTTTTGCTCTAATCTGGAAGTTTTCGGCTAACACATCTTTTAATTCTTTGAATCTGTCAACCACAACCAAAATGGTTTGATGATGTGAGTAAGCATGCTCCTAGCCTAGGAATGTCTAGCTAAATATGATGCATGAATTATGAAATTTTTAGAGATGCTTGGGGAAAACTTCCACAGGCTTTCTGTTTTTGCTAAGTCTTCAATCCTATTTTGGAAAGACGTGGTTGGCCTATACTGGTTTGACTACGACCGATCCTCTCCTGAAGTCCACCTTCGAAAATTGCCCCACTCAACTGTGCTTTATTATTTTCTCTCTATTGAATCTACATGCCGAGTCCTTATCGATTCTCAACATTGGGGTAAACCCATGCCCCTGGATCTTCTGAATCTTCTTTATTCCCCCGAGGTTCGGTCTCCGCTTTTATTTGCTGAATCTTCCTTATTTGTTCTTCTCGAAAGGAAATGCTGACTCACTCTGGTCAGAACAGAATGTAATACTTCTCATGTTGTCCATTCTTACCGCATTGCCCCAACTCAAACTTAGGGTTCAATGTTTCTTTGCCTTGACTCATCATGACAAGTTCTCTTTTATCTCAACATTAGGGGAAAGACACGCCCTCAAGCCCCTAATCTTGCTTTAAGTTTAATCTTCACTTTATCAAAGCTTCTTTTGCAAAGATTGACTTTACAACCTTGCACTTTACTGACATGCAGTCTTGTCATCCCAAAGGTGGTATCTTAAAGTTGAGCTTCCAAAAATGTTCCTTATGGGTATTACTTGTCTCCCCTCAAGTCACAAGTACCCGCAGTACACCAAAGTTCACTCCACTTGTTCATTCCAATACAAGAGACTTATGAGGATGATATAGATAAAATAATTTTATTATTATTATTTCTTTAAAACATGGCAAGCAATGTTTACTGAAATCAAGCTTTAGGTTTTTTAAAAAATCAACCTAAGTGAAACTTCTGTTTAAAAGACCACGAAAGTTATGGTGATACATACGCTTGTGAAACCTTTACTGGCTATTAAGCTTCCGAGAGGAACAACTCTCATACCTAATTTCTACCCAATTTTAAGGTGGCTCTCTTTAACTCACTATCTCACCGTGCCCCCTCTTTCCCTCTTTTCTGATCTCAATCAAGCATTAGAAGTGTGGAAATCCTTGAAGAAAGGTTAACCTCGATAGGCGGGATGTGATCTGAAGATAAATCTAGATGTCCATGTATGGTCGAAATGGTCTTTCAAGCTTGTAATGTAGGTTGTGGTTCATGGTTATGAAAGAAGCGATATGTAGGCCCAAACAAGTGTTTAAGGCTGATGAAACCAAGGATCATTTCTTCTGACTGAAAATCTCAATTACGTATTGTCTGATCTGGATACGCTCAGATGAAAAACTATTTTTTTCTTCTTTGGATCGCTCTAGACTACCCATTTTTGAGTTTTCACCCTAGAGTTCAATTCCTTTTCTTCTAGTGTAGCTTCGGATCAACTTGCATCTTCACACTGTATCGATGCATGCTTCCAATCAAAGGTGATCAATCTATCAAGGCTGATTCATTTGGATGGGGGAATTCCAATAACCCTTTCTCTATTTACCTCTTATCTTTTTTCTTTTTCTTTTTTTTTCTCTTTTTTACAACTGCATTCTTCAACTTAGTGATTTCACTTTCAGCTTCTTCAACTTTTATGTTGGTGACTTTCAACTTGATTCGGGTTGGCTCTTTGAGCACAAAATTTTCTTTCTATGTTTCCTTTTTTAGGTTTCTATTGCTCGAACTGAGAATTGTATTCAACGTATTTGTTCCTTTATTGCCCCCAATTCACGTGGTACCATCTCCATAGCATGATCAGAACTCGATGTCAATCATTCATCCATAAACTTTTATCTCCTCTGCCCCCAAATGTAGGGGTGATCCTTGGTTTGGGTTGAATCAGAAAAAAAAAACATTATCAGGCTCAAAAGGGGACAACAATGGATATTTTCCTTATTTTCTTTCTTTGTGAAGGGAAATGAAGGGATGTCAAATGTCCTCCCATACAAGGATATCAAACAGTCTGTAGGTGGTAGAAGTTTTAGGGTTATCACTTCATTCAAGGACCTTGAACAACAATGCCTAAGAGGAAAATTCACTTAATGGGATCATCACATTACTCATGAACACAAATTTTTGTTCCTCCCATGGCCTAAGTAGAACAGAGGGTTTTCACATTTGTAGTGTACTTACAACATTCTTTTTTTAAATTTTGAATTAAATTCAATATTGTAGAATATATGTACATATATGTTTGGGAAGACAGAAGTAAGCTCATAATTATAAAGAATAAATGAATTTTTTAAAAAGAAATCAAAGAATATGAAATGCTTGCCAAATGAAATGCACATGAATGCCTCTTCCATTGAAATCGAGCAAGTAAACATAACATAAGTCATTACAAAAGATCACTGCTACTGTCTTCGGGTAAATAAAGGAAAATTACAACAAGAGAATGCCACATGCTAGGAAAAAGAACCCTCTAAAGCTAAACACGGGGATCAACACCTCTAAGGGATCATCTCCATCACCCTCATCCTCAAAGCTTCAAAATCCCACTCTCAATCAGACTTTGGACACTGTTCTTCAGAGCTCCACAATTCTCTATGGTGTGGCCCATTCCTCCCACATGGTAGTCACACACGGTGTTGGCATCATAACCATTGGGATAAGGAGGATTCTTTGGTATGGACTGAACTAGAGCTAAAAGTTTTGCTCCAACAAGTATTGGGAGCAAGTCTGTGTACGTCATCGGGATCGAGTGAAGAACCTTCTAGGGCCTTGCAAATGTGTGTGGTTAGCGATGAGAACGAACATGAAACTAATTATTCACTTGGGAACTCTTCATATGACTCGAGAAGTCATGTCGCTTCTGAGCGGTGATGCCTAGTTCCCAACTGCAATACTCTGGGCTCTAACATATTCTGGACTAACTTCTTAAATGCCACACAACTTTCAATAGAATGACTTTGAACATTGGCATTATACTTGCAATGAGCATTGGCATTATATCAAGAAGGGTAGGGTGGGTTAAAGGGCACTACATGGTAAGGCCGAACCAAGTCTGCCTCATACAGTTGTGAGTACAGCTCATTGTATGAGATTGGTAGCGGGGTGAAGTTCTTGTTTCTTCCCTCGGGCCCCTTTGTTTCCTTCTTGTTCAAACCTTGGGCGCTCTTAGTTACAGCCTGAGATCGAGGGCTTTTTGGTGCTTTCTTGGGCTCCCTTTGTTTCCAAGTCGATCTCTTGTCCGTTGGAGGAGACAAGATTTCTCGCAGAGAATGTAACACCCCCTACCAAGGATTAGTAGCAAACTGGCTCGGGAGAGTTGCTTAAGCAAAGACAAGGCAAGGCAATACAAGAACAAAACAAGAATTGATAACTCATCCCTACTAGATAAGTTACTTAATTAGTATGCAACTAAGTATACTTAACAAACAAGCAAACTCACATTTGATTTTTATGAAATCAAAGGCATTCAAATAGGCAATTTAAATGATTCCTTTCATGCTTACATTATAGGTTACTAATTACATGATTCATATTACATAATCAATCTTTGATATCCTATCCCATTCGAATGATCTAAATGTACAAACATGCTTCCTTTCATTTCATTTTTCCTATATTTATACATGTAACATCTCATACCTAAATTACTAACATGATTCTTTGAACATTCAATTTGCATGTAACTAGTTTCCATTCGACAATCATCATACTAACACAAAACAATACTTACATCAAGTATATTCATACAAGACCATAACATTCCACAAGGCATTCGAATGGTTCAATGTAATCTAGATCATTCACTTGATCGTTCTATATATAAGACCATATATGCGCAACAAATACTATTCCATTACATGATATTTTAAGTTTATTACGTACTTGTCACTAAGTTCATAACATAGTAGGCCCATTCAAGAACACACATATATACAAGTTCAAGGATTCCCAAAATGCATGTCAAGATAAACTCTATGCAATCTAGTGCCACCAATCTAGTAGATATACAAAACAAGTATGAAACCATTCTTAGGCAATGCTTGTGTCTTGCTTCGAGCTCAAGGTAACAGGCTTTAGAATCAAGCTACGAACAAATCCTTTATCCTGTTGGTTGGGAAGAATGAAACAAGAGTGATAAGTACAAGAATGTACTTAGTGAGGTAGTAACTAGTTCTAACCATTTGTTATTTCAAGTTAAGTGTCAATTAAACAAGAATGATCCTAGCTAGGAGTTTCAAGCATTAGAGTAATCCTAGCTAAGGATTATAGCATTCGGCTAGTATAAGATACAAGAAACATGGAATCATACTTCATGCTTTCATATAAAGAATCAAGCAAATCATACTTACATAACAAGTAATCAAGTAAGTCATGCTTACATGACAAGTAACATACAATTCATGGCTTTCATGTCAAGTAACATACAAATCATGGCTTTCAAGACAAGTAACATGTGATATAGGATTGTTATTTCATTTGTTATGAATTAAACAACCCCCTTGGTACTTAGTTTGTATAGGTAATCGAGTTTCCAACCAACTGTCGCCACAAGACGCACCGTAGTGCTGGTTAACCCTCCTACTGTCGCCAAAGACCACATCGTACTCTTCGCCTATCGCCAAATAGGGGCCTTAGCCCAGGACCGTAGTCCACCCTGACATAATGAGCTCTAGACTCTAAAGCATGCCCTTCTACCTAGTCCAACTAGCTACCAAGGTTGTTCAAGTTACCATTTATACAAGTGTTTCAAGATCAAGATCATGTCAAGAAAGTTCATTTCATGCTAGGCTCTTAGGCCAATTGAGCCATAGCTCACATATCATGTAATTCTCATGTGTTCATTTCATCAAGTGTGATAACATTACAAGCAAGTTCTTTAAGCATTGATCACAAGCCACATGATACATACAAGCACTAATGTTACCACTCAATATGCTTAGCAATCGAATCAAACATGTATACAAGATTGAGATCAAGTTTCATGAATTACTTTAATCATTCTTCCCTTATAGATCAAGTTCACATTAAGTCAATTAGCAATTCAAGAATTTAGACATGCTTGCTATAGTTAGGACAAAGTCCTAACTCTCAAGTAAACTATACTCACAATACTCCAAGCTTAGCTAGTCTTGGATCCACACTTCTTTGTTCTTGGCTTTAGGATGGTCCACTCTTTCCTCATCCACCAAGTTCACTCATGGTTCTAACACATTACACAAACACATTCATGTTAAAACAAGATCATATGATCATTCAATCAAGGCAATGTTACAAGCACACAACATATACAAATATGGAAGCATGTTCATATACATTCTTGGAGGGCCTAGAGAACAAGCAGATTTTTACTTGGAGCGCAAGCAATCCTACTACAAATAGGACTTCTACTTTTTCCATAATTAAAAGTAGTTAGGGTTGTTGTATTTTAGTAAAGTCTTTCCCTTTATTCCCTATAAATATAGATCAAAGGGTGAAGAGAAAATACCAAGTAGAAACCCTAGTCTAGTCGAAACCCTCTCCCCTCTTCTCTTATAGCCGTTGACCACCATGAGTGGCTAAACCCTTATTTTCTAGTCAAGTGTAGATACAAGGATATTATTTCATGTTTTTAGTGAGATTTCATGTTCCTAAATCATCTTCATATTTATTCAAGTATTTTCATATCTTTTGTGCTTCATCTTCATGTGTATGTTTGGTTAAATATATGCTACAACCAATTCATTGGTATTTGATACAAGTGGTAAAGAAATTCGAGTTTAATTTCTAAAGTTATGAATTCATGTTCTTAATAAGTTAACGGGTTGGTGCTTAGGAAGAATATGTGCTTTGGGTTTTTAAAGATCATTAATGTTATTTGATAGATTATAATTCTTTAATGGTATCTAGGAATTTAATCTCGATAATAAGAGTTAATCTTTTGATGGTATTTAATTGGTTATCTATCTTAGAAGAGATTTAGGTTATTTGGTGGTATTCATCTAATATGAAACCAAGCTATTTGAAGTTGATGTTGATTTATCTTTTGTGGGTCAATGATCTAAATTCTTGATTTAATATTCTGAGTTCTACCTTGACTAGAGTTTCATCTTATATAGATTTGTTCCTTAATTCAATTGCTTTCTTCAAATCAAACACAAAACCCCCCTTTTTACTTTTAATTGCATGTGAACTTGATTTCTTAACCATTCTCTGTGGGATCGACCCTACTTGCCGCTACTAAAATCCAAAGAACAAGTAAGTATTATTTTTTGACGGATTCGACACCCATAAAAAATTGGCACCGTTGTCGGGGAATGGTGTTGAGAAGCTAAGTTCACTTTTATTTAGTTTATTTATTATTTATTATTTTTCATTTTTTTTGATTTTTTTCTTATTTCTTTTTTCTTTTCTACTTTTATGCTTCGTTCTTCTCTTGTAGACAAAAATCTTTTGTTTGATCCTAATATCGACAAAATCGAAAGGTGACTAAGGAAGGAAGCGAAGCAAAGCAAACAAGCGACCACACAAGGAGACTTGGAAGCCGACTTGGAGAATACTTAAACTAACAACATTGCTAAACAAACCCTTCGCCAACTTACAACCCCCGAGATTGCCCCACAACCTCTTTGCATTAATTACCAAGAACCTGAAGTACCTTTCAAATTAAAATCTGGACTAATACATCTTCTTCATACTTTCAGGGGACGCGAGAATGAGAATCTGTACAAACACTTAAAGGAATTCCATGTGGTGTGCTCGAGCATGAAACGCCACAATGTCACCGTTGATAAAGTCAAGCTAAGGGCGTTTCTATTCTCCCTAGCCGACCATGCCAAAGATTAGTTGTACTACATACCATCCGGATCGATTGAAACATGGGCAGACATGGCAAAGCTCTTCCTCGAAAAATATTTTCTGCCATCAAGAGCAACCAACATTAGAAAATAGATTTACGGAGTTCGACAAAAAAATTTCGAGATGCTTCATGATTATTGGGAATGATTCAAGCAACTTTGTGCAAGCTGTCCACAACATAGAGTGTTCGACCAATTACTCATCCAATATTTCTATGAGGGTTTATTACCCATGGAGGGAATGATGATGGATGCCACAAGTGGAGTTGCAATTACGAACAAGACCAATCCAAAGACCTCATCAACATTATGGCCGTGAACTCTCAACAATTTGGCTCGACGCATGACACCGTCTCTCGACATGTGAATGAGCTAAATATTTCTTCCCTTGAAAGTAAGATTTTGAATCTAACTTCTCTTGTTGAAAAATTGGCATTAGGTAATGTGCATCAAGTCAAGGCACGTGAGATTTTCACAAGGCAAGATCATGCAACCGATATGTGCCCCACACTCCAAGAAGAGAGCACCAAAGAAGCCAACGCCGTAGGAGGATTTTACGGGAAAAAGAAGTACAATCTGTACTCAAATACATACAAATCCGGGCTGGAAAGAACATCCAAATTTGAGCTATGGGCAAAGGAACAATCAACAAGGGAATTTTGCGCAACCATCTTCATCGACAAAACCACCCTTGGAGGATGTCGTATACAAGCTTGCTCACAACCTTGAGCAATTCCAACAAGAGACAAGGTCAAGAATTAAAAATCTTGAAACCCAAGTAAGTCAAATTGCCTCATCTCTTAGTCAATCCGAAACTTTAGGTAAGTTACCTTCTCAAACTATTGTGAATCCGAAACAAAACGTGAATGCAATTACTTTGAGAAGTGGCAAGAATTTGTAGGATTCTTCAACCCAGCAAAAATTGGTACTGTTGCCCAGGCAATCGCACCATTCCCAGTTGACCAGACAATTACCATTGCCCATGCAATTTAACTGGTCTTGTTTCCAAGTTGTTTGATTCTTCACCCAAGGAGGATGACAAAAAGGAAGAAGGGAAGGCTAGCAAACCAACAAAATTTTGGCAAACCCCTTTTTTCCCGAAAAAGATGGAAATCGCACAAAGCTGAACCGGGCAAGGAAGATTTCGGCACAAGCAAGATAATTTAGCCCATCGTTGTTCAACCCTCTTTTCCTCAAAGGTTCTCAAAGACCAAGAAAGAAGAGCAAGAAAAAGAAATTCTTGAGACATTCTGCAAGGTCAAGGTAAATATTCCATTGATTGATGCTATAAAACAAATACCTCGATATGCAAAATTTCTCAAAGAATTATGCAACAACAAGAATAAGTTGAATGGCAATGAAAAGGTAAGAATGGGTGGGAACGTATCTGTCGTACTTAAACGAAAACTCCCTAAAAAGTGCAAGGATCCAGGTATGTTCTCTATCCCTTGTCAAATCGAAAGCATAAAAATTGAGAAAGACATGTTAGATTTAGGAGCATCTATTAATGTTATGCCATATTCTATATATTGTGCTAACAATATGGGTCCTCTTAAAGATACAATTGTGATCATACAGCTTGTCAATAGGTCAAATGTTTTTCTAAAAGGTGTTTTGGAGGATGTTTTGGTGAAAATTAATGGGCTTGTATTTCCTGCTAATTTTTATGTTATAGATATGGAAGAGAACAATTCATCAAATCCTAGTCTAATTTTGTTAGGAAGACCTTTCATGAAAACATCAAAAACAAATATTAATGTACATTATGGAAAACTTACTATGGAATTTGATGGTGAATTTGTGGAATTTAATATCTATGATGCCATGGAACATCCTGAAGATGTATCATCATTATTTGTTTTATATGTAACTGAACCTTTGATACATGAAACCTTTCAAAACCTAGAGGACGAAGTTTATGATGACATCAAGGAAGCACAAGCCCCAATGGATCAAGAAGAAGAATTTATGGAAATATCGATTACAGGAATTGATGAAATTTTACCTTCAATTTTGCAGACACCAGAACTTGAGCTAAAGAACTTGCCGAGCCACTTGAAGTACGCCTACCTTGGTCCAGAAGAAACACTACCGGTGATCATATCAAGTAAACTAAGCAAGGAAGAGGAGGTAAGAGTCCTACGAGTACTTGAGGGCCACATATCGGCCATAGGATGGACAATTGCCGACATACACGGGTTGAGACCCTCCTTGTGCATGCATCACATTTTACTAGAAGACGAGAGCAAACCCTCACAGAAAGCCCAAAGAAGATTGAACGCACCGATGAAAGATGTAGTGAAAGAAGAAATCGTGAAACTACTCAAGGCGGGGGTAATATTTCCTATCTCGAATAGCAAATGGGTAAGTCCTATTCATGTGGTTCCAAAGAAAACTGGAATTACAGTAGTTGAAAACCAAGATGGAGACATGGTACCTACTCGATTTTAAAACAGATGGAGAATGTGTATTGATTATCGAGAATTGAACAACTCAACAAGAAAAGATCATTTTTTGCCTACCATTCATCGATGAAATGCTTGAGCGATTAACCGGTATTTCCCATTATTGTTTCTTAGATGGATATTCAGGATTTCACCAAATACCCATAGCACCAGAGGATCAAGAAAAGACGATGTTCACATGCCCATTCGAGACTTTTGCATATCGACGGTTGCTGTTCGGGTTATGTAACGCTCCGGTAAATTTTTAAAGGTGCATGGTAAGTATTTTTTTTCCAATTATGTTGAAAATATCATTGAAGTTTTTGTGGATGATTTTACCGTCTATGGAAATTCTTTTGATGCATGTTTGGCTAATTTTGAAAATATCTTGAAAAGGTGTATAGAAACCAACTTAGTGCTTAACTATGAAAAATGTCACTTTATGGTTGACCAAGGAATTATCTTAGGGCATATAGTATCATCTAGAGGAATCAAAGTAGATAAATCTAAGATAGATATTATTTCTTCATTACTCTACCCCACAAATGTGCGGGAAGTTTGTGCTTTCCTTGGTCATGTAGGTTTCTATAGGCGTTTCATCAAAGACTTTTCAAAGATCTCCATACCACTTTGAACGCTTCTTCAAAAAGATGTGGAATTCAACTTTGATGAACCATGCAAACAAGCTTTCGACATATTGAAGGAAGCCTTAACCACCGCACCCATAGTCAACCCACCAAATTGGAACTATCTGTTCGAGATAATGTGCGATGCAAGTAACCATGTGGTAGGGGCAGTACTAGGCCAGAAGATTGACAAAACTTTGCATGTGATACATTACGCGTCCAAAACCTTAGATGCCACAAGCCAACTATTCAACCACTGAGAAATAACTATTAGCTATGATCTTTGCGTTGGATAAATTTCGGTCCTACATTTTAGGAGCAAAAGTCATTGTATACACTGATCACATAGCTCTAAAGTACCTATTCACGAAGAAAGACTCAAAACCCCGACTAATGAGATGTGTAATATCCCAATTTTTGATTAGTGACCAAAATGTAAATTTTGGAAGTTTGGGGGTTAAAGTGTGAACTTTGGAAAAGTTTAGGGACCAAAGTATAATTTTAAAAATTTATGTATTTTAACCCCGTAAATGAATAGTTCAACCCCAAGAGTGACCTTTCTGTGTTACTCGGATTTTTCGTACGGAGTTTGTATTAATGGCTATAAAACGATAAAGTTTAGAAAAATATTCAGATAATCTGATCGAATCGAATATCCAGGATATTTTGAAAGATGATAAGCCAATGTTGATTATGTCATTTTACATGTCTAAGATATTTTCTTTGTGTTGGAAGAATATGAACCCTTGGATTTAAGTTGATTTTCCATGCTAAATATGAGCCGTTGGATGAAAAATGGCAAGATCGTAATTTTGGAAAATCACAAGGGCAAAGTTGGTAAACTACTAACTCAAGCTTAAATTTAGGTCATTGGATGAAGGGTGATGATATGAGGAACATTATGAAAATATAGAATTTTCGGAATAGATCCGATAGCTCGGTAAAGGTAAAATCGTAGTAAAGTATTTTGTGAATATGGAGAAATCGGATCGAATTGAAATTTTAGAGGTTGTTCCATAATTCATAAAAAAATCATAAAATGATATTTATGGAATAGTGGCTGGTTGAGAAGGAACTAATGTAGTGTGATTCTAATGGAATGGCAATTTTAAAATATTTGAAGTTACAAGGGTTATTTTTGGAAGAAAAAAAATTAAAAATTAAATCTTGGCCCTTGATTTTGGACTATATTAAAAACATTGAAAGCTTGAGGGGGCATTTGACAATGCTAATAATTAAAATATGTAATGAATTTAAAGGATGGATACAAGACCTCAATCCCTCACGGCTAAGCTCCTTCATATTGAAGGAACTCATCAAGATTTTCCACGTTGGGGAAACATGGCACTAGCAAAAGCACCCTCCATGTTTACGTGGAGAAACACACATGGTTTGGGGAATTAAAATAAGACAAGGCTGCCACATGCACCATGTTCCATGGTGAGTAAGTATGCCATGATTCATGGCTTCATACCTCGTGGAAATCTATGGCTAAAGGAAAATTGATAGTTGTCTCTATCCCATATACGTGGAAGTATATGATAAAAACATGAAATAACTTTCCATGATACGTGGAAAGAACAAAGAAATGCATGGCCACCTTTAAATATACGTGGAATAAAATGGGAATCCATTATTTGCCTTCTGCCACATGGAAGTTGAGAAACCCCCATGTTAAGGAATTACATAGCTATGTTACACCATGGCTTCTTTCCTCTTTCTACGTGGAAGGGAAAGAAGAAACATTTACACATAATTATTTCTCTATGACACGTGGGAGAAAACCATGGTGATGAATAGGCAATCTGGTGCTATCATCAATTTCCTTAAATTATTATTATTTCCTCTTTCATGGGAAATTCGGAGGGGAAACATAATATAAATAGGGGGAGAACCAAAGAGATATGGGGGAATATAACATAATAAATTTAAGTGAATGCGAGTCTTGCTGCCACAAGCAACACCAGGCGTGGAAACAAGGCTCTCCCATATAATCATTGGGAATTGCTACAGCAGCAAACAATGAAAGCAGAGATAAAATACAATCATTCGGCTATGGCTAATATGCATTTCGAAAGAAGTGGTAAAGATGTGGCTATAGATCGGGATATCTTGTAACTTTGGAGTATTAGGTTTGAGAAGTTTACAAGGTTCGATCGTGGTTAGAGTTTGCAAGTCATACTCTTTAAGTATTTCGGTCAAGTTCAAATAAAAAAAGGTTCGAAATTTTATAAAGGAAAGGATCAAGTAGAATTAGCGAGGCATGCTAATAAATGGTCCAGGTAAGTGCAATTGCAGCATATCATAATACATTAATATTTATGTCATTGAACATATGATTGATATAATATGAATATCTCAAATTTTGAGAAATAAAATGCATTGATCATTTGATTATTTATATTGACAAGGTTGATATGCTTATGCATAATATTTCGGGTATAAACTGCCCAAGTTGAATTATGTTGATATATATATTGTCATGGATAAAATGATTATGTATTATGAAATACATGTCCAAGTAAGTTATTAAGGGACAAGATATAGTTGGCATGCCATAGAGTTTCGCAGCATGTTGCATAATCGGAAATTCAGGATAGCACTATAGTGTTGAAAGTACACTTAGTGTATGGTAAGCACAGCCTTATAAATGTGCGGGAAGCACTTCGGTGCATATTTGACTCGTGTACCCAGGGTCCTTAAGATTTATTTTTTGGGCTATAAATAAAGGGATAATAAATGGTAAACAGGTTAGAGAGTATATGAATTCTCGGGACATATGGTAAGTATATCGGTAAGAAAATTTATATTTGATTTATATTACGTTCATATATGATGGTAATATTATCTAGTGATCATGACGCATATATGCATATAAGGCATATTATGATAAACGGGCTAGCATGAAAATCTTATGACATTGACATATAATAAATAATTACTAATGCAATGTGAAAGTTGATGCATTGGCATATATCATGCTATACAAATGTAGTCATGAAGTTGAATAAAGTTTAAATAATTATTAATACTTTCTTTATTGCCTCACTAAGTTCATACTTAGCGTGTGTTTGGTTGTACACACGTAGGTAAATTAAGTTGAGGGTGAGAAGAGCATTGCATCAATATTGGAAAGCTCAACAGGTAATCACAGTAATGACATTCAAATTGAAGTTGATTATTATAGTGGCATGTATACTTGCTAAACCTATTTGAGTGTGATTGGCTTTTAAAGTTCATTATGATTTCAAGATGATTGGCATTTCTGGAAAGATTCGAGGTTAAGAATAACCTTAAGTGATGAATTGCACGCTAAGATAATTGATTTATGATTGGAAACTCGAGTAAATAATTTAAGTCAATTTTAAATAAAGTTAAGCATGCTTGGGCTAGAGAAGTTTTAGGATGGGTGACCATCGGAAAGTTTTTTGAAAATTTTAAATTACTCCGATTTTGATTTAAAAAAGTCATAACATTTCTAACTCGTATCTGATGTACGGATATGGAAAGGGGGTGTTACAAGATGGGTGTTGCTCCTACAAGATTTTGATCTAGAAATTCGTGATAAAAGGGAACTGAGAACTCAGTGGCCGACCATCTAAGTCGAGTTCTCCAAGACGATAACCCCAATCCAATCAGAGAGGAATTCCCCGATGAACAACTTTTTGCGATGGGATGAGGGAGTTACGTCTAGCCAAAGACGTTAAAGAAAGGCGCTTCTTGGGAGGCAACCCATTATTTTTATTTTTATTATGCTTTTAGTTTAAGTTTTATATTTTTGTTTCAATAATTTCTGCAATTTTTATTTTTTAGGTACACTTGACTAGAATAAGGCATGCCCACAATTTGGAATCCAGTCTCAGTTGCCGCAGCATATCTAGTTGCTACAGCAATCAAACCATTTTTAGTTGCCGCGGAAAATTTAGTTGACTGGGTAATTCAGTTAGTCTTAAGGCAAACCAAAGGGCATACTTCGAGCACGCGGATATCATACCACCACACCCTACACCCCTACTGCCGCATGAGGGAGCACTCTTCTCCCTTCACTTTTTAATTGCTTTCTTTTATTTTCTGCATGTAGGTTAGGAAACATTGAGGACAATTTTAGGTTTAAGTGTGGGGGGAGTTAACTTTGATGTGCTTAATTTGTGCTAAAACCATGGGATATAGTTGTGTGAAATTGCATGCTTGATGACTTTGAGTGTTACTTTCACATGAAAATTTTTCTTGAACTTAACATGTTGAGATTTTTAAGAAAATTGGATCCCTAGGTAAAGATGAGATTGATATGGGAAGTAAAATATGATTGATTATATCTTGTTAGACTTGTAAATCGTTTCTCATATTAATTGATTCGATAGTCAGATGGATAAAAATTGGACACAACAAACCACTTTGTGAGACTTGAGCTTTAATAAGCATATATCTTGTGCTTTATATTTTTCTTCATTGAGTGATTGTCAAGCATGATTGGATTTCTTCTAGAACTTGCGATGTTATGCATATCAAGACCACATTATAGGATTGAATTACTTGAGATGATTAAGGCACTTAGGTATGAACCTTGAGCCAAAAAGCCTACCTTGATAAATATGACCATTAAAGAACTACTTTTGGGCCTAAGCCTTTTGTTTGGAAATCAACCACATTATAAGCCTAATTCCTTTTTGTTGATTTCCCCAATTTGAAACCGAAAAACTACACACTTTCCTTACATGAAAGAGAAAAATCAAGCAAAACAAAAAAGAAAAGAAAAAGGAGAAAATCTGGAAAAATAAGGAAAAAAAAGAAAATTGTCTTGTTCAAAAACAAAATTCAAAAAAAAGAGAAAAGGTGTGAAAAAAGATTGAATCCTTGTTTCTCCCAAAAATAAATTTTTGCAAAAAGCTTGATACAAAAGAGGAAAAAGAGTGTGAAGTTCTACGATTCAAAAAGCCAAAAGTCTTTCTTATCATACCTTGTCCTAAGCCCCATTACAACCAATTTAAAGACCTTTTGATCTTGTGATTCATCATAGCAAAGTGGTGGAGATTCGATATATTTTCAAGCTTATGGTAAGTATCTTTTCATGCTTTGACTTGAGTGTTGTTGTCCCTTAAACACTTTGAGAGATATTGAGTGAATTCTTTGCGAGGGTGTTTGATTTTATTCCATCTTGACTTCATGATAATTAATTGAGATATTATTTGCTTGTGCTAATTTGGAAATCATGATTTATTACTTCTCTTATCCTTTCTTCATTACCAAAAGGACCCTAGATCTTGAATTTCAATATGCTTGAGGACAAGCATAATCTAAGTGTGGGGGTATATGATAAGTCATATATTTGCATGTTTTCACATATTAAATCATATGTTTTAGCAAATTAATCTATCTTAAAGCCCGTGATTTGGTTCCTATTTGGTTTTGTAGGTGTTTTTGGGCCTTAATGACGTTTTATACGTAAAAGACAAGTTTTAGCACCATTTAGGCGTCACCTCCAGAATTCTTGTTAATTGCCAAGGCAAGTCCCAATTGCCACGACAAGCTTTTCATAAAATGCCTTAATTGCCTCGGCAAGTTTCACTTGCCACGACAATATTGTTTCCGCAAAAATACCAAGCGCAAGACAGATTTGGGCCTAGAGAACAAGCAGATTTTTACTTGGAAGGCAAGCAATCCTATTACAAAGATGACTTCTACTTTTTCCATAATTAAAAGTAGTTAGGGTTGTTGTATTTAATGTAAAGTCTTCCCCTTTATTCCCTATAAATATAGATCAAAGGGTGAAGAGAAAATACCAAGTAGAAACCCTAATTTAGTCGAAACCCTCTCCCCTCTTCTCTTGTAGCCGTTGACCACCATGAGTGGCTAAACCCTTTCTTTTCTAGTCAAGTGTAGATATAAGGATATTATTTAATGTTTTTAGTGAGATTTCTTGTTCCCAAATTATCTTCATATTTATTCAAGTATTTTCATATCTTTTGTGCTTCACCTTCATGTGTATGTTTGGTTAAATATATGCTACAACCAATTCAATGGTATTTGATACAAGTGGTAAAGAAATTCGAGTTCGATTTCTAAATGTATGAATTCATGTTCTTAATAAGTTAACGGGTTCATGCTTAGGAAGAATATGTGCTTTGGGTCTCTTAAAGATCATTAATGTTATTTGATAGATTATAATTCTTTAGTGGTATCTAGGAATTTAATCTTGATAATAAGAGTTAATCTTTTGATGGTATTTAATTGGTTATCTATCTTAGAAGAGATTTAGGTTATTTGGTGGTATTCATCTAATCTAAAACCAAGCTATTTGAAGTTGATGTTGATTTATCTTTTGTGGGTCAATGATCTAAATTTTTGATTTAATATTCCAAGTTCTACCTTGACTAGAGTTTCATCTTATATAGATTTATTTCTTAATTCAATTGCTTTCTTCAAATCAAACACAACCCCCCTTTTTACTTTTAATTGCTTGTGAACTTGATTTCTTAACCATTCTCTGTGTGATCGACCCTACTTGCCGCTACTACAAATCCAAAGAACAAGTAGGTATTATTTTTTGACGTATTCGACACCCATCAACAGATTTATTTGTTAGCAGAAATAGTTTTCCCCTGTTTTTTTATGTCATTAAAACAACATCCTAAATGCTCTTATAAATGTAGAACAACCCATTCACATGTTTATTCATACATTTATATCTAGCAAGACTTCTAATTTGAATTCAAGTAATCGTGACTACTTCGAATTATGTTATCAAGATTTCATATCATGAAATTCAATTCTTATCCCATTCGAATGCTTCTAGCATTTCATGAGAATTGAACCTTCCTTAATCTTAGACGACCAACAACAAATCACAATTAATTTTCAAAATGAGCTTTAAACAAAGAGAAGAATAAAGCTACTTACCCCCTTACCCATTAGATTCGAACAATGCCCAAGAGTTTGAACCAGACCACACTCAATTCTCCAAGCCTTCGAATCATCAAGCTTAATTCTCCTTCTCTTGATTTGATTTCGGGTGGTCAAGGGAAGAATATGAAAACATAGGATTTTTCATTCCATGTGGCCAAACCCTCCCTTTACATGGCTTCATCATTGATTGCCATGTGTACAAGGCTCCAATATAATTTTCTTTACCATGCAATTCTAGAGTTTCATAGAACTTTCGATTTAATCCTCTTGGAAATTGGTCACTCACTTTTCCAATTCTTAAATCCAGTCATAAAGTCCCTTATTTTAAATTTAACTTCATCAAAAAGCAAATTAAAACAATTTATTAGCATTCGATTTAATAACATATTTCTAGACCAATTTTTGGGGTGTTACATT
Organism: Hibiscus mutabilis; assembly: GCA_019671005.1. NCBI lineage: Eukaryota > Viridiplantae > Streptophyta > Magnoliopsida > Malvales > Malvaceae > Hibiscus > Hibiscus mutabilis. The sequence continues at coordinate 20,396,167 of CM033745.1, forward strand.
GAGGTGACTTGTCCAGTAAAGTGTCGTTTGCTAAAGCATCCAACATCATCCTTGTGGGAGCATTGACGCCATTGTAGAACATTACGACTTGCATTCAGTCTTGAAATCCATGATTTGTACACTTGCGGAGCAGTCCCTTATATCTATCCCAAAACTCGTACATTTACTCGTCATCAGCTTGATGAAAAGAAGCAATGCCATTCCGCAATTGGGTGTTAATGTTAGGTGGATTATACCGTAGCAAAAAACCTTTGCATAGATCTGTCCATGATTCCATAGAACCAGTTGGTACTTCACTCAACCAAGCTCGTTCTCGATCATGCAATGAATAAGGAAATAACTTGAGGTTCAACACATCTTCATACACACCTTGTTGTCTAAAGGAGTCACATACTTCCAAGAATGCATGAATGTGTTGTCTTGCATCTTTATTAGGCGATCCACAAATTGCCCAATAGAGTTCAACATGTTGAACATCATAGGTTTTAGTTCAAAATGAGCTGCTTGAATCTCAGGAGCTACAATTCCAGGATTGAGATCATCTAAGCTAGGATTCAAGTGGTATCTAATAGCTCGAGGTCGAACTATTGCTCCAGGATTTGCTGCAGCATTATGTTCATCCAAATTTTCATCTACTTGATTCCCTTGGTTGCCACCTCTATAAATAGTTCTTAAGGCTTCTTGAATGCGTCTTATTTGGCAAAACAAGTGCTCGATTTCAGGCACTATAGGTGTTAATGGCTCTTCGGGTCTTCCTCGGGTCATGCAACACAACACCTGAAAAAGAGTAAACAAAAACAAAAAATAAAACTAAACAAAAAGGAAAAATAAGCCGGTGCAAAGAATAAACTCTAAATAACCAATTGTCAATCCCCTGTAACGACACCAAAAACGTATTGCGTGTTGTGACGTACTATAAATGATACGCAAATAGTGTAAGTATACACATCGAACAAGTAATACAGTGATGAGTGAGTATCATCTCCATAGGGATTGGAGGCCAAACTAGCTTAGTCAAAACACACAAATTTGCAGCTTGAAAATAAATGCAATATCAATAGGAAACAAGTTCAGAAATGTTGTAGCAAACAACTGTAATATAAACTAGGTTGAAACAAGGATACTTCAAACGTCCTCTCATGTGTACGAAGCTCTCTATTGGGATGACAGACTAGGCTTATCAAGGGCTCCTATGTCTAAGTCTCAAGAATGTTTAGCTCTAACTTGCTCATATCATGCTCGACAGAGTTTACTAAGGTGTTTCTAAACTATCTCTAGCAAGAAACCTGACAGCCAAAATGCTATGGCAATACCTCTCGGCGTGAACCCTAGCAAGTTACTATCCTTGAAGTTCTACTCCTTTTAGTCCTTGAAACTCTACACTTATCTCTAAGGTGAGTTAAGATTTTTCCTCTCAGCATCAAGCCCCATTGTCCACGTAGATCTAAAACTAACTCTCTCGAATATTAAGCTATCCAACACCTAAGCAAAGGCTAACAATCGAAAGCTCTTACAAGCTTAAGGCATACAAAATAATGGAAAAAGCATGTAAAGGGCAAGAAAGCAAACCAAACATTCATTCAAACTTAAAGCATAAGTATCCCAAAACAAGCCCAAGCCACTTAAAATTAGTTCATGGCTGGGCAAATATCATCTACAATCAATCGTTTAAGACAACTCATCCAAATATAAAGAAATGAAATAGCAAAAGCAACTAAAGAAAGGGAAACTCTCAAGCTGCCTTGGACTACCGTGAACCACTCTAAGCTTGCTGCTTCTCTCAAAGGCCAACAAAAACACCCCTTGGAGCTTCAACAATGGAGGACACCACGAAAGAGAAAATGAAGAAAGGCAAGCACCTTTTTTTCTCTTTCTTAGGTCACAAATATCCTTTTTTCAGCTCTCCCTTTAATGTGGGTGTCCTTTTCTTTATATAGTGGGGGCTCCTAGGGTTCTGTGCCCTTAATTTCTAGGGAATATTCCTTTCACATGTGGGGACACAGCTGGCTGGCAGGTTCACGTGTGGGGCTGCAAAATATCTTCAGTTTGTTGTCCTCTTGCGCGCCCAGAAATGCTATCCAAAATGCTAAGGCATTTTGCCTTTTCTCCTGCACTACTCCTCGTTTCCCTACACATCACCACACCAAACAACAACCTTCCCAAGCAGTACCATTCTTATAAATAAACAAAGACAACCAAACAAATAACATCAAATTCAACTACACGAGCTAAATGCAACTATATTCTATGAAATGAGATGAAATGAGCTTAATTTCACCCAATAACCTAAGTAAAGAGGTACGAAATGTTAACCTTTTACAAGGTTAACACTTTGGGTAGAAAGCTTTGATGGTTGTAACGGTTTCCTCCTAAGCCTAGAAAATAGGAAGAATTTCTTAGTAAAATTGTTGAAAGCCTTAGTGGGAAGCTAAGGTAGTGGATGTAGACTTTGTTAGAAGGTTGAACCACTATAAATTCTTTGTGTCACAATTTTTATTCTTCCATTTGCTACCCTTTATTTTTTAAAGTACCAATTCACCCCTCTTGACCAATCGAGTTGATTAATTATCCTAATAGTACCCTTAACTCTTGAATTAATCTATTTTTTATATTGTTTTTTAATTTATAAGTTAAAAGACTAGTTCATATTTCTATGGTTAACATTTACGATACATGACCCACATTCTAAAATAAAAGTTTAACTTTGATTTTAAATTTCAAAAGTCATCTGCAACTAGGGAAATTAATAATAATTTTAATAGCATATATTTTATGGACTAATTCAGTTTAAGTGCTGATAAATCGACTGTAAAATATAATTAAACATTTAAAAATGATTGGAATCCAACTAATTTACACCTAAATTTTAAAGTTAATCCACAATAACTCACTCTAATTTCCCTAATAATACAATATTACAAATATAAAAATAGTAAATAAATTTAATTAACTTTATGTCTTTACGTTATTGTTAGAACAAATATTTGATTCCTTTTTCTCGCTAATGGTTAAATATTGTGGAGACCGTAAATTTTTTAAAAAGAAGGAATTTTGAAAGAAATTGTAGTGGGATTCGTGGGTTACTGGGGGTTCATTTTTGAGTAGATTTTTAATTTTTTATGATTATAAGATTTATAAAATAATTTTTAAGTGCAAGTAGAGTTATTTTTAAAGGTGTCAATAGTTTATTTTAAGGGGTGTTATTTCAAAAATATACTACCCCATAAATGGTTTTAATTTTATTAAGTTTGCAATGTCTTCTCTTAGCAATTTCGTTGGATTTTGGGGTTTTCATCTGTCCAGCATGATTGTATGTCAATGGAATCTTAGGAGTAAAGACAAAAAATTGAATCGAAGGAATTTTTTTTTTTAAAAGATCACAGAAGACGGGCGGTAGACTTGTGAAGGAAGAAGTTTCACATTTGGGATAAGGCTTAATACACAAAAAAGGTGCTTAATTTATATTTATTTTTGGTTTGGTGCCTGATATTTTTTTTAGTCCACTTTGGTATCTAACGTTTTATTTCGTAACTCAAATTAAAATCTTTCGTCAACAGCCATTAAAAATTTTCGTTAACCAATAAAAATGCGACACGTGGCATATTCTGGATATTTTTTATTTTTATTTTTCTAAAAATCAGAAAAATCTTTAAATTTATAAAAAAACCTAAAATTTTTAATTTCTCTAAAACCCCTAAATCCGAACCCTAGAACCCTAAATCCATCCCCTCTCATCACCGATTCAACCACCACCGGTCACCTTTGCCTTCTTCGGTCCCCACGACCGAAAGCCCTATGATTCTGTCGTCGAAAACTGGTGAATGAACCGTCGATTGCTCCGTCGACGAACATCCAAAAATGAAGAAAAAAGAAACCGTTGAACTTCGAATCGACAACTAGAGTGTGAGGGATGTTGAACGGTGAGGTGCCCGATGCTTCAGTGATGAATGGTGAACCGCCGGCGTGTGGGGGATGTCGGGCGGTGAGGGAGATGTGATTTGAGAGTTTGTTTGAAAGAAATTAAAACTTTATATTGTTTTTAAGAAGTATATAATTTTTAAGTAATTTAAAAATTAAATAAATATATAAAATAGGTCAGTGTCACGTTATAATTGGTCGGCCGTTGACGAAAAAATCCAATCTAAATTACGAAACGAAACGTTAGACACCAAAATAAACAAAAAAATATTAAACATTAAACTGGAAAAAAATATAGATTAACTATCCTTTTAACTATTAAACCTTTGAAATAATCATAATGAATATGTTGGAGATTTCTTGATGTCTTATCCCGTTAAATGCTCCCCCACATCCCCCGCCCCAGTTTTATGACAATACTTACATTGTGAGCTTTGGCGGCGTTACAAAGAGACAGGTAAAAGAGATTAACTTTGATTGATTCTCTTTGTTTAATCTGTTCTTATTTCTTTGGATAGAAATAAACTGTGGATAGAAATCCTCTTATTTCTTTTCGGTATTTTTATTTATGCTTCATATTAAAAATTAAGTTTACGATTTAGGGTTTAAGGGTAGAGTTTATGATTAGAGTTTAGGAAATTTGAGGTAAAGTATATTTTTTAGGTATAGGATTTAGGATTTAGGGTTAAAGCTTAGAATTTAATTTTTTAGTATTTTTTGTGTTGGGGCATAAAAAGAGGCACCAAAAAAGTAGAAGATTTTTATCCGTAAACTGTAGGCCTTTTTTAGCTATAAAAAGTTTTTTGTCTTTGAATCATTTTACCTTATATATATATATGACACCTTCTAAAATAAATTAAAAACAATGTAAAAAAGAAATTTATGTAAGAATTATTTTTACAATAATTTATTTAAAAGTTAAGGATACATATAAAATGATAAATTGATAAAGTAACTTTAATAAGTTAGATTACAATAAGTTGATGCTATGATCAAAGAAGGTTGTAAAGAGATTTAAATCAGTCAACAAAGCTAAATAAGTATATGCTATTAGTGTAGTTTTAGAGTTAAAATATGTTGGAATTTAATGTTAAACAATTAAGTGTTAAGATTCACTAATTGACCAAGCTTGAGGTGGAGATGACAAAATATAGAAGAATATGCACACCAAGCCATTTTTGGAATGAAGACTAGGATTTCTGAGGGTAATAGTTGTCATTTTTTCAACCAAGCTTTTTCACCTCAACTTCCAGAAAAACTAGCTTTTTCGTTTGAGCCATAACTCACTTTTCAAACGATTTTATCATTCAAAAGTTGAAGGCATAATAGATTTTTGCCCTTCAAATGTTTAATCCTAACGTTGTTTGTAATGACCTGGATTTTCGAGTCAATGATTAGACATTGACCCGGGTTATGGACCTTAATGTTGGATGGAGTAATTGGACCTTTTGGGCCAAGTTTGGGTCTTGTTGAATGAGTTTTGAGTCTTGTGGGTTTGTAAAGTGACAGTTTTGTAAATGAGAGGAAGTTGGGGGTTTTATGATGTGATTAAACCCTTTTTAATTTAAATTGGATGATCTCCCCTTATTTGGTTGGTTTTTCACGTGGGTGAGTAAAAGGGGAGACAAGAAAGCCTTTTGGGAGATCACTCTTTTCCCTTCTTTTCTCCTACACCATTTTATATTTCTCCAAGCTTGGATTTCTATACCAAAGCTCAAATCTTTACTTACGAAGAGTTGATTTCGAGATTTGTGAGTGAAGGAGAAATTGATCACCATTCCAAGAGCTTATTTAAAGTGGTTTTCTCTTTTTTAAGAATAAGACAAAGGTGTTGGGGTTATTCAAGTTGGAGCCAAAGAGAAGAAGTTGGTGTTTTTGAGTATTTGACACAAATCCAGGTTAGTTGCAAAAAAAAGTCAGTACATTTATGACTCCCTTGATTTTTTAATATCCTAAAGTAATTGTCTTGCTTGATTTTATGGTTGAAGATTGCTAGTTGGGTGTTTTAGTAGCTTAAAGCCCATTAATGGTGAATTTTAGTTTAGTTGTTAATAGGGTGTAAAAAGGGTAACAAACCACTCTAATTAACTCTTATAAGATGTAGAATTAATTTAAGGGGTTAATGGTTACATTTTGGGGGCTTGGGAAGTGATTTCTAGAGCCTTGGAAGCCATTTTGGGCTTTAGTATCGGTACACAAGAAGCCCGTATCAATACGCCGTGTTATATATGATGAACACATGCGAGTTTTAAAGGGGGTATCAATACGCCTAATGAGGGTATCGATACCCATTGTTCCATTGAATTTCCAATATCTTAAAATGGTATCAGTACGCTTTGAGTCATACCGATACATAGAGTGTATCGGTGTGTGGGCTTTGTTTATCGGTACGGGGTCAACAGTTAACCCCTTCATGAGAAGCTGAGTATCGGTCACATGGGGTGGGTATCGGTACCCAGATAGGCGTATTGATACTCGATGTTGGGTATCGGTACCCACTGGGCAATCTGCCCAAAAAAATACATTTTGAGTTCAGGGGGGCTTAATTCGAAGACTAAGGCCTAATGGGCTTTTAATGTGATAAAATAAATAATAAAACTGAGAAACTGGGTTTTAATCCTCACATATGAGAGTAACGTGTAATAACTTGGTAAATGATGACTCGACATAACCGTGATGGTTAATGTCATACCTTGGGCCATTATTGATGGCTTGGCTTGGTGCCACTTACCTCTTGGTGAGGTCTACGAATGCTCGGGGGGTATTTATTATCTTATGATTATGGAAAAAGAATCTGGATGTCCTAGAGTCAGTATTATAGTACTTATACAAGGGGATGTGTACTTTGGGCTGAATGATATGGGTATGGTTAGAAACCTATCTGTGGCTATGGTGATCTGGATAAGGTAATTAACTCGATAGGCTACGTGAACTCGAGTAACCTAGTTGGATGAGTGACCTCAGGTAAAGACTACTTGTGGCTAATGTGATCCAAGTATGTCTAGGACGTATCCGTTGCTATAGTGATCCAGATAGGTTTCATTAACTCGACGACTGTGTGAGCACGGGTAACTCGACAGCTTTGTGAGAACGGGTATGGCATGTATGTTGATGATTTATAAATGTATTTATGTATGTTGTGTGGTTTCTATAGATTGATAACTTATGCACCATATGGCTGAGTAATCAGGGTATGGCATATATTAACTCGATGGGCTCGTGAGCTCGAGTATCTCGATGGGCTATGTGACCTCGAGTATGGCAAAGCATGTGGAACTTGCATGACTTCTTTTGAACTTGTTGATGCCTTGAGATAGGTGATCTAAGAACTCTAGCTAGTGTAGGCTAGATGATATCTCATAGATAGTGAAAGCCTTATCTATGCTCTCTTGACTATATTTATCTTACATGCTTATTTTATGATAATCATGAATTATGGTAGAGTAGAAATGTACCACTAAGCTTTGTTACCTTAGCATGTGGATGTGTGGGTTTTTCGTCCGTAGATTGACATGTCATCTCTTGGAAGAGGCACATCGAGGAAGATTTCCTTGCACCGTGTTCTCTTCAGAGTACATTAGTTGTTATTTTAGTTTGGGCTAATGTATTCATAGGACATTACCACTATTGAGTCTGTAACTCTAATTGAAATATTATTTTGGTTTACGGTGTCTTAAACTTGAAGCTCATGTTTTGTAAACTTATTTAAATGCTTATTTACTTTAATGGATTTATGGATGTTTAATGCTTTTAAATGGTGGCTAAACTTATGGTTTTAAATTTAGAATTTGATGGGTCGGTTTTTGGGTAACCTGAATATAATACTTCAGATCCGGATCCAAATCGAGTTGTTACAATAATGGTATTAGAGCTTAGGTTTAGTAGGTTCTAGGAAACCTTGGGGTGGTTTAGAGGTCGTGGTAAGGTGTCTAGTGAATACAAGTCCCTAAAGTTAAGTTGTACTCTTCCAAGACAGGGAATCTTGATGATGCTACCTTGTTTCCTTGTGCTTTCAGAAAAAGCTTGATGGCAAGTGATGCCAAACGCAACCATGAAAGTTGTGAAGAGAGCCATGTCTCTCAAGAGGAAGACTTCGGTAAGGAGTTTGTCCCAGATGTTGGGGACACAAGCCTTTCAGAGGTCCCAAAAGTGGAGGGGCGATCCACCACCATGATCTTACCTCTACTCTCTTGCAAGTGGTGCAAGCTATCTATGTAAAACCCTAACCCGACTTAAGAGTAAACTAAATTAGGAAGTGTTTCAAAACAAACAAGGAATAACTTAACACATGTAATTCCTGATTTCGAAACACCAAGAGTAATACAAAGACAATATTAAACTTCAAATTACTCAAATTTGGTAACAACTTTAAATCTTAACTCAAGATACCTTATAAAGGTACAAGAACACAACTTACTCATCAAGCATTGGATTAAGATCTTTCATTTTATAAGCATTCGACATCTTTTACCTCTTAAATACATTCATCCATTTATTAACAAAGGTGAGTTTAACTTCGATTTAAAACATCTAAAGCTCATATTAAAATAGGCCAACTAGATTAAACCAATTCATTCATTAGTGAGACATCTTATAACCCTTAGCTTATTAAAGCATCTTTGTTAACCCATACCATTTTGATCGAACTATGTATATAGGTGTCCTACCATTCATTCATGATCTTACTTCATTTGAACATTACAATTATAATAACTTAGTCAACAAGTAGGCATTCAAATATAATTCTAGCTTAGCTTAGCTATCAAATGACTCTTCAATTACCGTATTAAACTAAACTAAGCCAACAAGCAACCAAAAAGCATAATAGGCCATCACAAATATTGATAACCACTTAAGAGACTTATCCAATTTCTCATTCAATAATTAACTAAATGCATTATGCATAACCAATGATCATGTGCCACCATCTAGGATTGCTTTAAGGAAATACAAGACATGCAATCTTTCATGTTTGTCCAAAAAATAACATAGTTAACCATTAATAAGTATGATTACTTAGTGAGGTAGTTTAAAGCAACTAAATCATGGAACAATAATCCATCCTTTCACTTACATCTATTAATCATGTACATATAATTCTAAGCTTGGACAATAAATTAACCATTCCGGACAAGACCTCCAATCAAGTATTACAATACATAGATGATTCCAAAGGCATGTTCATATATACATATAGTTTATATAGCATAACTATTTACCCAATTAGATACTCCAAGGAGTTACTTGCTATAAATCATTATGTTTATTATTTAACTTATAAACTTTCGTGGTTTCTTTTATCATAGCCTTGTGATTCAAGCAACCTATTTCACTTGTATATCTTTTGTTTAAAACATACATAGTACCATTAATCCATAGGCATACATTTATATATATATATATATAAAAACAGTCCAAAATGTACTTGTTTATATAAGTATACGTATCCAAAGGATTCCTTAAATCATGTATATACTAATATAGGTTCAAAACAGTCCAATAAATACTTGTATTCATTCAAAGCAGTCCTTAAATCATGAGTATACATATATATGTTCAAAACAGTCCAAGACATGGTTGGATTTAGTCAAAATAGTCTTAAATCATGAGTATACATATATATGTTTAAATCAGTCCAAGACATAGTCAGATTCATTCAAAACAGTCCTTGAATCTTAAGTATACATATATATATATGTTCAAAATAGTCCAAGACATAATTGGCTTCATTCAAAACAGTCCTTAAATCATGAGCATACATATATATGTTCAAAACAGTCCAAGACATAGTTGGGTTTATTCAAAAAAGTCCTCAAATCTTGAGTATACATATATATGTTCAAAACAGTCCAAGACATAGTTGGATTCATTCAAAACAGTCCTCAAATCTTGAATATACATATATATGTTCAAAACAATCCAAGACATAGTTGGATTCATTCAAAAAATCCTTAAATCTTGAGTATACATATATATGTTCAAAACAGTCCAAGACCTAGTTGGATTCATTCAAAACAGTCCTTAAATCTTGAGTATTCATATATATGTTCAAATCAGTCCAAGACATAGTTGGATTCATTCAAAACAGTTCTTAAATCTTAAGTATACATATATATGTTCAAAATAGTCCAAGACATAGTTGGATTCATTCAAAACAGTCATTAAATCTTAAGTATACATATATATGTTCAAAACAGTTCAAGACAGAGTCGGATTCATTCAAAACATTCCTTAAATCTTGAGTATTCATATATATGTTCAAATCACTCCAAGACATAGTGGGATTCATTCAAAACAATCCTTAAATCTTAAGTATAAATATATATGTTCAAAACAGTCCTTAAATCTTAAGTATACATATATATGTTCAAAATAGTCCAAGACATAGTTGGATTCATTCAAAATAGTCCAAAATTCATGCATGACTATTCACAATAAAATCAAAAGGAATCTACCTGATTTTTAATTCACATTTAAGCAACAAGTTATCATTCATGTTATTCTATCTTAGCCCTTATCTATACGAAAATAATACAAGTTTTGAATAAGCAAGTGTTGTTTGTTAATCAAGCAAGGTATGGTTTATTAATTAAACATATTAATTTGTAAGTTATAGGTATATACTTGGTATGGTAGCTTAAAGTAATCAATATGCAAAAATGAATCAACCAAACCAATCATCCAAGAATACATCATAACCATGCAAGGCTCTAATTTGAAATAAACTAGTCATTTGACTAATGACATTCGAACAAGACATGTCATTTCATACTCTAAATTATAAAAGGATCATATAAATGGTCATTATCTATCAAGCGAGATATTATACATAGCATTTCATAAATATATTTTACTTTGGTCATTTCTTATTAATAAAGTTATCAACATAACATATTATGAACATGTTACTAATCATGTAAGCTTATAAACATAACATATCAAAAGCATATATTTCTTGTCTTATATGTTACCAAGATAATTAATCGGTTGGGTTTGCAACTTTCATTGTTTTGTTTTTAACATAGCTTTGAGAATCAAGTAACAACCTAGGTACACGAATGCCCAACCAACTGTCGCCAAATAAAGTGGTACTCGCAGTACCGGTCAATCCCTTATACTGTCGCCAAGTGACCACAACACTTCCCTCCTATTGTCGCCAAATAAAGACCGTAGTCTACCCTAAACACGAGCTCTATGGACTCTATCGCATGCCAACTATACCTATGACTGACTCGAAACCAAGGGTTTCTCATAATTTTATCTTGCCAGAATCAAGGTTGGGCTTAACTCCTTATTCATAATATCATGAACTTGTCATATTCTTATCAAGAATGAACATTGCTCCATATTCTTACTATCATGCCATCAAGGCTTTAATCTTATTCTTATCATATTAGAGATAAACTGAGCAAAGCTCCTTATTTAGACCATTGAATGAGCATAACATATTACAATCTCAACAAGCACACACAAGGTTTATTAAAAGTTCTCAATTTACCATTCATTTCTTATTCGAATGATAGCATTGCAAGATTTCTCATTCAACACACATAGATCTAACTATAAGAATCTCATTGAATCAAACATTTCATAGCAAAACACATCCAATAATTAGGTACTCACCTAGGATCCAAGCTTGCTTATGCTCATCATAATTTAGAACAAAATAATGTAATTAAATTGACAAGAAATGCTCGGGAAGGTTTTAGCCTATCCCAAGACTTTAAACTACACTCACTGGTTAATCCAAGCTAGTTCCATCCTTGAATCATGATCCCTTTTTGTCTATCCAAATTTGATCCACTTTAATCCTTAGTTCTTTAATTCCCACTTGGCCTAAATGCAACAAGGAGTATAATCATGCATTATAATAATTCTTAACAACCATTCACATATGGATTACATTAATTTCACACAAATCAATCCATTATTCTTCATATCGATCCAAAACAGTCCCAATTGTCTACAGTTTAACATATATACATCACAAAACAGTCCACCAACATATATATCAAAGCAATACAGTCCCTAACATACATATTTTCTTATATATACTAACAAAGTAGGGCACTTACTTTTATATCAATGCAAAACAGTCCCAAATGTGTTCTTATACTTTCAAATTAGTCCCCTACTCTTGCATAAACATTTTTATATCTCAAAACAGTCCTAATTCACATATATACTTATACATATACATATTCAAACAGTCTATCATGTGTCATAGGTACAAAAAACATTCCTAATCATACATATTTTCATAACTATGCACCAAAATAGTCCATATATAACCTTGAGGACCCCTTATACTTGCAAGACATCCCCTCCCTTTATTTTTATCAATTAAAAATAGTTTATTAAGTTTTCATATGTGCACAAAACAGAGAATTTACACATATGCGCATATTTATATATTTGAACAACCCATCAAGTTTGTATACACATCTAAATGAAACCACCCATCAATCGAGCATTATATTTTCACCATTATAAATATTTTACTAACATGAATTGGCCTACAACAGCCCTAATAGCACATGGTTCGAATAATTCTTAACTCAATTCTTTTAACAAAATTTGAGTTCTAAACCAACAACATGTCTTTCAACACTAAATTTGCAAATTTTCAAAGGTATAGGGATTTAAGCACACACATGTATATACATATATCATTCGATCAAAGCAATAAGTTCATAAACATAAGCTTAATTTTCCATTGATTCAAACAGAAACATAATCCATGGAAAAGTTGAAATTAAGTCCTAAGACAACTCTAAATTAAGAGATAAAATGATGCTTACATCTTCTCTTTTTTACTCAAAAGAGAATTCAAAAAGCCTTCAACAAACAAACTTAAATCCTCAAGCTTTCTATGGCAATTTACTCTCTCACTCCCACTCTCCAATGGCTTTGGCAAAATGGGAGGAAGAAGGAGATGATAACCAAATTTTTGGTTATCATCCACCTAAGCTAAAACCCCATTTCCTTTTCCTTTCCCCATTTGTTTTATCCATATATGACACATGTATGAGTCCTTAACTTCTTTGGAGATTTACATACAATTCTTTAATCAAACAAAACCCTCAATTTGATCCTTTCAAAAATAATTATGATATTATACAAACATCATAATTTGGTCCTTAACTCATTCACATTAGATTAAATATATCCTTAATCTAATTGAGACACAATTAAAGTTGTAACAAACTTCTAGGCTATTTTTTGGGATGTTATAATCTTGAGGAAATCTGAGATGCCTCATAAGACCCCTGTTGAGAGGCTTCACCATTTTGGGCCAAAAGATTTTGAAGGTTTGGATGAGGATGACCCAATCAAGGCTGACCAGTGGTTAAAAGGCACTTAGAGGATTCTAAGATAGGTGAGAGAGAGCCCAAAGGATGACCTTGATTGCATTGTCTCCCTTCTTAAGGGTAATGCACATAAGTGGTAGGAGACTATTGAGTTGGGACTACAACCTGCACACCCTACATGGGACATCTTCTTGGATGAGTTCAGGAAGAAGTACATTAGTGAGGTTCACATGGATGAGATAAGATATCAGTTATTACATTTAGTTCAAGGGGACCGAACAGTGTTTGAGTATGAGCAAGATTTTCTATGGTTGAGTCATTATGCCCCAAAGTTAGTTTCCACCGAGGATTTGAGGTGTAAAAGGTTCAGACATGGGTTAAAGGTTTATCTTCAAATACACATGATAGCTGGTCCACTTGGGATATTCTCTAAACTAGCCAATTGTGCGAAGACACTTTAACGACTTCAAGTTTCAGCATTGAGTCAAGTTGAGGACACTAAAGGCTTTGTAGTGGGGACACAAGATTTCATAAGTCCTTTACCGGCTCCATCTAAGAGTTTTCATGATCCGAGTAGTTCGAAGATAGTTACTTCAAATCAGTTACCGAGGGTTCGTAGGGATTCTTTGAAGCCTGCTTCTGTGGGGAGTACTAATGGTTCAACTAGAGTGTCACTTCCACTAGCTTGGAGCATTGTGGTCGACATCATCTTGGGATGTACTTCTTGCTCTAGAAGGTTTGCTATAGGTGTCGGGCACTAGGTCATATGGCGAAGAACTACCTAGTTATGGATGATGGTATACGTGTTCAGTCTCAGAGGTTAACTTCTTCTTGGCATGGTTAGAGTTTCGTTAGAGGTAGTGCTAGAGCATCATCTGGGTATCAGGATAGACGTCCTGTGAGATCCACCGTCAAAGTTGACGATCAAGATTTTGCTAGACAGTCTGCCGTTCAGGCCAGGGAGGACAACTTTGCCACCGATGATATGTCAGGTACCTATGTTCCATTTTGGTTTTCAGTTGTTGCATTGATGGAAATTTGATCTCCGTTTATAATGGTTTTGGTTCTTGTTGGATAAGTGTTGTGTTAAGATCTATAGGTTGATGTTGGTTTGTTTAGCTTGTCAATTTTGTAAGTTCTTACAGATGATATGTTTACCGTGGCTGGTAAGTGGGGATTGAGAGTATCAGTCTCTGTAGACTTGTTAGATTTACTCTCTCTCCCTAGTTGGTAGATGTTACTCTTGGTGTAGGTTTTTCGTGTAATTTTGATATATGATTTGGTTTTCAAGCGAGAGTCTCAAAGTTTTGGGGTTCGAGATAAACCAAGTTATTGGTAGTGGACGCGATGAACCATTGTCCTCTAGCACGAAAGCTGTATTCTTATGACGTTTGTCCAAGAGGGTATTGTAGGTTGCAAGAAAATCTTAGCCCACACTGGATACGAGAGTTGATAGTCCAAAACATTAAAGTCACAGATGTTTTTGAGAGTGTTGGAGTGTTTTTTGGAGAAGGAGCAGGCTTACTTTCGATCGTGGATTAGAACCCACAATAGAGGTAATGTCGAGTTTGGTGTTGGTGTTCATCAACTTGTTGTATGGCACCGAACAAACTTCTTGAGTGGGAACTCATTTATGAAAATGAGGTGTTGTCGCCAAATGGTTTACCTCGGGACATGCCTATGTTGGTATAGCAAAGAGTGGTGGTGTTAGAGGATGTGAGTAGAGGTATTACGGTGAAGGACCGTTACCGTTTCCCCAGGGTTCTCAATCTTGAAATTGGTTGAAGAGTTTTGAGGCTTTCGTATGATCGTTTAGGATTTGAGTATCAAAAGTCAAAGGTTAAAGAGGGGTCGGGTTAAAAGATTTGGATTTTTTTTGTGATGAGTGGACCATAAGGGCAAGTTGTGAAGTGGTTTGGACTCATGAGTATGTTGTTCTAATCTTGAGTTTGATGATTTGAGTGGTTTCTCTATCGAGTTTTTGAGATGGATTGTCTACATATATGGTAAAACAGTGAAAATTTTATTAGAGTTGCACAGCGAAAGTATGGTTTAACGGCTATGGTTATGTGGAAATGGGATTCTTGTGTTGCAACAGATCTAGTTGGAAGAACCGTTGGAAAATCCTTGAAGGCTTGTTAGAGTTTCAGTACAATTGTTCGTTGGAATTAAGTGGTTGGGTTGAACAAACTATTCGAAGAGTCCGTAAGCAGTAACAATTATCTTTTGGAATCAAGTGGCTCGATTAGTGAAACTGCATGATCATGAGTAGCTTACGTTCGAGTTGTGCAAGATTCTAGTTAGGTGAAGTGCTAAGTCTCGTATTGGCTAGCCAAGTCAGAAAAAAGGTTGTTAATTCAAGATAGATTGATGGTAAAGTTCAGTTGTCAGAGTTTCGCATGCTTTGAAATGTTTGATCATGGTTTCGATGATAAACAAAGAAATGTTCCTAGTTGTATACCTTCGTGGAGGTTTCATGTTCTGAACACATATGAGGGTTAACTTTAAGAGTTTTGAATCGTGGATGATGATCGAAAGGTTGGTTAACCAAGATGAACCTCATCTGAAGTGATTTCTTGAGTTGATGTTTAGACAAGATCGTTTGAGATTAGCATATGTTGTTTTGCTTTAGAGTTTGATGTAAGTGTTGTTCTATGGCTGAAAATGAATTTTTGGGGATTCGTCAGATAGGTGTTGAGGAGTTCAGTGTTATGAGTTTTGGCTAAGAAAGTTTTGAGGAAGAATCTTCAATTTGAGGTGAGTTTTTGTGAATTGTGTTTTGGTTGGATCCGAGATGGTTACATCTCCCCATTCGTTTAAATTTTAGGGACAAAATTTCTTTTTTAGGAGGAGAGAGTTGTAACGACCCAGATTTCGGAGTCAATGATTAGACGTTGACCCAGGTTATGGACCTTAATGTTTTTTGGAGTAATTGGACCTTTTGGGCCAAGTTTGGGCCTTGTTGGATGAGTTTTAAGCCTTGTGGGTTTGTAAAGTGATCGTTCTATAAATGAGAGGAAGTTATGGTGTAATATACCAAAATTAGCTTAGAAGTATGCTATTAATTCGATAGGTAATTTAATTGTTCAAATGTGACACTTGATTGATCAATTAAGTGTAATAAGATTAAATTGAAGTACGGAAGAAATGGATAACCATTTTAGAAATGAGCTTAACCGAATTTTAAGAATTCTGTAGAGTTGCATGCTAAATAGTTATTAATCCAATGACTTGTACACATGTAAGACCTTGGTGTGGGCAATTGTGGAGGGGGGTTTTCAGCATCATCTCATCATCTCCTTCCTCCCAAAGCTGACCCACCTATGTTTAGAGAGAGAGAAAGCTAGTTTGAGATTGAAAAGCTTCATGTTGAGTTTGTAACTTTGGGATAAATTAATAATCTTATTCGAATAGTTGGTGGTTGAGGGTAATAACCTTCATTTTCTTCATTAGAATTGAATGCTAATTTGAAAACGTAAGTAATGTATCCTTATGTACTTGAGTTGTTAGATTGTCGAGGAGATAAACTTGAGTTATGCATATTTTTTTAAGACTAAACGAATTGTGTATACTTGAATCTCTATTTTGTGATGTAAAATTCTTAGGGAATTTAGCTAGAAACTGTTTCAAAATCCCTTAAGAATTGATTGTAAATTTTCATGAAACATGCGTGTAGCTTGTTAGAATGTTTTTATCATCTCTTGTGAATTTTGAATACGTTTTCATGGTGAAACTCTTGGCCCATTCGAATGATATACCTACTAAAATCGCCATGCTATGTGATTTTTGAAACATAGTTATGATGTTAAGCATGCTTGATAATGTAATTCATGGTTAATAATGTGGTCTGATTTTGGTCGATAGAAAGTAATAAAGCTGGCCATGAGTATGTCCGGTTGTGAAATGATTTAAGGGTTGTTTTTGGATAAATTGAACTGCTTGTAAACAAGTTTTGGGGATTGTTTTTATAGCTTAATTAAGGGACTGTTTTGAGTAATTAAAACAAGGGATTGTTCTATAAATATATAGGGACTGCTTTAGCAATAATTGTGGATTGTTTTGTAAGCTTAACTTAGGGACTATTTTGCAATCAAAATGGGACAAATTTTGTATCAAATTGGACTATTTTATAAACTTGATAAAGAGGGATATTTGTAAATGAAATAAAGACTATTCCGGGACTATTTTAGTATATGAAAATGTATGACTTTGATTGAAAGAATGTGATGTTATACATGAAGAAAAGTGTGAAGTACAATAAAGCTTATGTATATAGTTTTATATGACATTGTATAAATGGAATGAACTTTGATACATGTTGTATTGTTGTGTCTAGATCAAGAGGTAATTAAGGAAGCAAAATCTAAGGCCGATAAAGCTGTAGAAAAGCAAGCTGGAATAGTGATTCGAGATCAAACATAGATGGATTACTTGTGAGTGTAGTTTAGTCTCGGGATGGGGTTGCAACCTTCCTGAGCATTCTTAATTGTTCTAATTTATATTGCTTTATCATTAAGCTAAGCTATGCATATATATAAGCTTGGATTTGAGGTAAGTGCCTAAATGCTAGGTATTCTATGGAATGCAATGCTTAAATTGGTTTTATGCTCATATTGAGACCTCATGCTTGACAAGTGACCTTTTCTATTCAAATATTTGATTAAGATATATGTTAGAATTGAGAATCAAACATGAGTTGTATATGTGCTTGATATGATAAACAATAAGCCATGACATTTGATATTCTGATTGTGAAGCTATGCACAATTCTGATTCTGATATGATATGATTAAATTAAAGTATTGGTTTCGAGTCAGTCATAGGTATAGTTGGGATGTCATAGAATCTATAGAGCTCGTGTTTTGGTGTGGACTACGGTCCTTATGAGGCAAAAGTAGGAGAGATGTGTTTGGTCACTCGGCAACAGTATGAGGGATTGACCGGTACCTTGAGTACCTTAATTTTTTGCGACAGTTGGTTGGATATTTGTGTACCTAGGCTACTTGATTACCAAGGTTATGAAAACTCAAAATAACGTATTAACAAGTTAGTTAACAAACAATTTGGTTACGTATATGATAAGTAAGACTTGCCTACTTAATATTTGTACTTCTTGTTTAATAAAGGATGTTATGACCGAATGATATGGTAAAATTACTTGTTATCTAGTCAAGTATTAAAATCTTGTATGACCTGCTTGATCTTGATTCAAAAGGATAATTGTGCATAATATAGATTGTTCAATTTATGTTTTTAGTTACTTTAAGATACCGCACTAAGTGTATACTTACTTTATCCTTTCACTGCATTATAGGGTAAAGTTCTAACTTGGTTTTCCTTTGAGCTCAAACCAGATCACAAGCAATAAAAGTATGTTTTGTAGCCTTTGGTTTAAGAACTCCTAGTTAGGTGGTTGTTACCTCTCTAAAAGCAATATTTTTAATGCCAAGTTTACATTACTCTTGCTTGTTTTTAGGTACATTTAGTTGCATTAGGTTGTTAGAATCATGCATTTGCATAAGAAGTTTAATATTTTGTCTATTCCAATGTGAAGGGTTGTTTTGTAGCTATTTTGCAGGTTTGGCATAGGATTAGGCACAGGAAAGTAACACAGTTAGGATTGCCAAGGAGAATGCTAAGTGTTGTTAGCACAAAAGGACCAGATAGTGCCAAGCACTTGCCCGAAAAAATAGGACATGATCATCCTCCTAAAAGATCGCAAATGGATCAACCTCTGAGAAAATAGCGGATAAGGTGATGCCAAGTTGTGTTGGCAAAGACATGCCAAGGCAACGTCGGCATGATTACGTCAGCCCTAGCTTGATAAGCTATCACACCGATCAGATAAGACTCTATCTCTCTTGGAGCATTTGAAATTCAAATGAAGAAGGTATCATATTCCCTTCCCTTGCACGCTTATATAAACACCAATCGATCAAGCATTTAAGAGGAGAGGGCACAATCACACGAGAGGAGATCATGAAGGGCATGGAGTGATTGGAGTAAGGTGTTGGAGTACTCAACGAGTGACAGTAGGCTGCACCGAGGAAGGGTGGCTCAACCACTTGGCTGAGAGCCTGGATTTGAGGTATGCATCGAGAGACCCCTCTCGCCTATTCTCTTTGGTTCAAGTTTTATTTTTATTTTATAATGATGTATTTGAAAACGGTTATGGTTTTGTTGGTTAAATCCCTCACCATGAACTAGTTTCATAGTTGGTGGGGGATGTTTGGTTTAATCATTGTTTCGTGCCTTAGTTTTCTTTAATGACAATTCTGTTTTGGAAAATGTTTTTCTATTAGACATATTTCAACTTTTCCTAAGTACTCTACCAAGCGAAAGCTGGCATAGTTGGCCTATTGCTTCCCAATATCTTAACATACTTAGGGTGGCAACGATTAAGTTGTTGAATACTAGGGAGAGAAGCTTCAAGAAAGGTCATTCAAGTAGATGAACTTACTTCGGAAGTGATATCTACCCCCTAGGAGTATAGATTGGTTCTTAATCAACTTGGCTCATTTAAAAACATTCACTATAGAGATATAGGAGTTTCTACATAATCGGTTTAGGGCAATGCCCATCGAGAGAGACATTGCTAATGTTGAATCTGCTCGGCAAACAATGCCAAGACAGTTTGCCAACAAAGGCTGGCATGAAAACATTAAGCCCAGGCATTCCCTGCCAACACTCATCATTCACTAAGAAGACCTTCCTTGCCAACATTTTGCTTCATTTTTATATATTTTCTTTTTAAGTATTCCCGAAACAAACTTTCAAAACAAACATATTTTCTTCCAAGGCAAGTAACAATCAAAAAATCAAATTCCAAGTCAATCTTTGTGGGATAAATACTCAGCTTAATTGTTGTATTACTTGCAAACCATGTATACTTATACGCAAAAGACTCTTAGCACTGTTTTACTAATACATAAATTTTGCCCCTTTTGCCAGCATTCACTTTACACAACTTCTACAGAGTCTACAAGTTTTTGGAGCCGTTGCTGGGGATTGCAACGGATTTTATTGTTTTAAATTTTTACTTGCTTTCTTTTAGTTTTCACTTTGTTTTTGTTTTCATCGGTGTATGACCAGAAAGCACCCTGTGGTGGACGATTGGCCATACGATCTGGAAATTGAGAGAACCTTGTGGAGGTTAAAGAAAAGATACCGAGAAATGAATCACAGTAATCAAAGGAATGGTGCGGTGAACGATGATGGAGATCCACCAAATAATAATGCACCACCATCTCTTAATGTCCTAATTGTCAATATGGAGGAAGAGAAGCCAGTTCGAGAACATTCAGCACCTGACATTGCAAATCTAATGCTAGGAATTGTTGTCACAAATGTAAATGAACCAAATTTTGAACTTAAGCTGGTAATGATTCAAACTCTTTTGAATATAGGCCAATTTGATGGAGCACTTACTGGAGATCCGATGCAACATCTAAAGCAGTTCATGGAGATTTTCCAATTATTTCAACAAATTGGAGTATCTAGAGACACGGTAAAGTTAAGGTTATTCCCCTTTTCATTGCGAGATAGAGCCAAGGCTTGGTTCAATTCCTTACCAACTGGCTCAATCACCTCATGGTGAGACCTATGCCAGAAGTTTCTAACATGTTTTCAACAACCAACACTCATTGCCAAGCTGCATGGTGAGATCATTACATTTTGGCGGGCTGAGGATGAGACCCTACATGATGCTTGGGAAAAACTTAAGGATTTATTGAGAAGGTGTCCTATACATGGATTCCTGAATTGGACCCAAATACAAACCTTCTACAATGGATTGAATGCACAAACAAAGACTGTTGTTGATGCTTCAGCAGCCGGTTCATTACTTGACAAAAATTACACAGAGGTTGTTGGCATTCTTGAGAGGATTTCAATTAATGACTTTGAATATCATGTTGCCAGGCTTGGGACCGATCCAAAGTCAGTGGAAAATTGAAGGTTGATGAGCTAACGTCCATCCATGCCGAGATTTCCAACCTCACCAGCATGGTGAGAAATTTGCAAAAGAACAAAGAGTCCTAAGAAGTTAAAGCATTAGAGCCATTTTGTACCATCTACGGAGAAAACCACCATGTGGATGAATGCCCTACTAACCCTGAGTCGATAAATTTCATTGGCAATTCTGGTTGTTATTATAATACTAAATCCAATACTTACAATGTAAGTTGGAGACAACACCCTAACTTAGCTTGAGGAAATCAAGGGGGCAACCAATTTAACACCCAGTGCCAGACTGCCCAAAGGCAGAATAACAATGCCATGCTAGCATTCAATTAGAATTCCATGCCATAGAATGCCCAGAACAATTTCCAGCAAGGGCAAAGACTTAATCAGGAAGGTACTCTAGCAGAATACATAGAGAGGAATAATGCCACAGTCTAGAGCTTGGGTAGATTGCTAATGCACTCAACAATCGACCTCAAGGAGCTTTGCCAAGTGACACTAAAGATGCTCGGCACAAAGACAATGAGCAATGCAAGGCCATAACCCTTCGAAGTCGTAAGCAGCGCGAGGCAGAGATGGATGCCAAGCAGCCAGTTAATTGCCAAAGTGAAAAGCCAGTGCCGATAGACAAGCCTAGAGAAGTAGAGAAGAAGGAAATTAAAATAGATAATGCTAGTGCTAAGGCCAGTACCAGTGCCAGAACCGATGCCAACAATAATGCCACACATGATGCCAACATTGATGACAAACAAACTGAGGCCAAACAACATATTGATGCCAAACTAGATGCCAGCACTGCCTCGACAAAGCTGGTAGTGCCAGCATATGTTTATCCACCACCACCATTTCCAGCAAGACTTCAAAAGCATAAACAGGACCAACAATTTAAGCGCTTCTTGGAAGTTCTTAAGCAATTGCAAATTAACATTCCATTGGTAGAAGCCCTTGAGCAAATGCCCAACTATGTAAAATTCATGAAGGACATTCTGTCCAAAAAGAGAAAGTTGAGATATTTTGAAACTGTTTCTCACTGAGGGATGCAGTGCCATAATCCTAAATTGATTGCCACCAAAGCTGAAAGATTCAAGAAGTTTCATTATTCCATGTACAATTGGAAACAAATTTATGGGCAAGGCATTGTGTGACTTAGGAGCCAACATCAATTTGATGCCATTCTCAGTTTTTATGAAGCTTGGCATTAAAGCAAGACCTACTATCGTGACACTCCAGCTGGCAGACCGATCCTATACGCATCCCAAGGGTAAGATTGAGGATGTGTTGGTGAATGTAGACAAATTTATCTTTCCAACTGATTTTATCATTTTGGATTATATTATTTTAGGTAGGCCATTCCTTGCCATGGTTAGGGCTCTTATTGATGTTCATAAAGGGGAACTAACGATGCGTATAAATGATCAGCATGTTACCTTTAATGTGTTTCAAGATTTGAAGTGTGCAGATGAACCTGAAGAATATCATGATGAGGAGATGATGGAGTCCATTTATATTGTGGACATGGCACAATTATGCCAGGATACAGAATTTGATGCCAGCATGTTCGATGGCATAGCTGAACTATTTGAGGATTCTGAGGAATCAGCCTTGGAGGCTGAAGATGTAAGATATTTTTAGCCACTATAGTTGGCTGGCAGAGAGATAAAAGAACCTAAACCAACAACTGAGGAACCACCTAAGTTGGAGCTTAAACCACTGCCAAATCACTTGAAGTATGCTTATTTAGGTAAACACTCAACCCTGCCAGTGATCATTTCCACTGATCTCACTAATGATCAGGAGGAAAGATTGCTGGAAATATTAAGAAATTATAAGCAAGCGTTGGGTTAGACCAAACCTTGGCAGATATCCGAGGTATTAGCCCAACCATTTGCATGCACAAAATCATTTTGGAGGAGTACCATGGCAGGACCATTGAAGGCCAACGAAGGCTAAACCCAAGCATGAAAGAGGTAGTTAAGAAAGAGATCATAAAATAGCTTGCTACCGAGATCATTTATCCCATTTCTGATAGCTCATGGGTTAGCTCGGTGCAATGCGTGCCAAAGAAAAGTGGCATGACTATGGTACAAAACAGTGAAGCTGAATTGATTCCCTCCAGGACCATCAACGGATGAAGAGTGTGCATGGATTATAGAAGGTTGAATAAAGCTACAAGGA
This sequence comes from Hibiscus mutabilis, assembly GCA_019671005.1. Classification (NCBI taxonomy): domain Eukaryota; kingdom Viridiplantae; phylum Streptophyta; class Magnoliopsida; order Malvales; family Malvaceae; genus Hibiscus; species Hibiscus mutabilis. The sequence continues at coordinate 20,419,533 of CM033745.1, forward strand.
ATGACCACTTCCCATTGCCTTTCATCGACTAGATGTTAGACAGATTGGCAGGTAAAGCTTTCTATTGTTTCTTAGATGGTTATTCGGGTTATAATCAGATTGCCATTGCCCTTGATGATTAAGAGAAGACCATATTCACGTGCCCTTATGGAACGTTTGCTTCTAGAATGATGCCATTCGGTCTTTGTAATGCGCCCGCGACATTTCAATGTTGCATGATGTCCATTTTCTCTGATATGATCGAGCACAACGTGGAAGTATTTATGGATGGTTTCTCAGTGTTTGGTATAACATTTGAGGAATGCATTCATAGTTTGGAGCAAGTCTTAAAAAGATACATTGAAACAAACCTAGTGTTGAATTGGGAGAAATGCCACTTCATGGTGAAGGAGGGCATTGTACTCGGCCATAAGGTGACTAACAGAGGACTAGAAGTGGATCAAGCCAAAGTGGAGGTAATCAAGAAATTGCGACCGCCGACAACGGTTAAAGGTTGTAGCGAAGTCCCTCTTTCGCTAAAAAAGTAGGTACATTAATAACATTAATATTAGTTATTAGTTATGTTTAATATGTTTTTGGATTTCATCTTATATTAGCCCAATAATAATAACATTAATATTAGTTATAACAATAATTAATAATAATAATACACATACGATAATACATACGTATGTACCTATGCAAACATTAATTAATATAACATACTAGCATACATACATATATAATCATACACATAATTAACATAACATCTACACACATTATCCATAAAAACAAATACGCTCGTACTAAATATAGATACATGCGTGACACACATACACCGTATTAGTTATTAATACGTATACATACATAGTTTATAATATACATGCACACACTACACACTTTACATATATTAATAACACTCATGCACATAATAAACATATAGCATAATATAATACAATGTATACATGCAACGCTAATATACTAATAATTAAACTAATATATATTTATAGACTGTATAAAAATGAGTGATTTCATTGCCCTCTTTTTGCTTGTTCTCGTGGAATGGGAACAAAGCAAAGATTCATAAGCACTCATTTTTATCCGACTTCCCTTTGTAGCTTTTGAAACACGTGTTTTTCTCGAACTCTCCGCTCTTTCTCGGCTGAATCTTCGGCTCGTAAGTCCTTCCTATATATAACTTCTTCCCCCTCCGATCTTGGAGCTACAGGCTCTTCCTATATAGAATCCTTCGCTCTGAAGCCTCAAGTTATGAGTCCCTCCTATGTAGAACTCTTCGCCTTCAACGCTGGTTATCTTGTTCTCGGGTTTTCACTTTAGAAAGTTTTTTTTTAGAGATGCCCTTCTGGGTTTTCACCCGGGAGATCTCTCTTGTTATCTTGCATGCTTTCCTTGAATAAGTAGGACGTACGCCATTGGTCATCCTATCCGGTTGTTTGAAGCTTTCTGCCTTCCCTATCAACAGTCGTTATGTAGGGAGCTAGAGGGCGAAGTTAACATCATTTTCTTTAATCACCTGCATTTTTAAGGTTAGATCACAGTAATGCTCAGAAATCTCTTGTTTTACCATAAGCCTATGTTAGCTTATTTGCCTGAAATTAACAAGAAGGCAAGGAATGGATGCTCAAAAACACGATTTTATTACGATTAAGGGCTTGGGATATCTTAAAAGAGGTATGACACACATGAGAAAGAAGAAAAATTAAGTATAAAATACAAGATCCCTCATTATCTTCTGTATGAATGATACATGATCCTCGTCAACCGGCGAGAATTTTTTGCCTAAAGCTCCTCTTCACGGTGTTCATGGGGATACCCTTCTTCTGGATATCCAACTTTTCAATTTACCCGAGCCGCCCTTTACGGGTTTTCAACTCGGTCCTCCTCATGCTTCAAGATGCCCTATTTCGGGTTTTCGCCTCGAGCTCTCCATTTTTGTTCTTTTTTTTTATTTTATTTCTTTTTTTTCTTCTTCTTTTTTTTTTTTTTTTTTCAAAGATAGTATTTCTTAACAAAGATCAGAATTTATAGGGTTTTTCAGCTCGCCTCCATCCATTTCATAGGATTAGGGCTCCTCCCGAGAAGGCCTTTTTACCACGCACGACCCTTCCCAAATGGGCATCCACTTTCCTCGAGAATCTTTCTGAATCGGGAAGATTTTCTTGAGCACCAGATCCCCTTTTTTGAATTCTCTTGGGCGCACCTTTTTGTTGTATGCCTGCATCATCCGCTTTTGGTACATCTGACCATGACAAATGGCCTTTAGTCTCTTTTCATCAATGAGATTTAGTTGGTCGAGTCCGCCTGCTGCACTATTCGGCTTCTTCCAATTTTACTTCATTTAAGACCCGGAGAGACGGGATCTCTACCTCGATGGGGAGTACTGCTTCGGTACCATACACCAAGGAGTAGGGTGTTGCCCCCGTTGATGTGCGAATGGACGTCCTATAGGCGAAAAGGGCAAACGGCAACTTCTCATGCCAATCCCTGTAGGTATCCGTCGTCTTTGCTATGATCTTCTTTATGTTCTTATTTGCTGCTTCCACGGCTCCATTCATTTTAGGATGATAGACTGTGGAATTATGGTGTGTTATCTTGAATTGAGTGCACACGTCCGTCATCATTTTGTTATTCAGATTGGAAGCGTTGTCGGTGATGACCCTTTCTGGCAATCCGTATCGACAAATAATCTCCTTCTTTAAGAACTTACATACTGTAGTCCTTGTGATGTTGGCGTAAGACGCTGCCTCTACCCATTTAGTGAAATAGTCTATGGCGACCAAAATGAAACGGTGTCCATTGGAAGCTTTCGGATGAATCTGCCCGATGACGTCCATGCCCCACGTCGCAAAAGGCCACGGAGAATTCATGATCTGTAAAGGCGATGAGGGTGCGTGAATCTTGTCAGCGTAAATTTGGCATTTGTGGCATTTCCTAGCGTAATCGATGCAATCTCCCTCGATGGTCAACCAGAAATAACCATATCTCATAATTTTTCGGGCTATAGACAGCCCGTTGGCGTGCGTTCCACAGAGCCCGTCATGTACTTCGGCTAAAATCTCCTTCGCCTTCCGGGCATCCACACATCTCAACAATGTCTAATCATGACTTCTCCTATATAGGATCTCCCCATCTAGGACATATCTTGTTGCCATTTTTCTGAGTGTCTTTCTGTCATTGTCATTTGCCCCTTCTGGATACTTTCGAAGCTTGACATATTGCAAGATGTCATAGTACCATGGGTTTCCATCAATCTCTTCCTGTACATTACAACAATGAGCAGGCCTTTCAAACGTCCGCATCTCAATGGGCTTCATTTCTGCCCCGGTGTTTGTTTTAAACATAGATGCAAAGGTTGCCAAGGCGCCGCCATCTAATTTTTTCTCGGGCAGGTAGTAATTGAAGCTGACCTTTTCGAACTCTTTGGTGAGCTCTTGAATCAATTCATAATATTTGACCAACTTCGGTCCCCGGTTTCCCATTCCCGCGCAATTGGTAAATTACTAAGGATGAATCTCCAAATACTCAAGTTCCTTAACCTTTCTCTTAATAGCCGAGTTCAGTCCCATAACGCAAGCTTCGTATTCAGCTATATTGTTAGTGCGTAAGAATTCCAATCTGCTGGTGAAAGGATAATAGACGCCCTCGTGAGAAATTAGCACCGCTCCTATCCCATGTCCGAGGGCGTTAGAGGCTCCATCAAGTAAAGCTTCCATGATTTATCATCCAAACCTCTTCCTCGGTTGTAATGCACATCAAGTCTTCGTCTCGGGAAATTAAAGTTCAATGCCTCATAGTCGTCCAAGCACGACTAGCTAGGAAATCTACTACGCACTCCCTTTACGGCTTTTTGTTAACGATACAATATCGAATTCGATAAGAGAGCATCCGCCATCGGGCCATCCTTCATGTTAGTGCCGGCGCTTCCATTAAGAACTTCAATGGGTCTAGCTTGGATGTCAACCAAGTAGTATGGTACATCATATACTTTGTTTGCCGCTTGGTAGCCCAAACTAGAGCACAACACAGCTTCAGACCAAGGGTACCGCATTTCGCAATCATTGAATTTCCCGCTTAGGTAATAGATGGCTTGCTCCCTTTTTCTTGACTCATCGTGTTACCCCAATACGCATCCCATTGAATTCTCAAAAACTGCAAGTAGAGAATTAATGGTCGATCCGCATCGTGCGACTAAAATTGGAGCATTTGTCGTACCTTTTGATCTTTTCTAGGGCTCTTTGACATTCCTCATCCCACACACCAGATTATTCTTTCTAAGAAGTCTGAAGACCGGGTCACATTGGTCGGTTAATTAGGAAATGAAACAAGAGATATAATTCAACCTCCCAGAAATCGTGAACTTCCTTTTGAGAAAGGGGGGTGAGAGATCCTAGATGGCTTTCACTTTATCCGGATCGATCTCAATCCTCTTTCTCGCTACCACGAACCCTAGGAGTTTTCCGTAAATAACGGCGAAGGTACACTTGGCGTGATTGAGCCTCACCGTACTACTTCCGTAGTCTTTGGAATAGTTTTCTCAAGTTCTCAGAGGTGCTCCTCCTCCGCTCGGGATTTGGAAATCATGTCGCCCACGATACTTCTATTTCTTTGTGCATCATGTCATGGAAAAGAGTCACCATTACTCTTTGGTATGTTGCCCCTGCGTTCTTTAGCCCAAATCACCCAATAACAAAACGTGCCCCACATGGTTATGAACGTAGTTTTCTCCATGTCGTTAGAGTCCATCTTTATCTGGTTGTACCCTGAGAAGTCGTCCATGAATGAAAATCATGAGTGTCCTGCAGTGTTGTCAACCAGCGTGTCAATATGTGGTAAGGGGAAGTTGTCTTTAGGGCTGGCTCGGTTTAGATCTCTGTAATCTACACACATACGAACTTTCCCGTCCTTCTTTGGTACTGGTACAATGTTTGCGACCCATTCGGTGTATTTGGCTACCTCCAAGAAACCAGCATCAAACTGTTTTTTTTACTTCTTCTCGGATCTTTAACAACATATCTGGTCTCATTCTCCGCAATTTTTGCTGTATTGGTTTGCACTCTGGTTTTGTTGGCAATTTGTGCACCACTATATCGGTATTCAACCCTGGCATATCTTGATAAGTCCAGGCGAAAACATCCTTGAATTCCTGAAGTAGAGTTATCAGTTTGTGCTTGGTTTTTGAGGAAATAGTCGTTCCTACTTTTACTTCTTTTCTTTCTTCTTCAGTCCCCAAGTTTACAACTTCTGTTTCTTCTTGGTGGGGCATGATCTGCCTTTCTTCGTTGGCCACCATTCTCTTCAACTCTTCCGAGACCTCACCTTCTATCTCATCATATCCTTCCTCAATTCCCTCTGAGACCTCAGGGCATTCAAAATTCACTCCAGGATTGGATCCGGTATCATTCATATAGTCAATCATGAGCGACCTGCATTAAATGAGAATGAATTGTATTGGGAAGGAGACGGCTTTATATGAAGGGAATGAACATGAAGAATGCATGAATAAAATAAATGAAACTTTGGTCATTTAGGAAAGTGGGGATATTTTCATTTCAATAAAAAAAGTTAACATAGGTGCCCTATACAAGAGATCCCCATTGTTTACGGGTAAAAACAAAAGGTTGATTCGGAGCATTACTCTGGTCTATTCCTAAAAATCACGGGTAGATCAATGCAGCTCCAGTTATTGAGTGTTTCCCCGAGACGGCAGGGGCGGATGTTGGTCAACATTTTGCTGCCTCGGTCTTTTCCAGCTATCATGTTGATGTACATCCCTTCAAGTGATTCATTGAATGTCTCCTCCTGTTGAGTACGCCATTTTCCTTCATTGCCTCTTCAACCTCTTGACCTGGCCGGTAGAATCCTCCGAGACAAAAAAGTGGTTTTTAAACTAGGAAAGGACATTGGTCTCTACGGAATGTCTTCTCCTTTAAATCTGGCTTTTCTTTGCTCTTCCTTTCTCTTGTATTCCTCTTTTCTCTGTTGGACACTTGGTTGGTAACCCAGCCCAAAACGATCCTTCTTGGTTATCATATTTTTGGCTCTTAGGTTTCCTTGTAATTTCTTCCCCAGCCCCTTTCCTACTTTGGCTCCTCGGCCCAAAGTTTCTGCAACGGTCATCTTGGTACAATTAGATAACCTGGGATAGGGGATCCGACTTCCCTCCGAAACAAACGTGGCATTCACTAGTTCTAATGCTTGGAACGAGCATTCTGCAGCATCTTCATCATTTTGAATATAGGGGGCGTCCAATGTCACGGAAGCAACAATTTCATGCTCAGCCTCTAATGTGACCAATTTTCCTTCGACTACAAATTTTAATTTCTGATGCAATGATGAGGGGACAACTCCTGCGGAGTGGATCCATGGTCTTCCCAATAAGCAGCTATAAGATGGTTTTATGTCCATTACCACAAAATTGATCACATACTCAGTCGGTCCGATCAGTAGAGGCACCTCAATTTTCCCCATTGTTCCTTTTTACGTACCGTTAAAGGCTCTTACTGAATTGTGGCAGGGCTTTAGGTGAGAACCATCTATTGGTAGTTTTTTTAGGGTCACCATAGGCAGGACGTTCAATGCTGACCCGTTGTCAATCAGTACGCCAGGTACTACATACCCTTTGCAATGGGTTGTGATATTAAGGGCTTTGGTGGACCCCATTCCTCCCTCAGGGATCTCATCATCACTGAATGTTATATGATTATAGGCAGTGATATGCCCCACTATCCTGTCCAGATTTGTCACAAAAATATCCTGGGGCACAAAAGTTTGATTTAGTACTTTTAATAGCGTCTCCCGGTGCTTTTCTGAACTCAAGAGTAATTCCAGTACTGTGATCCTAACCGGTTGCTTTCGTAGTTGTTCCACTACGTTGTACTCGCTATGTCTCAAGAACTTCATAAATTCTTTGGCTTGGGCCTCAGTTACCGGCTCATTCATCTTTGGGGGAGGTTCTTCTCCGAATATCTGCGTGGGGCTAACTGCTGTATTCTTCCCCATAATCGATTAAATTTTGCACAAGTTTTTTTGAAGGCAAGGCGCTTCACATGTCCAGGACCGCTATAGTCGCAATGCGCGCTCGGATTATACCAAGAAGGGAAGGGCGGATTGACAGAGTAACGATTTATGGACGGACCAGTCCGTTTTGTTGGTCTTTTTAGCGTAGGGGAGCTCTTTTCCTCTCTTTCTTTTTCATAGATTCTAGTCTTTTGATTCGAGTTTTGTGTTTTTCCCACATTTGTGGCTGTAGACATAATTCTTCGGGGTGGTATAAGTGTTGGTGGCGTTTATCCTTCCTCTTGCTATATTTCCGAGACCCTTCCCGCTGATCAATTCTACCACTTATCTTGCCAATTCAAGGGACTCCCTAGTCCCGATTAAGTCAGCAAAGCACTGTGTTGTGTTATTAATGAGGCGATCAAAGAGTGCCCTTTCGTAGTATTAACAAATAACGGCGTAATTTCATGTTCCGGAGGGGGTGGCTGAAAATGGGGCGGGCACTTTCCGCCACTTTTGGGTGTATTGCCGAGGCTTTCGTTGGACTTCCCCATATTTTCCAAATATAATTCTATTTGCTCATTTCATTCATGCTTATATTGCTCAATGAATGCTCAATCTTTCCATGTCTTAACATCCGCACTCAATTGGGTGTACCACCGTCATGCCCTTCATTAGGCTGTCCCGAAATAGTGTATCGCAGCTTTTCATCCTTAAGGTAGGCCGCCATCTTCCGACAAGACATTGTTATTATCAAGGACAAGTGGTTCCATCGTATTTGTCGAACTCTGGTGTTTTAAATTTTGGCGGTAGGACAAGATCGGACACTAGACTTAAGTCGCTAGCTTCATTTCCTAACTCTTCCATAGATTGTAACGTTTTAAATTTTTCCTCCATGAGGTGAAACCTCTCCTCCCACTTTTTCTCTACCTTGGTCCTGATCCTTTCAACCAAGTTCAGGTCCGGCACCTCCTCTTCATAGGGTGCTTCAGTGTCGAGGGGTTGAGTTTTAGGTTCCCCTATCTGAAGACTAGCTGACATTCCAGCAGGGTCGATATACATCTTTCTAGCAGGATTTGGTGCAGCTGGTTGAACCTTGTAGTGAGCTGGGGTACCCTCTGGCTCTTGAACGGTTTCTCCTTCCACTCTTTTTCCAAGGCTTTTAGCCAACAGTACGGTTATGTCGGATACTATCGATGCTTGGGACTGAGCAATCTGGTCACTGAGGCTTCTTTGGGCCTCTTCAAGCCTTGTCTCGAGCTCTTTTTGCCCTTTTTCTAAACTGATTATCCTGTCTTCCATGAGCTTGCTTTGTAATCGGGTAAGGTATGGATGACGAATGATTGCGGGTTAACTACACACACTGCCACAATATTCATAAGTTAATATGGTTGCAAGAAAATAAATCCATGTATAATGATGTGAATGTCATGATGCAATGCAAGAATGTATGCAGATAAGGTACTGATTCCGCTGGTAATCACCCTTTTGAACTACTTCCACGGAATTAAAAGGGTCTAGATTACAACAGAGTTCGTATTACAAAATAAAGATTCCTAATACAAAAGATCTAATTATAACACAGAGTCCTATAGATAAGCTCTAGCTCTATCTCATAATCTTCCAATTGCTTGGAGCAACTTAATGAACCTGGGAGCTTCTTCCATTTCTGGGACTATGAAAGGTCGGAGTGTTTAAGCCTCGATGGCCAAATCATTCACATGCCTGTCGACTCGTTGTATGTCCACCATCAAGTTTGCGTAATATTGGTCCCTATCCTGTACCATCCGGGCAGCGTCACGCAGTCTCTTTTGCTAATAGGTGTCCCCTCCGGCTGCAACCTCCTCGAACACACTAATTCTTTCCTTGTAATCCTCAACAGTTGCTTCGAGGGACTTAATTCGTGCTCGTAACACGCTTACTTCGCGCTCTCTTTCTTATAGCTCAGTGAAGCCATTTCTCTGGCAGTACATTCGAAGGGAGTGTTCAACTTCCGCCACCTTTCCTTTTAATTCGCCATTCTGACTTTGGCTTTGCTCCAGACTTTGAATAGTGTCATCGTACAATTTTTGTATCTCTAACAGTCTATTAAGGCTACTCATGGACTTTTTTTTCCATACGGCGACATTTTCTCTCTCATGATGGACAACTTGTTTTCCCTTGTTGATTTCTTACATGAATCTTTCCTTTTCTTGATCAATGGCCTTCTTGGAGGACCGTTTTTCTTCCTCCATAGCCAACCGGCAGCTTTCTATCTCTTTCTCAATCGCTCTCTTGCTGATTTCTCGTGCTTCTTCCACCAAACGGATACCATTCATTCTTTCTCTTTCCACAGCTATGAATTGACTTCGGCCAGCCTTCTGTATTTTTGCTTGTAGTAGAAGGGCATCTTTTTGATAAAGAGTGTTCTTGTCGCTCAAATCTGCATTTAATTTCTTCAACTGCCTAATGATCCCGTCCCGTTCATCAACCTCTAAGCTTGCCTTATAGAGCTCGCTCGCATGTTGAGTCTGTTGGATGTCCATTTTCCTTTTAATTTCTTCGAGTTCATTCCGTAAGATGTCAGTCTCAGACGGTACCACCCTTGTAAGCTCCTCGAGTGACACTCCTGGTCCTTGATCAGATTCTAGAATCACATTATTAACCCTCAAACGTCTCCAAAGATCGTAGTCTGGGGTAGTCATGTGCTCGGTATCTCCTTCCACCCTGATCCGATAACAATGGTCCCAGGCCCTCATGATGGTCTGAATTTTCCCTTTGAACTCCCCTTTGAAGAGAAATTCAGTTTGGCTTAACCCGGCGGTATTGGGAATGAACTATCATGATCCGAACTGTCGAGACACTAAAAGCGGAGCACAGGCGATCCCTCCGTGCAATCCCAACATCATCAGCCAGTTGAAATCGCCACAACTATATAGAAAGTAATTAACTTTACCGAGCCATGGGACCCTCCATGCTATGTCTTCGTCTTGAATGTTCCTAAAGAAGCCAGTCCACATTTTTGTTTTCAAGTCCTCTCGCCATTCTTGTGCTAAGTGCTCCCGTAAAGGCAAAAAACCTTGGAAGGATATCCTCGGCAGGACCCTCGTCGGTGTCTTCCACATGTGACTCTAAATCCATACCTGTAACAGTTGTGCACATCCTCGAAAACGTCCTTCTTCATGTTTCTAGCTAGCATTTAAGGAAATGAAAGTCTCGGCCAAGATTGCTGGTACTGGGTTTGCTTTCCGTTTTACCCGCTCAAACAAGTCCAGAATGGCTACGTCAATGTTCCCAAGTACTCTTGGAAAGATCACCAAGCCATATATTCCTAAGGCGAATAGGTCCATTTTCTTTGCCTCGTCTGGATGTGTCGGTATGATGTCCCGAATACTTTCCCATGCAAAAACTGTATTGTCTCCTCGGAGCTGAAGCAGGCCATTAACCCAATCGTCACTCATTCCTGCAAAGGTTTTGAGCTTCGCAGTGTAATTCTGATTCCTCGGAGGCTTCACATAGATCCAATCTTCCTGAATGTTCTTTTGGTTAAGCAAAGCAGTGTATTCTTCTACTGTAGGCATCTTGTCCTACCCATTGAAGGTGAAGCAGCAAAAGGCCGGATTCCAGAACTGGACTATAGCTCGGAGCAAGGGCTGGTTAACCCGAACATATAACAGTTGTGCAATGTCGCCATAACTATCGCAGAACAAGTCTTGTAGTCTTCGGTCCCATCTTTCCCAAATGCTTTGAAGATCCCATAAGTTGTTTTGTTGGAGACTCACATAGGTGTACCCTGCTATTACGCGTTCGTTCGGCGAACTGTCCCCTTGGGTTTTCTGGTTGACCTCTGACCAATGTCTGATTGACAAATTAAGCTCGTCTTTCATAAGACACCTTTTTTACATGGTGAAAGACTTTCTGATCGGGCAAACCACTTGATCCAGTACCTTTATGTGATGCAAATGTATGATGTATGAAAAAAACAAAAGCGAAAAGAAAACAAGTCAGTACCAGATAAAATTAATAAATATATAAATAAAAGGACAAAATTAAATAGAATAAACACACAAAACAACCCTATTTATCCCGTCTAAAACCTAAGGTTATCCGCATGGCTCTAAATGGGTAGGTTTATATGTATTCTCTACATGCAGTCTTGGATCTAGGAGGTATCTGAATTGTCCTTGCTGTCCTCTACTAAGAGTAGCAAGGCCCCCGATCATCACCCATTATAGGCTCCTTTCAACCGGGTTCAATTCAGGGGGACCCATTCGCTTATGCCCGCATTTAAGGAACGATATCCTTACGAAAGCATAAGGTACTCGAGCCCCGAAGGTACTTGCTAGGCCCATACGGGAGAACGATATCTCCACGAAAGCATTAGCGTTTTCCCCCCACCTAAAAAACGGGTTTATATGCCATATTTTAAATGCGTTAAAATAAACGCGCAATTATAACCGAATGTTAATTTAATAGTCACTTTAACCCGAAATTTATAATATTAATAAAGCGATAATTATTTTAAAAAGCTTGACTCTCTTTATTTTGTTAAAAACAAAAAAATGGTCCCCAGCGGAGTCGCCATCTGTAGCGAAGTCCCTCTTTCGCTAAAAAAAGTAGGTTTTCGAAGTGTTTATGATTTTTCGGATATAAAATATTTATTCCGTGAGGGGTTTTAAAAACTGCATTTTATGTAAAAATGGAGTCGCCACCGGCCACTTAGGTAGGCCGAACACCATAAAACCAGAGATTAAAAAAACTGTTGGGTTCGGGAGTCGGTTACGGATGGGGAAGGATTAGCACCCCCACACCACCCAAAATTGGTACTTTAATAATTACCGCTTTATTAATATTAGACTTTCCGGATTAAAGTGACGATTAGTTTAAAATTTGGTTATAATTGCGAATAAATTTTAAAGGCCCCGTTATCCGAGGGTAAACGCCCAACCAATATCACTACGCCTGATACTGGCCCCGTTTACGCTCGGATAAAAGGGCACCGCATTGACATTTTATATTTCATTATGCAAACCTAACAAAAACCTTATAGACAAATATTTACAAAGGCGTGGAACTACAAAAACATAAAAGATATAAGCATAATAATATTGAAGTGCAAAATGTATGAACAAAAACATTGTAATATGTCCTAAAAATAAAATAGCAAATACGAATATAAACATAAAAATGTGCTTTCTAAAACTAAATTAATTACATCCAACACTTATATATAAAGATGAATTACAATTATCACCTACATGACAATTACACATGGCATAATATGATACTAAAATAATAAAACAACATACTAGAATATGACTAATATTTAATGCTTAACATGACACAAATTTCATGCACGAATGAAAACATTGTGTAAGATAAACAATATCACACTATCATATAACATAAGAAGCAAAAGTATCAGCAAAATGTAAACACACGACATGACATATAACCTAAACTACAACGTAACACGGGAGACAAACGTGAACACGACATAGATAAAATAACTAAATGTAAGAACACGGTATAAAAATTTTAATACACAAATCATATGGCTATAAATTAACATACTATACAAAACACATACCGATACCAACAGAACAATATGAACATGCTAGACATGTAAAAGATAAATATTTAAACATGAAAAAAGGACTGCAATGGAAAGAAATAAACATAAGAAACAGAAATTAAAAGACAATAATATGCGATTTAGGGACAAAATTGCAAACTAAACAGAACCTAAAAGGACCAAAACTGTAATTGGACCAAGGGGCAGGCTTGAAGTGAAAAATCCAAAAACGCGGGATGGTTAAAGGGGTAATTTTACCATTTAAAAACTGATTCGATGTAATTTAGGGACTGGATTGCAAGATTTTGAAATACGAGGGGGACCAGAGTTGTAAATATCCCCTGCGGCGAGACACAAACGAAAATATAGAAAACGCGGGAGGATTTATTACGTAATTTGCCCATTTCACAAAATAAAAACACCTATAAAACCCCCTTTTTCAGCTTTATCTCAAATTTTCCCCATTTTCATTTTGATCCGTTTTAATAATAACTCTCCCCCCTCTCTTTGCTCTCAACTCATCCCATGATGAACCCAGAAACCGGCGGCCGACCGCTGGCCGCCGCTAGCCGGCGAGCCCCAAAAAAAACACCAAAATGAACCTTACTTTACCCTAAACTTGAATCCGAACTTGGATTTGGAGAAAAAGCCCCTCTTCGTCCTAGATCTAAGAAAAGAAAAACAAAAACCGTATATGTTTTTTTTTACCGAAGGAGCACCTTCCCCTTTTAGCCGGCTCACTAGATTAAAGCTTGTTACCGGTAGAGGAACTGACCACCGAAGGTAAAACCTCACTCTCCTTTCCCTTCCTTACTTTTAGAATACATGCATGCATGCAATATTCAAGATGGATGGATACCTTTGTATGATCTCTGTAAATTTTTTTGAGAGAAATTACGAAAGGGTGAGACTTGTTTGTATTTCTGAAAAAATGGGTTACAACTGAACTGAGACTTTTTGTTTTTTTTTTGTTACATATATCCTCTCTGCCTCCTCTCTTTTTAGACTGGTACATAATATCTTATTTTGATATGATTCTGATGCCTTTCTGTGTTTGCGTCTTTGGCATGCCCGGCCATACTTGGTGGTTGGTACGGGCGGCATGGGGAGCGGCGTGGTGGAAGTGACCGTTCATCTGCGCAGATTGGCGTCTCGGGAGGCGAGGCGATTATTATCGCCAGAATCGTTCCTATCCGTTGGATCAGATCTGATCCAACTGCTAGGAATGCTCGATGATCGGGTGGCTGAGATGAGGCCTCGAAAATAATGCACTGGCCTGGGATCACGCCACGTGGCCTGAAGAAGATATACGCTCTTGCACTTCTCACACGCGCGAGTGGGGAACCCAACAGCCCGTGCGTGGACTTCACGCTGTAGATGAGGCGTCCTTATGCTTTAATCGTGGCCGTTGGATCCAGATCTGATCCAAGGGCCCTCGTTCAGCTGCGAAAGATAAAAGGATGGCGTTAGGGTTCCAATATGGGTCAGGTCTTAGGGTGTGGGCTGGCTGGTTTGGGCTTGATCAGGCCTTGTAATAATACTAATAATTTCAGACCCTGTAATATGTAATGGACTTGGACTGGTAATTTATTCATTTGGGGTTTAATATGTTTTTGGATTTCATCTTATATTAGCCCAATAATAATAACATTAATATTAGTTATAACAATAATTAATAATAATAATACACATACGATAATACATACGTAAGTACCTATGCAAACATTAATTAATATAACATACTAGCATACATACATATATAATCATACACATAATTAACATAACATATACACACATTATCCGTAAAAACAAATACGCTCGTACTAAATATAGATACATGCGTGACACACATACACCGTATTACTTATTAATACGTATACATACATAGTTTATAATATACATGCACACACTACACACTTTACATATATTAATAACACTCATGCACATAATAAACATATAGCATAATATAATACAATGTATACATGCAACGCTAATATACTAATAATTATACTAATATGTATTTACAGACCAGATAAAAATGAGTGATTACAAAGGTATATGAAGTTTTTTAGGTCATGCCGGTTTTTATCGGCAGTTTTTTAAAGATTTTTCAAAAATTGCTAAACCTTTATGCTTGTTGTTGGAACATAATGCCACTTTTGCATTTGACGATTCTTGTTTGAGAGCATTTTAGGAACTTAAAGAGAAATTGATTAATGCCCCTATAGTCATAGCACCGAATTGGAACGAGCCCTTTGAGCTCATGTGTGATGCTAGTGACTATGTCGTTGGAGTAGTTTTGGGACAACAGCATGGCAAGGTTTTCCATGCCATCTACTATGCCAGCAGAACCTTGAATAAGCACAACTTAATTACTCTACAACCAAGAAAGAATTTCTTGTTGTTGTAATTGGTAACAAGGTTGTAGTTTATATAGATCATTCGGCATTGAAGTATCTCTTGGCGAAGAAGGATGTCAAGCCCAGACTAATCCGATGAACACTCTTGTTTCAAGAATTTGACCTAGAGATCAAAGACATGAAAGGTAGCGAAAACTTAGTAGCTGACCACCTTTCATGTTTAGAGCATCACATTGAAGATGGTAAGACTAAGGTTATTAAAGATGAATTTCCTGAAGAATACTTGCTTGCAGTGTATGCTACGCCATGGTACGCTGACATTGTCAACTACCTGGTGAGCAATATTCTTCCACCAGACTTAGCATACAATGCCAAGAAAAGGTTCCTGCAAGACGTTAGGCAATACTATTGGGATGAGACAATATTGTTCAAACAATGTG
This sequence comes from Hibiscus mutabilis, assembly GCA_019671005.1. Taxonomy (NCBI): domain Eukaryota; kingdom Viridiplantae; phylum Streptophyta; class Magnoliopsida; order Malvales; family Malvaceae; genus Hibiscus; species Hibiscus mutabilis. Next base: position 20,434,883 of record CM033745.1, read on the forward strand.
TTGACCAAGTGATTCGTCGGTGTGTGCCCGAGGATGAACAGAATAACCTATTGCATTTGTGCCACGCTGCACCATATAGAGGTCACTTTGCGGGATGAAGATTGCTGCCAAGGTGCTGCAATCTGGATTCTTTTGGCTGACTCTATATAAGGATGCCCATGAGTATGCCAAGGTATGTGACTGATGCCAACGAAACGGAAACATCTCCAATCGAAACGAACTACCACTTCAAAATATTATGCCTGTGAATTTATTTGATGTATGGGGGATAGACTTTATGGGTCTTTTTCATCCATCATTCGGTAATGTATATATTCTTGTGGTTGTTGACTATGTATCTAAGTGGGTAGAGGTTGTTGCCCTGCTAGCAAATGATGCTAAGTTCGTTGCCAAGTTTTTGCACAAACATATTTTTACCCGATTTGGTGCTCCTAGAGCAATAATTCATGATGAGGGTACTCATTTTAAATATAGTCTAATCTCTAAAGCTTTGTGCAGATATGGTATACAGCAAAGAATTGCCACAGCATACCATCCACAGACAAATGAGCAAGCTGAGATTTCAAACAAGGAGATCAAGAACATTATAGAGAAAACTATAAATCCAACAAGGAAAGACTGGTCTCTGAGACTAGATGAGTCCTTGTGGGCTTATATGACTGCTTTTAAAACTATTTTGGATACTTCACCGTTTCGACTTGTTTTTGGTAAACCATACCATCTACCAATTAAACTTGAACATAAAGCCTACTGAGCCATCAGAAAACTTGACATGGCATGGAGAGTTGCTGGGGAAAAGAGGTTACTCGACCTCAATGAGTTGGAGGAATTTAGGACACAGGCATATGAGAATGCAGGATCTACAAGGAGAAGGCAAAACGTTGGCATGATAGTAGGATAATGCCAAGGCAATTCAAAATAGGCCAGCATGTTCTATTGTTTAATTCCTGACTTAAACTGTTTCCAGGTAAAATCAAATCAAGATGGACGGGTTCTTATAAAGTTGTTACACCATACGCCCATGGGGTTGTGGACATCAAAAACTTAAGGACGGGAAAAATTTTCAAGGTAAATGGCCAACGTCTTAAGCATTACATGGAAGGTAATCGAAACAATGCCAAGGAGGTGATCCTCTTAGCAGATTTAACATGAAACGTCATCAAGTTTGGACTCCTTGTAAATATTAGGATAGTTGTTTTTGTTTGTTTTAGGATTCAGGTTTTGTTTTTCTTTTTGTTGTTTTTCAGTTTTATTCCATTGTTGTGTTAAGAAGTTTCTTTGAGTGTGTGCAGAATTGATGTCAGGGACACAGCTAGCATGCTTTCCAAGGGCAATGCCATGCATAATGCCATAACAGCTTGGCATGCGACGGTTTACGTGATGAAGAAGGAAGAGAAAACCCTAGTTTGATCAAATGAAATACTACTTTTCTTGAAGTATTAAACCCTATATGCCCAAGTTAGGTTAGAATTAAATTCATCTTAATCACTTCATCAATTCATATTCTTACCCAATCCTTATCACTTATCCCTTATCACTGTAAAATCCTTTCCAATTAAAACTCTTGAAATTTCATCATTATCACCCCCACTAAAATCGGCTACCATCATTAAACCCTTTTCAACAATCCATATTTTACTTTCTTCACCCTAGCCAATTTCTCAAGGACAAGAAAAACCATTTTCTCATTCTTTTTTCTCAAGCAAGATTCAAGAAACTAATCGTCTTTTCTCCTTCCCTCCTTCAAACCGATTCAAATATTTTCTCCATGGCATCTTCATCTACTCCCTTCAAATGTTTTTTCACTGAAGAAATCCGTAAGAAGTTTGAAACAAGCTTTGCCTCAAGATCCTTCTTATATAAGAAACACTTCGACTTCCAAACTGACACCACCGTGAGATTCCCACCAGAGTTCATGGCCATTGTCGACATGCACAAGTGGAGTTCTTTCTGTCAATAAAAATGGGAGATCTACACCACCATTGTGCAAGAATTCTATGCACATCTTGTGACAAAAAATTCTCCATTCTTGATGATTCGAGGTAAATGTGTACGTTTCGATGAAGGTATGTTAACTCACTATTTTCTTTGAATGATATAGGAGATGAGCACTTTGACTATGTTGAATCCATGACCGCTGCCAAACGTAAGAAACTATTGGCAGACTTGTATGAGCCTGGCACAATTTTGATAGTTTCATCGATGGGCCATCGGACGGTGAAGAGGTTGGCGTTGAAGCCAGAGATTCGTGGTTGGAATCACTTCATCAAGGTAAATTTGTTGTCTACATCCCATAATGAGACCGTCTCGGAAGAGAGGCTGATCTTGTTGCACTCTATTGTCAAAGGATGCAAGATCAACATTGGAAAAATCATCATTAATGAGACCTATAAGTGCGCTGCGAAAGGTAAAGGCAACTTGTTTTTCCCTTTGCTTATTTCTAACATTTGTGTGCGTCATGATGTTCTTAGACTTGATGAAGAACAAGGCCAGATTATAAAGGGAACGACAATCACGACTGCCATTTGGAAAAATCTCACGACTGTTGAGCCAAAGGAAAAAGGCAAGAGAAAGGTCAAAGTTGCCACGCCAAGTCCAAAGCCAAAGGCAGAGCCAGGCAGTGTGCCAAAGACCATGACAACCAGTTCATTGGCAGTGTTGTCCCAAGTCTAACATCACCAGGAGATTATTCTTCAAAAGCTAGAGACGGCCGAGGATCTTAATGCTAAGATGGGGCATTACACCAAGACGGGGGACACTATTATTAGGGAGGTGCTTGAAAAACTATCCCCTGAAGTGGTGCCACATTTCCCAGTTTTTCCTACCAAACCCTCGAGCAATGAAGATGACCTGCCATCCATTCCAGCGAATCCAGCTAGTCCAGTTAAGCCAACCAGTTCAGTTAGTCTAGTTAAGCTAGTTAGTCCAACCAGTTCTGAATCAAATGCCACAATTCTTGTGTCCCCGGTGCAAGTTGAATCTGCCAACATTGATTCCTAATCTGAATCGGAGGAAGTTCCAGCTAAAACACCCAAAGCTAAGCCAGTTACACCGCCAGTTGAACCTACCAAGAAAAAGGAGGAAGTTGGAGCCTTCACTGCTACAAAGCCACATGTGACCAGAATCAAGCGCAAAGCTCTCAATCATGGCAGCTTTTGTCAAAAGGAAAACCTAATTCACACGGGCAGAAATCACACGAGATGAAGTCTCCGAGGGGGAGTCTTCTTCTACTTAAACTCCTTTACATTCCATCTTATTGCATTTACATGTTCATGCATTTTATTTTTCTATTTTATTTGTATATATGTGTTGTTTTCATGCATTGAGGACAATGCAATCACATTTATGCCATGCATTTCATGTTTAATTTTTGTTGTCATGTCATATAGGTCATATAGTTAGTTACATACCGAACCACTAAAAAAGAAGAAAATTTTGCCTCGATGAGTTAGGTTTGGAGGTGGTTTACCTCTCCAAAAGTACTATTTTTAATGCTAATTTTACATTACTCTTGCTTGTTTTTAGGTACATTTAGTTGCATTAGGTTGTTAGAATTATGCATTTGCATAAGGAGTTTAGTATTTTGTCTATGCCAGTGTGAAGGGTTGTTTTGTGGCTATTTTGCAGGTTTGGCATAGGATTAGGTGCAGGAAAGTAACACATTTAGGAGTTCCAAGGAGAACGCTAAGTGTTGTTGGCATAGAAGGACCAGATAGTGTCAAGCACTTATTGGTGGAGAAGTGACTTCGATGCCATGCTAAGAGGCTGTTGAACCTCGAAAAAATAGGACATGATCAGGCTCCTAAAAGATCGCAAATGGATCAACCTTTGAGAAAATAGTGGATAAGGTGATTCCAAGCTATGTTGGCAAAGACATGCCAAGCTTGTGTGCCAAGGCAACATCAGTATGATGACATCAGGCCTAGCTTGATAAGTTATCACACCATCAAATAAGACTCTATCTTTTATCCTTGGAGCATTTGAAATTCAAATGAAGAAGCTATCATATTCCCTTCTATTGCATGCCTATATAAACACCAACCGATCAAGCATTTAAGAGGAGAGAGCATGATGACACGAGAGGAAATCGTGAAGCGTGTGGAGTGATTGGAGTAAGGTGTTGGAGTGCTCGACGAGTGATAGTCGATTGCACCGAGAAAGGGTGGTTCAACCACTTGGCTGAGAGCCTAGATTTGAGGGCTGTACCGATAGACCCCTCTCGCCTATTCTCTTTGGTTCAAGCTATTTTATTTTTATTTTATAATGATGTATTTGAAAACGGTTATGATTTTGTTGGTTAAATCCCTCACCATGAACTAATTTCATAGTTGGTGGGAGATGTTTGGTTTAAACATTGTTTCATGCCTTAGTTTTCTTTAATGAAAATTCTGTTTTGGCAAATGTTTTTCTATTCGACATACTTCCACTTTTTCCTAAGTACTCTACCAAGCGAGAGCTGGCACAGTTGGCCTATTGCTTCCCAATATCTTAACAGACTTGGGGTGGTAATGATTAAGTTTTTGAATACTAGGGAGAGAAGCTTCAAGAGAGGTTGTTCAAGTAGATGAACTTACTTCAGAAGTGATATCTACCCCCTATGAGTATAGATTGGTTCTTAATCAGCTTGGTTCATTTAAAAACATTCACTATAAAGATATAGGGGTTTCTACATAATCAATTTAGGGCAATGACCATCGAGAGAGGCATTGTTAATGTTGAATCTACTCGGCAAACAATGCCAAGATAATTTGCCAACAAAGGCTGGCATGAACAGCATTAAACTCAAGCATTCCCTGCCAACAGTCATCATTCACTAAGAAGACCTTCCTTGCCAACGTTTTGCTTCACTTTTATTTCTTTTCTTTTTAAGTATGCTCAAAACAAACATCTTTTCTTCCAAGGCAAGTAAAAATCAAACAATAGAATTCCAAGTTAATCTTTGTGGGATGGATACTTATCTTAATTGTTGTATTACTTGCAGACCGTGTATACTTGACATTTTGCCCCTTTTTCCAGCATTCACTTTACACACCTTATACAGAGTCTACAGTGGCACAATGTTTTGTTTGTACATAATGCATCTTGGCCATCCTTTATGTTACGTGGATGTAAGATTTTAAGTATTTGAATCATGTAATGGGCCTCTATAATAACTTGTGTTTGATTATGTGAACAATGGATGTTTTTGAATACTTCGTTAGGAGGCTAGTAAGTTGTGGTTGAATGTTAAAATGTTATGTGAATGTTCTTAAAATGAGAAAGTTTACTAGAATAGTTAAAGAGCTAAAATGTAGTCCTAATAATTTGCTTAGAAATTGAGATAGAATCATACTTTGTAGGTTTTGATTTTGAAATTTCCATGTTATCAATGTAGTTAAAACAATTTATGCATCCTTATTACTTAGGAAGCTGATCGAAACCTCTTTTCTCTTCTGTTATCCGATCTTAAAATCCTTTAGCCTAGGATTTTGTGTGAATTTACTCAATAAAAAATTGATATTAACTTGAGCTTAAGAGATCTATAAAATAATTATTGCATTAGGGTCTTATAATCTCGAATGTTTATGAGTCGAACTATCTTATAATGAATCAAAGCTTTTGTAAGTTAGGTAACTGAATAAAGGAATGAAATCATATACATCAGATAAAATTTGGAATCTTGGCAGAAAGCTAAGTAAATTCGTATGCTTTAGGTCCTCCTAAATTCTTTTAGAGTTCAAATTAATGGCTTGTAAGTATGTAAGCTAACCCTTGTGTGCTTGGTAATGCTCCTTAGTTCGGTTTACTCCTAAACCGGGTAAGGGTGTTACATAGGGGTTTTATGATGTGATTAAACCCTTTTTAATTTAAATTGGTTGATCTCCTCTTATTTGGTTGGTTTTTCACGTGGGTGAGTAAAAAGAGAGATAAGAAAGCCTTTTTGGGAGATCACCCTTTTCCCTTCATCTTTTTCCTTCTTTTCTCCTACACCATCTTCTCATTCTCCAAGCTTGGGTTTCTATATCAAAGCTCAAATCTTTACCTACCAAGAGTTGATTTCAAGATTTATGAGTGAAGGAGAAATTGATCACCATTCAAAGAGCTTCTTGAAAGTGGTCTTCTCTTCTCAAGAAGAAGGGAAGTGTGTTGGGGTTGTTCAAGTTGGAGCCAAAGAGAAGAAGTTAGGGTTTTTGAGTGTGTGAAGCAAATCCGGGTTAGTTGCAAAAAGGTCAGTACATTTCTGACTCCCTTGATTTTTGAATATCCTAAAGTAATTACCTTGCTTGATTTTGTGGTTGAAGATTACTAGTTGGGTGTTTTAGTAGCTTAAAGCCCTTTAATGGTGAATTTCAGTTTAGTTGTTAATAGGGTGTAAAAAGGTAGCAAACCATTCTAATTAACTCTTATAAGATGTAGGATTATGTTAGAAGGTTAAGGGTACGTTTTGGGGGCTTAGGAAGTGATTTCCTGAGCCTTGGAAGCCATTTTTGGGCTTCAGTATCGGTATGCGAGAAGCCCGTACCGATACCCTGTGTTATATACGATGAACACATGCGAGTTTTAAAGGGGGTATCAATACGCCTAATAAGTGTATCGATACCCACTGTTCCATTGAATTTCCAGTGGCTTAAAATGGTATCAGAACGCTTGGAGTCTTACCGATACCTAGGGTGTATCGGTACGCGGGGTTTGTGTATCGGTACAGGGTCAGCAGTCAACCCCTACATGAAAAGCTGAGTATCAGTCACATAGGGTAGGTATCGGTACCCAGAGAGGCATATCGATACTCGATGTTGGGTATCAGTACCTACTGGATAATCTGCCCAAAAATACATTTTGAGTTGGGGGGCTTAATTCGAGGACTAAGGCCCAATGGGCTTTTAATGTGATAAAATAAATAGTAAAACTGAGAAATCGAGTTTTAATCCTCACATATGAGAGTAATGTGTAATGACTTGGTAAAAGATGACTCTACATAACCGTGATGGTTAGTGTCATGCCTTGGGGCATTGTTGATGGCTTGGCTTGGTGCCACTTACCTGTTGGTGAGGTCTATGAATGCTCGGGGAGATGTATTATCTTATGATTGTGGAAAAGGAATCTAGATGTCCTAGAGTCAGTACTACGGTACTTATATAAGGGGATGTGTACTTGGGACTGAGTGATCAAGTACATCTAACGTACCCAGGGGTTGAGTGATCTAGGTACAGTTAGAAACCTATCCGTTATAGTTATCTGGATAAGGTAATTAACTCGATAGGGTGAATGAGATCGAGTAACTTGATTGGCTGAGTGACCTCAGGTAAAGACTACTTATGGCTAATGTGATCCAAGTATGTCTAGGACGTATCTGTGACTATGGTGATCCGGATACGGTCCATTAACCCAACGGCAGTGTGAGCACGGGTAACCCGACGGCTGTGTGAACACGGGTAAAGTAGGGCATCGTTGGCCATTATGTGGATGATGTATGAATGTATTTATGTATGTTGTGTGGTTGTTATAGATTGATAGCTTATGCACCCTATGGCTGAGTGATCAAGTTATGGCATGTATTAACTCGATGGGCTGTGTGAGCTCAAGTATCTCAATGGGCTATGTCACATCGGGTATGGCAAAGCTTGTGGAACTTGTATGACTTCTTGTAGACATGTTGATGCCTTGAGATAGGTGATCTAAGAACTCTAGCTAGTGTAGGCTAGACGATATCTTATAGATAGTGGAAGCCTTATCTATGCTCTTTTGACTATATTTATCTTGCATGCTTATTTTATGATAATCACAAATTATGGTTGAGTAAAAATGTACCACTGAGCTTTGATAGCTCAGCGTGCGGATGTGTAGTTTTCCCGTGTGTAGGTTGACAGGTCATCTCTTGGAAAAACACATCGAGGAGGATTTCCCAGCACCGCGTTTGCTTCAGAGTATAATATTTGTTATTTTAGTTTGGGCTAATGTATTCATAGGACCTTACCACTATTGAGCCTGTAACTCTAACTGAAATATTATTTTGGTTTACGGTGTTTTAAACTCGTAGCTCATGTTTTGTAAATTTATTTAAATGCTTATTTACTTTAATGGAATTATGGATGTTTAATGCTTTTAAATGATGGCTAAACTTATGGTTTTAAATTGAGGATTTGATGGGTCAGTTTTTGAGTGGCCCGAATGTAGTACTTTGGATCTGGATCAGAATCGGGTTGTTACACTGTTTGTATCATAATTCATGTCTTTTTTAACTAGACGTTATATTAATGTATGAGTGAAGATCAAGAAAATCAAATTCACGCGTTGCGAACTTATAAGGACCAAAATCATACTACAACGTGGTTGTCGTAATCAAAGAGATAGTGAGTTTGAAAATGAGTTTAGCCATGGTATAAATATACATGTCAATGAATGTGGTTATGTATTCGGGAGGAAATGAGTTTAAAAAAGAGATTGTGACGCAGCTTTTGAAAATCAGGTAAGGCCGCTGCTACTTGTGTTGTACGAGATTGCTCCGATTTGCTCCGATATTATTAGTTAGTACCTTTGCAGTATATAACTTTGCCATGTGCTTTCATTTGACATAATTTATTTTTCTACTTTCATAATGTAATTAGTTAGTCCAAATTGTTAATATGGTTAACTATTCATGCTATTTTTTATAATATTATTAGTTAGTACAAATTCCGGCTGCTTGCATTTAAAACAACAATTTTTGGCATTACAAGAACCTGTAGCATAAATTTTTACTACAGACGACACTTTGTGGTCGAAGAAGTAGTCCGGTCTGAGGGAAAGAAAAGTCATAGCCTGAGTTGCAGGCAGCAGCCGAAGCAGCAATTCCATCACTGGAGAATAGATTCGACATCGAAAGTGGACAGAGAAAAGGAATATGTAACGCTCGGATTACCGGTGGTAGGAGACCTCGGTGCCGAGTTCACCGGCATGAAGAAAGCAGCCACTTTGGATTTCAGCACATTTTCAGGCACTTGCTCGGTTCTTGCTGCTCGTGTAGGGATAAGGTAAGAACTACAGAGTATTATCAAGCAGGGGCTTCGAAGGATCCATTCCAAGTATTTGTTACCATTAAAGACTTCCTCGGCATGGTCGAACTAGACCAGGCCTGCGTAGAAATAGCTAGGAACCAGCAAAGGAGGAAGTTATCAACTGCAAATTATGGACCACAATCACCAAATTCACAAGAATCAAGAACCAAAATGAGGCTCCCGGTGTTGCAAGCAAATTTCATGTCAGATAACTCGAGGAGCAATTCTAGCGAATTGGATGTAGATTCATGAAAACGAAGAGATATTCGTTGTAAAGGCAATGTACATAAACCTGATACGAAAGATGTAGATTCGGTACAGGTATAGGAAACTGTTATTAAAATTCTTCCATTTGTTTTGTACTAAGTATTGATGAAAGTAGAGAAAAAGAGAAGACTGAATTTGATAGGGAGAATTCTACCACTAACCAAAGTTTCAATCATCTCTTCACAACAACAACTCAAAAGATAAAAATGGAAAAATGTTGATGAATTTTAATAGAAAACGAAGAAATCTTTACCCAGAATCCCATGGTTTTATAACTTTGAGACTCTGTCCCAGTATCACATGATGAAAAGATTTTTTTGCTAAGAATGAGAAAATGATTTATATTTTACTTTTAAGTTCTAAAGTCATCGGCCTATTAGCTCAATTAGTTAGAGCATCCTATTAGCTTAGTTGGTTAGAGCGCCGTACTAATAACGCAAAGTTCATGGGTCAATTGTTGTCAATTTTACCGTTTTATTTCAATTAGTGCTACTATTACCTTTTTAAGCGCAATTTCGTTTTCATCCAGTTTTATTGTTCTCTCTTTTGTTATTGGGCTAAATTTGCGTGTTATAACTTGTAATTTGGCGTACCTAAGTAAGAATAATGATCATTTCTGTAATGAAAAGATCAGGAAATGTATGTAAATTATTTGCTTGACACGCAAGATACTGCTTATAGGTTGAAAAAAAATCGTAGATAAGATTTGAAATTCAAAATTTATTAAATACTCTTAAGATGGTTGTATGAACCAACTAAATTAAACTAGGTTCCAATATAAATTGTTATATATATATATGAGATATAATCCGTTTACACTGTATAAGAATTTTTAAGTTTTTCATTGTGTAAATATATCACTTGCCCTTGTAGGCTTCTTTTGAAAGTGATCCATCACAGAAAAAAAAATAATAACAATGAAGCTGAAACTGAAATAAACTTGAAAAAACTCAAAATATTCCATAAATATGTTGGAAGAAAATTTCATCACAAGCAGGCAGCATCTCACCCTGCCTTATTGCGAGTTGTGACATGCTAAACTCTTACCTTCAAGTAATAAAAGAAATATAAGTAGGATGGTAGCTCAAGCCTGCATGAGTTCCAATCTAAGTTTACATGCTTATGCAGAGTAATGTAACTAGTTTCACATTTCGTTATTTGATTCAAGTGGGAGGAGCATTTGCCGTTAAAACCCATGCTTTTTGGCCCCACAAGCTTCCCGGCACTTTTATACGGTATTGAATGATTACCAACTTCAAGTGCAATCAAGATCGAAGAAGTTTATCATCCCAAAACTTCATTGTATTTAAAGACGCAATCATATAGCCGTCCCCCAAGAAACTGGGCAACTTCGGGATGTTTTACCTGTGAAAATACAGGGTCAAAGTGCATAAACTTCTGCAAATTGATGAAATGTTGGCAAATGCCATGCAGATACAGGTGAAACTTTTACCATTCCAATCTTGAGTGAATCACACTTGAACTGAGCATAAAGATTTGTCTCTATTCCACGACCCTGCAATATACATATCCAATATCAAAACAAAATAAAGAAACCCCCCATATTATTTACAAACAGTTGATTGAAAAATGTTAAATACGAGCATAAAACACTGAAGCAAGCGAAACCATAATCAGCAGTTCAGTAGACCTATTCAACCAATACATTATAAAGATCTTTATCATTGACAATTTTGGTTATCGTTAAACATTGACACAATCTATAAGCAGTAAATCATAAACAACCCAAAGCTACCTATTTACACTGCAGATAATATCATTCAAATAGCTTGGATTAGCTTTGGGTTCTTGTCCTCAAAGTTATAAGGCCATACATACATACATACATACATACATAACATAACATACCATTACATACATACATACCATACCATACCATAACATTACATAACATAACATAACATACCATAACATTACATACCATACCATACCATAACATTCAAATAGCTTGGATTAGCTTTGGGTTCTTGTCCTCAAAGTTATAAGGCCATACATAACATACATACATACATAATAACATACATACATATATACATACATGCATTACATAACATACCATTACATACATACATACATACCACACCACATAACATACATACATGCACACACACACACACATACATACATACATACATTGACACAATCTATAAGCAGAAAATCATAAACAACCCAAAGCTACCTATTTACACTGCAGATAATATCATTCAAATAGCTTGAATTAGCATTGGGTTCTTGTCCTCAAAGTTATAAGGCCATCCATCCATGCATCCATCCATCCATCCATCCATCCATCCATGCATGCATGCATACATACATACATACATACATGCATACATATAGAGAGAGAGAGGCAGGATCCATTGACACAGTGGATCATGCATACATACATACATACATACATACATGCATACATACATGCATACATACATATAGAGAGAGAGGCAGGATCCATTGACACAGTGGATGAGTAAAAATGGATGACTGAGATTAATATTAGGAAATGAGGAGATTTTTACGGAATAAAAATAAGTGGATTATTCTTAATTTAAAAGTTCTAATCTCAGCCATTTGATTCAATTACTGTGTAAGTGGATTCTAACCTATATATATATATATATATAACTGGAAATCTGCTGGATTATGGAAACACCTACCATGCCTTCCAAAATAACCAGGTCTGCATCACTTGACAGGTAGGCGAGCTCATGTGATACTCTCGTAAGATCAATAACCTACAAAAACAGAAGAAGCTGTTACTTCAATGACCAAATGTAATTTTTTTATCAGGTTCGGACGCGTTAGGCAAAATAGTATAATTATATCTCACCGGCAAATCATTACCAGAATTGGCAATCAAAAGATTTTTAGTATCAACACCAATAAGGTTACCACTTTCATCCTTCAACTGGTAAATTAGCATTTAATTTATTAGAAACAGCCCAAAAGAAAGGATAAAGGAAATATAATGATCATTATTTAGAAATGTTTTTCTTTCCATCACCTTTGATATAATTTCAACCAATTCCGGATAAGTTATATCGTTGATGGAAGGCAAATCATTACCTGCCAAGACAACCTGAACAAAGAAGAAAACAATATAAATAAACATAATTCTATTATATTTTTTCACCAATTCTTATTGATCACGGTTCGATCTGTTGCTTGCCATAGGAAATAACGACCACAAATAAGGGCAAGGATTTAAGTTATATACTACTTATGTATCAACAACACGATAACAGACTTTAAGATTGTTGAAACCAATAAAATACACATGCCACAAACTTGTTTAATATATATATAATTTAAATACGTACATGAAAATGTTTTCGGATTTTAATTGCAAACCTGGGTCCCACATTTTAGCAACTCTCTCGCAAATGGCAAAATACCCAAGATCACATCTGCACCAGCATTATCGACAAAAATGACCGCCTGCCATTGCAATAAAAAGAAAAGTTCGAAATAAGATACATGCAACAGCATCAACTGCTAATTTTAGTGAAAAAGTGAGTGACGGTGTCTTAATATATGCATTATGTTGACTTACCTTTTTCCAAGATTTCTTGCTCCATTTTGCTTTAAAAGTGTCGAAGTCATCAATGACCCAAGGACGAGGAACAAGATTTTGACAACTAGCCAAGAAGGACATCCCATCCCTTGAGAAAGCCTCAGCAAGCTTCCAAAGGTAAGGGAAAATAGCACAAACAAAAAGTAAGTACCACCGCAAAAGTTATCCTATTATGGCATGCTTCTATTCAAAATGAATATTAATATCACAGAAATTATCTCAACCAGAAAGCGTGAAACATGTCAAAGCATAATCTGAATATATGAGAAGAAGAATAATAGTTCATCCATGGGTAAAGATGATCATGACACCCAGCAAAAATAAAAACGCTGATCGAAGTGGACAAGGTTACAAGGAATGATTTTAGAGTGCATGAGGAATGCATGACAATTATGATTCAAGTTGCTTATCTCAGAAAATGGGGATTCAAAAATGCCTTATGGAAATGAGTACTAAATGTGGTAAATTTGCAACTACGCCTACAAATTCAAACTGCCACTTAATTTAAGTGTAAATACTTTTCACAATAATGATGATAGAAGAGATGAATATCACATAGTTTTAGAAATTACCTGTGCAGAACCAAGATCAAATATGTTTCCAGCAAATATTCCTCTAACCAGATTCTCCAGGCGCTTCCCTCCATCTTCGATATTATCATTAAGACAAACTACCTCCGGAAATAGGGAAATAGCCTTGGCATTCTCTTCATCCTATTCCAAAGAGCAGTGTTAACAAATAAAGGGAAAAGCATATAACACTGGCAATTATATATCTTGATTCTTAACACCTGACCCCTCCATCACCTTTTTTTACATCGCAAGTGGGACAGATTGTAAAATGATTACAACGCAATCCCTACTTCCATCCAAAATATTCATTTTGTTTGTTATTCTTCAAAAAACTATCATTTCATAAAAAGGGAAATAAATCACCAGTATAGTCCATACAAGGTGATATATTTTCACCCATCAAAATTAGAAAGTTATAAATCGGAATTCAGACTGCTCACATATAAGACAACAGTTTTTAGCTTTACAAGAACCTGTAGCATAAATTTCAATACTCACTTTCACTCTCTTGAATATGTCTCTAAACCCCAATTCTCTAAGAACTTGTTCACGAAGTCGGCAGAGAAGCTACAAAACCACAAAAACAATCATGAGGACCGCATGCATATCTCCAAGAATAACCATTCAGAAATCCATAAAGTAATACAGAAACCAGTTCAAAAAATCTGACTTACAATACAATCAGGAGGTCCGCCATGGCTTTCAGGATCTTTCTTGATGTCATCAAGTATATCAGCATACCTTTCACCACATCAAGCGAACAAAAGCACAAAAATGTGATAAGAAACACCGAAGGAAACAGTTGTTAGATGCTTATGACTTATGAGCAACCAAGTAGACATGCTTTGGATGGAAACCAAATGAAGTTTTGAAACAAAGGAATCATATGTACAAGGAAGCACAAGAAATAGCCAATACCTTTGAGCAAATTTCTCAGCTTTAGCTGGAGCATCAGCCACGGTAGTATCACTCTCAGCTCTCTTCCTGCAATAAATTGAAGTAATGAGCAAATCATCCGGAAAAACACAGACAATAAAAATCATCAGATAATAGCATACAGACAAAAGAAGAATAATTAGAACAGAAGAAGTTAATGGGAGAACCTCAAATAAACCATTCTTTCCAGGAGAACAAGGAATAGAAATTATATATTAAAAACACCGTAAAATCATCAAATAATAGCAGAATAACTTGATGGAAGAATCTGAAATCACCCATTTTGTTGCAGACATACAAAGAGTATAGATTAAAAGAAAAGAACAGAAGGAGGGATACTTGAAGGAGGAGATGGAATTGCGGAAGAGGTCGATCCAGGCGATTTCAGTAGGGGTAGGTTTTCGAGGATTATCGAAGGGGAATCTGTAGGGAATGGTGCATGGCCTGTAGTTTGATTCGATGGGAGTGGTCAGCAAGGGAAATGGCACCACCTCCGAATCGCTCTCCGTTCCTTGATGGGAATATCAAAAAATGAGAGGAGACGCAGTGGAAACAAGTTCCACCCCCGATTCCGAAGCTCGTTCTGGGTTTTCCTTTGTATTTTCTCTTCTTTGCTTCAACGCTTTAGGGGTAAAATACATTAGAGGTCTATAAACTATGAATAAATGATATTTTTGACAATTAAACTTTTAAAAGTTATAAAATGATTATTAATTTAAAGAACTTACAAAATGATCCTCGTGACATTATAAAATAATAAATAAATATATCAAATTGTATTAAATAATCATTATATTTTTATCAAAATATTACAAATAGTCATTAAATTTTATTAAAACAATTACAAAATTGATCATTAAATTTTACAGAATATGCACATATGAACCTAATTTCTACGGTTATGAATATAAGCAGAATTGAAATTTATGGGGAGTTATATTTTGTGTATTGATAAGATCATTCACTACTTCTTGAAGCTCGATCTCTCCCCGAAATGAACTTTATAGTCAAAAGAAACCATGAATCAGAATATAAGAACTTGCCCTACCCATAAGTAAATGTTTTTGTAGTAGGCTCATTAAACCATACATCTTTCTTGATATATCTAGATAATAGGTAGGTCCGTAGAAAAGGATCGCATTATTTTGTCTTGATGTCAAGTGACTATGGTTTAGCTCTTCAGTTGGAGCTCTTTTTTAGTATGGTGGAAATAATGGGAAGGGCAGGTCAAATTAACGAGGCATTGAAGCTCATAAATGATATGCCTTCTGAAGCAGATGATTTTATATGGAGAACTCTGCTTAGCTTTTGCAAGATCCATAGGAATGTAGAGGTGGCCGAGAAAGTGGTGGATTCTCTATTACAGTTGAAGCCTCAAAATTCCTCTATTTATATTCTTCTATCAAACATTTATGCTGATACCGGATTGTGGGACAATGTTTCGTATACGAGGAAGATGATGAGGTATAATAAGCACAGGAAGAAACATGGGTGCAGTTGGATTGAAATAAAAAAATGAGGTTTATGCATTCTTTGTTGAGTAAAGGCTCATTCAAAATGCAAAGAGATACATAAGATGGTTGGTATTTTAGTTGATGAAATGAGATGCTATAGATTTTTGCTTGAAGAGGAAGCAAACCAATTACAGGCAACTAAAAAATTGCAATCAAAACACAATGTTTATACTATTAAAACACTAACTAACCTAATCAAAATCTCCACCATTCGTAAACCTAAACAAAAATTTAGGCAAAATGTCATAATCATTATTTAACAAGAATTTTATCAATTAAATTGTAAAATCTCATTGTAAATCATCAAATAAAAACCAAATGCTAGGGAATTTCATTAAAGAACCTTGATATTTGAAAGTGAATTTAAAAGGTGTTCCACCAAGATTTGATGTAAATATCCTTCTTGAAAAGAGTTGGAGAAATAGGAAAGAATTTGATAAATCTTTAGTAAAGTTTTGCTAAAGACTGAAAGAGGAATCTAGAGATATACTCTCCATCAAAAGTCAATTAAAAATATGAATTTAGGTGTAAATGATCGGCAAGAAAATGAAAGAAAGTTTGAGAGAAAAGCAATGAGAAAATTGACGTAAAGTAAAAAAATAAATTTTGAAAACCAATTAACCGTCAAAAATATTTGTTAAACCAGGTGGAAATCCTAATTAAGATTTTTAAAAATAATATCACTCTAAAGATTCTTAACTTTAGCCTTTTTCAATTTAGTCACTTTTAATTTTTTTTTTTTGCAAATTCACATTTTAGTCACCAACATTGAAAATGTTAATTAATTCAATTTCAATCCACATTTGTTTTAAATTTCCAAAAGTTTAATAAAATCATTAACACTTTTAGAAACTCAAATCTAATTTTTATCCACCAAGATTTTAATTAAAAATACAGATTTTTCTTAGAACCTACTGATCAATCCAATTCCACCGGTTCAAAACCAATCCAATTGAACCTTTAATTTCTTCTAAGCCTATTTTTTGGATGTTACACCACCATATACATGCAAAAGCTGACTTAATATATCCACTCTTGAGGTAACCGGACTTCATGGTTGATTCTTTGTTGTGGCCTAAAGTTGTCTTGCTTTTTACTCCCACCACTTCCAAGACTCAAAGCAGTATCTACAAGTAGAAATCAGTCAACAAAAAGCAACCCATATCTAGAAAGTAATTTAAATTTGAAAATCAAAATTAGATTGCCCAAAGAATTTTTTACCACTATCGACAGTGCAACTCGTGTCAAACCCAAGATGAAGATTGGGTCGAGCACAACCGTTCGACAAGCTGCCAAAAGAATCAGATCTAAAAAAATCAAAATGGTAAAAATATAGTTTAAAATAAACAAACAGGAAATGGGTATGTACCCTTCTTGCGGGATTCAGCTGGGGTACTACCAATCCGGCGGAGAAAGAAAACACTAGTTAGGAATCTCAATGGAGCGAGTTTTGCAGGTATTCATTTTATTTCGTATTTAATTGGACTGAGATAGTTATAAATTTTGAGGGTTGTGGGATGGAGATAAAAATAAAAAATAGATTCGTCGTGGGTGGCGGAGAATGCGCGAATATGTCTTTGTACCCGCCTCATCCTCATCATCTCGCATCATTCCCGCCCACCTCGCATCGTCCCCGCCCACCCCGCCCCAACAGATCTTATAAAATGTTATTATAAATGTTATTAAAAATACAATACCGGTTTGGATCATATTCAAATAAGATAATTTATATTGATTTTTTCTTGAGATATTAATATAATTGAATTTAAAATTGATTATATCAAATTTATAAATATTTTTTAATATATCAATTTGAATCAGAGTCAAATTTAAAATAATTTACATTGACTTATCTTGAAATATTTATGAAAATTTATATATATATATATATATACATTTATTATGTTTATTGGTTTGTTTTTTATTATTGTCTGTCGTTATGCCTTTTTTAAGGGTTTTTTTCTTCTCTTCAGTCCTCGTCATATATATGTTATTCTCCTACTTCTTTATTTTTTATTTTTCTAATATTGTATATTATTTAGATTCTATCGGTATTTGTTCTTATTTTTTAAGGTTGTTTTTTAATTGTTATGTTTTTTTAGTTCTTTCCGTAATGTTTATTTGTTAAGCAATTGAAATATTATTTTACATGTTATTTGTGCTATTTTCGATCCTTTACAATATATTTTAGTATCTTTTTAGTACAAACTTTTTGGTGTATAATTTTAATTTCGTATATTATTATTTTTTTAAATGTGACAATTAGAATAATTTCACTGGGAGTCCGAATGATGGGTATTTTATAGTTTTTTCATAAAAAATTTGATTTATATTTTTAACTAATAGTTATAAAAATATTATATGAAAGAGTTACGGGGTGGGTAAAGAGGGAATTAGACGGGTCTCAAAACCCACGTGGGTAATGGGGTGGGGATGATTTTAGTCTTGCGGGTTGTGGGGCAGAGATGGTTTTAGATTTTGTATTCGCAACGAATCGTGAGACGGGGATAGAGATGAAAATTCTTGACGGGGATGGATGTGTAAAGAGTACCCTTTGCACCCTCCCCGCCCAATTGACATCCCTAACACCAGTCCCAGCACATTCCCTTTTATAAGTTAGATTGCCCAAGAAAACATGTTTAGGATTTTGCTATATAAAGAAGAGATATAATATTTAATTAATTTAATATTTTTTAAATAATTATTTTAATTTTTTATAATGTGCCACGTCAGCGTTTTGTTTCATGCCACACATGACACGACACGACACGCCAGCTGGGTGGGATAGCTGACCAAGCAGGATTTAACGGCCCGTTGTAATCACTAATTTTGTCCGGGGTGGACCCACTTTATTTTTATTTTCAACAACGGACTTATATATATGTTACTACTATCTATAAAAATAAAATAAAATAAAATAATAAATTATGGGCTTTGTTTAATTTTAACTATCTTATACTCTATATATGTACAAGTGATTATCATTTTTAAAAAATCAAAAAATACTACTGTTGTTTTTTGTTAATATATCTATGTGTTGACTTCTAATATCCCATTTTCTATATTATTTATTATCATGTTTTTGTTACAACATTGTCATCCAATTAAAAAAGAAAACCCAAAAACGTTAGCAGTGTATTTTGTTTTTGTAATTACTACCGTATTATACTTTCTATATTCATGATAACAATCTTATATATAGGTTGTTGTTGTTGTTATATGTTGAAAACCCAAAATATTAGTATAGTATATGATTAATTTTCTTTATGATATCTTATTATTATAATAATAATATGTTACTATAGTTATTATATTATTTTTATTATAATTTTGTTATTATTTAATTAAAATCAAAAAAGAAACAAAAATAAAAAAGAGCTAGAAAATATATACAAAAGCCCAATATATATATAACAATTAAATAAAGTGACGAAGTTTAAAGTCCATTACATTCAAAACCCATAAGAAATATATATTACATAGCCCGATAAGGCCCAATTAATCTTAACCAAACCAGCACCCTAGTCCCCTTCTTATTCCTTGCAGTTGCACCACAGCCGTCAGATCTAGATTAGATCTGACGGTCCAAATGAGAACCGAGATGACTATCTGGCTCCCTGTATGCGCGTACGAACCACGGCCTTTCGAACCGCGATCGGAGCTATCGCTCACCGTAAGATGCAGTGGCTTTCGGTCCACGACATCTCGGCCGTTTAATCCTCTCATCCAAGGCTTCCCAATTCCCGTGACCTCCCACATGCCACATCAAACAACCGAAATGGTCCCCTCCTCCATCAAGCCACCAGACATGCCAGCAAACAAAGGCAATATCAACAAAAACACAGATGAGTCACGACAAAAAGGATAAGCGAAATGACAGACAATGGGATTTTTTTAGCCTTATTTTTTCTTTTGTTGTAAAAAAAGGTAATCCTGCTATAAGAGCCATCGAACAGCTATTGTAAAAGGGGGGAGATTGAAATCAATAGAAAAGAAAAATCTTCTAAGTAATCTGTAACACCCCCTACCCGGGCTAGTAGCAACTCGGCTCGGAAGCGTTACATTAAGCAAGCAAGGACAATACAATGAACAAGGCAATACAAGAACCAATCATACTTAGTTAGCAAACAAGTAACCTCATATTTAGACTTCAAGACATCAAAGGCATTCGAACAAGGCCAAGAAAATTTTTCCTTTTATACTTATATTTCAAGTTACTACTTTATCAAAACAATTCACTTCATTTTATCCCTATACTCATTCGAATAACCCTAGTGCAACATAATTCCATTTTATTTCTTCATTTCTTTATTTCTTAGACTTATACATGTACATCTTAACCCAAATTGCTAACATGGTTCTTGATCATTCAATTTACATGTAACTAGTTCCATTCAAGTCTTATTCTAGGCCTAACCATTCGGCCATCTATACAAACATGAATAACACATATAACAAGGTATGATCATACACATGATACCATAACTTTCCAAGGCAATTCGAATGGAAGGTAAGCAAGCATGATTCGATCATCCTATACTCAATTCAAGCAAAACATGTTTATAGCAAAGTATTCGAATGATATCAAGGTAAACTAGATCAAACATTATGATCATTCCATAATTAAATCCATATATGCGCAGCCATTACCATTCATTACATGAAACTTTAGTTCATTACATACTTGTCAATAGGTTCAAAACATAGTAGGCCATCAATACATTAAATACAAGTACCAAAATGCATGATCAATCTACACTCTAAACAATCTAGTGCCACCATTCTAGAGATATAGAAAACAAGTATGGAATCATACTTTAACTATGCTTGTGTGACTTGCTTCTAGCTCAAGTTAACAGGCTTCAAGATCAAGCAACGATTGAATCCTTTATCCTGTAGTTAGGAAGAACGAAAACAAGAGTGATAAGTACAAGTTTGTACTTAGTGAGGTAGTAACTAAATCTAACCATTTTTATGTCAATTTTTATGTCATTTAAACAAGATTGAACCTAGCTAGGGTTTCATGCATTAGATTGATCCTAGCTAAGGCTTTCAAGTATTAAAAGAATCCTAGCTAAGGATATCAAGCATTAGAGTAATCCTAGCTAAGGATCATAGCATTCAGCTATCAAGAACAATAATCAAGAATTCATATCATGAATCAAGCACATCATGCTTACAAAACAAGTAATCAAGAAAGTCATGCTTACATGACAAGTAACATTCAATTCATGGCTTTCAAAACAAGTAACATATGATGTAGGATTCTTATTTCATGTATTATCAATTAAACAACCCCTTGGTACTTAGTTTGTACAGGTAATCGAGTCTCCAACCAACTGTCGCCACAAGATGCACCGTAGTGCTGGTCAAACCCTCCTACTGTCGCCAAATACCACATACGTACCCTCTATCTATCGCCAAATAGGGGCCTTAGCCCTGGACCGTAGTCCACCCTTACACAATGAGCTCTAGACTCTAAGGCATGCCCTTCTACCTAGTCCAACTAGCTACCAAGGTTGTTTGATTTACCATTTATTCAAGTGTTTCAAGATCAAGATCATGTCAAGCAAGTTCATTTCATGCTAGGCCCTTAGGCCAATTGAGCCATAGCTCACATATCAAGTATTTCTTATGTGTTCATTTCATCAAGTGTGATAACATTACAAGCACTAATGTTACCACTCAACATACTTGGCAATCGAATCAAACATGTATACAAGGTTGAGATCAAGTTTCATGCATTACTTTAATCATTCTTCCCGTATAGATCAAGTTCATATTAAGTCAATTACAATTCAAGAATTTAGACATGCTTGCAATAGTTAGGACCTAGTCCTAACTCTCAAGTAAACTACACTCATAATACTCCAAGCTAGCTAGTCTTGGATCCACACTCATTTGTTCTTGGCTTTAGGATGATCCACTCTATCCTCTTTCACCAAGTTTACTTCTGGTTCTATCACATTGCAAGTACAAACATGTCAAGACAAGATCACAAAGTCATTCAATCAAAACAAGGTTACAAACACATATCATACACAAATCTGGCAGCATGCTCATATACAATCTCCATTACACTTAACTACACTTGTCTATGTTCCAGTTCATGTAAAACAAGGCAAAATCAATGTCCTAAAACTGTTTACAAAACAGTTTACAAATTGCCACAAAACAGTGTGCAATTACCTATACTGCTGCTGCCAGGCAGCTTGCACTCTAGTCACTTAATCATGCGTAACTTTCATTTCGAATGTTGGAATTTCAATTGGTTTACACCGTTGGAAAGCTAACGTAATTGTCTTTATAACCATATAAGGCTTTCATTTTAGTTCTTTTCCAATTAATACAGTTTTTAACTTAAAGACAGGGTAATTTGCTACACTGGACAGTTTGCACTGTCCCAAGTGTTTCTTCTCTACATTTCAACCCATAATTAAGTTCTGTTTTCTCCTAATGAATTTAGACATATCAAGGTGTTGTCCATAAAAACTTCAGCCTTAAATTAATTTTATACAATTTATAGTGATTTTTTTTCAAAGCTACTGCCCAGAACAAAGCATTCTGGGCAGATTACACTAGGTTGAGTTTCTAGCTTCTTAACTCATTTTAACAAGGTCCTAACATGGCAATTCCATTGATGTTCATGTTCTTTCATGTCTAGGTCATTATAATTCACATAGCAATGTACTTAAAACATGGCATTATCATGTTTAACCCAATTTGATCTATTTGATCACATTGCACATTCAATTCATCAATTAGGCAGTCCATTACCTAGTTTAACTAATCCAATTAGGTGTAGTCATTTTCCAGCAACATATTTACTCAATTCAATCTTCATTTCATCTAGATACATGATCAAAACATGGTTCTATATCCAATTGACATGTCTAAACAATTTCTCTACCAAAACAGTCCCTAATCAAGACTGTTTTCAACCATGAACACATTACTCAAATTTCCAGCAACTATACATATTTCCTTTATCAATTTTGTTACTAGAAATCACAATTTCAAGTTCAAATTGAAACTAGCATGCTCCTAACACACATAGAAATCACCCAATTCAATTCATACAACAAATACATCATCAATTACTCATTCAAATAAATTGCTAGGGAGGAAGGATTTAGAATCCACTTACAATCTTCCTAGCTATTCAATTTTCATGCAATTGTGAACTCATGCAAGCTTTCTTCCTCAACAATGGTGATTTTTCTTTTCCTAGATGGATGATAGAAGTTTCGGCCAAGGTGGAGTGGAGGAGATGATTGCAAGATGGCCACTTGGCCATGGTGTTATCACATGGCTTAGCTATTTGCCTCCACTTGGCAAATTTTGGTCTAATTGCTTCATAAATCCTTAACTTACTCATCCTTATTACATGCAATTCTACATTTTCAATTTGTTACTACTTGATCCTTCATGATTAGGCTACTTCTTTATCAATTCATCTAATTTAGTCACTAGATTTAATTAATTCTTCAAATTTGTAAATTGTTTATACAATTAAGCTCTAATTAGTTTATGACATGTTACTAGGTCATGATTTGGGGTATTACATAATATCTACTTTTTATTTCAAATCCAGCAATGAGAGAAATCAAAATACCAAAAAAATGAGTTTTTCTAGAGGAAAAACTCTCGGTTTTCTTTTTTATTCGAATCGAAAGGAGAAAGGAAGGGTTTATACCTTCCGCTCAGAAAGAAACAAAGAAGAGTGCAGGGGCTTCAACGTGGTGGCGTTGATCAGCCGAAGAAACCACGGCAGCGGCGGCGAGAGGCAGATCGAGTCTCGGCGGCTGCTAGGGCTCTGTGTAGCGACGTTTTTGAGATTCGCATACGGGTTATCCCTTTTTTATTGAAAACATTTTATTAAAAGGGGATTTTTTTAAAATCGCATTTTGGAAATAAATAAACTGGAGTCGCCACAGGTCACTTGGGTTAGATACTCCGGAAATGAAACCAGAGATATTAGGTTATGGAGTCGGTTACGTGTGGGGAAGGGTTAGCACCCCCACGACGCTCAAAATTGGTACCAAAAGTTTTACCATTTATTTAATATTAAAAATTGCAAATTTAGAGGAACGATTTAATTAAAATTTGGTTATGCAAACGAGTATATTTTAAGGGCTCTAATATTCGAGAAGGAACGTCCGAACCACCACCATTACGACTGGTACTAGCCTTGTTCGTTCCCGAATAAAAGGACACCGCATAACATAACATATTATGGTATGCAAGAATTTAAAAACAATTTAAATAAGCATACATGGCAAATAAATATAAATGAAGTCATAAAAAAATAAGATTCCAAATCACCACCTCTAAGCGTGTATTATATGGAAACTATGTTATATATTATAAAAGTTACATATATATACATTATGTATATATTCCATATATTATATATTTTAAAACCATATATTATATACATACTTTACAAAACTATATTATATATATACTATTTTTATACAAACTATATTTATTATCTATAGATTAAATACATCACAAATCTACATAAAAAAACATATATTATATGCTTTGTCAAAAACTATATATATCACATATGTAAAACTATATATTATATATGTTAAAACCATATATTTATAGATATAATAAAACTTTGCATTAAATACTATGTCATACATTATATAAAAACTAGGCATTATACTACATATAAACAAATATAACAATTAACTTACTAATATAACATACATACACCACATTATAACATATACAAACATAAAACAGGGATTGAAATTAAAGGAAACTAAAATGCAAGGCCGAAATTAAAAATGCATGATTGTAAGAAGAATACTAAAAGATGGACCAAATTGAACCAAACTGAAACTTAAAGGCCAAAATTAGACGAAGAAAAGACTCAATTGAAACAGGGGACGAAATTGTAAAACAAATCAAAATGGCAGGGACTCAGGGAGTGTTTTAAAGAGGCAGAATGGCCAAACAGGTAAATACGAGGGGACGGGGGGATTTATTATGCAATTTCCCCTTTTCTTAAAACAAAAATCAGTATATAACTTAAAACTTAACCAAATTAAGAAATGTTTCTCCATTTTTTCTTTCAATCGAACTGAAATGCTTTGTCTTCTCCGTATTTCCTTGATGAACATCGTTGTAGTGTTCATCACAAACCCAGAACTCCGCCGTGTTTTCCAATTTCCAGCGACGCTCTACCGTGTCGGCCACCGCTCGCTGGCGGCCAGCGAACTTAACAACACCCTCCAAAAAACTCATTTTCACTCTGAAACCAAATCTAAACCTAGACCTAGGCCTAGATCTTTCGAAAACAATATGAAAAACCATATTTTGCTTAAAGAAACCAAATTAGTAACCCCCTTTACTTTCCCCCTTCACCGGTTCACCACTCACGATCTTGCGGAGACTGGACGACTTATCATCGGCGAGGAAGTGCAACCAACATATGGAAGATGAGCCGACACCGAAGGTAAAAAATGCTAAAATCCTAGATCTATGTATATGTGCTTAGGAAAATAGAAGAAGAATGATGATACCTCTGAAATTTTTTGTCGTTCTCTATTGCTTGAAAATCTAGACCCCCATACAATTGTTTGACTTTTGGTTATATAACAGAATACATAGATTTGAACTACATGCAAATTCAAAATCTTAATTAATTACTTCTGATGGCTTGTTTGGATTGTCCTTATTTTAATTTGCTTTGCCCTCTTTCCTTTGTTTTTTGCCATTTCAAGCTCTGACTTATTTTTCTCTTTTTTTGCATGCATGGCATTGGGGCTGCTCAAATGATGGAGATTGAGACGAGAGAGAGGCACGCTCGCCGAAAGTTGGACGGCCAGACACGCTATCCTTGCACAGGCACATGGAGGATCTGGAAGTGCGCGAATGATCTGAACAGTCGCGCGTATGGCGCATGAAGGAGCTGGGAAGCCGGATGTTTGGCACACGTGCGAGTGGGAAGCCGAAAAGCCGAGCGTGGGCGCGTGAGAATCTGAACGGATCAGCGCGTGGGCGCGTGGGTGATCTGAATGGTCGTTCTTGCTTGAATCTAGACCGTCAGATCTAATCTAGATCTGACGGTTGAGATTGGGCGGCTACAACAAAAAGATAGGGCATTAGGGTTTTTGTTTATCAGATGGGCCTTGTTGGGCCAATGTAATATGTGATAATATTTTGGATTATGTAAATGGACTCTAACTTAATAGACTTGGGTTTTATTTATATCTGATATATTTTATACATAATATAGATGAGATTTTACTTATGTTGCTTGTTTTGGGTTTTCATGATAGTAATAATAATATATAATTCTAATAACAGAATAAAATAATGACAATAATATAACCACAATAGCATTAATAAACATAATAATAATGGTAATAATGACAAAGATGGCAAATAATAATGATAGATAATAATGGTAACAAAACGAAATAGGAAGGTAATATGATAGTAATGACAATAATAAGACAATGAAATACTTAGTAATATTTAGTTTTTTTCTTTCAAATGAATAATAACATAACCGTAATACATACATATATTAAATAAACATAACACTAGTAGTTAACTAGAATTTTTTTGGGTTTTAAAGTTTTAATAAAAGATAAAATAAACAAAGCCCAATATTTATATTTAGTGGGAACATATATATACATACAAGCCCATTATTGTGAAAACAAAAGCGAAAATAAACGGGTTCACCCTGGACAAAATTAGTGATTACAGATGCCCCTCTTTGCTCATTCTAGTAAAACAAAGAGCAAAGACTATAAACACTAATTTTGTCCCACTTCATGTTCGAGAGTTTGAAGCGACGAGTCCTTCCTATATGGGACCATTCATTTCCCTCTCTTCGAAGTCTTGGAGCCATAAGTTCTTTCTACATAGAATTCTTCCTTTCTAGTCAATTATTCTAATTGCAAGTTCTCCCTCTATAGAACTTTTCTCTTCTTCTCATTCGAAGCCTTGGATCTACGAGTTCCCTCTATATAGAACCCTTCGCTTTCGAGATCCTAGGGTTGTAAGTCTTTTCTATATAAGACCTCTTTTGCTTATGAGTTTCTTCTATATAAAACTCATTGCTTTGAAATCTTCAAGTTTCCCCTATATTGAACGTTGGGATGGTACTTCACTTTTTGATGGCACGAGTACCAAGAATTTCTCCATTGCTTCTCAAGAAGCTGAAGGCTGGGAGACCAGACGGTAATATCTTGCTTTCTCATCGTAGCGGCATAGAGAGCATCTGCCAAAACAAATATAGTGTTTCGATGATATGTATTAGTGTGCGCCTAACTTAGGGATGCCTATCTACACATGATGCATGAATAATGGCATCGTTACGTGAACGCTCTTTCGTGACGATCGACCTTTCTTTGACCAACATTTTGTTTCTTTCTTATTCTTCTTGATTCCTTGTGCTAACGGTATCCCCTCTGATTTTTAGGCCCAACCATCTTAGCTTTCTTTTCTCAAATTCTTGGCTCCTTTTTCCAAAGTGCCTTTTTAGGTTTTTGTTTTTCTTTTTAGTGTCATCTCGATCTTTTATCCTTTCTTTCTTTCTCCTTTCTCTTTTCTTTCTTTGTTTTCTTTTCTTCTTTTTCTTTTTCTTTCTTTTTTCTTTTTATTATTATTTATTCTTTTCTCTTTTCTTTTTTCTCTTTTTTTTCTCTTTCTTTTTTTACAGTGCCCTTTTAGGTTTTTACTTTGAAATTATTTTATCTTAGCAAGCCTTTCGCTTTAACCGTCTCCTTGGTTGAAGTCTTCCATTCGCTTGGACCTCGGTACATAGGAAAAGTTTGAGATTCATTTCTGCCCTAGAACCAACTGTACCTGAAAAGGTCAAAATACAACAATACCCAAAAATCTTTTTCTTATCATGAATCTATATTAACCTTCTTGCAGGACGTTTGGTAGAAGAGATAAGAGAAGGCTTAATGTAATACTTCATTAATGCTTGAAAATTTGGAATAATTTAAAAGTCATGGCAAACATGGAAGAAAAGGAAAATAAAGCATGATGCAATGTCCCAAACATCGACTACATAAATGATTCGAGAGCCCATCGACCGAAGTAGATTGCTCGCTTGAGGTTCTTTACTAAAGCGCCTAATATCCTGGGAGATCTCACATGTTGGATGCCTAATCTTGAAGGATTGTCTGGGCCGCCATTCCCCACCCTCAATTAGGCATCCACTTTCCTCGAAAATCTTTTTGAGTCTATAAGATCCTTTTAAGCACTAGATCTCCTTCCCAAAATTCCCTTAGGCGAACCTTCTTGTCGTAAGCTCACATCATTCTCTTTTGGTACATCTAACCATGGAAAATGGCTTTTAGTCTCTTCTCCTCAATGAGATTCAACTGATCAAAATGTGATTGTACCCACTTGGGCTCTTCCAACTTTACCTCATTCAATATCCGTAGTGACGGAATCTTCACTTCCATAGGTAGAACTGCTTCTATACCATAAACCAAGAAGTAGGGCGTTGCCCCCATTGACGTACGGACGGACGTTCGGTAAGCGACCATGGCAAATGGCAACTTTTCATGCCAATCTTTAAAAGTGCCAGTCGTCTTCGAAATGATCTTCTTGATATTTTTGTTTGTCGCTTCTACTATCCCGTTTATCTTGGGACGATAAATTGTGGAATTATGGTGCACTACGTTGAATTGCTCACACACATCAGCTATCATCTTGTTATTCAGATTGGAAGCATTGTCAGTGATGATCCTTTCTGGCAAACTATACAGACAAATGATTTCTTTCTTCAAGAACTTGTAAATTGTCACTCTTGTGATATTACCATAGGAAGCTGCTTACACCCACTTAGTGAAATAGTTGATGACCGCGAGAATAAAACGATGTCCATTGGACGCCTTTGGGTGAATTTGACCAATGACATCCATGCCTCATACAGCGAACGACCATGGCGAATTCATGTAAGGGTGGGGAATGGATCCTATCAGCATATATCTGGCATTTGTGGCACTTCTTTGCATACTCGATACAATCCTCTTCCATAGTCGACCAAAAGTAATCGTATCTCATAATTTTTTGAGCCATTAAGAAACCGTTGGCATGTGTCCCACATAACCCGTCATGTACCTCAGCTATGATGCTTTTAGCTTCTCGAGCATCAACACATCTTAACAAAATTTGATATTTTCCTCTTTTGTATAAAATATCCTCGTCTAGAAACATATTCTATCGCCATCCTTCTAATAGTCCTTTTATCGTTTTTGTTGGCCACATCGGGGTAGGTCTAGAATTTGATATATCAAAGGACATCATAGTACCATGGGTTGTCATCTACCTCTTCTTCCAAGTTATAGCAATGAGCTGGTATTTCAAAGACTTGCATCTCAATCGGCTTCATTTTTGCATCAGCGCTTACCTCAAATATTGCAGCCAAGGTTGCCAAAGCATCTGTCGTCTGATTGTCCTCCCTTGGGAGGTAAGCAAAGCTGATATTCTTAAAGTTTTTAACCAACTCTTGGATCAGATCATAATACTTGACCATCTTCGAGTCTCTTGTTTCCCATTCTTTCTGGAGTTGATAAACAACCAAAGATAAATCTCCAAAAACTTGAAGCACCTTGACTTTTCTTTCAATGGTCGCACGTAAGCCCATGACACAAGCCTCTATATTTAGCTATATTGTTTGTGCAAAAGAATTCTAATCTACTTATGAAAGGATAGTAGACATTTTCTAGATAGATTAACACTGCCCCTATGTCAAGGCCTAAGGCATTACATGCCCCATCGAAATAAAGTTTCGACAATTTTTCTTCTAAAGTTGCCTTTTCTTCCACGGTTATGCACATCAAGTCTTCATCGGGAAAATTAAAGTTTAAGGATTCATAATCATTCGAAGCACGACTGGCAAGGAAGTCTGCTATAGCGCTTCCTTTTATTACTTTCTGACTTACATACACAATGTCGTTTCAGACAATAGCATTTGCCAACGAGCCATCTTCTCGGTTAATGTTGGTGCTTCCATAAAAAATTTAGCGGATCCAACTTGGATAACAACATAGTGGTGTGGTACAACACGTAATGTCTGGGCCTCTTGGTAGCTCATACTAGTGCACAACACAATTCTTGAATTGGTGGGTACTGAGTTTCACAATCGACGAACTTCTTGCTCAAATAGTAGATAGCCCTCTCTTTTCTTCCGGACTCGTCATGTTGCCCTAACATGCAACCCATCAAATTTTCAAAGATTGTTAAGTACAAGATTAATAGTCTATCTGGCACCGGTTCCACTAGGATCGGAGCATTAATCAAATACTTATTGATCTTGTCTAGAGCCTCCTGACACTCTTCATCCCATACTCTCGGGTTATTTTTCTGCAGCAATCTAAAGACAGGGTCACATTTTTCAGTTATCTAAGAAATAAACCGAGATATATAATTTAACCTCCCCAAGAAACCCCGAACTTCTTTTTGTGTCTGAGATGAAAAGAGATCTTGAATAGCTTTTACTTTATCAGGGTCAATCTCGTTCCCTTTTCGGCTAACCACAAAACCCAAGAGCTTTCCAGATGTGACAACGAAGGTGCACTTGGTCGGGTTGAGCTTTAACTAGTACTTTCTCAATCTTTGGAAAAGCTTTCTTAAGTTTTGAATATGATCCTCTTCGGTTCAAGACTTGGCAATCATGTCATCCACATATACTTCGATTTCTTTGTGCATCATGTCGTGGAAGAAAATCACCATGGCTCTTTGATAAGTCGCCCCAACATTCTTTAGTCCAAACTACATCACCTTGTAACAAAACGTGCCTCATATGGTTACAAATATAGTCTTCTCCATGTCTTCGGGATGCATCTTTATTTGATTGTACCCTGAGAAACCATCCATGAAAGAGAACCATGAATGCCCCGCGATGTTTTCGACCAAAGTATCAATGTGAGGTAGGGGAAAATTATCCTTAGGGCTTGCCCTATTGAGATCTCTATAGTTCACGCACATTTAAACTTTCCCATCTTTCTTAGGCACCGGAACTACATTTGTGACCCACTCCGGGTATTTGGAAACTTTTAGAAAACCAGTCTAATACTGCTTCTTCACTTCTTCACAGATCTTCAGCAGCATGTTCGTCCTCATTCTTCTTAGTTTTTGCTGAACTGGCTTGCATTCTGACCTTATCGGCAGTTTGTGTACCATAATGTTCGTGTCTAACCTGGGCATATCTTGATAAGCCCAAGCAAAGATGTCCTTAAACTCTGATAATAGATTTATCAACTCATGCCTAGTCTTGAATGAGATAGTGATGCCAATCTTCACCTCTCTCATTTCTTCATCACTCCCCAAATTAAGGATCTCTATCTCTTCCTGGTGGGGTAGGATCTGTTTGTCCTTACTTTCCATTAACCTAAGCAATTCATCCGAGACTTCACATTCAATCTCATCTTCTCCTTCATCGATTTTCGCCATATATAAAGGTTACTCAAAATCTATCTCGGGATCAGATTCAGATTCATTCATACAGTTAATAATAGGGACCCTGAAACGGTTTGGAAATGAATAGGTATTGGAAGGGAAGAGAAGTGAATATGGAATGAATGAAATAATAAATAACAAATGTAATGAAAATGCAATAAATATGATGTTTGCCATTTGAGAAAATATGGAAAGCATCATTTTTCATCGAAATAAAGCAAGTTAACATAGAAGCCCTTTACAAAAGATCCCTACTACTCGCGGGCAAAAGCAAGTAGGGTTGGTTTTGAGCATTACCTGATTCAGACTTAAAAACTTCAGGTAGGTCCACACTGGTCCAATTGTTGAGTTTCCCTCCTGGGAAGCAAGGGCGAATTCTAGACAGAAACTTGTCATTCTTTCCTCCTTCAGTTATCATATTAACATCCATCCCTTCTAGCGCCTCGTTAAACCTTTCTTCCTCATTGAGTTTGTCACCTTCCAGATTTGCATCATGCACCTTTTATTCGGTATAGATTATCCCTACAGATAAGAAAATATCCTTCATGTTGGAGTAAGTTATTGGTTCCCACAGAATATCTTCGCCCTTGAATCTGGCATTCATTTGCTCTTCTCTCTTTTTCCATTCTAGCTTCATTTGCAGAAAATTGGGCCTGTAACCGAGTCTGAACCGGTCTTTCTTGTTGATGACGCTTTTGGCTCATAGACAACCTTGGAGGCTCTTTCCAAGACCCTTTTCTTTCTTGGCTCCTCGTCCCAAAGTCTCCCAAACCGTCATCTTGGTACAATTGGACAGTTTGGGGCACATGATCTTATTTTCTTCTGCCACAAAGGTAGCATTCACGAATTCTAAAGCTTTAAAGGAGCACTTAATGGCCACCTCGTCCGTTTAGATGTAAGGAGCATCGGTCGTTACGGAGGCAATAGTGTCTTGCTCGACTCCCACGTTCATCAACTTTCCTTCGATGACGAATTTTAATTTTTGGTGTAGTGATAAAGGTACGGCCCCGACCGAATGAATCCACGGCCTTCCTAGCAAACAATTGTAAGTTGGCCTGATATCCATCGCCACAAACTCAACCATGTACTCGGTAGGCCTGATTAACAGAGGTACTTCGATCTTCCCGATCACCTCCCTTTGGGTTCCATCAAAAGGTCTAACAGAATTAGGGTAGGGCTTTATGTGTGAACTATCAATGGGAAACCTTTGTAGAGTCGCCATCGGTAGCATATTCAAGGCTGATCCATTGTCAATAAGTACCTCCGGCAAGATATGTCCCTTACAGTGAGTGGTAATATTCAAGGCCTTGGTTGACCCCATTCCTCCGTTTGGGATCTCATCGTCGCTAAAAGTGATATAGTTATCTGCGGCAATATGGCCCACTATTCGGTCTAATTTTCTTACCGAGATATCGTTTAGGACGAATGTCTGGTTCAACACCTTCAATAGCACGGTACGATATTTTTCTGAGCATAACAATAATTCTAGTACTGAAATCTGAGCTTGTTGATTGGCAATGCTATACTCACTATGCTTCAAGAATCTCAAGAACTCTTGTGCTTGCGCCTCTGTCACTAGCTCATGAACCTTTAGAGGAGGTTCTTCTCCAAACAGCTTTTTGGGTTCGAGCACTGCAGCCTTGCCATTGTGTCTTAGCACTTTCGCCGCCTTTGATGTTTCTGGTGAATAACACCTCCCGCTTCTTGTGAAGTGCCCCAATTACTCCACTTGTGCAGGTTTCACCTCTTCGGGTGACTTCTCATTTCCTTTTGGTTTTGAACCATCCGCTACTAAAATGTTGGCCTAACTCCAAGGAACTTTCCACGTATCTTTGAAAGGAAAAGATGTTGGAGCTAAGATTACAATATTATGGGCCATCTTAGAACTTCCTTCTTGAGGTGGGCTTTCTTCACTTGGCCTGAGCGAGATCCTAAATGGCCTATCTACCCTGTATTGGACCTTGGGGGCATCTGACGTGCACTCGTCCGATTCCTTCTTTCCTTCAACCTTTTCGAAGAACTCGATCTCCTTATTGTCCATCAACTTTTGAATTACTTGCTTGAACTTTTCACAATGCTGGATTTCATGTCCATTCTCCTAGTGATATTCACAATAAGGGCCGCATCCTTCATGCACTATCTCCATGCCCCACTCAATTAAGCGTGCCATGCATAACTATTGGAATACCCACCTCAAAGGCGATTTAGTCTCGACCACAATCATTTTTGCCTTCTTAATGTATTCTTCTTCGATGACATTCACACCATAACCTCTATGGCTCGGTAGCGGGTTAGCACCCACATTTGGTTCATCCAATTGTAATACCCCGGTCTTGATCATGTGTTGAACAAACTTTTTGAACGCGATGCAATTTTTAATTGAGTGCCCCGGGATACCAGCGTGATAATCACAATTTACCTTGGGATCATACCACGCGCGGTAGGGTGGCTCAAATAGAGTGACATAATATGGTCTAACCAAATCAGCCTTGTATAGCTGTGGGTATAATTCGGCGTACGACACCGGCAGATGAGTGAATGACATCTTCTCATTTTCCTTTTTTAGGGATCTTATTTTTTTCTTGTTTGGGCCTTGTCTGCCTCCGGTTGCGCCTCGTGGTTGAAAGATAGTGAAATTCTTCAAGGTAGTGTAGGTGTTTGTTGCATTCACCTCATTATCTTTCTTTTTGTAGTTCATTCGGGGATTCTCTCCGCTATCAATTCTCCTACTCTTTATAGCCATCTCAATTGATTCCCCAGTTCTTACCATGTCGACAAAATTTTGGGCGGTGTTGTTTATTAATCGGTCAAACAACGTGCCCCTCAAAGTGTTCAAAAACATTGGTGTAATCTCATACTCGGGGATTGGCGGTTGAATCTGAGCAGCCATATCGTGCCACCTTTGAGCATACTGACGCAAACTCTCGTTTGACCTTTATTCCATCCCTTCTAACATGATTCAGTTTGGTGTCATGTCGGTCACATGCTTGTATTGCTTTATAAAGGCCTTTGAAAGATCCTTCCATGATTTAATATTAACTCAACTGAGCTGAGTATACCACAGGGTTACAAAACGGGTTAAACTATATTGAAAACAATGAATGAGTTTTTCTCGTCTTTCATAAAAGCTGCCATCTTTCGGCAATACATGGTGATGTGAGCCGAGGGGCAAGTGGTTCCATCATACTTATCAAAATAGGAACTTTGAATTTCAGCGGAAGCACTAAATCTTCCACGAGGCTCAAATCACTAGCGTCGTTCCCTTGCTCATCTATCCCTTGCAAGGTCTTGAACCTTTCTTCAAAAATACGAAATCTCTCCTCGTACTTCTTTTCTACCTCGACCTTGATCCTCTCCTCTACCTCATTCATCATGCTTAGATCCGGCACTTTGTTATCTAGACATGCATCTACATCAACGGGCTGATTCGCAGAAACTCTCTGATGGTGGCTAGGAGATGCTCCCACTAGATTGATGTATACTTTCCTTTTTGGATTCAACATTTTCGATTGGGACTTCTCATGAAGTGTGATCCCTTCCATTCCTTCATCATTCAAGCTATCAACAGAGACCCCTTCATTGCCAAGCTTCTTGTCTAATAGAGCGGTTAGCTGAGCAACAACTGAAACTTGCGACTGGGTGTTCTGATCCCTGATGCTTTGTTCAACCCCGTCCAAACGTGTTTCGAGATCCCTTTGACCTTGTTCTACCTTGGCCATCATTTCTTCTATTGCCCTTGTTTGTGAGCGGGTACCGTACGAGCGCGAAATGGTCACAAATTTAAACTCACTTTCTTTCTGTCAGGATATTTCTCACAATTAATTTTATTGATTAATTGATTAATGCATGACATATGCTGTGGAATGTAATGCATGGCATAGATGATGAAATGAGATGCATAAGAAAATATATGCAGATAAAGGTATTGATCATATAAGTGATCACCCTAGGACAACTTTCATTGAAACAAAAAGGTATTCATTACAACAGACAAAGCAAATTCCTACAGATAGGCGCCAGCCCTAACTCCTAGTTCCTCGAGAGTTTGAATTAGTTAAATGAATCTTGGAGTTTCATCCATCCCTAGGGTGACGAAGAGGCGAAGAGCTTCGACTTTTGCGGCTAGAGTCCTTACATGTTGGGCTACCTCTTGCACCTGAACCATCAAAGTTATGTTGTAGTCATCCCGATCTTGAATCATTCGAGTAGCATCACGAAATCGCCTTAGCCAATAATTGTCTCCACCCTTCGCAGCTTCCTCGAGGACAAAGGTTTGACCCAAGTAGTCTTGAACTATAGCCTCTAGTGTCTTAATCTGGGTTCGAAGCGTCACATTCTCTTACTGGCTAGCCTAAAGTTCAAAGAAGCCATTCCGATCACGGTACTCTTGGAGAGAAAGATCCAACT
This sequence comes from Hibiscus mutabilis, assembly GCA_019671005.1. Taxonomy (NCBI): domain Eukaryota; kingdom Viridiplantae; phylum Streptophyta; class Magnoliopsida; order Malvales; family Malvaceae; genus Hibiscus; species Hibiscus mutabilis. The sequence continues at coordinate 20,470,635 of CM033745.1, forward strand.
CCGCTATCCTTGCTTCCAACTGGGTATTATGGGCTCGGCTTTGATTCAGATTCTTAAAAGTAGTGTTATACAGATTTTGCATCTCTTGTAGCCGATTCTTGTTGTCATGTGCTTTTCTCTTCCAGACGGTACTATTTTTTTTCTCCCAATTTACCACTTGTTTACATTTTCCTTCGCTTGCTTAGCTTTCTCTCTTTCTCGATTGATTGTTCTCTTAAAGGCTTTTCTTTCTTTCTTGATGATCAACTTGTTGCATCCATTCTCTTTCTTGATCTCTTGCTTGCCCTTCTTTTTTTCTTCCTCGATCAAACGTAGGCCATTTTCCCTTTCTTTCTCAACTGCTATAAATTTTTTTCGATCGGTGTTCCATACCAAAGCTTGAAGCTTGACAATATCGTTTTGGTAAAGGGTATTTCTTTCTTTTAGACCAGCGTTTCTTTCCTTAGGTCCTTGATTGTCCCATCGCGTATGTCTACGTCCAAACTCACCTTGTAAAGCTCGCTCACATGCTCAGTTTGCAAAGCTTCCATATCCTTTTTAACCTCTTTGAGCTCACTCCTCAAAATGTCAGCCTCAGAAGGGACTATCCTCATATGTTCTTCTAATGTCGTGGATGGTCCTTGACTGACCTTGGAATCTCATCATTGATCCTCTAACGTCTTCAAAAATCATAATCGGGAGTGAACGTACACATGTGATCCTCCTCGACCCTTATACGGTAGCAATGATCCCAAGCCCGAGATATGTTCTGAACTTTTTCTTTGAACTCGCCCTTGAAAGAAAATTCAGTACGGCTCAATCCTGAAATAACAGGAATAAACTGTAAAGACCCAAATTGCCTGGATACCAATAAAGAGGCACAACCAATCCCTTCGTACAATCCCAAAAGCATTAGCCAATTGTAATATCCGCATCGATACAAGAAATAAAGAATACTGCCCAACCAAGGTACCCACCAAACTATATCATTATCATGGAGGTTCCTGAGAATCGTAGCCCATTTAACCTTTTTGATGTCTTCTCGCCACTCTTTGGCCACATACTCTTGCAAGGGAAAGAAATCCTCAAACAAAACACCAGGCAAAACCCTTTTTGGCGTTTCCCAAAAATGACTTTGGATCCAATCCTGAAGCAACTGTGCGCAACCTCTAAAACGCCCCTTTTCATTCCTTCGAATAGTATTCAGAGAAATGAAAGTTTTGGCCAAGATTGTCGGTGCCGGGTTCGCCTTCCTCTTCAAGCGCTCGAGCACATCTAAAACAGCCACATCAATGTCATTCAAAACCCTTGGGAAAATGATCAATCCATATATTCCCAGAGCAATCAAGTCCATCTTCATAAACTCATCGGTGCTGAGTAGGTATTAAATCTCGAATGCATTCCCACGAAAAGGCTACGCTGTCTCCTTGGTGCTGAATCAATCCTTTCACCCAATCATTACTCATTCCGGCGATGTCCTTGAGCTTGGCTGGGTAATTCTGAGACTTTGGGTGTTTAGAGTAGATCCAATCTTTCTTTACACCTTTGTGATGGAGTAGCATCGTATATTCTTCGATTGTGGGCATCATGTCCTCCCCATTGAAGGTGAAACGAAAAAGCTAGGATTCCAACATTCAAAAATAAGGATCGGAAAAAAGGTTCATTAATTCTGACATAGATCAAGTCGGCTATGTCACCATAATTCTCATGGAACAGATTCTTCAATCTTTGATCCCAACTTTCCTATATTTCTTTCAACTCGTAGAAATCACTTTGCTGTAGACTCATGTAAGTATACCCCGGTACTATGCGCTCACTCGGCAAACTGTCACCTTAAACTCTTTGGTTGGCCTCGGACCAATGTCGGACTTGCAAGTTAATTTCTTCCTTCTTAAGTAACCTCTCATCCATAATGAGATCTCTTTAATCGGGCAAACCACATCGATTCAACACCTTTATGTCATGAAATGAATGCAAAACAATAAAAGAAAAAACAAGACACAAAATAAATAAGTTAGTATCGGAAAAATAAATGAATAATGAAGCAGTAAAACGGAGAAGGTAAACAAACGAAGCAAGAAAATAAACAACCTTATTTACATCTCGTCTAACACCTAGGTTAACCGTATGGCTCTAAAAGGGGTGGGTTTTCTACGTTAGCTATATACAATTTTGGTACTAGAATGTACCCGAATTGTCCTTGTTGTCCCCTACTAAGGGTAGCAAGGCCCCCAATCATCACCCATTATAGGCTCATTTCAACCGAGTTCAACTTAGGGGGACCCTTTCGCTATGTCCATACGAAGAAACAATATTCCCACGAAAACATAGGGTAATCGAGCCCCGAAGGTACTTACTAGGCCCATACGGAGGAACAATATCCCCACAAAAGCACTAGCGTTTACCCTCACTTAAACGGACGGGTTTATATGCCAGATTTTACATGCGTTAAAATAAACTCGTACTTATAAACAAATATCAATCTAATTTTCACTTTAATTCCCAACTTCCAATATTAAATAAGTGGTAAATTTTTTAGGCCTGACTCTCTTTTACAAAAACAAAAATGTCCCTAGCGGAGTCGCCATGCTGTAGCGACGTTTTTGAGATTCGCATACAGGTTATCCCTCTTTTATTGAAAACATTTTATTAAAAGGGGAATTTTTCTAAAACTGCATTTTGGAAATAAATAAACTGGAGTCACCACCGGTCACTTGGGTTAGGTAGACCGGACACCAGAAATAAAACCAGAGATATTAAATTCGAGAGTCGGTTACGTGTAGGGTAGGGTTAGCACCCCCATGACGCCCAAAATTGGTACTAAAAGTTTTACCGTTTATTTAATATTGGAAATTGCAAATTTAGAGTGACGATTTAATTGAAATTTGGTTATGCAGACGAGTATATTTTAAAGGCCCTAATATTCGAGAAGGAACGTCTGAACCATCACCACTACGACTGATACTGGCCTCGTTCATTCCTGAATAAAAGGACACCACATAACATAACATATTCCAATATGCAAGAATTTAAAAACAATTTAAATAAGCATACATGGCAAATAAATATAAATAAAGGCATAAAAAAAACAAGATCCCAAATCACCACCTCTAAGCGTGTATTATATGAAAACTATGTTATATATTATAAAAGTTACATATATATACATTATGTATATATTCCATATATTATATATTTTAAAACCATATATTATATACATACTTTATAAAACTATATTATATATATACACTATATTTTATAACAAACTATATTTATTATCTATAGATTAAATACATTACAAATCTACATAAAAAACATATATTATATGCTTTTTAAAAAACTATATATATCACTTATGTAAAACTATATATTATATATGTTAAAACCATATATTTATAGATATAATAAAACTTTGCATTAAATACTATGTCATACATTATATAGAAACTAGGCATTATACTACATATAAACAAATATAACAATTAACATACTAATATAACATACATACATTAAAGGCCACATTATAACATATACAAACATAAAATAGGGAGTGAAATTAAAGTAAACTAATATGCAAGGCCGAAATTAAAAATGCGTGATTGTAATAAGAATACTAAAAGAGGGACCAAATTGAACCAAACTTAAACTTGAAGGCCAAAATTAGAAAAAGAGAAGACTCAACTGAAACAGGGGACGAAAATGTAAAACAAATCAAAAGGCATGGACTCGGGGAGTGTTTTAAAGAGGCGGAACGGCCAAACAGGTAAATACGAGGGGACAGTGGATTTATTATGCAATTTCCCCTTTTCTTAAAACAAAAATCAGTATATAACTTAAAACTTAACCAAATCTGCAAATGTTTCTCCATTTCTTCTTTCAATCGAACCGAAATGCTCGGTCCTCTCCTCATTTACTTGATGAACACCGTTGTGGTGTTCATCACAAACCAAAACTCCGCCGCGTTTTCCAATTTCTGTCGAACTTGACAACACCCTCAGAAAAAACTTCTTTTCACTCTGAAACCAAATCTAAACCTAGGCCTAGATCTTTCGAAAACAATATGAAAAAACCATATTTTTCTTAAAGAAACCGAAGTAGTAATCCCCTTTGCTTGCCCCCTTCACCGGTTCACCACTCACAGTCTTGCGGAGACTGGACTGCTTATCATCGGGAGGAAGTGCAACCGACACGGGAAAGACAAGCCATATTTCGAAAACAATATGAAAAAACCATATTTTGCTTAAAGAAAATGAAGTAGTAATCCCCTTTGGTTGCCCCATTCACCGGTTCACCACTCACAGTCTTGCGGAGACTAGACTGCTTATCATCGGCGAGGAAGTACAACCGACACGGGAAAGACAAGCCGACACCGAAGGTAAAAAATGCTAAAACCCTTGATCTATGTATATGTGCTTAGAAAAACTTCTTTTCACTCAGAAACCAAATCTAAACCTAAACCTAGATCTTTCGAAAACAATATGAAAAAACCATATTTTGCTTAAAGAAACCGAAGTAGTAATCCCCTTTGCTTGCCCCCTTCATCGGTTCAACACTCACAGTCTTGCGGAGACTGGACTGCTTATCATCGGCGAGGAAGTGCAACCGACACGGGAAAGACAAGCCGACACCGAAGGTAAAAAATGCTAAAACCCTTGATCTATGTATATGTGCTTAGGAAAATAGACGAAGAGTGATGATACCTCTGAAATTTTTTGTCGTTCTCTATTGCTTGAAAATCTAGACCCTTTTACAATTGTTTGACTTTTGGTTATATAGCCGAATACATAGATTTGAATTACATGCAAATTCAAAATCTTAATCAATTACTTCCGATGGCTTGGTTAGATTGTACTTGTTTTAATTTGCTTTGCCCCATTTCCTTTGTTTTTTGCCATTTCAAGCTCTGACTTCTTTTTCTGTTTTTTTTTTGCATGCATGGCATAGGGGCGGCTCAAATGATGGAGATTGAGACGGGAAAGAGGCACGCTCATCGAAAGTTGGACGGCCGGACACGCTATCCTTGCACGGGCGCATGAAGGATTTAGAAGTGCGCAAATGATCTGAACAGTCGCGCGTGTGACGCGTGGGGGAGCTGGGAAGCCGGGCATTAGGCACACGTGCTAGTGGGGAAGCTGAAAAGCCACACGTGGACGCGTAAGAATCTGAACGGACCGGTACATGGGCGCGTGGGTGATCTGAATGGTCCTTCTTGCTTGAATCTAAATAGATCTGACGGTTGAGATTGGGCGGCTGCAACAAAAAGATAGGGGCATTAGGGTTTTTGTTTATCAGATAGGCCTTTTTGGGCCAATGTAATATTTGATAATTTTTTGGATTATGTAAATGGACTCAAAATTAATAAACTTGGGTTTTATTTATATCTAATATATTTTATACATAATATAAATGGGCTTTTACTTATGTTGCTTGTTTTGGGTTTTCATGATAGTAATAATAATATCTAATTCTAATAACAGAATAAAACAATGACAATAATATAACCACAACAACATTAATAAACATAATAATAACGGTAATAATGACAAATATGGCAAATAATAATGATAGATAATAATAGTAACAAAACGAAATAGGAAGGTAATATGATAGTAATGGCAATAATAAGACAATGTAATACTTAGTAATATTTAGGTTTTTTTTCTTTCAAATGAATAATAACATAACCGTAATACATATATATATTAAATTAACATAACACTAGTAGTTAACTAGAATTTTTTTGCGTTTTAAAGTTTTAATAAAAGATAAAATAAATAAAGTCCAATATCTATATTTAGTGGGAACATGTACATATAAGCCCATTATTGTGATAACAAAAGCGAAAATAAACGAGTTTACCCCTGACAAAATTAGTGATTACACTCTGTTTGGGAGAAAAATGGGTTGTTCTTTCTGTTAAAGATGAGATTAAAGTGTAATGGGGGAGATAAGACCCCTATCTCCTGATAACCCGCGTAAACACTCAACCCGCCCCAGATCCAGACGGATACCAGCTCCAACAATAGCCCATAACAAGCGTGCGGTCCAATTCAATTGGGTTTGGTACCATCTTAATCTTGGTTATATCTAGATTATGATATTATGTGTGTATATATTACATCTAATAGGTTTATATTTGATATTTTAGTGCGTATATGTTATAGTATTTATGTTTTATATGTTAAAGTATTTGTATGTTCTAAATATATAGAGTGTGTAATAAATAGTTTTAAATGTGTAATATATGTTCTTTAAGGTATAGCTTTTATAATATATATATAATATAGTTTTTTATATAATAATAAATGGAATATAAGGTTATTTTGTAATATATATGATATGATTTTCCTAAGGTTTTTATATATAATATGAAACTTAGTTTTTAAATATAATATAAGCTTTCTTATAATATGTATGATACATAGATAATATATGTATAATATGGTTTTGTACATATGATATATTTATATATAGTATATAATGTGTTTCTGAAACTTTTTAAAGTACACATGCTTTTTTTAATGTGTAGGTTTAGTTTAGATGTTTGGGCCTAGGTTTAGCGTTAGTTTAGCAGGCCTTGGGCTTAGCTTAGGTGGGCTTTGTGTTTGTTAAGGCATTTGGGTTATTTTAGGAATTAATTTAATTAATTTAAGTCGTGTGCTCGTCTAATAGGAGCACGGTCCTTAAATTAATTAAGTTAATTCTGGAATTAGTTTTTTTAGAGCCTTAGTTAGATTTAAGTTTGAATTAACTTAGTGAATTTAAATTTATCATTGGCTTATTGGGATAAATGTTAAATTCATTAAATTGATTGAACATTTCTTAATCACTTTTGGGATAAAATTAATTGCAAGTTTAGATTGACATTTTAAAACCATGATTAATTAACTTGATTCATTTTAAATAGTGTTCTTGGCTTATTAGAACACTAGGTTAAAATCGATTGAATTAATTATCATGTTACAAGATAACTCATAATTTGTTAGGGTTTTCTAGCCTTTTTAGGGCTAATTAATATTAGAATCACCTAATTAGTAACTAGATCACTAATTAAATTTCTATAACTTGGTCCTTTTAGGTTAGGGCTTTTAGTGAGCCTTTTGTGTGTTTAATTTTAAGCTTTTAAATGGCATCCATGTTAATTGTCATTCAGAGGCCCACTTATTTTAAATTAATAAATTTTAAATCATAAAAAGTGAGACATTCATTAATTCCGATATTTATGTCGTAACAGTCTAAGCTTAAAGGATGTTGATCAAATATTTGAATTAATTCTTACCGTCCCAAGGTAAAATTAAAACAATTAAAACTTGACAAAGTTATTACATCATATCTTAATTGCTTGCATCATGCATAAAGGTGATATACGAAAATCGAACCATAAATTAACGCGGTAGTCGGGCTTATTCGATGTCGATTTAATCTATGGTCCGATGTATCGTCAATATTATTAATTAATTGTATAATTAGTTTGAACCCACTAATTTGATAAAGCCCGTGTAATTGAAGTCAAATTTTCAATTAAGCATGCCGAGTTAAATTCAATTCAAATTCCAACAAATTCCATCAATTTGAAAGCGACAAATATGCAGGTACCAATTCTCGGGCACGATGGGGGTGCTAATCCTTCCCCAGGCGTAACCAACTCCCGAACCCTTTCATAATGAATCTCTAGTTTTCTATGGTGTTCGGCCTACCTTACCCAAGTGGCCAGTGGCGACTCTATGTTTTTATTGTTTTTTAAAAACACGAATTTCCAAAAGAACTCCCCTTTAACCAAAATTTTAGAAAATATAGGGATGATTAGTAGCCAACTATTTCCTAAAAAGCCTTGATGTCTACTTTTAAAAGAAAAGGAAAATGGTAGCTACAGCTTGGCGACTCCGTTGAGGATCGAATTTTGTTTTTATAAAACAAAAGAGAGATAGGCCAAAAGAAAATATTTGTTGTTTTTAATGATGGAAAATTGTTGGAATTTTAATTGATTCTAGTGAGGTTGATCCTTTCCTGAAAATGTAACTACGATTGCACGAGCTTTAATAATTGGTGGTCTTTGAATTAATTTTTCATTTAATTTCTATGGAATCACCGACATGTGTTGCATCATGATCATCAAGCTCTATACCCGAGTTCTATCTCTTAAGTGGGAGTGAAATGCCACATACCACGTGAGTAGCCCTCTATGGGTCGGTAATTCACTTTCGGATTCCACACCTTTTGACACGTGAATAGCCTTTCACGTCATTAAATCGAGTTTTCCATTGAATCGAAACCAATTCGCAAGCTTGTAATGGGTCAGAATTGGGGTTCTTGTTGCCTTAGTAGGTAATGAGATAGGTTCGGGTACCCTTGTATTAGAACCGAACCCATTTGTGAGAATTTAAGAAGCCCACCCCAATAGGGTAATGCGGATAACCTTAGCGAACTAGAATTCATGTGGTTAAGGATCTTTCTTTATGTGCTTGCCATTCATTTAATCATTCGCGCTTATCTTTTCTCGTTTTGGAATTTATTGCTTATCTTGTGACTAACAGGCTTCTGTTTGTTTTCTACTCGTTTCCTTTTTACCTTTTTGTTTTACATATTTTATCATATTATAAAGAGAACATAAAGTTGGAAATAGTTTGAAATTAAAGGCTAGATTAATAAGAGATTTGGTTCGTAACAATGATGCAAAGAATCTTGATGTACAAAAATGGTCAGAAGAAGAGTAACTACATGACGAGGACAGTTTTCTTTCAAAAGTGAGTATGGTGACATCGCATATTCGCTAGACGTTCCGATTGACCAAGCATTACTACTAGCCTTGGTAGGATTTTAGAGTTCCGCCTACAGCTGTTCTACAATCAGTGACTTCGATTTGACCTTAGTAGTACCAAGCCCTTGCAAGAAGATTAGCGAGAATCGTGTTTACTCTAAGCCGAACAAGAACAAAGCTTTCCGGGGAAAGCTCAAAAATTTCTTAGACACTTTATCATCATGTCCCAACTTAAAACAAGAAAGAATATTTTGAGTGAGAAGGAATTTTGGCCTTAGCTTCAGCACACCCCGAGGGTTGAGTTTAGCGGGAATCTTTCAAGGGAGCAATTTAAGTACACCAAATGCCAACATTGGAGCGACTACAATTCGCCATCTTCTCTATTTGGAGGCAAGAGTGAGAATTGATACAAGAGGTTGCCCGGAAGTCACAATTCCTAGGGAAAGATGTTGCCAAGCTTCAGGACTATGTGGATGATGAATCTGATGAGAAAGAAAATATCATCGACCTATATGCTAGCTTAAGACCGTATGATTAGTGGGTTTCCTTTGATTATTATAACGAAACAATTTTCCTATTAATGCAAGCCGTTTAAAGAGGATATTTGTCGAACTCGGTGTTGCTCTTTGCATTCATGTTTTCATAGTAGCATTATTTTGTGTTGCCTTGTTATCTTTGTTTAAATAGTACATTTTTGTACATTCACATACATCATATGCATCACTAATCGGGGAAAAACATTCGCCTCAGAAAGTGGAAGTAAGGAGGGAATGACTTTTAACCAGTTCGACTCTAGACATATGAATGACCTAGCAGATAGGGTAGTTAAACTCGAACAGCTTCATGAAAAATTGGTTTGAAATCAAAGGTTGACAATATCATATGTGAAAAAGTTCCAAGAGGAAACAAAGGGGAAAATCGATGAACTGGTGGGTATGATGGCCAAAGAAGAGGGCATGGAAGAATACTCTTTTGTGTAAGAGGAGAGTGAGAGTTGGGATTGCGACTTCATAGCGGAAAAGATCTTGTCTGATGAAGACCAAGCTATCATCAACCAATATAAGGTAACGTGCACTGCTTCAGAGTGCCTTACCGAATGAGTGTTGGATAAGACCAAAGACTCCTCAAAAATTTTGTCTTCGCCAGCAAATGAAAAGCCGAGTAAGTCAGAGTGACAAGATAAGAAAAGTAAAATATGTAACAAGAGGATGAGGATGTCGACTACACTGTCTTCTGAATTGTCATCCCTTCAAACACATGATCAGCCTTTGTTGTATGTGATTACAAAACCTCATCAGCTATCGGTTCACCAGGCTTCTAGTGCTCAAGAAAAGAGGGAAGAATCGAAAGACTTCCAATTCACTCCTAGTTCTTTCACCTACCAAGAATTATTTTCCAAGTTTCTAAATGCCCGACTGGTTGCACCGCACTTCGTTAATCCTTAGTCACCCTCGTATCCAAGTTGGTTCAAAGATGAGGAACACTTTGAATTCCATGCTCGAATTAAAGGCCATTCCATCGAGAAATGCAAAAACTTTAAGCGTAAAGTTAAGCACCTCCTAGATATCGTGGTATTAGAGTTTGAACCAACAGCTTCAGGCCTGAAGATCAATCATCCAACTACAAAATTAGATGAAGATCAAGACATAGAGGACAAAGGGAAGGTGCGTTCGGATGAAAGGGTCACGTGACGAGTGAAATCGCTTGGGAAGTTAATAATGAGTTTCAAAGATTCCTTGAAGGTGACAATGATCGAAAACAAAGAGGTTCCCAAGGAAAGTCAACTTCATTCAAAGGAAAAAGAAGTGAAGAACTGAGAAACGCATATTGATGACACCAAGAGGAGTGAAAAGAGGACAAAGATGGTGAGATCGATAACATATTCTGAATTGTTACCCCTGTTAATTCAGAACAAGCTCTTGAAGTTACCCCCATCGAAGTGTACTCTTATTTTATCCCTAACGTGTATGGTATCAATATTGTGTGTGGTTTCCATTATGGTGATTGTGGTCACACAACAGAAGATTACGCGTTTTTGAAACATAGGGTTAATAGTCTTACTGAAAGGGGGTTATTTTGCTTTGAAAATGGAAAGCCCCGGTTCCACTGAGGATTGGGGCATACCGAAAAGTTGAAAAGGGACCGAAATTAGTGTCACAATCAGTCATTGTCAATAGTTTTTCAAGGTCAGAGTTCTATACAAGTTGGAGAGGAGAACAAGAAGATAGTCGTGACCGAGAAGGAAATAAACAAGGAGAAACTAACTAAGGGGCAACGTCCAACAAGGGCACCACTCAAGGTTCTCAAGACGTCAATTGCGTTCTTGCTTCCTCATTTAATTCAAGGGAAATATCTCGCCCCTAGGAAAATGGAGGAGACGATAGATCCATCTCTTAAATACAACTAGAACAATATTTGTAATTTTCGCAAGTGGGCGTCAGGGCACCCTACTAGGAGGTGTTGGATTTTGAAAGAATAAATATAGAAGCTGCTCAAAAATGGGACACTAACACTTGATATGGTTAAGAAATGGAAAGCAAAAGAGATAGGAGAAACAACTACCTCAGGTGAAGGGGTGAAGAAGTGAAATGAATGAGAAGTCAGTTCCAAAGTTGTCTAGAGTTTCGATGCATCTTACACATGTTTTTCCTTGTTTATGTTAGGGGTTGGTGTTTAAGTTTCTGTGCACTCTAATTTTTCTCTTGAAGTAGTGTGTGGAATCAACTTTGCTACCATTTTCCCGAAAGTAGCAAAGATCTTTTTGAAAGGGCCTATGTTGATTGCGGATTTATATTTTAATGAAATGATACATCTTTTTTTCAAAATGACGATACTATATATGTATATATACCTTCTTGCCCTCGTAGACCCCCGAATATCACGTGCATGATGTGGCATTGATTCTAATAAAAGGATCAATCGAATGTTGTGATAAATATGAAGTGTGATTCTCCCTCAGACAGCTCTGGTTGGTAAAGTGTGAGAAGCAAGATTACTACTCTTTCGATGATGTTCGATGATAAGAAAATCTCATGGGAGAGCCCAAATAGAGTTGCTTGAATGTGCCCCAAAAGTTAAATAATGTGTTTAAAAAACAAAAATTAATTAAGAATTAAAGGGGTACTCCGTTATAGCAAAAATGCTAAATAAGGATGTTTTGCTCCACTTACTCTAATTGAGTCAAAAGCCTTGTCTATATGAGTAAGTTTTCAAATCATGACTATGCCGAGTAACTCAGGGTATTGTTGTATTCTCCATAATTATTCTCGAGACAAAGGACTATGATGAGTTAAATTCCCTTAAGTAAAAGGAAATAAATGAACGAATTAAATAAGTCTCGGAGCATCCTTATGGAGCTGTGAGAGGAGAACAAATCGAATAAGGAGTCATGCTCCACTTGTTCATCACCCTAACGCCAGAGATGAATCATTGAGGACACTGACACAATTTTGATTATAACCATAAGTATACACTTAAGCTTAAAAAATCTAACAATAACGTTATCTGTATTCCGTGGGCTAAATAAAAGTCATAAAACATAAACTTTTTTATAGAGAAAGATAATGAGAACTAGGAGGAGTAGTTTTTGGATAGATCAAGCAAGTACCATAATCATGAGGATAAACCGAGCAATCTAAGAGGGATTTCGCAAATATCGCCACAACATTCAAAGGTAAACTGTTGATCATCGGGGATCGAATCTAAGACGCTCTTGCCTTTGATATCTGAGGCATTATATTATTTTATTATTAATTTTGATTTTTTTATTAACCCAAAAAGTATCATCAGTTGAAATATTGATTAGAAAACCAATGTGTAGACGAGAAGAAAAGAAAAGAAAAACAATAAGACCTCTCTGTAGTTTTAGAATGGAGTTTGGCGTGCAATGCCAGATGTGTACATGATCAACCTAGCGCAAACCTGTCAGCGATTCTGACAAGAATAGCAAGCCCTCACATGCTACACGATTCAAGGAACTGAATAGAGTATCTACCATAAGGCCTTAGTTGGCTCAAAAAAATAAAGATTGAATTCTTTTGAAAATTTGGAGACTCATGGGGCATGTCTTCGGCCTAGCATCGAGATGGAAGAAGGACCATACCAGTGGGTCAAGGGTAAGTAACCGTTGAACCCGAGGAAGAGATGAGGTACTACTAAAATCAGGAAAAATTGGGTATCTTAAGAAGGAAGACATCAACTTAGCCGTCTGACCTTGGTCAGAAGACAACTAAAGAGTACAAGGCAATAGTTTATCAAGCAAGTGGTGTATACTTACGTCAGCTTACAGCAAAACAAGTTGCGAGAATTGAGATAGATCAGGGAAGGATGGGATCGACGATTGCAAGGTCAGTTCTGTGAAAGTTATGGTGACATTGCACGCTTGACGTATGTCCGAGTTGATCAGCCTTCGTTTTGAGCTACCTTTTAGTTTTAGAATCCCATTTTCTATTACTGTACTTCTAACAGGAAGGACTTGATACCTACGGTTGAGAGATATAGAGCTTTGTTTAATCAGAAGAGTATTCATAAGAATTAGGTTTACACAAAGACGTCGAAGTCCCGAGATTATCCATTAGAGCTTAGAACCTTAGCCGAAATGAGTGAAAGTTGGGGCAAAGGTTTGATTGAGAGTCGTAGGAGCATAACTACACACCTGGTTGAGGTCACAGAGATGGATTTGTTCACGTAGGGGATTTATTGCTTCATCATTTTCTTCAAGAGTCTTGGGTGACGGTGATGTCACTATTTTGGACTTTTTCGAGCCGTTGACGATGAAGGTTTTTTTGCATAGATTCGGATCAAGGGTCTACGTGGCTGGCCTAGCATAATTTATCAATGATCATGGGGAAAACAACATCGAGGTCTCATTCGCTAGACCACTCAGAGATTTGAAAATAAGGAAAATATGGAAGTCTACGAGGCATGAATTCACCTGGATGAGAAGATAGTAGAACATTCATCATACAGAGTTTATGAAGAAGCAACAATTAAACCCGAGTTAAGTGAGAGTGATGTCAATCAAACCAGTGCGAGTCAACATCTCTTTTCTAAAAGAACGAAGAATAAAGGTTCAGTCAATAAAAGTGAAGATCGGACCTTACGGAAATGAGAAAGATTTGGAAAATTTAGGGGCATGTATGCATCCTAATATTGAGAATGAATATGACTCATCATGAAGAGTCAATAAAGGGAAAATAACGAAGCCAAGTTGAGTGGTTCAGTGCTTGGAAAGTGGATCTTAGTCAAATCAGTACAGACTAGTAATGTCATTTCAAGATAAGATACAAGTGAAAATTTAGCGAAGATAGAAAGCTATGGAAGTTAAGGGGTAATCAACCAGAAAACAAGAATGTTTCTTTAGCATCTCTAAAAACGTCATAATTCATGCATCATATGTAGTTAGATATTCCTAGGTTAGGATCATGCTAACTCATATCATCAAATCATTTTGGTGGCTTTTGACAAATTCAAATATTAGAAAAGGTTTGGACCTGATACTGCCTATTTGGATAGGTAGATCTTAGTAAAGATGACGAATCCCCAAAGAAAAGAAATCGCCTAACAAAGATTTGAAGAGCTCTTAAGAAAAAGAACTCGCTTAGCCAAGAGGGAATGGTCTATAACAAAAAAAGCTCGTCTGGGAGAATGAGTAGTTTATGATGAGAAGAACTGTTCAAGCATCAATTTTGATATAAAGATGAGAAGTTCATGATGAGATGAACCTAAAGAAGAGGTAAAATCTTTGTGGATAATACAATAAGTTCGAAATGAGAAGGATCCATGATTCGTCAACATTTGTGAATATTGAAGAAATACGACGTGAGGAAAGCAGCTTTCACCTTCGATAATTTTAGACCTCTGGGAATGAAGAACTCTAAGAATAACCACTACAAACCCTGAGCTTTGGTGAAAGATCAAAGATTTTTGTAGCAAGGAGAGCAGTTTTTAAGCTTCCAAAGCCGTTTTGTTTCCTATCAAAACCTTTGGGCTCTCAGTAAACCACCCGAGCATGATGCTAAGATACCAACACAATAGAAATTGGTGCATAGAGGAACTCGTAGTCTGAAGAACTAGCCATGAAAAAACGAGATGTTTCAGAGGAACTCACGATCTTAAAGACAAAGTCAAGGAAACAAGATAAAACTAGCACTCTATTCAATACATGAAAGAAAATCTGCCAAAGCTAAGGCGTGAGGACATCAGATACAAAACCTACCGAGAAAGGACAACGAATGCCTCTCGTGTTGAAATCCAAGGGAATAGAGGCGAAAACCCATAAAGGCAACTAGAAGAAAAGAAGAAAAAAGAAAATCTTTGAAAAAAAATCCTGTAAAGGCACTTTAAAGCAAAAATATTCAAGAACTCAAGGGAATAGGGTAAAAGGTTGAACCTGAATGTGAGATGAGGAACCACCATTACAAAAAAATGAATAGGAAGTCAAGAAAAAATTGAGATCGATGGACCAAGAAGAAGAAAGTGACCGAGAGTCCAAAATATTTGAAAGTAGGTCAGATATCTCCTAAGAAGAGGAGTAAACAACGAAGTGAAAGTCCAAGAAAGGATTTCAGACGAATGAGTACAAACTCGCCATATTAAGGTTTTAGAACAAATGAGGCAAATAGTCACAGCTCAAGGATATCATGTGAAGGATTTCAAATGCACCACACTAAAACCTCAGAGAAAAAGAGGCAAATGCCCGCAGTTCAAGAATGTTCAAACAAAAAGGTCGAAAGCCTTATCCATATAGGTCCAAGAAGAATGGAATCTTCATGGCGAGAGCGGCCATTTGTTTCCTACCATTTCAGTGGATCACAACGGTGCATTAGCCTTTGCCACTCCAATAATTAAGTTCACCTACCATTTGAGGACATCTAACTTGCTCGCAGCCATTTTAGACAAACATGTCGTCTTCGTCGGTTTTGTCTTATGTCATTTCAAGAAAACGAGTTATTTGGGTCTATTCGTTACCGCTTCAGATGAATGAATGGCTTACCATATGGCCCGTCCATTGTCGTTCCAGAAGGACGTACCAATGTTACCCAATCTATTTTTGCCGCTTCAAGAAAACAAGTTTTGTAAATTCATTCGCCGCAGCTTCAGAGGAATGAATCGTTTACTATTCCAGTTTGTCCATTACCGTTTCAGAAGGACATGCTAGTACCACCTCGTTTTCTTTTTGCCATTTTGGGAAAACAAAGTTATTTGGATTCATTCACTGCCGTTTTAGAAGAATGATACGTTTGAAGGTTAGTTGGTTCGTCTGCTGTCGTTTCGAAAGGACTACCAGTACCACCCATTTTGTTTTCTACCATTTCGAGAAAGTAAATTTATTTGGATTCATTCACTGCTCTCTTGAAAGAGTGAGTCGTTTGAAGGTTAGTTGGCTCATTTGCTGCCGTTTCGGAAAGACATGCCAGCACTGCCCCGTTTCCTTTATGTCGTTTCGGGGAAACAAAGTTATTTGGATTCGTTCGCTGCCGCTCCAGAGGAATGAGTCGTTTGCTAATTGGTTTGTTCGTTGCCGCTTCGAAAGGACATGCCAGCACTACCAAGTTGTTTTCACCTCTTCGGGAAAGTAAGTTATTTGGATTTGTTCACTGTCGTTCCGAAAGAGCATATCGTCCAACAGGGAAGTTGGAGAAAATTAAAGCTTATGGTCTTTGCTTTATTTTTGTTCTACAAGGATAAGCAAAGAGGGGCAGCTGTAATCACTAATTTTGTCCATGGTGGACCCACTTTATTTTTGTTTTCAATAATGGGCTTATATATATGTTACTACTATCTATAAAAAAATAAAATAAAATAATAAATTATGGGTTTTGTTTAATTTTAACTATCTTATACTCTATATATGTACAAGTGATTTATCATTTAAAAAAATCAAAAAATCAAATCAAAAATACTATTGTTGTTATTTGTTAATATATATATATGTGTTGACATCTAATATCCCATTTTCTATACTATTTATTATCATGTTTTTGTTACAACATTGTCATCCAATTAAAAAAGAAAACCCAGAAATGTTAGTAGTGTATTTTTTTTTGCGATTACTATCGTATTATACTTCCTATATTCATGATAACAATCTTATATATACGTTGATGTTGTTATATGTTGAAAACCCAAAATATTAGTATAGCATATGATTAATTTTCTTTATGATATCTTATTATTATTAGTATTATTATTATTATTATTGTTATTATATTGTTTTTATTATAGTTTTGTTATTATTTAATTAAAATCAAAAAAGAAACAAAAATAAAAAAGAGCTATAAAATATGTACAAAAGCCCAATATATATATATATAATATATATATATAACAACTAAATAAAGTGCCCAAATTTAAAGTCCATTACATTCAAAACCCATAAGAAATATATATTACATAGCCCGATAAGGCCCAATTAATCTTAACCAAACCAGCACCCTAATCCCCTTTCTTATTCCTTGTAGTTGCACTACAGCCGTCAGATCTAGATTTAACCGTCCAAATGAGAACCGAGATGACTCTTTGGCTCCCTGTATGCGCGTACGAACCACAGCCTTTCAGATCACGATCGGAGCTATCGCTCACCATCGGATGTAGTGGCTTTCTGTCCACGACATCTCGGCCGTTTAATCCTCTCATCCAAGGCTTCCCAGTTCCCGTGACCTCCCACATGCCACAACAAACAACCGAAATGGTCCCCTCCTCCATCAGACATGTAAGTAAACAAAGGCAATATCAGCAAAAACACAGATGAGTCACGACAAAAATGACAAGTGAAATCACAGCCAATAGGAGTTTTTTTAGCTCTATTTTTCTTTTGTTGTAAAAAAAGGGTAATACGGCTATAAGAGCCATCGAACAGCTATTGTAAAAGGGGGAGATTGAAATCAATAGAAAAGAAAAATCTTCTAAGTAATCTCTATTTTTTATTTCAAATCCAGCAAAGAGAGAAATCAAGATACCAAAAAACTGAGTTTTTCTAGAGGAAAAACTCTCTGTTTTCTTTTTTATTCGAATCGAAGGGATAAAGGAAGGGTTTATACCTTCTGCCCTGGGGGCTTTCGGTGACCAGAGCCTCTGACGGAAGATCCCAACGGTGGGTAGGTTTCTCTCGATGTGGGGAGTGATATATCTTGGATCCAACTCCATCCAATGGCGGACGGCACAGATCAACGCTCTAAGATGTTGAAGATTTTGGCTCCATTTTGATGTGTTCTTGTTATCCCCGATGGAATCCACTCGGATAGAAACGAAGAGGAGTGTGAGGGCTTCAACGTGGTGGCGTTGATCGGCTGGAGAAACCATGAGAGCGGCGGCGAGAGGCAGATCGAGTCTCAACGGATGCTAAGTGTTACGTGGCTAGAGTTCCAACCAGCCCACCGTGCGGCCTTAGGTGATGTGACTCAAGACAAACGCCTAAGTAATCCTTTTCAACCCTCTCGGAAGATCAAACTTCCCAAGCACTGATAAACGCAAAATGTTCTACGCGGAATCGGATCAAACGAGATGAGCGAAGAAGAACTTCGAAAGAACGCTCAAGAACAAAGAAAGAACACAAGAACACTCAGAGGATTTAGAGTAAATGCCTTTATTCCTTGGAAACTTGGATACCTGAAATGAGCAGGGAAAGGCCTCTATTTATAGTTGAGTTCCCCTAATCCGACGGTCTTTACAAATTTACATTGACGGCTAAGATCAAAGCCCACCAACCACAATGGTACAATTCTGGGAATATTCCCATCTATCTATGGTAACAAATCCTATGTATACAAGGCAAGTTTACATAGGTCAAAGTGGATGGATATGCCTTCTAGAATCTCTCACGGATCGGGCTAAGTCTGGTGGTCTCTTTAGGCCCAAGATCTCTATTTAAACCTCTTGGGAACCCTGGTGTGCACCCCGTGGTGCCAATGACTCGGGTCTTGGCTGGCGGCCCGTGACAATCTCCCCACCAAACTTGGCGACGCCCTCGTCGCGCCTCTCAACAAAGTTGAGATCGATCATGGAGCTTCCTTCCGCGTACCTTGGCTTGCTTCCAATTCAGAATCTGGCTTGATTGTCCCCCCATAAGGACCGCTCTCCCCATAAAGAGCACCAGACTCTGACTCGGATGTCCCTCCATAAGGACTGCTCGCCTTGGCTCGCACCGCCATGCAAAATTTCCCGGCCCAAGCACATCTTGATCGTAGGAACTCTTTTCTACCAGTTCTGACTTACCCCGATCTGGACTCTCCCGATCCTTGTGCACAAACTTGGATGCCTTCACGTTGAACACCGAATGAACCTTCAGAACTCTGAATGGTTGCTTCGGCCCGCACCAAGTCTTGGCAACTCCATCTGATGGGTTAGGTTTTCTACGCCCTACACCCAACAAATCCAGCAAATCAAACTATAACACACTATCATCGTGTTCAAGACGTACCTCACTCCTTTTCTTGGCATTTACTCTACATATCAATCCTTCGTCCCTGAAGTTTGATGCCCCATTGCTCCTTGGCAATGCAAATCCCATCGACACATCTCTCCCATTGAAGTTCGATGCCTCATCCACCTCTCTTATGGATGGCTCCTAGACGGCCTTCATGCCAACTGCCTCGCGCAACTCTAGCCCATCCAAGGTAGTGTCCCCAACTGTCGCCTCTAACTCGATGCCTCCTTGGCTTGGAGCATCTTCGACAAGCTGAATGGCTGTCATCTTCTTGGTTCCTCGCCTGTTGTCTCGGCACACAAGCACAATGCAACGTTGTCTCATATCCAAGATGGACACGACGTCGGCAAACGGAATGATGAGAGCTTCAATGCGGTCAAGGAATTTTAGTCCCAAAATAAAATCAAAGCCATCTAACTCGATTACCTCAAAATTCTCCTTGGCATTCCAATCCCCAATCTGCAACTCGATCTTCCGCACTGTTCACATAACTGGAACTTCCCTTGAATTCACTGCCTTGATTTTACCGGTTGAATCCACAACTTTAAGACCAAGCTTCTCGACAGCCTTCTTGGACATGAACATATCTCTTGCCCCGGTGTCCACCAAAGCGCTCCTCGATCGTCCCGCCACATTGATGTCGACAAACATCAACCTATTCTACTTCTGGCCCTTCATCGCCTTGACAGAATCCAATATCTCATCACTCTCGGGCTCGTCCTCCTTGGACTTCTTGACTCGATTAGGGCATTCTCGCGCTAAATATGCCCCCTTATATCGGTAACACTTTTGATGTACTTTTACTACCCTCGGCCTCCCTCCATTGATGCTAGCGATTGCACCAACTCTACCGGGTTCTCCATCTGACTCGTCGTTCTCCTGGACAATGGCATCGAGGCGGCTCCTCTTCTTGGGATAGTCTTTCACTACGTGTGGACCATCACAATGGTAGCACCTTATGGATCATCGATCCTTTTGATCATCTGGTTTCGTATACTGGTTTGGCTTGGTTGATGGCCTCTCCTCACCATCATCGCTGCTATCTCCGGACACGTCCTCGTCTCTCCCACCAATACCCTTGCCATGGGGCTTGGAAGACTTGGACTCCATGGACTTGTAAGCACTATAATCGGTCAAGGACTCCGTAATGGCTAGGGATTTGGAAAGTTCCTGCACATCCCTCCGCTCTAACTCGGTCCTGGCCTATGGCTTCAATCCATCCATAAACGTGAAAAGTGCATCTTTCTCACACAAGCCGGGGATAAGGAGTTGTAGCTCACTAAACTCCTGGATGTAATCCGCAATGGATCCATCGTGTCGAAGCCTCCTAAACTTGGTCATGGCTTCTTTCCCGCTTGGAACTCCTCCCATGTTCCAACGCCCGTGCCTCCACTATTCTCATCAAGGCACCTACGTCGCCACCATAACAAAGCAACGTCAGTCAAGTAAACAACAACAGTATTTACCTTCTTGGCATTGTCTGTGATGATCATTGCCCAGAAGTACCGCTCTATGCACCAAATGAAGTTTTCAACATCTTTCGCCGACTGATTCCCCTTAAACTCTTTTGGCTTCGGAATGTCCTTCATTGGTCTAGGTGTCGTAGTGGTTAACACACCGTTCCACATGGCAGTCTGATAAACCATCACTTCCGCCTTCAGATCCACCATTTCCACCCTCAATGCCTTCAATATGGCTTCGAGGGCATCTCTCTTTCCCTCTGACTGATCACCCTGGTCATCCATCTCCTCGAGCCGTGTATCTACCACATCGAGTCGCTCTGCAGAATCCTTCATAAATCCCTCAAGCCTAGTGACCCTCTCCTCGAGCGCCGACAACTTGTCCCTCGAGTTTGCTCGACTTTCTTTGTCCGCCTAGGTCTCCACACCCTTCTGGCTCGCAGCAGCATTCTCTCTCTTCTTTGGTGCCATCTCAACTCGATGCTTCGTGCCTCAAACTAGCTCACGTCGCTCAAACAAGGCTTTGATACCAACTGTCACGTGGCCAGAGTTCCAACCAGCCCACCGTGCGGCCTTAGGCGATGTGACTCAAGATAAACGCCTAAGTAAGCCTTTTCAACCTCTAGAAAGATCAAACTTCCCAAGCACCGACAAACGCAAAGCGTTCTACGCGGAATCGGATCAAACGAGATGAGTGAAGAAGAACTTCGAAAGAACGCTAAAAAACAAAGAAAGAACACAAGAACACTCAGACGATTTAGAGTAAATGCCTTTATTCCTTGGAAACTTGGATACCTGAAATGAGGAGGGGAATGCCTCTATTTATAGTTGAGTTTCCCCTAATCCGACGGTCTATACAAATTTACATCGACGGCTAAGATCAAAGCCCACCAACCACAATGGTACAATTCTGGGAATATTCCCATCTATCTATGGTAACAAATCCTATGTATACAAGGCAAGTTTACTTAGGTCAAAGTGGATGGATATGCCTTCTAGAATCTCCCACGGATCGGGCTAAGTCTGGTGGTCTCTTTAGGCCCAAGATCTCTATCTGAACCTCTTGAGGACCCTGGTGTGCACCCCGTGGTGCCAATGACTCGGGCCTTGGCTGGCGGCCCATGACATAAGGCTCTGTTTTGAGAGAAAAATGGGTTGTTCTCTTCCTGTTAAAGAGGAGATTAAAGTGTAATTGGGGGAGATAAGACCCCTATCTCCTGATAACCCGCGTAAACACTTGACCCGCCCCAGATCCAGACGGATACCCGCTCCAAGAGCAGCCCATAACAAGCCCACGACCCAATTCTATTGGGTTTGATACCATCTTAATCTTGATTACCTACTATATATCTAGATTATGATATTATGTGTATATATTACATCTAATAGGTTTATATTTGATATTTTAGTGCGTATATGTTATAGTATTTATGTTTCATATGTTAAAGTATTTGTATGTACTAAATATATAGAGTATGTAATGAATAGTTTTAAATGTGTAATATGTGTTCTTTAAGGTATAGCTTTTATAATATATATACTATATAGTTTTTTATATAGTAATATATTTAATATAAGGTTATTTTGTAATATATATGATAGGATTTTCATAAGGTTTTTATATATAATATAAAACTTAGTTTTTAAATATAATATGTATGATACATAGATAATATATGTGTAATAAGGTTTTGAACATATAATATGTTTATATATATATATATATTATAATGTGTTTTTAAAACTTTTTAAAGTACACGTGTTTTTAGTGTGTAGGTTTAGTTTAGATGTTTGGGCTTTTTTTGTTTTGGGTCTAGGTTTAGCTTTAGCTTAGCGGGCCTTGGGCTTAGCTTAGGTGGGTTTTGTGTTTGTTAAGGCCTTTGGGTTAGTTTAGGAATTAGTTTAATTAATTTAAGTCGTGTGCTCATCTAATAGGGGCATGATCTTTAAATTAAATAAGTTAATTCTGGGATTAGTTTTTTAGATCCTTAGTTAGATTTAAGTTTGAATTAAATTAGTGAATTTAAATTTATCATTGGCTTATTGAGATAAATGTTAAATTCATTAAATTGATTGAACATTTCTTAATCACTTTTGGGATAAAATTAATTGCAAGTTTAAATTGACATTTTAAAACCATGATTACTTAACTTGATTCATTTTAAATAGTGTTCTTGGCTTATTGGAACACTAGGTTAAAATCGATTGAATTAATTATCATGTTACAAGATAACTCATAATTTGTTAGGGTTTTCTAGCCTTTTTAGTGCTAATTAATATTAGAATCACCTAATTAGTAACTAGATCACTAATTAAATTTCCATAACTTGGGTCTTTTAGGTTAGGGCTTTTAGTGGGCCTTTTGTGTGTTTAATTTTAAGCTTTTAAATGGCATCCATGTTAATTGTCATTCATGAGGCCCATTTATTTTAAATTAGGGAAAACTACCCAAATAGTACCCCAGCTATTGTCAGAATATCGTTTTAGTACCCCAGCTATTTTTTTGGCAAAATGGTACCTAACGTTACATTTCGTTTTCATTTTGGTACCCCTCCGTTAAAAAACTAACTGTGTGCTGACTAGGAAAGAGAAAATCATATGTGGCAGCCTGCCACATCATTTTATCTCTCCTAGTCAGCACACCACGTCGACTAAAATCATAAAAAAACACACGTGACATGTTAACTAGGAGAGAGAAAATGAGGTGGCAAGCTGTCACTTGCGATTTTTCTCTCTCCTAGTCAGCATGCTATTAATTTTTAACGGCGGGGTACTGTTTTGAAAACAAAACATAACGTTAGGTACCATTTTGCCAAAAAAATAGCTAGGATACTAAAACGATATTTCGGCAATAGCTGGGGTACTATTTGGGTAGTTTTCCCTTTAAATTAATTAATTTTAAATCATAAAAAGGAGACATTTATTAATTCTGATATTTGTGTCGTAATAGTCCGAGCTTAAAGGATGTTGATCAAATATTTGAATTAATTCTTACCGTCCCAAGGTAAAATTAAAACTTGATAAAATCATTACATCATATCTTAATTGCTTGCATCATGCATAAAGGTGACATACGAAAATTGAACCATAAATTAACACGGCAGTCGAGCTTATTCGATGTCGGTTTAATCTATGGTATGATGTATCGTCAACCTTATTAATTAAATGTCTAATTAATTTGAACCCACTAATTTGATAAAGCCCGTGTAATTAAAGTCAAAATTTCAAATACTCACGTCGTGTTAAATTCAATTCAAATTCCAACAAATTCCATCAATTTTAAAGCGACAAATATTTAGGTACAGATTCTCGAGCGCGATGGGGGTGCTAATCCTTCCCCACGCGGAACCAACTCTCGGACCCTTTCATAATGAATCCCTGGTTTTCTATGGTGTTCGGCCTACCTTACCCAAGTGGCCGGTGGCGACTCCAAGTTTTTATTATTTTCAAAAAAACACGAATTTCCAAAAGAAATCCCATTTAAACAAAATTTTAGAAAATATGGGGATGATTAGTAGCCGACTATTTCCTAAAAAGCCTTGATGTCTACTTTTAAAAGAAAAGGAAAAAGGTTGTTACACCCGTTACGCAAGAATTGACAAAAACGTTGGTCAAAATTAGTCACGGGACTATTTTGATCGATTTCGCAGACTTAAGGGCCACATTGAATGCTTTTTTCGGTGAGACGCAAAATTGATTTTTTGGATCGAACTCAAGGGCAAAAGTACCCCTTTAGCCAAAGAAAAACGTGTCTTGTAAAATTTGTTGATTTTTCAATGAGACAATTTTAAAACATAAAAAAGACAAATTTATTAGGATAGAGGGGTATATTTTTTCTATTACTCACGGACTTGGGTAAAACTAAAGCAACATTAGTATTCATATCATTTGTGTGTACGGCTAACTCTTCATGAAGTAATTGTATAATTTTTCAACATAAAAGAGCACTCGACCATTTAGAAACAAAGTAAATGGAAATGTAGTTTCAATAAATGGAACTCATGGACCATATTCTTCTCCAATTTGAGTTATGCTTACTCTTCAAATGAATTCAAGAACATATTTAAATAATTTTGATCAACGATTGGAATGATTTGTAGATTTTGAACAGCGATAACGGCAAAACCTAATAAGATAGCAATTATAACCCAAGAAGTAATAACTATTTGAGCATGGACTTGAATACCTCTTATTTACCAATAGAAATGTTGGTGTACTTCTACACCAAGGATATCATATAAAAAGTAATGTTATAATCAGGGGCAGATAAGATAATAACGGAGCAATGAAAACATTATCCTTTTAAAATTTTAAAAATTTAATATGTAGTCTTTTAAAATTTTAAAAGTTTCAATTTAGTTCCTTCAAAATTTGAAATGTTCTTACTATGTTTTAATTTATTTTGAAAATTTTAAACCAAACCCTTTAAAAAATTTAAAATTTTAATTCAAATATCTAAATATTTTCGAAAAACTTTAAGTAAATCCCTTCGCATTCATTAGCCCTGATTACAATATCTAATAGAACTAAATTAGTTTGAATTAGAGTAAATAGATACCATATCAAACTCGACCTCCAAAAATCCTGACTATAAATAAAATCTCTCGCTTTATAAAATTCCAATAAAAATCCTTTTTAGAAGTTTATGCTGACTTTTTCCTCAAGAACATCGTCAATGGTGGAGTGCATGAGTCTCAGACTCTGCATGAAAAAGCTAGCGCTTTGGAAAACGACAACGTTTAAACCCCTGATGACGCACGACGAGCTCGAGCCTATCATGGCCACC
Organism: Hibiscus mutabilis; assembly: GCA_019671005.1. NCBI lineage: Eukaryota > Viridiplantae > Streptophyta > Magnoliopsida > Malvales > Malvaceae > Hibiscus > Hibiscus mutabilis. The sequence continues at coordinate 20,496,044 of CM033745.1, forward strand.
ATGGGCTTCGTCGGTCTCCCGCCGTACCAAGGAAGTTCTGGTGGCCTCGCCTGGAAAGAGTACGTTTATCACGCGGCGCGGCGGCCCAAATCGCTCTCTTCCTCGCGTTCCACAAAAGATGAACCACCGTCGACGGCGACGGAGCTCCGGAGACCGAAGTTGCCTTACCCTAGGATCGACGGGGTCCACATCTACACTTACCGCGCTTTCCTCGACGCCGTTAACTTTCATATCCAGATGTGGAATATTTCCGATGTCTTCCACATTAGGTACGGATCAAAGCTTCAATTTTTTTTTTGATTTGGTATTTTTTTTTCTGTTACCTGATAATATGGTATCTTTTAAGTTTTTTTACTAATTTAAATTCAAAATATTTATTTTTATATTATAGGTTTAATAATTAATTATATTAAGCAAAAAATTATTTATTTAGTCAAAATAAATACTAACATAATTGAAATTGAATTCAAATTTAACGAAATCCAATCCAAAAATTACATAGATTTAATCTTGTGTATATCTTTTTTCTTTCCTTTTTTCCTTAAAAGGGGAATGCCTATTCAGCCTTCCGAACGGTGCCGGAGGTGGCGTTGTATGAAAGATGGTAGTAACTTTGTGTACAGCGATGGAACGCTGGAAGTGCCTATATATAATTTGTATCAGTCCGTCAAACTGAACTCCGATGGCAGCAGTGGTGATAGTGGCCGCAATGACGATAACAATTACAGTTTGGTTGGCATGCGGGACAAAGGGAACAACGACCGGACTGGCTGCTTTGTTCCGTTGAAGGATATTATTGTATGTAATGTAGGAGTGTAAAGGTGCTTTGTGGACACATTTAAATCAAAACAAACACATAGCAACACCATTGCACATTGTTGTCAATATGGAGTTTGATATAATCCACTTTTTGGTCTTATTTTCTGAAACAATGATGATACGGCTAAGCACAAAGAATAACATTTGCATCTATATGATTTGATTTAGAGGCGTCACATTAGATTATTGAAAAATTGATGAATTTAAAAATGTTACATTAGATTATTAAAACGGACGATATTTTAACTACCATCATTCTTGCTTTCAAATCACCTTAGAGTTCTTATAAGCATAAAATCAAGTGTTTGGAAATTGGTTTGCGGACCAAATAAATATTTTTAAAGATTAAATTAAATTATATTAAAAATGTTATATTAAATTATAAAATAAAAACAATTAGATATCAATTTCAGGTTAAATAAAAATTTTAGAGACTAAATTAAATAAAAATTATTATATATAAAAATATTAGACTAAATTATAAAAATTTAAAATAAATTATAATTTTTAAAGTTTAATTTTCTTTCGTCTTACTTTTCCATTGTACCAAATAATGAAGGGAAAATTTGTTTGGTTCTAGATATTAAAGTTTGTTTTTTTTTTCTTCAAAAATAGGAAATGATGAAGAAAACATATTTGGTTGTAAAATAATTTTTTTAATAAAAATAAGTAAAAATTTAAAAACATAAAAAATATGTTTTCATTGCAAATGTTAAAGTGGAAAATATGAAAGGACATTTTAATTTTAAAGCTTTGGTTTATTTATTTATATTTTATTTATTATTAGTATTATAACGTATTCTAACTATATTTTATTTCAATTATTTAATAATTATTTTTTATTTTAATTTTGAAAATTTACATACTAAATACATTTTTACTATTTTTGTTTTTGAAAATATGTTTCTATCTCCATTGACCAAACATGTTTTTTAATTTTTAAAAATTTAAAAATAAAAAGTAAAAACAAAAAATATTTTTCTAGAATCAAACCTACCCTTATTTTCCTTCTAATTAATAGGGAAATGAGATTCATTGGCTTGTATATTGTAATATACGATAAAAATTACAATAAAATATAAAGTCGCCATTTGTAGATAACGACTTATAATTTTTTATTTTCAACTCATTAAATCGGCATTTGCAGGAAGTGTTCTTGATTATTTTAAAATAATTATTTCTAATGACGTACTGCATGTTGTATGCATGCAAATTTTGTCGATTCACTTGAATAACAACCTTTATTACTTTCATGGCAGCCTTAAATCATTAATATTTCTAAAAAAATTAAAATAATCGAAGACTCTCATGCGAATGGTAACTTTATATTTTCACTCTAACTTTTGTTATATATTGCCAAATATAAGCCAATGAACCTTATTTTCCTAATAATTATTCCTAGCCGCAACATTTCCCTAATTTTACAAAATATATATATATATATATATATCTCTTTAATTTTTCCTTCTTCCATTTTTTATCTCTCCAATTTTTTATGCACCTCTCTAATGATTACGTTTATCCTACTCAATCATATATCCAGTCGATATAGTATTCTAATCGAACGGTGATAAGAGCGGTAGCAACAGATAGACCCTAAGACGTGAAGCCGTAGCAAATACAATCACCTCCCAATCCAATTCAAACCACCTTCCGCAAATCCCAATCCAACATTCCTAATTTTTCACGCAATTTGCAGACTTTTAGTTTGTTTTCCCTTTAACTTCCATTGTTTCACTGCATTCTTCGTTTTCACCCCCTTTTCTATTCTTTATTTCAATCCCCCTTTCACAAAATCTCGATTCTAGGGTTTGTCTCAATTTCTCCATTACTGTCCGGAAAGCCCAGCTCTTCCCTCGCTCTTTTAATGTCTACCATGTCCAAGCTTAATTCCTTTTTGGCCACTTCAATTCCACTTCCACGACACTAATTTTCCCCCCAATTAAATGGACCCGGAGGTTCTGGAATTCGATATTGGCTTAGGCGGAGGAGGTAGCAGTGGTCGAGATGGCGATGATGATGCCAATATAGGGTTAGACGTTGACGAGGACATGGCTGATAGTCCTGCTCCTTTACTTCTTGCTTCCAAGAGCAGTGGAGGTGGCTTTGGAAACGGAAGCGGCGAAATCTACCTTCCAGAACGGGACCTACTGGATCTTGAGCCATATGAAGGTATGGAATTTGAGTCTGAAGAGGCCGCAAAGGCCTTTTACAATTCTTATGCTCGCCGCGTCGGTTTTAGTACGCGTGTGAGTTCTTCTCGTCGTTCTAGGCGCGATGGAGCAATTATTCAGAGACAGTTTGTTTGTGCTAAAGAAGGGTTTAGGAATTTGAATGAGAAAAGAACAAAAGATAGGGAGATTAAGCGTCCTCGTACTATTACTAGAGTGGGATGTAAGGTTTCTTTGTCTGTTAAAGTGCAGGATTCTGGGAAATGGGTTGTGTCTGGATTTGTTAGGGAACATAACCATGAGCTTGTTCCTCCTGACCAGGTTCATTGTCTTCGGTCTCATAGACAAATATCTGGGCCTGCTAAGACTTTGATTGATACATTGCAGGCTGCTGGGATGGGGCCTCGTAGGATTATGTCTGCTTTAATAAAGAATATGGTGGAATTAGCAAGGTTGGATTTACAGAAGTGGATTGTAGGAATTATATGAGGAATAATCGGCAGAGGAGCTTAGAAGGAGATATTCAACTACTTTTGGATTATTTGAGGCAAATGCAAGCTGAGAACCCGAATTTCTTTTTTGCTGTTCAAGGTGATGAGGATCAAGCTTTGACGAGTAATGTGTTTTGGGCAGACCCCAAGTCTAGGATGAATTATACTTACTTCGGGGATACTGTTACCTTTGATACTACCTATAGGTCAAACAGGTATCGGCTACCTTTTGCACCTTTCACTGGAGTAAACCACCACGGACAACCAGTTTTGTTTGGTTGTGCTTTTCTAATAAATGAATCTGAAGCATCGTTTGTTTGGCTGTTCAAGACTTGGCTTATGGCAATGTCTGGTCGCCCTCCGGTGTCTATCACCACCGATCATGATGCTGTTATTCGGTCAGCCATTGTGCAGGTTTTCCCTGAGACTCGGCACCGTTTCTGCAAATGGCACATCTTTAAGAAATGCCAAGAGAAGTTGTCACACGTGTTCCTTAAGCATCCGACTTTTGAAGTAGATTTCCATAAGTGTGTTAACTTGCCTGAATCAATTGAGGAGTTTGAGTCTTGTTGGTTGTCTCTTGTAGATCGATATGAACTCAGGGACCATGAATGGCTTCAGATGATGTACAATGACCGCAGGCACTGGATCCCTGTATATCTGCGGGACACATTTTTTGCCGAGATGTCTATAACCCAACGAAGTGATAGCATGAACTCGTACTTTGATGGCTTTGTGAATGCTTCAACCAATCTGAATCAGTTCTTTAAGCTCTATGAGAAAGCTCTGGAGAGTCGAAATGAGAAAGAAGTGAAAGCAGATTATGATACAATGAACACTTACCCTGCTCTGAAGACCCCATCTCCAATGGAGAAACAGGCGTCAGAGCTTTATACCAGAAAACTATTTATGAGATTTCAAGAGGAGCTAGTTGGGACTCTGACATTCATGGCATCAAAATCAGACGACGACGATGATGATATTATAACATATCAGGTGGCGAAGTTCGGAGAGGATCATAAATCCTACTTTGTTAAGTTCAATGTTTTAGAAATGAAAGCCACTTGTAGCTGCCAGATTTTTGAGTTCTCTGGTCTTCTCTGTAGACATGTATTGGCAGTTTTCAGAGTAACCAACGTCCTTACTCTCCCTTCTCATTATATTTTAAAACGATGGACAAAAAATGCAAGGAGTAGGTCATATTAGAAGAACGTTCTAGCGATGTATATACTAATTATCTAGAATCTCATACAGTCCGGTATAATACCCTACGTCATGAGGCCTTCAAGCTTGTTGATGAAGGATCAAAGTCCTTAGACTCCTACAATGTGGCAATCGTTGCTCTCCAACAGGCTGCAAAAAGAGTTGGAATTGCAACAAAGAATGATGGCAGGACTACACTGGTTAATGGGCGAATCAGGGGGAGCTCTGCACGTGATGATAGTCCGGCAAATACTCTTAATCACAAAATGCCGTGTCAACCTTTATCTGAGGTGAGAACTATTATTCAGTTATTCCTGTTGCTTGTTCTACATATGGCATATTGAATGAAAATTCTATGTACACGAGTGCTTTCAATATTCTTGTTTGAACTTTTCTGTAAATTTTTGCTTTCTCATTTTCTTCAGTACCTGGTTAACTGCTTGCAGTTGGAATTGTTTTTATTGTAGTAAGCCTTAACTCAGATTATTTCTGTCCCATGATATGTCATTGAAGATATTGTTAGGTCTAGAAGTTGTGTTGTAAACTTGTGAACTTTTTGATTGCACAATCAACTTAAAAAGGATCACCCAAATCCTAATTTCAGTAGGAATAGATAAGGTGTAGGAGTTACCTCAGCAGGTTCAGTATTTGAGACTAATGCACATATTCTAGCATTCTTTTTTGGTAGCAAATGTCTCTAGGTTTATTCCATCTGTTATTGTTTTTGACAATTATGTCTTTGCTCTTTATTATATTGTTAATATATCATATTTCTTTGAAGTGAAATGAAGTATCTGCTTGATGAATTTGTAAGCTACGTTCATCACTATTTCCTTAATTTTTTAGCTCCAATACAATTTGTTTTGTGTTTCCTCGTGCTTCTGTTTTAATGTTTATTGGCGACTGTTTTTGCATTATATATCCTGCTAATTCCATAATCTTGTTCGACAACCTGGTTTAGGTCAAAGCATAGTATCTTTTGTTTTCCTAAGGCGTTTTGCTCCATGGTTAAGCAAGGCATGGCATGTTCATACTGAATAGTGAATTTGATTATATCCCTTCTATATTGTCTTTCAATCATTTAGCTTTTTAGATATTTGATGCATACTATCTTCAGGGACTTTGTTCAATGATTCCTAGGATGTAAACGATCTGGTTTTCCCAATATGTATGCACATACAAGGGAACAAAAAAGGGGGGAAAATTGACGCTAGGTGCCTCATTGTTTTTCAGGATGACATGGACAAGAAAATCAGAGAACTCACTAGTGAGCTGGAGTTTGCAAGTCGAAAATGTGAAGTTTACAGATCAAATTTGCTTTCTGTTTTAAAAGACATCGAAGACCATAAGCTACAGCTGTCGATTAAAGTGCAAAATATAAAGATCAGCATGAAGGATGGCCTCTGAGGGCTGCAACACGTTTCTCATATGTAGTGTCGATCTAATCCCATCTGATTTCATATTTCAAGTCTGTCTTCAATCCAACCCTAGGCTTTTCTTCACCTTTGAATGCTGTGAGCAATTAGAAACAGCTTCTGGCTTGTAGCCATGTACAGTATAATTGATGTGTTTTAGCCATTTAGGTGCACAGTTTGTAAATTTAGTGATTAGTTTCTTTTAGTGAAAAACTGTGTGGACTGTGGAGATTAGTTGACATTGTCGATAATATAGTCGGAAGATTTCTGGATAACTCCTCATTAATCAAAATGATGGATCTCTATGGACTACTGACCGGCTCTTTCTAGTCGTATACCCAAGTATAGGTTGTTGTCAAGTAATAATTTTTGGGAGTTCAAGATCGTATTCACATCAAAGTTTGTTTAGAAATTACAATATTATAAGTTTAAAATAAATAAACAATGATATAAATGAAAGAGGCTGAGGTTTTGAGAATTCACTCTTTGTATTGTACTAAGTTTAATTTTTATTTATTTTATTACTCAATTGAAGCCTACATGATGAAGGGAAATCCAATTGGAAGGTCCTGAAATGAAAGTTCGTTGTCCAATGTTTATAAACAAAGACCATAGTGCAGTAAACAAACAAAGATCATAGTGCAATAAACAATGTCCAAATATGCAAAGATATAGCATATGGTGTTATATGGATTGAAATATTAAAATAGTAAACAAGTCCAAGTATTTATTATGCCAATTTGTTTTGTCTACAATGAATCAAATTAATTAAACCAAGCACTTATTGTGCCAAATTACTTGTCTATAATGAATTAAGGTTTTTAATTTACCAATATGAATATTAGCCAAGTGAATTTAACATTATATACTAATTTAACATATTTTAGTTATACGTTGAGAATTTTAAACTAACATTTAGAATATACCAAGAGTTTCATCCTTTCACTTCAGCAACTTGACTTAAATCATAACCATAAAGAAAATAAAATTTAGTTTAAAAAGTTCAAACATAAAAAATATAAAGATAAAAAGGAAAATTAAAAGATGAAAGAAAGAAAGAAAAATGATCTTAATTTCTTTCAAATACAAAGTTACAATAAAGCTACCAAGATAATTTACAAAGCAAAATTAAAGTCCATTTATAGGAAGTTTGTGATGCTAGATGACAATAGAAAGTGAATTTTCAGCCACTTTTCTTTACTTAAAAAGTCTTTCTATATATGATGATATCCTTAAAATGTCAAGAGTTATCATATTGTCACCACTTATAAGATTCCAGTTTCAGTATTTTTTTGGACATTTCTATACTTGTTTTGACTTCCCAATAACTTTGAAAATGTAGTAGACTCAATAAGTTTTACAACATTATCTCATGGGCATATGTTGAGTGGATCAAATGATAGTGATTTGGCTAAAAGGGGGTGAATTGGCTATTTAAAATTTAGAGGGAGCAAATTGGAAATTGAAGAATGAAGGACAAATGCAATTATAGTGGTTCAAGCTTCTAACAAGCTCTACATCCACTACCTTAGCTCCCACTAAGGATTTTCAACAAAATCCACTAGATTTTCTTCCCCTTTTCTAGGCTTAGGAGGTAACTTTTATAATCGGTCAATCTTTCTACCCAAAGATTGACCCAAGAAATCTCTCAATACAAAGAAGAAATTGGCAATTTAAAAATAGCTCGTACAAGATGGATATTGCCCAATTACAATCAAAACACTCCCAAAACTCCAAATAAAGATTTACAATAAAGAACACAAATGAGTAGGGTGCAAAGAATTTGACTCTAAGGCACAAGGGTTTGGATTAATTGCTTGGATGTTGCTTCAAGGCTCAATAGTTGTTGCTGGTGCTTTGGAGACTTGCTTTTATACCATTGCATTAAATTCTAGCCGTTTGGGTGGTTGAGATCATTAATCTAGCCGTTCGGCTGCATTTTTGGCGCAATAAATGCTCTTCAACTGCCCAGCATATCGGTACCCTCGTGACCGTATCGGTACCTGTCTCAAAGAAGAAAGAGCTGTTGTGACTGAAAAACCAGGGGCGTATCGATACACGGGAAGACGTATCGGTACGGTTCAAGTGTAAATTTAGAGGTGTATCGATACTCATATACCGTATCGATATGGATTTTGCTCACTGGAATCCTTGGTTGGATTATAACAAAAAATGTATCGGTATGCTATGTGAGCGTATCGATATGGTTAACGGTCATTTAAAATTTTGTGATTCCAATAACTGACAAGCAACGGTCGAAAACAATAAATGCAAAAATTTATCAAACATCATTAAATCGTATCAATACGGTGACCAACCGTATCGGTACGCTATAGCTTGAAAACTTGCCCAGATGAATATCGTATCGGTATGGTATTAACCGTATCAGTACACTTTTATCGATTGAAATTCCAGTGAAGGAAAACCGTATCGATACGACGTAAGTGTATCGATACGCCTGGGCGTAGGGTTAAATTTTGGCTTGAAAATACGTAGAAAAATTTGAACACTTGAAATATTTTTTACTTGAAGGTTCTTTTGGTTCAAATAAGCCCTTATACAATTTGTTATATCAAAATCAATATAGGTTTTACAATCTCCCCCTTTTTGATATAACAAAACCAAAGTAAAATTTTTAAGTGTTTGAAAAGTTTCTCCCCCTTAATTTAAGATAGGTTTTTCAAAAGATATAAAGATTTTAAAAATTTTGGCATTTGTTACACTTTCTTATCCCCTTTTTGTTAGATCAAAATCAATGCATAATTAAGGGATATAAACAAGATAAAAGAAATTAAAGCATAATTCAAAGCATAAATAAAGCAACATAATAGCATTAAAGTTCAAATATAATCCATAGCAAGCATAAAATCAAAGGAAATTCAAACTTAATATCCAAACACATAACCTAAAACATAAAGCAAAGCATAGGGTTCTTAAACATAAAACACCGGTGCATAAGAAAAGAAATCCTAAATGAGGTGAGATGTACTAAAACACGTCCCCATCATCGTTACCATCGTCCTCATCCATGTCCTCTTCATCATCGTTTTGGGGCAGAGGAATGCGAGAATTGAGCCAAGCGCCATGAAAAGAAGTGAGAGAGACATCCATAGAGGCTTGTTGTTGCTCAATGGTTGCGACATGTTGATCAATCAAGGTGACTCGGTTCTCAATAACCCCAACTCGTTCTTCCAAAGTGATGAAACGAGTATCAATAGCGGCAAAACCACCATCCATATGAGTGTGCATCGAAGTGAATTGCTCGGTGAGAAAGACCATCATAGCATCATTGGATGGTTGAGCAAGAGGACCTTGTGGAGCCACCGAAGGAGGTTGAGGAACTTCTTGAAGAGGAGGATGATTAACTACTCGAACCCACTCGTTGTTGATGAACTGAAATTTAGCACGAATGAGAGAGTGTTCATCGATTAGTTTACCAAGAGGCTCGACTACATCATGAGAACAATCGATCTCCAAGGCCTGGAAGAGATGACTCAAAGCCGCGCCATAGTAGAACGACTTGACTTGATCAGTGTGGCGATGTTGAACAAGATAAACCAAGTCGACAAACATAATTTGGCAAAGATTTGGGCGCTTACCCTCATGAAAGCATTGAAGCCAAAAAGCATCAACTTGACGGATGGTTGAGAATTTACCACCGGAAGGACGAAGCCACCAAGAGATGATAAGATGTAGGATACAATCATAGGCATCAAGGACGGTTACGGAGCCTAGTTGTGTATGGCCCAAAGAGTGTTCATCATCTATCCCAATGTTTTCAAAACCAAAAACGTTGCATAAAACTTCTTGATCATTTCGAAATTTTTTGTTCATATGGTAGGATTCAATAGCAACCACATGTTCTTTTTCTTCATCAACAATACACCGGGCATTTGAAAAGAAGATTAAAACAAGGTTTTGATATAAAGACGGGAGGAGGTTTAAAAAAGGTAAGAATTTCTATTGTTTTAACGACCCAGAGTATCCGAATTTAAAGCGTTTTGAGTTTAGAAAGGGGATTGAAACAACTCGCTCATCCCGAATTGTAAAACCTTGATATTGTTTATAATGGGCCATAGCCGAAGGTGTTTGAAAACTATTTTGAATTATAAAGCCAAGGTTTGGTTTTGAAAAACTTTCGGGTTCGGTATTGGGATTTGATGAACTTGATGCTACATCTTTTCTTGGTCTCTTTTCAACCCCATTATAAGCCTGAAAATCATCAAAAATATTCGAAAACAATGTATGTAATATTCGATCCAATAAATATTTCAATAATTCAAGGTATTGTGAAAAACACTATATTTTAGGTTTTAAAAATATATATACAAGTAAAAAAATTTTGGGAAAAATAAATTTGAAAAACAGATTTGAAAAAATATACGATATAATTTTATACTTGAAACAAAAATTTTCAAATTTTAAAGAATTTTTGCAAATACTTCAAAACTCATACTATATATATACTTTCTATACAAAAATCAATTGAAACCAGTATAGGAAATTAAACAAAAATTAAAAAGAAAAGAAAAGGGTTTTATACCTTAATATCAGAAGTTGGATGAATGAAGGATGAACAATGCACAAAGTTGCTAGCAAAGCTTGAGCCTTGATGTTTTGATGAAAAACCCTCAAAGAATTTTAAGTTTGGTGTGATAAAACAATGAGATTAGAGGGGTTTTTATAGGGGTTTTCAGTTAGGGTTTTGAGAGAAAAATGAGACTTGAGTTTAAATAAAAAGATATGCTCTTAATGGCCCGATTTAAAGAAACTGCATATACTGTATCGATACACTGACTAGACGTATTGATCCACCGTATTGGTACGATTTTCAAACTGTATCGATACGCGTGACTGTATTGATACAGTGCCAACTGCATCGAAGCCCAAATAGCAACCCGTATCGATACAATGTTACCCATATCGATACTCATTTGCCAGAAAATACATTTCGAACAAAAAGAAGTCCAAAAAATTCAACTTTGGACGAGCCTAAATGCATGTGAATGATATATGAGCAAGATATATGGGCTAAAACAGATGCATACTCCCCCTAACTAAATGCATAGATGCATCAAGAGGCAAAAATTACATAAACATGGCGATCAAATCAATTCAAGCAAATATTTGGTCTTTTGAGACTCTAAAGGGTCAATGAAGGCTTGTTAAACCTAACTCTCTCCTAAGGGTCCAAAAACGTTCTTTATCTAATGGTTTGGTAAATATATCCGCTAATTGGTTCAAGGTATCGACATACTCTAGAACTAAACCATTTTTCAAAACATGATCTCTAATGAAATGATGTCTTATTTCTATGTGCTTTGTTTTAGAATGTTGGATGGGATTCTTAGTGAGACAAATGACACTTGTATTGTCACACTTAAGGGGTATGGTATCTACTTCAACACCATAGTCTAAGAGTTGTTGCTTCATCCAAAGGACTTGAGCACAACAACTCCCTAAGGATATGTACTCCGCTTCGGTGGTAGATAAGGCTACGCTATTTTATTTCTTAGAGAACCAAGATACGAGCATACTACCTATGAATTGGCATGTTTCAGAGGTACTCTTCCTATCTATCTTACATCTCCCATATCTTTTAATGGAAAGTGTAGTGTCCACCTTGTCTTTTTCAAAACCCTTTTCAATTAAAATGATTGAAAGCCTTTTATACCAAGCTCTAGGAGCATGTTTTAAACAATATAAGGCTTTAGTTAATTTAAAAACATGCTTTGGAAAATTTGGATCTTCAAAACCTGGTGGTTGTTCAACATACACTTCTTCATTAATAAAACCATTTAAAAATGCACTTTTAACATCCATTTGAAAGAGCTTGAAATCATGAAAGCATGCAAATGCAAGAAGCATCCTAATAGCTTCCATCCTAGCTACGAGTGCATAAGTTTCATCGAAATCTATTCCCTCTTCTTAAGTGTAACCTTGAGCAACAAGTATAGCATTGTTTCTCACTATGTTACCACTATCATCTAGTTTGTTTCTAAAAACCCATTTAGTTCCTATAGTAGATTGATTACTAGGCCTATCAACTAATGTCCAAACTTTACTCCTCTCAAATTGATTTAATTCTTCTTGCATAGCCAATATCCAAAAATCATCTTTGAATGCTTCTTTGATATTTTTAGGCTCAATGCATGAAAAGAATGCTACATGGTTTATTAATCTAAGAGAGGATCGAGTGGTTACCCCCTTGGATGGGTCACCCAAGATTTTCACCACCTTTGACATAGTTGAGTTCCCTTGGGTAGCTCACTTCCTTTTTCCTCAATGATCATGTCCTTTAGAGCTTCAATGAGAGGATCTTGTGCTTCTTCCTTGGTTGGAACCTCTTCCACCCTTGATGATTGCCTACCATCAATGGCTTCAATGATCCCTACATCATCACAAGAATCCTTCCTCGGAAGAAGGTTATCATCGGAAACCACATGTATTGACTCTTCTACAACTAAGGTTCTTTTGTTAAAGACTCGATAGGCTTTTGAATTTAAAGAATAACCAAGAAAAATTGCTTCATCACTTTTTGCATCAAATTTACCCAAGTTATCTTTTCCATTGTTCAAAACAAAACACTTACATCCAAAAGGATGAAAATAGCTAATGTTAGGCTTCTTTGATTTTAAAATCTCCTAAGAAGTTTTCTTTAAAATAAGCCTAATCATTACTCGATTTATAATATAGCATGTCGTGTTTGTGGCTTCTGCCCAAAAATACTTAGGTAAGTTATTTTCACAAAGCATGGTTCTAGCCATTTCTTCTAAATAACGGGTTTTCCTCTCAACTACCTTATTTTGTTGAGAAGTGCGAGGTGCGGAAAAATTGTGTCTAATACCATTTGAGTTACAAAATTCATCAAAACCTAGATTTTGAAATTCGGTTCCATGGTCACTTCTAATATGACAAATATTTTGACCAAGATTATTTTGAGTGATTTTTGAAAATGTGATGATTTTTTCTAAAGCCTCATCTTTAGTGCTTAAAAAGAGAACCCATGTGTATCTAGAAAAATCATCAACAAGCACATATGCATATGATTTTCCACCCAAGCTAGTTTTCCTAATAGGCTCAAAGAGATCCATATGGATCAATTGTAATACCCTACTAGTTGAAACATCATCAATGTATTTAAATGAGGTTCGTTTTTGTTTACCCTTAGCACAAGCATCAAAAATTTTATCTAATGTGAATTTTAGCTTAGGTAAACCTCTCTAACTAGATTTTGGGAAACTAATTTCTCTAAAACACTTATGCTAGCATGCCCTAGTTTCCTATGCCACAACCATGCATCATTTTTATCATTAGCAACCAAACATGCATAGGATGAATGTATGTCATCTAGATGCACCATGTAAATGTTACCTATGCGATGACCAATTAGCATTATTTCATTTGTTTTAATGTTCACAATTTTACACCCATTAACATCAAAATGAACATTAAAACCCTTGTCACACAATTGATTAATACTCAACAAATTATGCTTAAGACCATTGACAAACAAGACATCTTCAATAAGAATAGAGGTGAGATTACCAATAGAGCCAATACCCTCAATGTGGCCCTTGGAGTTGTCACCAAAAGTCACTACTCCACCATTCTTTTCCTTTAGCTCCATGAATCTACTCTTGTAGTCGGTCATGTGTCTTGAGCATCCATTATCAAGGTACCAAGTGTTTTGATTTAAAGCTTTGGCCTTATAGCAATGCTCCCCCTACAAACAAAGATTAGTTTTTAATTTTTGGTACCCAAACCATTTTGGGTCCATGTGAGTTAGCTCCCAAGTACATGGTTCCCTTAGGAATCCAAGAAGAAATAGCATGAATATTATTAGAAGTTACAAGTTCCTTATGAACCTATACACTCTTAATTCTTTTACCTCTAGGATGCCTATGAGAGCTTCTTTGTTTGTAGTTAAAAATGTTTCTTTTTACATAGTTGGTTTTGGAAGATTCACCATTTTCAAAACTATAGGAGCCAACTTTTAAAGAAACTTTGAGCTAATTGAGCTCATTTACCACTTTGTGGTGTTCATCATGAAATTGAGAAATAAGATTTTTTAAATCAACATTTTCTTTTTGAAAATATTTTAAATCATCTTTTAAAACCAAAATATTCTTTTCAAAATCTGAATTGGTTTTGGATAAAGAATTGTTTTGAGTTTTCCAATCAGAAATCAATTTTTTGTTTTTCAAAACCGATTCTTTATATTTTCTACCAATTCATCATAAATCTCTTGTAACGCATCATAAGCATCTTGAAGCTCATCAAATGTAAAATCAAAGTTAGATGAGATGAGGTTTACCTTAGGATCGTCATCAATGGCTATGAGGCAAAGATTTGCTATTTCGTTCTCTTCTCTATCGGATGATAATTCCTCATTGCTCCAAGTAGCAACATGTGCCTTCATCTTTTTCTTCTGATCGAACCCCTTCTTCTTGAGTTGAAGGTAATATGATCTAATGTGGCCCGGTTTCTTACACTCATAACATATGAGTTGATCATTCTCTTCTTCTTTACTTTTGTTCTTGAAGTCTCTTCTTCTTTGGAACTTCCTTTCTTGGTTGGATTTCATGAACCGAGAGAATCTTTTGGCTATCATAGCCAATTCTTCAAATTCATCTTCTTCACTTGAGTTGTTCTCCTCTTGTGGTAGAGAGGCTTGAGAGCAATCCCTTGCTTCTTCTTCTCCACCTCAAGCTTCTCTACTCTTTTCTCTTCTCTTTTCTTCTCTTCTTCTCTTCCTTGCTTCATGATCTCATGAGTAAGAAGATATCCTACCAACTCACCGAGCTTTAATGTCTTCAAGTTCTTTGCCTCGATGATTACGGTTCTCTTCTCATCCCATGATTAGGGAAGAGAGTATAGTAGCTTTCGAACAAGCTTATTTTATGGGATTATCTCACCGAAGCCCTTGAGACCATTTACAATAACCGAGAACCGGTCGAACATCTTGGAGACGCTTTCATCCAGCTCCATCTTGAAGTTCTTGTAGCTTAGATTGAGGATCTAAATCCTGGTCTCCTTCACATCGTTAGTTCCCTTGTAAGTGGTCTCTAACTTATCCCACACCTCCTTTGCACTTGTGCACGAAGACATCTTGGCATACATGTCGGGACCGAGTGTACAAAACAAGATGTGTAGGACCTTATCGTTGATTTATAGTCTTCTCTGATCTTTATCGGTCATCCCCACCCTTGTCTTCGAAACAAGTCTTCCTTCATCATTTCTTTTCATCGAAATGGTCGATCCATCTTCTACTACATCCCAAAGGACATAGTCGGTGGATTTGGTGAAGAGTATCATTCGGTTCTTCCAATAGGGATAGTTATCCCCATTGAAGTAAGGTGGCTTTGTGATCGATTGTGACTCGTATAGATTTTGCCCAGAGATAGATGACATGGCAATGAATGGATAGATGATCAACACTCTTCAAGGATTACCTCTTATGGATGTTAAACCTTCAAAGAGTTAGGCTCTGATACCAATTGTTGAGTGGATCAAATAATAGTGATTTGGCCAAGAGGGGGTGAATTGGATATTTAAAATTTGGATGGAGCAAATTGGAAATTGAAAAATGAAGGACAAAGGCAATTATAGTGGTTCAAGCTTCTAACAAGCTCTACATCCACTACCTTAGCTCCCACTAAGAATTTTCAACAAAATTCACTAGATTTTCTTCCCTTTTTCTAGGCTTAGGAGGTAACCTTTACAATCGGTCAATCTTTCTACCCAAAGATTGACCCAAGAAATCTCTCAATACAAAGAAGAAATTGGCAATCTAAAAATATCTCTCACAAGATGGATATTGCTCAATTACAATCAAAACACTCTCCAAACTCCAAATAAAGATTTACAATAAAGAACACAAATGAGTAGGGTGCAAATAATTTTACTCTAAGGCACAAGGGTTTGGATTAATTGCTTGGATGTTGCTTCAAAGTTCAATAGTTGTTGCTGGTGCTTTGGAGACTTGCTTTTATACCCTTGCATTGAATTCTAGCTGTTTGGGTGGTTGAGATCATTAATCTAGTCGTTGGGCTGCATTTTTGGCGCAATAAATGCTCTTCAACTGCCCAGCGTATCGGTACCCTCGTAACCATATCCGTACCTATCTCAAAGAAGAAAAAGCCATTGTGACTGAAAAACCAGGGGCGTATCGAAACGTGGGAAGGCGTATCAGTACGGTTCAAGTGTAAATTAGGAGGCGTATCGATACTCATATACCGTATCGATACAGATTTTGCTCACTGGAATCCTTGGATGGATTATAACAAAAAAGTGTATCGGTATGCTATGTGAGCGTATCGATACGATTAACGGTCATTTAAAAATTTGTGATTCCAATAACTGACAAGCAACAGTCGAAAACAATAAATGCAAAGATTTATCAAACATCATCAAATCGTATCGATATGGTGGGTCACCGTATCGGTACGCTATAGCTTTAAAACTTGCCAGATGAATATCGTATCGATATGATATTAACCGTATCGGTACACTTTTATCGATTGAAATTCCAGTGAAGGAAAACTGTATCGATACGGTGTAAGCGTATCGATACGCCTCGGCGCAGGGTTAAATTTTGGCTTGAAAATACTTAGAAAAATTTGAACACTTGAAATATTTTTGACTTGAAGGTTCTTTTGGTTCAAATGCTTGTCAATTAAGTGAGTCTTTCAAATACTTAAAAAATTATTTGTATATGCAAATAAGCCCTTATACAATTTGTTATATCAAAATCAATATAGGTTTTACAACATATTTTCAAGTGATTTTGATTTCTTTCAGATACAAAGTTACAGCAAAGCTACCAAGATAATTTACCAAGCAAAACAAAAGCCCATTTATAGGAAATTTGTGGTGCTAGATGACAATAAAAAGTGAATTTTCATCCACTTTTCTTCACTTAAAAAGACTTTATATATATTATGGTATCTTCAAAATGTCAAAAGTTGTCATCGTGTTGTCATCACTCGTAAGATTTTGGTTTCAACATTTTTTGGGTATTTTTTAGATTTGTTTTGGCTTTCTAATTACTTTGAAAATGTAGTAGACTCAATAAGCTTTACAATGTTATCTCATGAGCCAATTTTCAAGTGATCTTGATTTCTTTCAAATACAAAGTTACAACAAAGCTACCAAGATAATTTACAAGACAAAACTAAAGCCTATTTATAGGAAATTTGTGATGCTAGATAACAATGGAAAGTAAATTTTCATCCACTTTTCTTCACTTAAAAAGTCTTTCTATATATTATGATATTCTCAAAATGTCAAGAGTTGTCATCATGTTGTCACCACTCGTAAGATTTTGGTTTCAACATTTTTCTGTGCATTTTTTCAGATTTATTTTGACTTTCAATTACTTTAAAATGCAATAGACTTAATAAGCTTTACAACGTTATCTCATGGGCTAATTTTCAAGTGATCTAGATTTCTTTCAAATACAAAGTTACAACAAAGCTACTATAATAATTTACAAGGCAAAACTAAAGCCCATTTATAAGAAATTTGTGATGCTTGATAATGGCAAGTAAATTTTCTTTGCTTAAAAAGTCTTTTTATATATAATGATATCCTTAAAATGCAAATAGTTGTCATCATGTCACCACTTGTAAGACTTTAGTTTAAGCAATTTTCTGAGTATTTTCAGATTGTTTTATACTCAAAAAGCTTTATAACGGTATGTCATGGGTCAATTTTCAAGTGATTTTGATTTTTTTTCAAATACAAAGTTACAAAAAACTACAAAGATAATTTACAAGACAAAACTAAAGCCCATTTATTGAAAATTTGTGATGCTAAATGACAATAGAAAGTGAATTTTCAGCCACTTTTCTTCACCAAAAATGTCTTTCTATATATGATGATATCCTTAAAATATCAAAAGTTGTCATTATATTGTCACCACTTATAAGATTTCAGTTTTAGCATTTTTTTGGGCATTTTCAAATTTGTTTTGGCTTCCCAATTACTTTGAAAATATAGTATACTCAAGTTTTACAATGGTATCTTATGGACCAATTTTCGAGTTCTGGAGCTTAAGTTATAGTCAAAATCGTGCAAAATTTTTGTACGAGATTATTTAGTCTATTTTCTCAATTTAAGCATTTGCGCAACTCCTTTCACCTTAAATCATCTTTGATTCGGCTTTATTTGTTTCATAAATGCAATCATCAAAATCAACATATCTAAGCATGCAATTAACACAAAACACACTACCGGCGACGAAATAAAGCGCCTTCTTCTCGCTGAACAACCCACACGTCGTTTGTCGCGAATCATTCGAAAAAATTATTCGACAATTTCGGACTCGCACGACGTCGGTCGATCTCCGGTGACGAGGTGGTGGGAGAAATGGTCGTGATGGTCCGGCGATCGATGTGGTGGGTGGCGGCGTGGCAATCAACAACGGAATCGGCTTAAATCGAGATTTGAGTTTTGGGGAGTTAGAGATTTTGGAATTTGGAGGTTGTTTTGTGAAATCGAAAAAACTTAGAGAACTTCTGAAAATTAAGTATTTTTATTTATTTATAATATAATTTTAGAATTTTTAGGAGATGACACGTGTCCTTTAACGGTGGAAATTAACGGGAACCTTAAATGAGTCACGAAATAAAACTTTAGGCATCTATTTAGCCCGAAAAATAGCTTGAGCACCTAACTGAAAAAAAAGACATAGTTTAGGCACTTATTTGACAGTTAAGCCTTTTATAAAATCTGCAGCTACGGCTTGCTTGTTGAACAAGTATAATTCATGAATTTCTAACTTTGATTGTGCTTGTGTTATAAATTATAATACAATCATGGTGTTATTATGAGTAGAAATCTTCCGTCTTTTTTAGTGCCTCTATTTATGTTCATACTAAAAAGTTCAGGTTTAGAGTTAAAATTTAGAATTAAAGTTTAAGGAAATTAGAGCAAAGTGTATTTTTAGAGTTTAAGGTTCGGATTTAGAATTTAAGATTATAGTTTAAAATTTAATTTTTTAGTGTTGGGACCTAGAAAAGAGTACCGAAAGGGGTAGAGGATTTTTGTTGTATTATTATTCATGCAATTTTCCATTTGATTCAGACAAGCCTAGGGGAAGAAAGAAGCAGTTTCCAAGTACAACATTTGCAAATCCCTTCAAAAGACAACAAAAAGCCTCAATTTGCTTATAACTTTTGGTAATTTAACTGCAACACTACACACTCTTGAAGTTTAAAAGCTTATGATTAGCCATATAACATTATACACCAATAACATCAAACGAACAATCTTCTGCAACCATTTTTTTTTCATCAGAGGAGCCGAAACTGTTAGCCGGTGAAGCTTAGTCGTGGATCTTCTGTCTTCTGCCGTTGCTGTACAATCTACCAACAAGCAATTGTCGGTACCATAGGTACCACATAATTAGGAGGTTAGAAACAGTGCTCATAATCAGAGAAAGTTCGAATCGAAATTATCGAGTTTTCAAATGCTTTCTTGACTCTTCATCACAACTTGTAAAGTATCAGAATAGTTCTAAGCCACTTGAATGAGTTATTAGATGGTGAAGCTAAACCTGAATATGAGTTTTTTACAATTATGCCATTATATACGATTTGAAATTTCGTCCGTTTTGTCCGAATTATAACCTAAACAGACTAGACTACCAGTGCTTTATTTTACTCATGCTTCAACTATCCCAGAAGGTATTCAGGACATGCAAGACCATATAAGTAGACAGTTCAAAGATGCTTTTCTTTTACCAGTGAATGATGTGTCTGGCCTTAAACTATTGAGCACCAAACGCATCTCTCATGCTCATATTCAGACTGTTTCTCATGGTTCGTCTACCGATTCCTGCATTGCCTTTTTGCATCATGGCAACAAATTCACCATAGTCGATTCTCCCGTCCTGAAATAAAGCAGATGTTGCAGAACAATGAAACTTAACCAACAAACAAACCCCCAAAAACAAGGAAAAGAAAGAACTATTCGAATGAGAACTTGCTTCCCGAAAGCCAACTGCTTTGTTTAACACAAATTGAAATGGTATTATCGGTGGCAAGTCATAGACAAAATTTAGGAACAGCAATCAGCGACTCCCGAAAATTCTACAATGTTGTTATCAGTACCATGATCAACCATATGAGAAAATGACTATAAACATTAATGAAATAAAATGGCTAGCATGAGCATATTGTAACGAATCCGGACATCAAGGTTAGAAATGACTTACATTATCTTGATCGACTTCTCGGATTATATCCTCAAGTAAAACATCTGTCATGTTATGCTCAACACAAGCTTGCTGAAGCTCATCAACCGTAATATAGCCACTTTTATCCTTATCAAAGTATTGGAATGCTGCAACGAGATGTTCCTCACGCTCTAGTTTATTAAGGTGGAAGGTTGCAGCTATAAATTCACCGTAATCAATGGTCCCACTATTGTCGACATCAGCCTGCGAACATATAAAATATCTCATTATTTGGGCTGCAAACTTGCAATTAACATTTACCACATGAATAACATAATAAGCACAACAGCCGCATAATTATGCAAAAAATTATCGATAAACACATGTGAAAACTGAAGACAAACACTATCACAATTGGCCAAACAAGAATTAATAAGGAATAAGAACATAAATAAACAAAAGCTTGAAAAATGAAACAAATATTTAGATATCTGCTTCGAAAACAAACTTACTGCATCCATAAGGTCCCTTATCTCTGTATCCTTCAAGGTAGAACCATATCTTCGGAAACCAGCTTTGAGTTCATCAAATGTGATTGCACCGCTGTTATCAGTATCCATAGCTGTAAACATTTCTCGCAAACCAGCAATCTCCTCCTCGGAGAGGCTTTCAGCTATTACCTGACAGCTCGAAAGGGGAGAACTTTGTACTGTCAGAATGAATTCGACCATCTTAACTCCAAAAGGAGCATGTTTAAAGCCAACATGAAGTTCATTGCTCTGAAGACTGAACTCTGAACATAGTAAGTATAAGGAGCAGCCACACTGACAAATATTTGAACAAAAGAATAGTGCATTCCTTGTTTAAGAGACAAACAACTCGATTCTGCTGCATTGATTGGGTAACAACCCTTCATGATTCGAAGAAGTCTTTGTCTGATACAAGTATATGTGCATATATATACTGTTCCTTACCCGTAAAGCCATCTTCTTTAATTTATTCATTGCTGAGAATTGTTTGAGACGAGAAAGCACAGCCGGATCCAGTGCCCTATCCGGGGCAACACCATTTTCACAAATCCAAGGATGACCTAAACAATTCAAAAGGAAAATGATATCACAATTTGAACTTCATTTCAGTTAAGAAAAATTGTTCGGATTCTAATTAAAATTTGCAAGACTCTAGAGAAAGAACTGCATTTGTTATCAAAAAATCCAAGGACCGAAATGGAGAAGGGACATAAATAAAACATATGATAGTACTCATTGCTTTGTACCAAAGGTTCAAAACATTAATTAACCTCAAATAAATAGTAATGGGGAGTTAATATCATATCACATACATAATACTTCATGAGCGGTCAGCCGCTCTGAAGGTCGAGAGCATAACATCTTCCTAATTAGATCTTTTGCGCTATCGGATATTAGGGGCCATGGATCAGAGTTGAAGTCAATATATCCTTTTAACACAGCATCAAATATTCCCTGTTGTGTTTCTAAAGAACATACAGAGGAAGGTTCATAAGTATGTTATACATCGAATTATCTGAAATTCCATTCTGATGCAGAACCAAAACTATCGAAAATACCTGCCCAAAATGGTGGCACACCACTAAGCAATATATAGAGAATAACTCCAGCAGTCCATACATCTGCTTCTGGTCCGTATTTTTTAAGGAGTACTTCTGGAGCGACGTAATACGGGCTTCCAACAACATCGGTAAAGATTTCGCCTGAAGTAGTAAACCAAAACATTCAAAAAGACATCGGTTTCATTATAAGCTAAAGGGGCTGAAATTAGTCAGACTCAGAAAGAAATGCACCCATTAAGGAAGTATACATTAAGTTTAAATGCTAAAGGTTAAGAATTGAGTTTAAACAAGACCGAAAGTAGAGGACTAAATCAAGGAAGGAAGTCCGATTGATTACCGGGTTTAAAGAAGACCGAGAGCCCGAAATCAATGGCCTTGAGTGAGAAATCATCATCCTTGTTAACTAACAAGAAATTCTCAGGCTTCAAATCTCTATGCATGACCCCAAGCGAATGGCAAGCCTCAACAACACCAACAATGATCTTAGTCAACTCAGCTGCCTTCCTCTCAGTGTAATGCCCTCTCTGGATAATACGATCGAACAGTTCACCTCCGGAGCAAAGCTCCATCACAATATGCACATAAAAAGGGTCCTCGTAAGCACCTTTAATCGTCACGATATTCTTATGACCAGCCAAATGGTGCATTATCTGAATCTCCCTCCTCACATCCTCTACATCTTCCTTGCAAATCAACTTCCTTTTCGGTATAGACTTACAAGCATATTCGATGCCGGTGGAAATCTCGGCACACAAGCAAGTAATCCCAAACTGCCCCTGTCCTAATTTGCGGCCTAGAGTGTAAAGGTCACCGATATTAGGAGTCTCATGACCCAAAACATAAGAAGCCTGGTGATCGATGCCTCGTCCCATGGTGCCGGATTGCTTGGTGGGGCTGATGGGAGCCAAATTGGTATCGTTTTTCATCGTTTCTTGGGAGAATTCCTGGGAAACAAGTTGTTGAGAAGGGGGAAAATCAGAGGTGGAACAAGTGGAGTTGTAGCCCTGAAAATAATTCCCCTTGAAAGATCCACGACATGTATTGCCCATGAAACAATCAATGTTTCCCCAACAGCAGTATTTTCCTCATCCAATTATATATCATATATTACACTGGAAAAAAGAAGTAAAAAAACAATTTTCAATGATCCCAGAAATGGAAACCTCAAACAATACGAAATTCCCATGCAGAAACCACAAATCTAAGCATCAAAACAATCCCATATCAGATTCAAGAGTGAAAGAAAAAAATAAACAAAGTCACCATCTTTCCATTACCATTTAAAAATCCATAAAAAAAAAGGATAAACCTTTCATATGAAATCAACCTATAAAGATGTAAACATACATAATAATATCAAGATAACAAATTAACAATAAAAAGAGAAAGAAACCTAAGAGAGGGAAAGGGGAGGCAGAGCAAAGTACCAGTTTCAAGTTAAATGAAGGGAAAAGAGAGAGAGGAGAGACAAATAAGGAAATGGCTAAAGTGGATTAATATATTTAATCATAAACTCATGCAAGTTGTCTCCCCCTTCCTTTTATTTTCCTCTCGTTTTCGTTTTAGAAAAATAACATGTTTTTTCTTACAAACATCCATGGTCCTAAAAAAACAAGCAAAGAAAACAAAATGAGTAGCAAATCACCGATTCAAGGTTTGACCTTTCTCAGAGTTTGGTGAAACTCACAACGCAACAACGTTGGAGTTTGTAGTTTGATTGGTCAAAGTTTAGTGGATGATTGGTCTACGACATGTCTTAAGGGGTTGTTTTGGTCAAAATCTTACAGCCAAATTATATAAAAAAGGTAAATATATATTTTGATATCTTAAATTAGTTCCAAGGTTTAATTTAGTACTTAAGTTTTTTTTTCAATTAAGTACTTAAATTTGATTTTTTATTTAAATCAGAAAATGAATTTGACTTCCTTATTTAAATAGATACTTATTTTTTAATAAATTTAAAAAAAAACAAGTTCGTGTACGTATTTGAACTAATAAGCCAAATTTAAGTACATAATTGAAAAATATATATTACATGCCAAATCGAACCTTAAAACCAAATTAAAATATCTACTTAGACTAAACTAAAATATTAAATTAAATTTTAAAGTCAAATTCAAATATCAAAATATATACTAACCCGATAAAAGAAAACAAGGTCTATTCTTAGATAGTCTTAAACCTTTTACAAGTCCAAGTTACAAGCAACTTTGTTTTTAATGGTTCCTTGTTCCATCCTCTTCTTCTATGTATAGGATGACAAATGGGAGGGATATAGCCAATGGGAATTAATATATAATTTAAATTTTTTTATATATTTTTATTAAAAATTTATTTTCATCCTTTAAAATTTTATATATTCGTTTCTTAACATAAAATTTTACGTCTCTCCGTGTCAATGAGTAAGATAAATGAGACCAAGTTTTCAGTTTTCATCGGGGTTCCCAAAAAAGTATATGGCTGAATATGTCTAAAATAAAATCTTAATTTTCATTTTCTATTATATTTTATTGGCTTATATATCATATTAGTACTTAAAGTATACCAACTTTTTCATTTTGGTACCTAAAGTATTTTTTGATCAAATAAGTAACTAAAGTATACTTTTTGGTTAAACTAGGTACCTAAAGTATTTTTCCGTCAGCGTAAGTACCTAAAGTATATTTTTTTGTCAAAATAAGTACCTAAAGTATATTTTTTCCATTAAAATAGGCACATAATATATTTTTTAATTAGGGTAATTATTCTATAAACAAGCGCTTGTGGAATTTTTTTACACAACTGCCTTAGTTTTAGGGGTTAGGGACTCTATTTAGGGTTTAAAGTTTAGGGGTTTAAGTGTAGTAGTTTTGAATTTAGGGGTTGTAGATAGAATTTTGGGTTTAGGGTTAAAATTTAGGTTTTATAGGTTAAAACCTAAATCCTTACCCATATCACCCTACAACCTAAACCCTAACCCTAAATTCTAAATTCTAACCATGAACCCTAAATTCTAAACCACTACACTAAAACCCCTAAACTAAAACCCTATAATTAAGGCGCTTGTGAAAACAAAAAGTTTTCATCGCCAGTGTATAAGATAATAATCCTTTTAATTAATATCACATGACAATTTTTAGGAACCTATATAAAAAATATGTATACTTTAAGTACCTACTTTGACCTAAATAATACTTTAGATACCTATTTTGACCAAAAAAATATACTTTAAATACTTACTTTGACGAAAAAATACTTTAGATACTTATTTTGACAAAAAATTATACTTTAAGTAACTAGTTTAACCAAAAAGCATACTTTAAGTACTTATTTTGACCAAAAAATATTTTAGATACTAAAATAAAAAAATAGTATACTTTAAGTACTAATATGATATATGAGCCTATTTTATTTTATAACTTTGCTTAGCAGCCGATAAGACCCTAACCCTTTAGTTGTCTTTTGTGTTTTTAAGGTATTTTTGGGTAAGTGGTGTGACCAAAGCTAAGATCTACATGCATGCATTTAGACAGAATCTATCAGTGACATGAATCAGTGGGATGCACATGTTTTCATCCTCTTAAAAATTTACATTTCCTATTCAAACAGGTACGAAACCTATCCAACAACTACTTTTTTTTTATTATACTCGAATATATTCCAATTTCGTAATTGTTATTTTAGATTTAAATGAAAAATTAACCTTTAAATTATACTTTTTGTTTGTTTTTAGTTAGATTATTTTTTGATAAAAACAAACTATAATTTTTGGTCTTTTTAAATTTAGTAACAAAAGACATAGCTTAAGGCATGTTTTTTTTTTATTTAAGCCATTATTTTAAGGGTGTAATTACTTTTCTTTTAAAAAAATAAAATCCAGCCACTCAAATAAAATTTCGTGATAAACATGTTACTCTGTTGTTAATTGAAACGGATGACTTATTATTATTATTATTATTGTCCTCAAAATGTATACATTTTACTAATTTAGTCCTAATTCGAAATAATTCAATAAATTCAACCCTTCATATTTAAAAATTTTATAGTAAAGTAATTGTATCTACTATCGAACAATGTTAAGGTCACAATGGGTTTGTTTCATTAGTTTGTCTTTTGTGCATCAAAACATATACATTCTATTAATATGGTCCTAAGTTGAGATAATTTAATAAATTTTGTCCTTCAAATTTAAAAAATGTATAGTGAAGTGGTTGTGTCTATTAACAGATAACGTTAAGATCATAACGGATTTGTTCTTTTAGTTTGTCAGTTGTCTATTAGTGAAGTGATTGTGTTTGCTGAACTATCACATATGTTGATTATCGAACCAATAGACAATAGCATGGAGTGTCACAAGTAGTCGAACGGTGTGTTAGGAGGGTGCAACGTTGAAAATTTAAGATATAAAAGGTTAAATTTGGATAGTTGCATCATGTCGCTCCATGTAATCAGTTAAAGTGTTCCTCTGGTTAGATCTTTTCCCTTGTTGGAAATTATTCTATGCTCTCTGTAGCATTACATTCTAGTTGAATTCTGGCGGTGCATTATTGTCCTGTCGTTGGACATTGAATTGATTACCGTCTTGATTTGCCCAGAAAAAGTTGGGATGTTGCTTCCAACCTATATTATAACTATTGGAATGTGGGTTAAAATTTCTATTGAAATTACCAACAAAATATACAGATTCAGGATTGGATGGGCATTCATCCACATGATGATCCTCTCCACAAATAGTGCAGAATGGTTCCAGTGCCTTTACTTCTCGGACTTCAGTAGGCTTTTGCAATGTCTTCACTGTATTAGTGAGATTGAAAATTTGAGCATTGATTGATGATAATGCATCAAGCTCTAATTTTCTATCAGTTTTTGTTGCAGTTCCCAGTCTGGCAGTAGGGCATTGAAGATCATTGGTGCCAATCATTTCTAGGATGTCAAATGCCTATGTATAAATTTTATCTAACAATGAACCGTTTGTCAAAGCATCAACCACAGTCCTAGCATGAGCACTGAGTCCGCTATAAAATGTCCCCATTTAGGTCTAAGTAGGAAATCCATGCATGGGACATTTCCTCAACAGGTTCTTAAAACGCTTACAGCCGTCATACAAAGTCTCATCATCAGCTTGCCTAAAGATAATGATGTCACTCCGTAGCTTGGCATTAAGTTTAGGTGGCTGGTATCTCAGAAGGAACTTTTGGCATAATTCTGCCCATGAAGTAATTGAGCCATGTGGCAAAGAACTTAGTCACGTTTTTTCTCCATCTCTCAAGGAAAATAAGAAGAGTCTCAATTTCACCGTCTCTTCAACTACACCAGGTTGCTGAAAAACTTGGCATACCTCCATGAATTACTTCAAGTGTTGCCTTGGGTCTCTAGTAGGTGATCCATCAAAATTAACTGCATTTACCTCAGGACCGATTAGTCCTTACATCAAATTGTCCATATTTAGTGCCAAGTGTTCTCTAATAGGTTTTTCTTCGGCATTTCAGCCACAACAGCAGGTGCGAATGGATTGTCATTATTTAATGCTGGATCCTCATGGTTATTACTCTATTTCCATTACGAGCCATCTCTCGAAGTTTTCTTTTCAATCTACGTAAGGTTCTTTCAATTCTTAGATTGTATGGATAATCTTCCATTATAGGTCAGCCCCTGGTCATACACTAAGCAAAATAGAAATAAGTAAAATTAGAAAAATAATAAACTTCATTGCAATCCCCGGTAACGGTGCTAAAAACTTGTCGATTGACTAACGCTTGGCAAATAATTGATAATTCAGTATAAATTGCCAGTAAAATAATGTCAAGTATAGATTTTTTGCGTGTAAGTATACACGGTCAGCAACTAATACATCAGTAAGCTAAGTTAAATGTCATGATTTTACTTGTGAAATGGGAAAAATGAGTTTGATTTGGAATTTAGATTTTTGGTTTTAGGAAAATTGACTAAGTAAAATATAATGAAAATTCAGGCAAGTTGGCAAACAAGTGTATTCCAATGGTGATTAGCGTTAGCATGGGATGCTTGGATTTCACACTAGCTATGCCAGTCTTTCAATAACCTTCAACCTTGGTTTTATTATCGAACAAATTTTAAAGTGGCAATGCCTCTGTCGATGGAAATACCCTAAGTCAATTATGATTAACCCTTATATGTCTGTAGTGAATTTTCTCAATCATTAACTTAGACAAGTTTTAATCTCTTACTCTTAAGGGGTGGACTCACTTTTGAAGTAAGCTCATCTACTTGAACATCTTCTATCGAAGTTTCTCACTTTAGTACCTTGGCAATTTATCGTTATCCCCCAAGTCTGTTAAGATATTAAGGGATAATATGCATGCAATGCCTACTGTCATCTGGCAAACAATTGAAAGAAATTAAACACTAGCAAGGTAGAAAAAATGCCAAAGCATTCAATTATTAAAAGCTGAAAATAGTTGAGTGTTTCATCGCAAAAACATCCCTAACCAACTGAAAGAAATTATTTCATGGTTGAGGGAACCATCAACACCAAATCATTTTCAAATAACATCACCATAAAATCAGATCTAAAATAAAGAGAAATAGGTAAATAAGGAGGTTTGTCGATGTAGCCCTTCAATGGATCCAGAGCTCTTGGTCTTAGCCTGGTCGAACCACAGCTTGCCCTCTTCACCACGATGCAGCCTCCTTAAGTGAGTATTTCCTCGGTTCATCATTGAGACTCCTTTAAATAAGCACGCGTGAAAAACCCTAGGTTGGGTTTGAATTTGAAAGTTAGTTATGCACTTGAGATAAGCGTGTTATCTTCTTTATCCTTTTATCCTCTTTTGAATTTTAGGGCTTATTGGATCTTTGACCAACTGACCAGACATCGATCATCCTTTTTGTGCCACTCAAGTCTGGCATTCATCGTCCTACTTTTGCCAGCTCGACTTGGCATTTCTCTTCAGGTTCCTCGCTCTGCTCTGCCAATTGCTTCTATCATGCTCTTGCTCCTACCCTGCCCTATACACTATAGCAAACGAAATACACCTTTACTCTAGCAAAAGAACCGTTCCCTAACTCCTTAATGCAAATGCATGATTTCACTATCTAAATGCATGGATATATACTCAAAGGCAAGCAAAAGCATGACAATATATGTAGGAAAAATAGTACTTTTGAGGAGTTATTTATATTTATTCACTTAGTAAAAATGACCTCTTGCCATTCGCTATTCTACACACATGAAAATGAATATTCTATAGGACATCTTGTCAGGGATAAGGCAGCAAAACCTAAGAGACACTACTATATAAGGGAAAAAAAGGTCACATTTCAAGATAGCCGTAATTAAGGGAAAAGTTTTCTTTCTTTTCTCTCCACTGGGTCGGTCGCTATTGGTGAGTGAAAGAAGGATCCTCTAGTAGATTAAACTATTCGAAAGAAGCTTGGAAAGCTCAAGAAGCTTACACTAAGCTCACCTCTACACTAGGGTTTCGTTGGAGACTTTAAAATTGCATTCATGTAGTTCATATTTTTTTGATTGAATGTTTTTGAGATACTTGTTGATGGATGATTTATACCTAGCTGTGAGCTGATTTTTCTGTGGCTTGGGTTTATTGTAGGATGATTATGGTTAACTATTTATGAATGTATATCATTTTTGTTGCTTATTTGCTTTGTTCATTCTTTATCTAGCTTAGATTTGTAAGAGCTCTTGAAAGTTGGCCTTAATCTATATTTGTTATCTAATATAAAAAAAGTTAAGTTAGATCAAGTGGACAATAGGGTATATATGGGAAGCTTAGACCCTAACTCACCTTATACATAAGGGAGGGTTTAAACGACTAAAAGGAGTAGGATTTAATAGATAACATCTTGCTAGGTTTCACACAAACATGTATTTCTTTAGCGTTTCATTATCAGCCTCTTGCTAGACATAGTGTAGAGGCACATTAAGGAGTTTTGTCTTGCAATAAGGTCATAATGTTTTATTGTAGCTCACATATGATTTAAGCATATGATTCATCAGTAAACCCAACCTTTCATTCATCTTGATATTTGTGTTGTGAGCTTGGTTTCATTCAGTTTATCCCTTAACTTTCAGATATCTTTATCTTTTGCTACAACATTTACTTTATTGTTGTGATAACCCTCTACTAATTCATCTTTCAATAGTTGTTTCCTTTAAGTGAAACTTTTTTGAATAGAATCATTTCAATCCATGTGTGGCGATAAACTTATCACTTTATTACTTTTGTGACATTTATTCTTACACTATTTGTGCATCTATCACAATGCAACAAGTTTTTAGCGTTGTTGTTGAAGATTAACAATTGGTATTTTAGCTTAGTTGTTGCACATTTTCTTTTCTTGTTGTTTTTGTTATTTATTTGATTTTGGTTCATCTTTCTCAAGTTTTCTCCTTGTGCATGACCCGAGGAAGACCTGAAGAAATGCCTTATCCATTTGAATCGGAGATAGAAAGACTCTTCCGTACTAGACTACAAGAGCAAAGAGCCATGTACGGTTAAATCGTAATCCTCGCGATAATGTAGAAGACCTTGACACTGAGGCAAATGGGAATGAATGAGTCGTTGTTCGTGTAAGACCCAATCGTGACAATTTTACACCCATCCTAGATGATATATAACCAGACATTGTTGCACTTGATATTCAGGCAGCTCATTTTGAGATGAAGCATGTCATGTTTAACATGTTAAACTTGATTGGCCAGTTTGGAGCTTATCCACATGAGGACACAAGGTAACATATTAGGGCATTCTTGGGGGTTTATGACTCATTCGAGCAGTAGGGTTACATGAAGATGTGCTCAAACTGGAGTTGTTTCCTTATTCACTAAGGGATATGGCAAGATCTTGGCTGAAAGGAATACCATCATATCTTTGGAATCGCGGATAAACATGTGAAATAGTATTTTTTTGCGGTATAACCCACCAAACATTATCACACTATTCGGGACGAAATAGGGAATGGAAAACTGTCCCCAACCCAACCCGTTGTGTAATACCTAGATTATGCCTGAGTATATACATATATATCGTATTAAATAAATAAATAAATATAATAAACCAAAAACCAATAAATAAATCCAAAAGTCCATATAAATGTCCATTTTACATAATACAAGGCCTAAATTTCATTCTAAAGCCCAAATCATTTTTTTACAATCTGGTCGAGATGTTTACAGCTCATTATATCTACAAGCCAGCCCAACAAAACCAAATTTATCTGAAAGTCCATTTTTCTGCCCAAAAAGGTCATGTGGCAGTCTCCCATTAGTCCTTGAAATAGCACATGGATTTGTGTGTTTTCTCCCTTTACTAGCACCAACTGGTGATGACGTCACGCATGTGACGTCATTCGTGACATCATACTTCACCATCCTATAAATGGAGAGAGAGAATGTGTTAGACTCATTAATGACAATAATGACAAATCATAAATAATAATAATAAATTACCATAATAATGGGAGAGAGAAAAGTCACATGAGGGGAGATGAATCACCGCCAAAAATTGAATAGATGCTGAAAAGTTTAAACCGTTGCCAAAGTGTTTCGACCCAGAACACCACTAGAAGGTAAATTCCCTTCCATTTTTTCATCACTTACAAAAACAAAAAAAAACATTGTCAGGTTATATTCATATATATACATAAAAAAGGAAATAGATCTGTAAAAGCAAATCGGAAAATGAAGATGGTGGTCAAAACTTAACTTTTATGGTGGAGTCGAAGAGGAAGAGGGTTACGAGTAGCGTAGGTTAGATTTTAAGAGTGAAGTTGGAAGATCCAGATGGACCGGGATTAGTTTTAAGGCCTTTAGGTGAAAAAATGATTTTTGGGGAGTTTTTAGGTTTTCAAAACGGCGGCAGATGGTGGTCGAAAATCGTCTCACGACCGTCGGAACAAGACTAGAGATAATCAAAAGATGATGGCGGTGGCCGGAGAACGGTCAAGGGTTATCAGAGGCTCGCCGAAAAATTAGTGCGACAAAATGGGTGGCAGTTCTCACCTGAGTTCATCGTGTTCTTCATGAAATGAACTCAAGGAAAAATGGCATTTTAGTCAGTTTTGGTGTTATTTTTCTAGGTAGGGGTTGTTCGAGTTAAGAGTGTTTAGAGAGAGAAAAGCTTAGCATTTTTGAGGAGAGAGTGTGTGAAATGAAGGAAATGCTAGGTTTTGACCTAAAATGGCCTTTATATAGGCTAACTCATACGGTACCATTTTGGTGTCGGGTTATAATGACCCGCGAGCTTTAATCGAATTGGACCCTAGGGTCTGCGTCCCATTATACGGGTCCTTTTTAATTTTTCCTTTTCTTTGTAGTCTTTTTAATTTAGTCGTTTACACAATAAAATTATAAATTAAAGATTCAATTCCTTTCAATTACTCCTTTTTAATTATTTAATTAAAATGAAATTTAATTGTCAACCAATTGGGGCATGTTTTAATTAAGACATGTAGTATTGTAATACCCGAATTTCGTCCGGGGCTTCGTATATATATGTATTTCACTATACGTATGACCAAATAATAATAAGTAATAATAATTCTTTCTAATAATAAAAAATTTCAAATATCCAAACAATAAAAATAGTTCATAAAAAGTTCCTTAATGTCTATTTACAACAAATGCCCAAATATATATATACAAAATGTAATCCCAAGCAGCTGGTTATAACCCATTTTCGGATAATCACAGCACAACAAACACAAATATGGTCCTAAGCCCATTTTCCCGCCCAAATATGCCACATGGCAGCCTTCGATTAGCCAAAGCTCGGAGCCACGAATTGTGGTCTTTCTCCCGTCAGCTGGAGCCAGCTAGCGTAACGTCATGGCAGTAACGTCACTACGATGTCAGGATCCACCACTAGTATAAATACCTGCAAGGAGAGAGAAAAATGATTATTAATGGCTAATCATTAACTCATCATTAAGAGGCAATAATTGAGAAAGAGAAGGCATTCGAAAGGTTACCAGAAAAAGGGAAAAGACGCTCGGAGAAGACGATTGGAATAGCTTCCACACTGCCGGAGGTTGGCCGAAGCTGTTGATATGCATCCAAAGGTATATTTCCACCTCTATTCTTTCTTTTTCTGCAATTAAACGAGTAGAAATAACTAAATCCAGGCCTCAATCATTTAAAACCAGTAATAGTGGTGTCTAAAACCTATATAAATCCTAAATCTAAGTCAGAAACCTAAAAAAATCTAGATCTAAAGCAAAAATATAATCTGAAATTAAAATAAGGTTTCGGTTACTTATCTAAACTTGCTGCCGCTATGTACACTACCAAAGTTAAGATCGGAGTCAGAAGAGAGTTAGGCTTCAAGGTGGAGTCGAAAATGATAGAAAAAGGCCTCTGGTTTTGGGTAGATAGTTTAAGAATGGGAGAAGGGGGCCGATTCTGATGAATCTGGGTTAGATTAGGATTTAAGTTCGAAAAATAAGCATTTCTGGAATTTTTGGGGGTTTTCGGTGGTGAAGGACGGTGGCCAAAAATCGCATTGCGACGACGGCCGGTCATCGGAGTTAGGTTAGGGATGACTGAAAAGTTCAGGTGGTGGTCAGAGTTTATGGGTTCGCCGAAAGGGATGACCAGAGGCGATGGCCAGTGGCCAGCGTCGCCTTCGGCGGTCGAGAAATAGATTGGGGTTAGGGTTTAGTGGTGGTTGAGGATTAAAGTTATGAAAGTTGAAAGATCTGAGGATGAGTTCTTAAGAAAACGATGGGTTTGATCTTTGAGAAACAGAAAACGATAAGTGTTTTTGTGTTGCTGGTGGATCAAATGGAGAAAAAATGGAAGAACATACGAAGAACAAGGATGAATTCAAGAGTTTTGATCAAAAGTTTGAGGGATTTCTGGGTTTGGCTTGTTATAATTGAGAGGATTTAGTGAGAGAGAAGAATGATGAGAGATAGTGGGACGGGAGAAATGGTCGAGTTGGCTCGGTTTTGGTCCTTTTAAGGGTGAGTCAACACGACACCGTTTTGGTGCCGGGTTAAAAAGATCTGCGCCTCACTAAGTAGGTATGGATACGGGGCCGTGACTCGACTCAGTGTCCGAAGGCCGATTTGGGCCGTTTGGGAATTATACCGGTCGGTTCGGTTTGTTTTAAGCCGGTCTGGGTCCAGGTTTTGACATATTTAGGTTTGGGCTCTTCAGTTTGTCCTGTCTTACAATTTAGTCACCTAAATCTTTGTAATCTAGCCTTTAAATTTTCAATTTAATTCAATTTGGCCCTGAGCAGTTTAATTTCTTTATTTTAATTGCCTATTATTTAATTTATTTAATTGTTTGTATATTGCATGCTTTTAAATGATCATGTAGTATAATTGGTTAGAGAACCTTAAATACCTTTACTATAATTAGATCCCTTAGAATTAGGTTCCTTAATTAGAATGATTTAAAATTGAAATAGGAAGATCATTGTAGAAAATAAATGAATATTAAATGATTACTTTAATGCCCTATGTTGAGTAGTATCACATTGTATTGTGATGTTATTCAAAGGGGGTATTTTAGTGAAATATTTAATATTTCATTTTAACCTAGAATATGGTAATTATGCATAATTAGACAATTTGTTCAATAAAATTGAAATTAGGATTTAATAATTAGCATCATAAATATTAGGAATATTGTTACTTTTGGGCCTAATATGGATGGTGTCCAATCATTTGGGAGTTACCACACAAGTCCAAAAATTAATAATATTCATAGAATTTTAATTAATCAATGAATTGAAGTCCAAGTTAGGTTTTACTTAAAATTAACCACAAAATAATTTGTCATGCATTTAAACTTTTTGTGTTGAGATACATTTTTGAGTGTGAATCGAAGCTTCCTAATGTAACTGGACACTTAAAAAATTCATATTCGTTTAAAAATGTATTTTCTTACAAAAGGATACCCTCATTCGGAATGAAATTCAATTAGCAATTAATGATCAAATTAAATTCATTTTATTACTTGAAAATGACAAAATGCCACATGGAATTAAAAAGGTAACGATAACGGGCATTTGTGGGGGTGCTAATCCTTCCCCACACGTAATCGACTCGCGAACCCAAATCGTTTTAAAATGAATCTCTGGTTGTTTTTATGGTGCCTGGTCTACCAAAGTGACCGGTGGCGACTCCAAATTGGTTTTTAAGAATTAAATAATAGATTTAATATGGGAGAACCTTAGTTTTCAAGGCTTAACAAATTAAAATGAATAAAACCCCGATTTTCCAAAAGAATAATTGCCAAGGCATTTCTACACTTCGATTTCGAAAAAACGGTCGCGACAGCTTGGCGACTCCGCTGGGACATAAAAAGAGAGTCATGCCTAATTAATTAATTCCAAGTGGCATTTTGGCATTATGAGCAATAATTTGAATTTAATTTTTTCTAGAGAATTTTTGGATGAATTTTCAGGAAAAATGGGGGTAGTTTTTGTGTATGATATATCTGACATTCATGCATAAGCTCTCAACCAGGGCTTTTCACCCTTAAGTGGGAGAAAGATATTATTCGACGTGATGCTCTCCAGCTCTGAGTTCAGATTTTTTGTCTTCTTCCGGTATACTAACCTTATGTGTCGTGGGGCTTATGCCTCCATTGTAAGGGACCTATACCACCAAATCGATATCTTACTGTCATAGTAGACAGTAACTACAGTTCGGGAACCCAGAGTCTAGAACCAAGCCCACATGTTGTTTTAGAAACCTACCCCACTAGAGCCAAACAGGGACCTAGGATAGGTGCTGCCAATTTAGATACGTTTCTCTAGTTATTCTTGTTTGCTAAAGCATTTAGTGCCTGTTATATGTTAATACTTGCTTGTTTATTTGATTTTTATATTAATTCCCAATTACTGACACGTTTGTTTTTTTGTTTTTGTTTGCTCTTATTTTTTTAAACCATGTCATTTGTATTTATTTTGGCATCGGTTTAAGAAACATCTAATTAGAAGTTCAGAATGTCAAGAGGGGTCAAGATCGAGGAAGATAACACTGCAGACTAAATGTGGTAGAGCAGACTCGGCATGAGAAGGGGGACAGTTTGCACGTGGGTGATGTGTCACAGATGAAAGGTCAGTGTAAGCTAAACACCAACTAGAATGCTTGCCTGCAAGAAGCAAAGGAAATATGAGACCAATGGGGAAGTGAAATGAAAGAGGCATTTAGGAAAGAATTTGGAGACATAGCTTTGTTTCTAAGTGTTAAAGTGGACCAACAATTACTCAGAGCGATGTCACAATTCTGGAATCCCGCATACAATTGTTTCACTTTTGGCTAAGTCGATATGAATCCCACTCTTGAAGAATATGAGGTACTGGTTAATTGTCCAACCATTCATAGTGACAAGATATACACAAGACCTAGAAACAGCTCGGGTTTTAAGAAGAAGTTAGCACTGATCATTGGAAAGACAAAGGAGTGGTGGATACAAAAATTGCCAATAGTGACAGCACAGATCAGAATGAGGACAAACAGTAAGTGAATTGGAGAGTCCTAAAAGAATTGGTAGTTACAAGTAGATATGAATCAGCTAGAGAAAGAAGTTTATATGCTTTGTGCATATATGGGTTAGTTATATTCCCGAGAACTCCAGAGCACGTAGATCCATCAACTGTGGGACTATTTGAACGACTGAAAAAAGGTGTGAACCCGATTCCCACTATTCTAACTGAGACATATAGGTCATTAACTGGAAATCTGGTTCAGAGGTCACATGTGGGACACACCGTATAGAACTACAAGGTATCTTACCTCTTATTCGTCGATAGAAGAATATATGACGGGATGTCATTTGGAGAGAAATGATGAGAAATAGTGTGAGGAGTGTTTCAAAAGCTTGAAAGATACTGAAGTTGTATGGAGGGAACCTTGGTTGCACAAATGGATGGTATTCTTGTATAGATGTGGGGACAAGGATTGGGTCCCATTACCTGGAATTTGGGGAGGAACAACTTATTATCCCTTGCTTGTATCAAGACAATTTGGTTTGAGGCAGTTCATACCTGCTACAGCGGGAATGGCAAAATTCGAGTATGCTCACAAGTCCAATAATTACAAAGAGAGTGTAGTGCAAACGGGGAAGGCGTGAGAAAAACCAGGAAGAGTTTAGCCGTATCATGAGCTAGAAATGATGGCGGGATATGAGGAGTGGAGGGCGCAAAGGGTGAATGATACAAAATTTTAGAAGATGCCAGAAAATGTAGGACCGTCCGCTCGATCAGTTACAGAAGCACAATCAGCACTAGAAAAACTCAAGCATGATCGGGAGTTAGATTTAAAGAAATACGAGAAGGGGATCAATGGCCTTACAGAGGAGTTAACAATGGCAAAGTATCAAGTGACTATTTATGAAGGGCAAGAGAAAGAGTCATTGTACAAAACAAGAAGATTAGCCAAGATTTAAAAGAGGTGCAAAAGATTCATAATGATTACAAAGCCAAGCAAAAACAAGGAACGAGCAAGACAATATGAGACTTATCATAAAAGTTGGAAAGGATGACAAAGGAACGGAATGATTATGAGAAGCTGTACAAAAAGAAGTCCCGAGAAGGCAAGGGAGCAAATAATGAGGCAAAAAAGAAGATAGAAGAGGAGCAAGCCAGAAATTTTGATCTGACAAGACAGGTGACACAACTAGAGGAATTAGTGACAAGATATCACAATAAAGATAGGGTTCAGATGGAGCAAGAGAAGAAAAGATTACAGAAAAGGATATCGGAATTGGAAAATGAAGTGCAGACGTTGAAAAGAAAACTTGTAAGCTATGAAGGAACGCTATATCAAGACAGTGGGGTATGGAAGACCAAATATGTAGATGCGCAACGCACTATCCAGAATCGGAATAATGAGCTGGTAAATTTCAAGGAGCAGGTTAGGAGTATAGCTTTTTATGTGCAGATACTCTCGAGGCAAGCTACGACTCTGCTGAAGCAACCGAACGTCAAGCTAGAATATAGAGAGGTCATTGCGCGTCTGTTGCATGACTTGACCAACTTAGGAATTAGGGCTAGTAGCTTCCTGTTGAAGGAGTTGTCTTATTTCTTGTATTTGAACCTTCTAATGAATGAATGTTTCTAAATACTGTTTCTTAAAACTTGATGCCTTGTTTGCATACATGCATTCATGTATTCATGCATCTACATAATCATGCAAAGTTATTTTGAATATCAGCTGACTGCTCTGTTGGGGTCAAATGAGTCAGAAAAGGCTAAAATACTTGAAGGTGCTTCTAATGAAATAAATGACCAAGCAGAAACCACATCTCACGTAAGGGTGCTGCCTGAAGGACCTCCACTTGCGAAGAAGGTCCAAATTAATCTGACGGGAGCAACACCAAACAATCTGGTGAACATTAGGGCAAATTTTGGGAGCAATGACAATGTCACTGATCTGAATACCTTAAACGAGATAGAGAAAATTCGTGCTGAGATTGAGAAGAAGTATGGGGAATATTGTAAGACACTAGAAGATCGTTTGCTAGAATTGCAGAAGGTAAATGAAACAGGACTTGGTGTAGTTGAGATGAGTTTAGTGGCTGACCTAATACTCCCGTCGAAGTTTAAAATGCCAGATTTCAGAAAATATGATGAGACTACTTGCCTGAGAGCTCATCTCACAATGTACTGTCGAAAGATGGCTGCTCACTTGAAGGATGTAAAGCTGTTGATACATTGCTTCTAGGATAGCTTGACCGGTTCAGCTGCTCGACGATACACACAGCTAAGCCATGTAAATATTTGTTCATGGAAGGATCTTTCTGGCACTTTTGTGGAACATTATAAGCATGTTACGGAGATGGTTCCAAGCCGTGTAATGTTGCAGAGTATGGAACAAAGAAATAATGAGACACTTTGACAGTATGCTCAAAGATGGAGAGATGTAGCGGTATAGGTCCAACCTCCGTTGATGGAAAGTAAGGTTGTCCATATGTTTACGCAGACTTTGAAGGGACCATTGTTTGAAAGATTGATCAGCAATGTTACTCAGAATTTTGCTGGTATAGTAATGATCGGAGAGTTGATTGAAGCAGCAATCAAAAGTGAGAGGATTGAGAGTGGAGAAAGCTCTCGAAAGAATTACAAGAAGAAGGACAATGAGGTGAATAATACATGCGCGTATGAGGCTCCCAAGAATGTGAATATTACTTCACCAAGAGCGATGTCTGGAAATGTGTAGAGTTAAAACAAGATGGATACTCGTGGTCCAAGGAATGATATAATGAATTTTACACCAATACCCATGTCTTATGCTGAGTTGTATCCACAGTTGTATGAAGCGGACTTGGTGAGGCCATACTACTTAACTCTTCTGCAGTCCCCTATCCACAGTGGTATAAGCCCAATGCACATTGTGAATTTCATGTTGGAATACCAGGCATACAATTGAGACCTGTATGACATTTAAAAAGGTGGTTCAGAATCCAATCAACAATGGGATCCTGAAGTTTGATGAACTTAGCATTACAGAAAATCCACTGCCAAGTCATGGAGGGTAGGGAGTGAATGCCATAGAAGAGGATGATGAAGCGAAGCAGTTGAAGACTAATGTGTCAGAAATTAAATCTCCTTTGAAGTGGGTATTTGAACAATTGTATAATGCCCGGATGATTGAAATAGGCATGAATGTGGAAAAGAAGATACAATCTGATGTATATTGTGAGTATCATTAGGATCATGATCATGAGATTCAACACTGTCCAGAGTTTCGAAGCTTGATACAAAAGATGATGGACAATAAAGAGATTGAGTTCTTTGAAAAGTCAGGTGAGAAGAAAGTAGTGGAAGTCTATACCTCTGAGCCATCAGGCGTCAGATATGGGATACATAAACCTTTGGTAGTTGCTGTTAGACCCAAAGTTGGAGGCCTTGCAGACGTGAAAACTGTCACGTTCCCAAGATTATGATCTCATCCCCTGCGCCATTTGCTTACAAGAGCACTCACAAGGTGCCCTAGAATTATGCCGCCACAGTAACCATACCTAAAGAGGGTAGATTGCAAGAAGAGATAAAATCACTGGAAGAAACGAAGTTGATGCCAAAAGAGAGTAAAAGTGATCAGAAAGATTCTAAAATGGTAAATGAGGTGGGGCACTTCAGTCGAAGTGGCAGGTGCTATTCTCTGGAAGTTCCCAAAGAAGCGGAGAAGGCCAAACGGAAAGCTGTGTCTACACCATAAAGAATTTTTGGGGAAGAGCTAGCATCCAAGATAAATGAGCCAGTGACAGAAGAGCGGGCTCAAGGATTCTTGAAGTTTTTGAAACATAGTGAGTATAACATTGTTGAGTAGTTAAAAAAGTAGCAAGCGAGGATTTCTGTTCTAGAATTGTTGTTAAGCTTAGAAGGGCATCACAATGCATTAATGAATGTGCTTAATCAGACATTTGTACCAAATGACATATCCATAAACAAATTGGACAGGATAGTGAATCACATAACTGCTAAAAATTATATTATTTTCACTAATGACGAAATTCCTGAATGAGGAATAGGATCAGTAAGGGCCTTGAATATCACCATGCATTGTAAGGGATATGTACTGCTAAGAGTATTAATAGACAATGGTTCTGCCTTGAATGTTTTGCCAATGGTGACGCTACAAAGGTTACCCATTGATGAATCACACATGAAGGTGTATAAGAATACAATAAGGGCTTTCGATGGGACTACCCGCGAGGTGCTTGGAAAAATCAAAGTGCCTTTGTTGATTGGGCCGACAATCTACAATATGGATTTTTTGGTGATGGATATGAGACCCACATATAATTGCTTGCTGGGAAGGCCGTGGATTCATTCGGTTGGAGCAGTACCATCGTCCCTACATCAGAAGTTGAAATTCATGTTCGAAGGAAAGCTGGTGAGTGTAGGAGCAGAAGAAGATATCATAGCCTTAGTAACCACCGACGCTCCCTATATTGAGGCCAACGAGAACACCGTTGAATGTTCTTTCAGGGATCCGGAGTTTGTAAATGCTACCTTTGTTGCTGAAGGCAAGCCTTTCCCACGCCTAAGATTATCAAACTGCACCAAGATGACTGTACGAGAGACATTGGAAAGAGGTGCAAGGACAAGAAAGGTTTAGGCAAGCGCTCTAGGGATGTTTGCGGCCAAAATCAGTAGTTATGAAGAAGGATCATTTTGGGTTAGGATTCAAGCCCAATATCAAGGATAAGTTGAAAGATTTGAAGAAAATGGGAGAACAGAGGAGAGCTCACCTTCTGGGATCTGAAGCTTCCTCTGAATCCATGTCTTTGGTGGATCTGACATGTATCTTTAAGTCCAGGGATATAAGAATGTCAAGGAACAGCTCATAGAGGTTAATTTGGAGACAGCGAGAATGCACGAAGAGGAAATCTTTGACAATGAGCTAGAAGGGCTTCTTGTTAGGGGAATTTTTGAGGGAGCTCAACCTAGGAAATTTTTGGAGAAAATTCGCCTGTGTCTCCCTGGTGAAAAAATCAACAATTGGACAGTTGAGGAGCTTGATGTTGTATCCAATAAAACAAAGTAATTACCAAGAACCAACTCTATACCTTTGCCCAAGGGTATAGAGTGTTATCTGTAAAAGGCCACTATGTCAGTTTATTTAAATAAAGATGCTTTCAATGCTGATTCACAAATGGCAAACATGTTTCTTGATTTCTTTTTCACATTCCTTTCAAATATATATACTAAAATTTCCTTTGCAGGTTTTCAATTGTTGATGGCATGAATGATCTTGAACCTAATCTTGGGGTAGATCCTGAGCAGCCAGTGTGTCTAATGGAAACCAATGAGGTGAAAGATGAAATAGAATGTGAAATCCCTGAAGAATTACTGAGGTTGGTGGAAAAAGAAGACAAGAAGATCATACCCCATAAGGAATAATTGGAGATTCTTAATTTGGGAACTGATGAAATCAGGAAGGATGTGAAAATAGGAACAACCTTCTCGCTAAAAGCTAGACAAGGGTTGATTAATTTGTTGCGAGAGTTTAAAGATGTCTTCGCCTAGTCGTACCAAGACATGCTTAGACTGAATACCGATATAGTGGTACATAAACTGCCCATAAAGCCGGAGTACAAACCAGTGCAGCAAAAGCTTAGAAGATTGAGGCCAGAAATGGTACTGAAGATAAAGGAAGAAGTACAAAAGCAAATTGATGCTAGTTTTCTTAAGGTATCTAAGTGTACTGAATGGGTGGCCAACATAGTTCCAGTACCGAAGAAAAATGGGAAAGTACGTATGTGCGTAGGATTAAAGAGATATGAATAGGGCTAGTCCAAAGGATAATTTCCCTTTGCCCCATATAGACATCTTAGTGGCTAATACGTCAGGTCATTCTTGGTTCTCCTTCATGGATGGATTCTCAGGGTATAATTAGATAAAGATGAGCCAGAGGACATGGATAAAACGACATTTATAACCTTATGGGGAACGTACTGTTACAAGGTGATGCTCTTTGGATTAAAAAATGTTGGGGCAACCTATCAGCGGGTGATGGTGACTTTGTTTCATGATATGATGCACAAAGAGATCGAAGTATATTTTGAAGACATGATTGCCAAATCCCAGGCCGAAGAAGAACATATTCAGAATTTAAGAAAGTTGTTTTTGAGGTTGAGAAAGTACCAGTTAAAGCTCAATCCAAATAAGTGTACTTTTGGAGTCATATTAGGAAAACTCCTGGGTATTGTTGTTAGCAGAAGAGGGATCGAAATAGATCCAGATAAAGTAAAAGTGATCCAGAACTTACCATCGCCAAAAACACAAAAAGAAGTTCGAGGATTCATCGAGAGGTTGAATTACGTCTCTCAGTTCATTTCTCAATTAACTGACAAATGTGATCCAATCTTCAGATTGCTTAAAAAGAACAATCCATGAGAGTGGGATGAAGAGTGCCAAGAAACGTTTGATAAGATTCAGAAGTACTTGGTGAATGCTTCGATATTGGTTGCTCTGGTTTTAGACAGGCCACTCATCCTCTATCTAACAGTTCACGAAAATTCAACGGGATGTGTATTGGGGTAGCATGATGACACGAGGAGGAAAGAAAGAGCCATCTATTATTTAAGAAAAAATTTACAGTGTGAAGTACGATATCCGCCCATTCAAAAGATGTAATGTGCTATAGTATGGGTAACTCGCAGGCTTAGGCAATACATGTTGTATCATACTACGTAGCTGATTTCCCGCCATAACCCATTGAAGTTTATGATGGAAATACCAGTGTTGACTGGAAGACTGGCTCGCTGGCATATGCTTTTGTTAGAATTTGACGTTGTATATGTAAACCAAAAGGCAATAAAAGGGAGCGCTATAGCCGATTTTCTGGCAAGTCGTGCTTCAGAAGATTACGAGCCATTGAGCTTTCATTTCCCCGATGAAGATGTGATGAATGTCTCCACAGAAGAAAACAGAATCTCCGGGGATAAAACGTGGAAGTTGTATTTCAATGGGGCTGTGAATGCCCTAGGACGGAGAATTAGAGCAGTATTGATCTCCCCAAACAATGAACATCATCCCTTCATGAGTAGGCTAGAGTTCCTTTGTACCAATAACATGGCAGAATATGAAGCTTGTGTTATGGGGTTGCAAACTGCCATTAAAAGGAAAATAGAGAGTTTAAAAGTATATGGAGATTCTGTATTGGCTATTTACCAGCTTTG
The DNA here is from genome assembly GCA_019671005.1 of Hibiscus mutabilis. Classification (NCBI taxonomy): domain Eukaryota; kingdom Viridiplantae; phylum Streptophyta; class Magnoliopsida; order Malvales; family Malvaceae; genus Hibiscus; species Hibiscus mutabilis. Next base: position 20,539,538 of record CM033745.1, read on the forward strand.
TGGAGAGTGGGAAACAAAAGATGCCAAGCTGATTGAATATCGAAAACTGATCCTTGAAATGATAAAAGAGTTCAAAGAGATTACTTTCACATATGTCCCTAGAGAGGATAATCAGATGGCAGATGCTTTAGCTACACTGGCTTCAATTTTCTTAGCCAATAGACCTGAAGACATGATGACAATCCAGATGCAGAGTTACAATGCTTATGCTCACTGTTGTAGCATAGAAGAAGAGATAGATGAAAACCCTTGGTATTACGATATCATGCAGTACCTCAAGTTTCAAAGTTATCCTCTAGAGGCAAATTATAATGACAAAAGAACTATTAGAAGAATGGCTTCAGGATATATGCTTGATGGAGAGACCCTGTATAGGAGGGGCATGGATCAGATCTTACTAAGGTGTGTTAATGTTAATGAAGCAAGAAGCATCATGGCAGAGTTACATGATGGAATATGTGGGACACATGCAAATGGTTATGCAATGGCCAGGAAAATTATGAGATATGGATATTAATGGGCAACCATGGAAGGATATTGCATTGAATATGCAAAGAAGTGTCATAAATGCCAGATATACGCTGACAGAATCAATTCCCCACCGGTGGCACTCCATACAATGAATTCACCATGGCCATTCATCATCTGGGGCATGGAAGTTATCGGGCAGATTCACCCCAAGGCTTCTAATGGTCATAATTTCATTCTGGTGGTCATTGATTACTTCACTAAATGGGTAGAGGCGGCTTCTTATGCTAACGTCACAAGAACAACAATATGAAAGTTCTTGAAGAAGGAGATTATTTGTCGATATAGATTACCAGAAAGAATCATTACTGATAATGCTACCAATTTCAACAATAAGATAATAGCAGAAGTGTGTGAGCAGTTCAAAATCATACATCACAATTCTGTAACTTATCGCCCAAAGATGAATAGGGCAGTTGAAGCAACAAATAAAAATATCAAGAAAATCATATCGAAGACAACAGAGACTTACAAAGATTGGCAAGAGAAGCTTCCCTTTGTATTGTTTGCATATCAAACCTCGATACGAACTTCAACTGGGGCAACTCCCTACTCTTTAGTTTATGGAACAGAAGCAGTACTCCCCATTGAGGTTGAAATTCCTTCCCTCCGAGTTTTATTGGAAGTGAAACTGGATGACGTGGAATGGATACAAGTTCGAATCGACGAGTTGAATTTGATTGAGGAAAAGAGGTTAAAGGAAATTTGTCACAGTCAAATGTACCAGAAAATAATGATGCGGGCCTATGATAAGAAGGTTCGACCCAGGGAATTCTGAGAGGGAGATCTTGTGTTGGAAAAGATCTTGCAGATACACCGTGATGATTATGGAAAATGGATGCCTAACTGGGAAGGACCTTATGTTGTTAATAAAGCCTTCTCTAGAGGAGCACTGATTCTGACCGAGATGGATGGTAAAGAATTAAAAAAACTATTAAACTCTGACTCAATCAAAAATTATTATGCTTGAAGAATAAAAAAAATAAAATAAAGGCATATTGAAAACCCAAAAATGGCGCTTCGTAAAATAAAATATCTATGGTGAAAACCCAAAAAAGGCACCATAGATATTAAAAAAACAAAACAAAAACAAAAAAAAAAAAAAAAAAAAAAATAAAAAAGAAATGGGGGTTCAAGATGAAAATCCACAAAGGGCGTCTTGAAACCAAAGGGGGATCTGGGTTGAAAACCCGTAAAGGGCGGCCTAGATGGTTTAAAAATAGGCATCCATCGGTTGAAGCCTCTCAGACAACACCCAGTATTTCAGAAGGGATTTCACACCTGTAACCATCTAGACAACATTCGAAGTCTATTGGACAAAGGTTGAGCTCAAGACTATCTTTGGTCGATGGGGTAAATGTATCATTCATGCTATGAATACTCGAAAGCCTGATATGGTTTCTTGATTTTGTTGTTTTGGTTTGCCATGACTTGTTTGATAAAAATTCCATTTAAATTTGTACTAATAAGCTTCAATAAAGATCATGTATTCTCTTCTGAGCCTTTCTCTTATTCCAAAGCATCATTAAATGATTGACATAGTGAATAAAGCAGATAATTTCTTGGTATTACTATGTTTCGAAAGATACAGGTGAAATTTAGCACTCTGGGTTATTGAAGAAGAGTGTATAAAGTAAAGGTACCGTTGGACCTCATATTGACAAAATATTCAAAGATAAGAAGGGAAGTGAAGGTTGAAGCGCATAAAGGATGTCGTTGAAAATTAGTTTTGAGGCGTTCATGGTGACATGATCGATATGAGAATCAAAGGAGCATTATTGTCGTCTCTGGTATTGCTTTTATTTGCTGCGCTCATCCTGCAGCATCTTAGTGGGAACAATTTATGAAGATATTTTTGAGACATTACTAAACTATTGTGGTATCGCAGTACCTGGATCCTTCGCCGTCCTTCAACCTCCCGGGCTGAGACAAAATAGTCATGGCTTTATATTCTTCTGTTGAGAATGAAATTTTGATTCATTATTTTGTAAAGGCTTTTGGACTTGGCAAGACTTTAAATGCTAATTAGTTGAGGGCTTGTTCTGTTTTTTCCCGCGACGTGTGCAAGAAAAAAAGAAGAAAAGAAGAAAACAGAAAAGAGAAAACTAAGGTGAAAACCCGAAAGGGCACCTTGAGAAAAAGAGAAAAAAAGAAAGAAAAAGAAAAAAAATAAAGTGAAAACCTGAAATGGCGCTTTGAGAAAAGCAATATAAAGTGAAAACTCAAAAGGGCGCCTTAGAGCAAAGGTCCAGAAACACGAGAGGGAGTTTTTGATGGCTAATCCTAAACGTGTGATGAAATACTAAAGAAGAAAATGAAGCATCAAGATAATTCCCCGGGGAGTGGCAGCTAATTGATTGATCTCAATAAGTCATAATCCATGCATCATGTAGAAATTATGATCATATTAATCTTTGTACATGCATTCTAGTTTGTTTTGACAGGAAATGAAAGAAGAGTTCCTAATGTGGAGAGCTCATTGAGCAAAGAAGAGTTCCTAATGTGAAAAACTCGTTCAACAAAGAAGAGCTCCTAATGTGAAAAGTTCGCCCAGCGAAGATAGAACTCTTAATGTGAAGAGTTCACCCAGCGAAGATAGAACTCCTAATGTGAAGGGTTTGCCCAGTGAAGATGAAGTTCCTAATGTAAGGAGCTTGTTAGCCAAGACGAAATTCCAAATGAGAAGAGTCCATCTCTAGTGAAGAAAGAGTTCGTAATGAGTAGAATTCGATAAGTGAAGATAAAGTTCCAAGTGAGAAGAACTTGTTAAGCTCTTAGAGAGGGAGAAGAGAAAGAAAGGTTCGAATAAAGCCTTGCGGCTCAGAGCAACAGTTGTCGAGGGTAGACAAAATTCGTGTCTTTTCAGTCTTTGCCCTATTCCTGTTCCACAACAATGAGCAAAGAGGAGCAGCTATAATACCCAAATTTCTTCTAGGCTTCATATATATATATTTCACTATACGTATGACTAAATAATAATAAGTAATAATAATTCTTTCTAATAATAGTAATTTTCAAATACCCAAACAATAAAAATAGTTTATAAAAAGTTCCTTAATGTCCATTTACAGCTAAATGCCCATATATATATACAAAATGTAATCCCAAGCAGCTGGTTATAACCCATTTTCGGATAATCACAGCCCAACAAACACAAATCTGGTCCTAAGCCCATTTTCCCGCCCAAATATGCCACATGGCAGCCTTCGATTAGCCAAAGCCCAGAGTCACGGATTGTGGTCTTTCTCCCGTCATCTGGAGCCAGCTAGCGTGACGTCACTACGACGTCAGGATCCACCACCAGTATAAATACTTGTAAGAAGAGAGAAAATGATTATTAATGGCTAATCATTAACTCATCATTAAGAGGCAATGATTGAGAAAGAAAAGGCATTCGAAAGAGTTACTAGAGAAGGGGAAAAGACGCTCGGAGAAGACGATCAAAATAACTTCCACACTACCGGAGGTTGGCCGGAGCTGTTGATACGCAATCCAGAGGTATATTTTCACCTCTATTCTTTCTTTTCTTGTAATTAAACGAGTAGAAATAACTAAATCCAGGCCTCAATCATTTAAAACCAGTAATAGTAGTGTCTAAAACCTATATAAATCCTAAATCTAAGTCAAAAACCTAAAAAAACTCTATATCTAAAGCAGAAATATAATCTGAAATTAAAACAAGGTTCCGGTCACTTATCTAAAGTTTCTGCCGCTATGTACACTGCCAGAGTTAAGATCGGAGTCAGAAGAGAGTTAGGCTTCAAGGTGGAGTCAAAAATGATAGAAAAAGGCCTCTAGTTTTGGGTAGATAGTTTAGGAATGGGAGAAGGGGGCCGATTTTGATGAAACTGGGGTTAGATTAAGGTTTAGGTTTGAAAAAGGAGTATTTTTGAAATTTTTGGGGTTTTCCGGTGGCAGAGGACGGTGGTTGAAAATCACTTTGCGGCGGCGGCCGGTCATCAAAGTTAGATTAAGGATGATCGAAAAGTTCAAATGGTGGTCGAAGTTTATGAGTTCACCGGAAGAGATGACCGGAGGTGATGGCCAGTGGCCGGCGTCGCCTCTAACGGCCGAGAAATAGACTGGGGTTAGGGTTTAGTGGTGGTTGAGGATTGAAGTTATGAAAGTTGAAAGAACTGATGATGGGTTCTTAGGAAAACGATGGGTTTGATATTTGAGAAGCAGAAAAAGAAAAGTGTTTTTATGTTGCTGGTGGATCAAATGGAGAAAAAATTGAAGAACAGACGAAGAACAAGGATGAATTCAAGAGTTTTGATCGAAAGTTTGAGGGATTTTTGGGCTTGGCTTGTTATAATTGACAGGATTTAGTAAGAGAGATGAATGAGAAGAGAGAGTGGGATGGGAGAAATGGCCGAGTTGGCCCGGTTTTGGTCCTTTTAAGGGCGAGTCGACATGTCACCATTTTGGTTCCGGGTCAAAAAGATCTTTGCCTCGCTAAGCGGGGATGGATACGGGGTTGTGACCCGACTCAGGGTTTGAAGGCCGGTTTGGGCCGTTTTGGAATTATATCGGTCGGTTCGGTTTGTTTTAAGCTGTCTAGGTCCAGGATTTGACATATTTAGGTTTGGGCTCTTCAGTTTGTCCTGTCTTACAATTTAGTCACCTAAATCTTTGTAATTCAGCCTTTAAATTTTCAATTTAATTCAATTTGGTCATAAGCAGTTTAATTTCTTTATTTTAATTGCCTCTAATTTAATTTATTTAATTATTTTTATATTGCATGCTTTTAAATGATCATATAGTATAATTTTTCCGAGAACCTTAAATACCTTTAGTATAATTAGAGCCCTTGGAATTAGGTTTCTTAATTAGAATGATTTAAAATTGAAATAGGAAGATCATTGTAGAAAATAAATGAATATTAAATGATTACTTTAATGCCCTAAGTTGATTATTATCACATTGTAATACCCCAAAATTTACTAAGCTGATTAAGGGTCATTTAGTACTAAGATAATAGCTTAAAAGCTAACTTAGTGACTAAAATGACAAAAATGCAAAAGTTGGGATTTCTTTAATTATGGGTTTTGGAAAGGAAATTTCTAAGTTTAAAGGTCTCATCTGATATATAGTGAATTGAATAAGGTATTCTTAAAGTTTGGTTGAATACCAAGGAAAATTGGAATAGAAATTGAAGTTTAAAAGTTTGGTGACCAAAGTGTAAATTTTGAAAATTTTATGGCTAAAGTATAAACTTTGGAAAAGTTTAGGGACTAAAGTTGTAATTTAAAGGTACAAATTGCAAGGAATGTTAGGTCGATGTTTTATAAAGTCAAGTGTGTCATCTTGAGGGCACACCAGTGTTAATTGTGAAAGAGAAAGACTGATTTCTATCAGCTCGAGAAAGTAATAGTAAAGAATAAATATCTTCTTTCGAAGACTGATGATCTTTTGATTAGTTAAAAAAATCAAGGAAGAAGAAATTCTAAAGATAGCTTTTCAGACTCAGTATGAATACTATGAGTTCGTGATGATACCTACGACATTTATAAGCCTAATGAACCAAGTATTCTAATTTTGCTTGGACCAATTTTTGGTAGAATTCATTGAATATATTTTGGTCTATTCAAAGGAAAAAAGAAGAATAAGATGCCCATTTTGCATTGTTCTTCAGACCTTTCGAGAAAAGAAGCTATATGCTAAATTGTTAAAGTATGAGATTGGTTGTCTAAAGCTGTTTTATTAGTTATGTGGATTGGGCAATGGGAATAAGAATAGACCTCAAGAAAGTACAAATTATAGTTGAATGGAAACCTCTGAAAAAAGTTTTAGAGGTTTAGAATTTCTTGATGATTTTCTCCTCATTAACCAAGCTATTGAGGAAAGAAATGTCGTTCAGTTGAACAGATCAATGCTAAGAAATCTTTGAGACATTAAAGGAGATCTTAATAGAAGCCACGGTACCAATACAACAAGAATCACGTAAAGATTATGTGGTGTATAGCGGTGCTTCTTATAACAGTTTGGGATGCGTACTTATGCAAGAAGGAAAAGTAATGGTCTATGCTTGAGACAACTTAAGATATATGAAAGGAATTATCTTACTTAGAATTTGGAGCTAGCAATGGTTGTATTTGCTTTAAAGGATATAGCATCATTATTTATATAGTGAACGATGCTATATTTATATAGGTTATAAAAGTTTAAAGTATATTCTTTCTAAAGAAGAGTTAAACATGACGTAAAGAAGTTGGATTGAGCTTTTTAAGAATTATGATATGGTCATTGACTATTATCCAAAAAAAGCTAATGTTATAGCTGACGCTCTCAGTCGAAAGACAATTGTTGCCTTAAGAGATATGAATGCAAGATTGGAATTAAAAGAAGATGGTGATTTGATTGTCAAGTTAAGAATAAAATTTACCATATTGAATTAAATAAGATATCTTTAAAGAAAAGATGAGAAATTTTGTCAAGGTGCAAACAAGTGGAAAAGAGTGAAATTGAAAACTTGGAAGTTAGGTTTGATAGATATTTGTATTATCAAGGAAGAATTTCTATCTCAATGATGGAAACTATATGATGACCCTGAAAGAAAATATATTTAATATGAAGTTAAGGATAAAGTATTCCTTAAAAGTTTCACCCTGGAAGAAGGTGTTATGGTTTAGACAAAGAGAAAGTTAAGTTCAAATTTATTGGGCTATAAGAAATTGTGAAATGAGTTAGTATGATAGTTAAGCTTAATAGTTAGCTTTATCTTTGGAAATCAACAAGATTCATAATGTATCGATGCTCTGGAAATATTGATTAGACCTCTCACATGTTGTTACTCCGGAGAAAATAGAGTTTCACCTGGATTTAAGCTATGAAAAAGAATTGGTAAAAATCCTAGCACATGGAGTCAAAGAACTAAGAAAACAAGACAATCATGTTTGTTAAAGTCTTTGACAAAAAAATCACAAGGTTAAAGAAAAGATTTGAGAGAAATAAGAAGAAAATATAAGAAAATAGTTTCCTCACCTTTTGGAACCAAGTAAGTATTGAAAAATTCGAGGACGAATTTTCTTAAGGGGGAGAGAATTGTAATACCCCAAAATTTACTAAGTTGATTAAGGGTCGTTTAGTACTAAGATAATAGCTTAAAAGCTAACTTAGTGACTAAAATGACAAAAATGCGAAAGTTGGGATTTCTTTAATTATGGGTTTTGGAAAGGAAATTTATAAGGTTTAAAAGTCTCATGTGATAGATAGTGAATTGAATAAGGTATTCTTAAAGTTTGGTTGAATACCAAGGAAAATTTGAATGGAAATTGAAGTTTAAAAGTTTAGTGACCAAAATGTACATTTTGAAATTTTTATGGCTAAAGTATAAACTTTGGAAAAGTTTGGGGACTAAAGTTGTAATTTCCCAAAAGTTAAGGGTTTTTATTTCATAAATAAATAGATCACCTAAGGGTGTGAATCGAATGCGGAATTTTTGGTTCGATCTGATACTTCGATTATTGGGAAAATCGCAGTTAAAGTTTAAGTGGAATTCGGATACCCAAATCGAACTGAAATTTTTTGAAGTTTTACCATATGATAGAGAAAGGTTATAAAAGTCATTTCCAAGTTTTGGAAATATTTTTAGTTCGATTCAAGATGAATCCTACAGTTTATTTCTGAGTAAAGGATTAGTTATCAGTATATTGGATCGAATGGAAATTTTGGAGACTGATCCAAAATATATGGAAAAATTCATAAAATATTACTTTATGAATATTTTATTATATTTGGTTGGATTCCAACTAGATTTAGATGAATTTTTATAAGAATGGCAAACTAGTAAATAAAAACTAGTTGGAGGGCAAATTGGTCATTTGGCCCCAATGGCAATTTTGAAATATTTATAAAGTTATAAGGGAAATTTTGGAAATAGAAAATGGAATATTAAATCTTGGACCTTGATTTATGATAAAATCAATCTCAACCATTGGATAAAAAGGGCAAAATTGTAATTTCACTATTAAATGAATTTAATATTCATTTAATAGATATATGCGTAAAATAATGGTAAAAAGATGAACCAAATGTTCATCTTTTCCAGCCAAAAACGTGAGGGCTAGGGAAAGAAAGAGAAAAAATTTTCCAAGCTCGATTCAAGCCCCGAAACTCAGTTTTCAGGTAATCTCTTCAATTACAAAGTTGTTCTACTCTTCAAGCTCTATCTTTTGATATCAATAATTCATGGAATCCATGCTTGATTGATGAGAATTTACATGAGAAAGAAATTAGGGTTTATGGATCAAATTGGGGCTTTTGAGATTTTATGATTCCATGATTGAATTCAAGTTGAAAGTTTTACATGTTTTGATTATTATGAATATGATTAGGGTTTATGGATTCAAGTTTAATTTAGGGTTTGTGATGTTGAAATAATGACCTAGTAAGCTTGAATTGTTGTTTGGAAGCAAAACCCTAAGTTAAATTGTGTAGGGACCATTTTAGTAAATTGAAAAGTTGAAGGATCAAATCTGAATTTTTAGAATTTGGAGTGTATTTATGTTATTAATGATGTTAGAGATAAAAAATGAATTTAGAATGCCAAATTGATGTTGAATTGAATTAGTGACCATTTTGACAATTTGTCAAAGTTAAGTGACCAAATCGAAATGGAAGTTTTGTATGGGGGCTAAATCTGATTTTTAGTTGTAATGATGGAATGTTGAATTGAGGACTAAATTGCAAAGTTAAGAAGCATGAATCCTTATCTTTGCATTTTAGTACCTATTTCGGTAAATACGGAAAATTAGGAAGAATTATTGTGAATAATTATTTGGTGAAGAGTGTGAAGAGTTGGTGGTTTAAAGCTAGTGATTGGACTAAATTGAAAAGTAGAGAAGTAAGGAGAAGTTAGTATAAAAGTTGAAGTTGTTTATGGAAGTTCTGTAGAAAAACTGGTTTATGGCAGTAACTTTGAAAATTTACCATAAATTCTACAAAAATGGTTAGAAGGTGAATTTTATACCGATGTAAGGATTTGTTCTTCTAGTATCGCGTCCAACAAACGGAAACTGATTTTGAGTTCTGAGTAAAAATATATGAATTTTTAAGTGGTGAAAGATCAGAAAACAGTATAGCAGGCTGTTTCGAAATTCAATACTGGAAATTGACTTTGAAAATTCTCCATAAATCGTACAAGTTGAATTTGGGCTTTTAATTTATATGGTTGAAAAGCTTATTGAAACTAGTTTCTATCAGAACAAACGGAATCGAATTCCGAGTTGTATATTATTTTATAGAAATATTTCTTGGGAGGTACTGCAAACTACCAGAAAATGAGAATTGATACACTTTGTATCTAAGGTTGATTAGTAAGCTTGAAAAGGGTTAATGGAAGTTCAAATTGGTCACTAAGGACCATAATGAGTTTATGAACAATACAAGGAAGAAAGTAAAATGTTTGGAAATTTTTATATTCGAATGATTATATTGGACAATATGTCTAAGATATTGTTAGATTGAGATCTAACAAATATTTTACTTATTTGAATTATGAAATTAAGTTTGAATCAAGGGAGGTTCAAGGTACAATGAAGGAAAGGATCGAAGAGGACTTAGTGAGGCATACTAATACATGGCCCAGGTGAGTGCAATGCATACATAACATTATACATAGATGTTTTATACATCACCGGTAAGACTTGCGATGAGTCTACATGGTTTATATATTGTCATGATAATTATGTCATTGATCATACATTTGACATACTTTAAATATGTCAAAGGTTGAAAATAAATGCATTGATCACTAGTTATCGATGATGATTTACTATTAATGTTATTCGGTTATGAACTGTTTCATGTTATTATAAATTGATATACATTGCCATGGATGAATTTTAAATCAGACAGTTTTAGGCAGTTTTATTAATTATATCAAGACAAATTAAATTGATAAGTTGCTTCCTGAAAATAAACTCAATTTGAAGATGAAAATATTATTTTTAAACTTTACGCGGATAATTAGATTTGTAAATAAAAACTAAATACATTGTAATATTTTTAAAGAAACAAAATTTTACCGAATTACAAATGTAGAGGGTTTTACGAATGTTTTGTGATACCTCTGACTCGTATTCAGTGTTGGATACGGGAAAAGGGGTGTTACACACACTGTATTGTGATGTTATTCAAAGGGGGTATTTTAGTAAAATATTTAATATTTCATTTTAACCTAGAATATGGTAATTATGCATAATTAGACAATTTGTTCAATAAAATTGAAATTAGGATTTAATAATTAGCATCATAAATATTAGGAATATTGTTACTTTTGGGCCTAATATGGATGGTGCCCAATCATTTGGGTGTTACCACACAAGTCCAAAAATTAATAATATTCATAGAATTTTAGTTAATCAATGAATTGAAGTCCAAGTTAGGTTTTACTTAAAACTAACCACAAAATAATTTGTCATGCATTTAAACCTTTTGTGTTGAGATACATTTTTGAGTATGAATCGAAGCTTTCTAATGTAACTGGACACTTCAAAAATTCATATTCGTTTAAACATGTATTTTCTTACAAAAGGATACCCTAATTCGGAATGAAATTCAATTAGCAATTAATGATCAAATTAAATTCATTCTATTACTCGAAAATGCCAAAATGCCACATGGAATTAAAAAGGTACCGATAACGGGCGTTTGTGGGGGTGCTAATCCTTCCCCACATGTATCGACTCCCAAACCCAAATCGTTTTAAAATGAATCTCTGGTTATTTTTATGGTGTCCGGTCTACCAAAGTAATCGATGGCGACTCCAAATTGGTTTTTAAGAAATAAATAATGGATTTAATATGGGAGAACCTTAGTTTTCAAGGCTTAACAAATTAAAACGAATAAAACCCCGATTTTCCAAAAGAATAATCGCCAGGCCATTTCTACACTTCGATTTCAAAAAAACGGTCGCGACAAGTATTAATTGTTAGATAATTAAAACACTTAGTTTAGTTAAATATGTATATAGAGCCTTAGTTTGAAGTTCTCATTAGGATTAAATAATTTGAATATGGTAGATAATTGTAGAAAATTAATGGGTATTGGGTTGGAAGTTTTGGAGTTCCAATTTGAATAGTGTCCTAATGTAATTGGATGTTGTTCAACATTGGCTCTTAAATATTCTATTCAATATTCATTAAAACCTTAGAAAATTAATTAATAATTTAGAATTATAAATAGTGTCTTAATTAGGATTAGAACTTTAATAATTAGCCTAATTAATAATAGTGAATATTATTTATAGTTTTGGAGTTTGAATATGGATGGTGCTCAAGTGTAATTGAGTGTTATCTCATATATACTTTGGAATTAAATAATATTCATAGATTAAATAAAAACATGAATTTAAATTAGAGTCTTTTTAGATTAGAACTTAAAATGAACTTGACCATAATTAATCATGCATAAAAACCTTTTATATGTGAGATATATTTTTAGAATATGAATAAAGGTGCCCTGGTCGTATAGGGGCGTTTCCAATTTATATTCAAAGCAAAAAAATATATTTCCTTATAAAAAGAATATTTCCATTTGAAACATAACCCCAATTAATAATTAATGGTTAAATTAAATTCGAATTGTTATTCCAAAATGTCAATATGCCACACAAAATTAAAGTTATCGATATAGGGCATTTGTGGGGATGCTAATCCTTTCCCAAAAGTAATCGACTTCCCAAACTCAAATTAAAAAAAAATCTTTAGTTGCTTTTATGGTGTCCGATCTACTAAAATGACCGGTGTCGACTCTAAATCTTTTAAAAATGAATGAATTTAAATAAAACCCTAATTTTAAAAATTAATCATCCAAATTATTTTATCGGTAAAAATAGTTTCGACAGCAAAGGGTACATGAAGATGTGCTCACGCTGAAGTTGTTTCCTTATTCAGTTGTTTCCTTATTCATTAAGGGATATGGCAAGATCTTGGCTGAAGGGAGTACCATCAAGATCTATGGAATCGTGGACAGACATGTGCAAGAGCATTTTGCTGCGGTATAACCCACCAAACATTAACACATTATTCAGGACAGAGTGGGGAGGAAAATCGTCCTCGACCTGCCCAGTGCCACCCCTAAGAAAAACTGCTTTTGAATGCTTTATGTAGATTCGATGTTTAGCCTTTGTTTTGCGAAATAATATTAATAAAATATTAATGCGAGCTGATGTGATATCTTAAAAATTAATAGAAAATATCATGTCATCACAATGTTAGATAAATAACGGTGTGGTGCCCAAATATTCCATATATAAATTGTCTATTGTCTATCAACTTTGGCTTATAAATACTCAAAATGCAGTAGCAGGAAAAACAAAGAGAGAAAATAGTAAATCATATTGACTAATTATACTACAATGGCTAGCATTATCCTCTTCTTCTTTGCAGCTCTCATCCTGGCTCTCATTGGATAAGGTATACACGCAGTCGAGTTTAAAACTCAATTGTGATGGATTTCAGACTTTTTTTAGGCCGTATAAATTATTTATAATGTGTCAAATCAAGGGGAGAATATTTGATCAACGATGGCCGACCAATAAATTCTTCTAGTGACCTGAGTTTCAACTATGCTTGGGATACTTTCTTCCCTTTCAAGACCCTTTATTCTCAAATCAATTGTTCTTAAACCTTGAATCTCTAGTGTTACTTTGATTGCCTATATTTCAATAAAGAAAGGGTAAACATCGGTAAGACCCAAAATTGCATATTTTTCTAAAATTCAACAAAATTTTTTAAAATGACAAATCTATATATTGTCACAATGTGAAGAGATCAGGAAACAAAAGCTGGAAAAAATGGAGGTCTTAGGGTATATAAGTAGGTGGCACTGCATATCTTATTAGACGTGTCTTTTGGAAAGATGGTAATGACCCCGTGACAAGTGGTATCGAATTTGAAACTCAGTTGCGATGGATTTCAGACCCATGAGTGGGTTGATTCATCGGTGAACAAATCAGAGGGACAATGGCCATCACGAGCATGGTTGACTCGTGACGAGGGCGTCATGAGGTTGAGTGGAGGAGAATGAGATGCGGAGATATTAATCCCACATCAAAAAGGAAAATAGAGGTCTTGGGATATATAAACGGTGGCAAGGGTAAAAATGTTAGACATGTCTTTTTTCTAAATTTCACCAAAAATTTAAAATGAAAAATCTATATGTACTTTTCAATTCTATATGGTACCCCGGATCTACTCCCAACACATTAGGAAAATAATTAAATTTTAAAGAAATGTAAAAAAAGGGGAAATGCTGGTTACAACTCTTTGAACCAAAATAATTTTGCTCAAAATCAGAAAGATGGATTTTGTTTACAAATTTTACAATAAATTGAATATGGTTTATAAGGATGTGTCTGGAAAGAATGTTGATCAAATTCTTTTAAATATATAAAAAATTGCAAAAATCAAATCTCTATCTACTAAACCCTAACACATTTTGACCATCATATATGATATGTTTAGCAAAACTCCATAAAATATGATTTTATTCATTGAAACATATCGCCTTAACTTGGATAGTTAAGTCTCCAAGAATAGAAGAAAAATGGGAATTGGCCATTAATAGTATAGGGGTGAAGCAAACGTATTCTTAAATATCTTAATTTTTAAGTTATAAATTCACATGAACTCAAAAAGTGCTCTCTATGGAAAAGCAGATGATGTTCATCCTAGGAGATTCGGGTTCAATCGATTTGTCTGCAAGATGTGTGTGCATTGTTAAATGGTTAAGAATATATATGAACATATATTACCTTGTAATCAACTTTATACTATTCAAAAAAATTATAAATTCAAGTAAATTTTAAAGACAACACTGCTCAAATACATATAAATAAAATATTATAATACTATCAAATAACACGTGAAATTTTATTATATAAGAAAATAATCATCAAAATCTTCTAAGCACTAAAAACACCTCGCTTGTTGATATATTTTTCTAAAGGCTTAAATAAAAAATAAGTGCCTAAACTATTCCATTTTTTGAACTTTAAGTGCTTAAAGTATTTTTGCTAAATATAGGTGCCTAAAGTTTACACCGTTATAATTTTAGGTGTCTGATAGTTAATATCCATTAACCAATCAATGCTTGACACATGGCAATAATTTGTTTTTTTAAGAAAAAAACATTTTTTTAATTTTTCAAAAAATCATGAAATTCTCCATTTTTTACAAAACAATCCTCAAATCCCTAAAACTTCCCAAACTAAAACCCCCAAATCGCCACCACTTCAGACGTTGATCGATCGTCTCCCCTGAACGCACCCCCTTTTTGCCAAACCTAGCTGGTCATTTTCCCCAACACGATGTCGTCAAATATGAGGAACCCAGAATCCCCAATTACCAACGTTGTCACCGTCGATAGTCTTGCCGGATCCCACTACTACCATCATCGACCGCCGCCACTCATTCCCCCAATCATCCTTCACTGGTAAGTGTGCCAATCGGATGTCATTCTGTTAAAACTTTTGTGTCTGTTGTTCGACGTCCGATTGACACGTTTCTCGTTTGTTACCGACGATGGATGGTTGAAGGAATGAGGTATAGTGTCCAATGGCGACAATGGTGGGTTTGACGAGAATATCAGCGACGACAACATCAATAATTTTGGAGAATTTAAATTTTGGGCTATTGATTTGGGACTATTTTGGGTTTTTTAAAATATTTATTTTTTTTTTTTTTTTTTTAAAAAAAAAAAAAATAAAATCATGTCATATTTTGATTGGGTAAGTGATTTTTTTAACGACTGTTAATGGCTAGACATCTAAAATTAACGAAATGAAATGTTAGAGACCTATTTAAAAAATTAATTAGGCACCTAAATCTAAAAAGATGTATAGTTTAGGCACTTATTTTTGTATTAAGCCTTCGGAAAAAGACGGGGAATTGAGACAGAGAGAGACGATGGAGGTGTTAGTTTTTCACTTTTTACTATTTTGTTTAATGTTTAAGGTTAAAAAAGGGTAAATTATAAATTTTTATCAGTCAACTTTCTTTGTACTATTTTTTGGTCACTAAAGTTTAAATTTTTTTAATTTAATCACTCAATTTTTGAATTGCTCTTGTTTTGGTCGTTAGATCGTTAAATAGTTAACAATGTTAGGACATGGCATATGACATCAAAATGACATCATATTTGAGAGAAGTTTTATCATCGAAGCTTAAATGAGGATGGAACGGGGATTGTTATATTCGAGCCGTAGAGATAACCAAACCGTACACGCATAAATTACTGTAGGATCCCCAAAAAATATTCGCATAGATCTTTGATATTTTAAAATATTTTACAAAGATGAATGGTCATAACCCTTTTTTAATAAAAATATAATATCCTATAACCTGAGTATGACTGACTGGAGTAAGTTTAAAATTTTTTCGTAAAATCTAAAAAAATAATTATAAAGTGGTCTATTCATCGTAGCAAACGTGGTTTACTCTAGTTTTTCTAAAACACACAGTGATCATTTTCGATGCGTATTTTAAAAGATACAAAGATTTGAATGTTGAAATGTCAAAAAAAATTGGCAGAAAATTTCTTATAAGACAGTTTTAACAGTGACTTTGAAACTCACTAAAAATTCTCCAAGATGAATCAGGAAGTGAGTCTTATATTTCTATAACCATACGGAAGTGCAGACTCGTTTAAAACAAACGATTCTCGATTTTGAGTTATGTATAAGGATTTATTAATTTTTTAAGTGAGCAAATGTCAGAAGAAAAGGTAGTAGTCTGTTTTAAAAAACAACAATTGCAATGACTTCAGAAGTTCGCCATAAATCGTACGAGTAAAACTAGAGGAGATAATTTTTATGGTTGGAAAGATTATCTAATATAATTTCTTTTAGAACAAACGGATCATGGTTTGGAACGATAGATTATTAGTTACATATTTTCTTTTAAAGGTAGTACAAACTGTAAAGTTTCAATAGTTAATATTTTAATTATGTTTAATAGTTTTTGAAATAGTTTGTTTGTTGTTGGCAAAACTAAAACTTTATCATTTATGTTTATAATTTTAAATATTTAATGTTGGTTATTTGTTTTAATATATTAAGTTTCGTTTATTTTTTGGATGATGATTAATCGAAACACACAAGGATCCGTAAGGGATGGGCATGAAGACGAAAAAATTCCTGAACCATTTAATGGGGATTTCTCAAAATCGTACCCGCAACTATTGGGGACGAAGTGAAGAATGCAAAACCATCCCCGATCCGTCTCGTTGCCCCCTGGGAAGAACTGTTTCTAAAGTTTTACTTGTAGATTTGATGTGTTGTAACACTCTCGACACACGTGTCATGTTTGGGCCTCAAGCCCAAACCATTACCATAAAATTTTCAACCTAGTTTAGCTCAAACCAAATTCATTACACCAAATCCATTAAGTTCAAATATTTCAAAGAAGATAACAGTTAAAAATGTTACATGGGAGCTCCATTTAAAATACATAATTTAAAAGCAGGTGACCCATGATTTAAAATCTAAAAATAAGATTTATAATACAACATAGGGTCCTACGAATACATAGCCCAATATAATCTAAGTGTTGTACTCGGAATAAGTCGGTGCTAAGGTCCTACTTTGATCGTGCTCCAACGATGCATGTCAACCTACTAACCTGCGAAAGGAAACAAAAATTTCAAACGTTGAGCTAACGAAGCTTAGTGGATACACTTCCACTCAACAATGCTTCATGTAAATCATAAATATGAGCATGTAGCTAAGATGATAATACGACAAAACAAAAATATATATGGCGCTACCTCTAGCCGCCTAAACACATAGCAAACAACAATGATGCATTAATCTCACACGGCACATAAGCAACATACCAACAAACCTGGAGTGAGGCTCGGTGCCACATAGCCTCGAGAACGTACACTCAGAGTGAGTCTCGGTGTCACATAGCCTCGGGAAAGTACACTCTTTGGGTGAGGTCCGATGTCACACAGCCTCGGGAATGTACACTCATGCTCGGAATCTCTCATCGAGCATCTTCGAATGAGACCTGATGTCACATAACCTCAGGAATGTACATTCGGCAATCTTTAACCATGGTGTTGCAACACACTCTTTCTCTCACTGGGTATCCGAATCCAATCAATCAAATATGACTTAACCATACAGGTTCCTTTATGTGGCACACAACATAAACTTGATCCACCAAGGATCCCTATTATTACTATTACAAACAAGTTACCCAAGGCTTACCATGTTGTTACTCATTATGCTCGTATATGAGGGTTGAATCTCGATTTCTCAATTTTACTATTTATTTTACCACATTAGAAGCCCATTGAGCCTTAGTCCTCGAACTATAAGCCCCTCAAACTCAAAACATAATTTCTAGGTAGGTTGCCTAGTGGGTACCGGTACTGGCCATCATGTAGCGGTACAGTACCCCTTGGGTATCGGTACACCTATGTGTGCCGATACGAAATGAGCTCACTAGAATTTCATAAAGCTCATGTGTACCGGTACGGGTTGACTCTTAATGATACTTGCTTGAAGGGTGTACCGATACAGATTGAACAAGGTATCGATACCCCTCTAATAATTCATCCTCAATGAACAGTGTTCTTAAACCCAGAACACTAGGGTATCGGTATTGCTTCCTTGCGTACCAATACTAAAGCCCAAAAATGGATTCCAAGGCTTGGGAAATCGCTTCCCAAGCCCTAAGATCACAACCATTAACCTTCAAACTCGATCCTACATATTTGGAGTGTTTAGGGTAGTTTACTATCATTTTTACAAGTTATTAACATGAAACTCGAATTATGCCATTAAAGGTCTCTAAACACCCAAACAACCATGCATCACATCAAGTAACAAAGCAATCAAAATTTATGATGCCCATGAAGGCATAAGAGTTAGTAGTGTACTAGTCTTCCTCTTGAAACTGGAAAAACAACCCATTTTTCCAAGCTCAAGCCTTTCTCTTTCCTTGTTCCTTGGAATGTTCTCCAAACTCTTTAACTACAAGGAGAAGCTACAAAACAAATTACAACGATGCTGAAAACTTAAAAGATACTAAAGGAAGATTTCTACAACAAGGGATGGGGTTGAAGCTCCCATTCTCGTTCTTCTCCTTCAACCCCCACCAAAACTCTTTCTCCACCAAACTTGATGATTCTTACCTCAAAATATAAATCCTTGATAGCTAATTATAACACCCTTAACTGAAATTCTGAGATTTACACTTCTAAACTCAAAGATTAAACCTTTAAGCTTTGGTTCTTGGGAGGGAGATTAGAATGGATGAAGAAAAAAGACAAAGGGACAAGTTGATCTCACCAAAACAAGTTTCTTTTTGCAGAAAATTAAAGAGGCTCCCTTCATCCTCTCTTCAAAAAGAGGTAATTACCTCCTTACCCCTCCATCATCCTCCCAACCCAATACCCAACCAATAACTAAAGCACAAAGAACCACATACAAGACCACTAAGGCTCTCAAAGGTCCAAACTCTCAGCCAAAACGTAAAGCCCACTCTTCGGGTTAAATCAATCTTCGACTTCTGAAATCTGGGTCGTTACATGTTTAGTTTTTCGTTTTGTGAAACAATATTAATAAAATATTAATTGGAACTGATTTGATAGCTTAAAGTTAATAAAAAAAATATCATGTTATCATAGTGTTATTGACAAAAAAACAATCTTCAAAGTTGAATAACTAAATTGAAATTTTTAATCTTTAGTAATCAAAATAGGAGCGTGAATAAAGTTGAGTGATAAAATTTTTAATTTACCCTTAAAATATTTAAGATGATTTGGATTATGGTCTATGGAAGATGACAAGTAAAATTTTAATGACATATATAATTTTAATTGGTTGGACCCATATTCTAGGTTGTAGGAAAGACGTATGATATAAGGGTAAAACAAAACACAGAAACAAAATACATAAGCACATTAAACGCTTAGAAAGTAGGACAAAAATCTCTTGCTCTTTTTGGGTACCTCTTTTATGCTCCAACACTAAAAAAATAAATTTTAAGCCCTAGCCCCAAATTTTAAATCCTAAACCTTAAACCCTAAAAATATAATCTTCCCTAATTCCCTAAATTTTGACCTTAATCTTAAACCCTAAACCTAATTTTTTTAGCATGGGTATAGAAAGGACACCGAAACGAAACAAAGAATTTATATTCTAGAAAGTATAAGTCATACATTGACAATTTTGATAAACTTCCGGAAACATTTATTCCATTAACCCAAATAAAATGTTACAATTTATAATAGGCTTAATAGTAAATAGGTGCCCAAATTATACATATGGCTCATTTTTGGTGCTTAAACTATTTTTTGCTCTAAATAGGTGCTTAAAGTTTCATTTCGGTCATTTTAAGTGCCTAACCATTAACTACCATAACTTTTTTTTTAAATAATTTTTTATTTTATTTCTTTTTTAATTTAATTTATTTTTAACTTAATTTTAAAAAACCTAAATTTATCAAAACTCAAAAAATGAACCCAAGATTCGAAATCCCTAACTTCACCAGCCGATTCCATCATCGATGGTCACGCCGCTACCCATTATATCCGCCTTCGGATTACCCGACCATTCTCCCAACCACCCATCACCAATAACCGACGGTAGGTGTGCCAATCAGCATCCTAACATCAAAGGAAGTCAAACTCGTGAAAAGGAAGCTGGTCGGCACACCTATTGTCGATTACTGACGATGGGTGGTTGGGAAAAATGGTCGTGGTGGTGCGGAGGCAGTGGTGGTGGTCTCAATGAGCGATCAACGGCGATAATTTAGGGGTTTTGGGTTTTGGGACTATTTTGTAAAAACTTTAAAATTCTTAATTTTAAAAAAAATTATTTTTATTTAAAAATTAATTAAAAATAAAATAAATTAAAATTTAATTGTCTAACGGGTTTTTTAATAGTCATGCACCTAAAATGATCAAAATAAAACTTTAGGAACCTATTTAGAACGAAAAATAGTTTAGGCACCAAAAATGAGCAACATGTATAGTTTGGACACTTATTTAGCTATTAAGCCTTTATAATATGTGAAACAACACATATTATGATTTCCTTTTTTTTTTTAATTTCATAAATGAATGTGCAAATCCAGGCGTGTATAAAAATATGATAATGTAAAAGAAATCTAATGAAAAGTTGGAAAATAATCTAAACAAGGTAAACAAACTATAACACAAAATCTGTATTTAAGGAAGAAATCCAAATATTCCATATATAATTTGTCTATTGTCTATCAACTTTGGCTTATAAATACTCAAAATGGAGTAGTAGGAAAAACAAAGAGAGAAAATAGTAAATCAGATTGATTAATAATACTACAATGGCAATCATTCTCCATTTCTTCTTTGCAGCTCTCTTCCTGGCTCTCGTTGGTCAAGGTATATCAATTTTTTATGATATTATATATATATTATAGTGGTTTTGCCGAGTCGTAGTTGGCAAAGATGGACCTGAGAATGCCAAGCTCGGCTGGCAAAGAATTGACATCTGTTGCCCGGTCAAAGTAGCCGTTGAACCCAGTACACGTCAGCCCTAACATTCAAAATACGGTAAGAGGATAGCACACCTATCTTGGTGTGTAATCAGTTTCCAATTTTCAAACCCACTCCAGGGTTTCCACGCGTGCCTATTTAAAGGAAGAGAAGAGATCGATCAAAGTGAGAGCACCGTGGTGAAAGAGGAAGCTAGAGGCAACATGGTTCAACCATTTTAGACTGAGAGCTCTGGAGCATTTGAAGGGCTGCTTCGACAGACCTCTTTCTTTACCTATTCTCTTAGTTTAATTTTTTAAATGATTATGTTGAGATACGATGTTTTGTGGATGGATCTCCTAACCATGAACTAAGCTTTTATAGTTGGTTAGGGATGTTTGTAAATAACTCTCAGTTTATTATTGGTTTTTAATAATTTGAATGCCTTGGAATTATTTTCGATCTAGCTTGCACCTCATTTCCTTAAATTCTTTGTCATACAACAGTTGGCGTTGTTTGCTTATTATGCCTTAATATCATAGAATACTTAAGGGGTAACGATCAGTTGCCAGGTAATCAAAAGAGAAACTTCGACTGAACATGTTCAAGTAGATGAGCTTACTTCGGAAGTGAATCTACCCCTTAGGATAGGAGTATAGATTGAAAGTTAATCAAGTTAATTTATGTAAAGTTGCACTATATACATATAGGGGTTTTATCGAGGTTAACTTAAGGTATTGCCATCCAAAGAGGTAATGCTATTCTTGAATTTTGTTTGGCAATAAATCTAATGCAGGACGTTATTAATATCCGTCATAGCTAGCGTAAAATCCAGGCATCCCTTGCCAACGCTTATCATCCATTTGAAAACTTCTTCTTGCCAAATTGTTTTTACTTGTACTATTTCGTTTTAGCCATTTTCTAAATCCAAACTCCAAATCAATTTCAACATTCTTGATTCCTTTAACAAGTAAACCATTGAACACTTAAAATTTTTGGTCAATCCCTGTGGATACGATACTCAGCTTATTGTTGTATTACATGCTGACCGTGTATACTTGCACGCAATAGACTCACTCTTGGCATTATTTCTTACATATTTACACTGAATTCTCAATCTTTTGCCAAGCGTTAGCAAACTCGACAAGTTTTTGGTGCCGTTACCAGGGATTTCTTACATATTTACTTGTTTTGTTTTATTTTACTTATTTGTTTGGTGTATGACCAGGACCGCCTTACGACAGAATATTGGCCATACAACCTAGAAATTGAAAGAACCCTACGAAGATTGAAAAAGAAAGTTTGAGAACCGAAGAGAGACCTATTAGATAACACTTGGCACCAAATATGGACAATTTGATGCCATGCCTTATTGGTCCTGAGGTAAATAAAGAAAATTTTGAACTTAAACTGGTAATGATACAAACTCTTTTGAATGTAGGACAATTTGATGGATCACCTACTAGAGACCCAATGCAACACTTGAAGCAATTAATTGAAGTTTGCCAACTATTTTAGCAACCTGGAGTATTTAAAGATATAATGAAGCTGAAATTGTTCACATTTTCCCTAAGAGATGGAGCAAAGTTGTGGCTAAGTTCTTTGCCACCTAGTTCTATTACTTTATGGGCAGAGCTATGCTAGAAATTTCTTTTATGATTCCAGCCCCCTAAACTTAATGCCAAGCTGAGGAGTGAAATGTTTTCATTTAGGCAGGTTGATGAAGAGACCTTATATGATACCTGAGAAAGATTCAAGGACCTGTTGAGGAGGTGCCCTATGCATTGATTCCCTAATTGGACCCGGATAGAAACCATTTACAACAGACTCAATACTCATGGCAGTACTTTTGTTGATGCTTCGGCAAATGGTTTACTATTAGAAAAGAATTATAAGAAGGTAGTTGGCATTCTAGAAAATATTGTTTCCAATGAGTTTTAGTATCCTACTGCCAAACTGGGAACATGAACAAAAATTGCTAGAAAATTAGAGCTTAATGCATTATCATCAATGAAAGCTCAAATTTCCAATCTCACTAATATAGTGAAGACATTGAAAAATCCTACTGAAGTCCGAGAAGTAAAGGCATTAGACCCTTTTTGCACAATATGTGGAAAGGATCGTATGGAGGATTGCCCAACAAACCTTAAGTCGGTAAATTTTTTAGCAATTCCATTTGCAATTATAATCCACATTCCAATACATACAATGCAGGTTAGAAGCAGCACCCCAACTTTTCTTGGGTAAACCAAGGTGGTAATCAATTCAATTCCCAACGACAGAACAATAATGCACCACCAGGTTTCAACCAGAATGCGATGCCGCAAAAAACCCAGAACAATTTCCATCAAGGGCAAAGATTTAACAAGGGGAACACTTTGACTGAGTACATAGAGCACATTGATGCAACTATCTAGAGTTTAGCAGCACCTATTCGGAACTTGGAGGTTCAGTTAGGGAAGATTACCAATGCACTCAGTAATAGACCCCCAAGGAACTTTTCCAAGCAATGCGGAAGATGCTCGACATAAGGGTAATGAACAATGCAAAGTAGTAACTCTTCAGAGTGGTAAGCAATGTGAGACCGAGACACCTATTAAACAGTCAAATTATTGCCAAGCCGAGAAGTTGATGCTAGCAGATGAACCTAAAGAAGCTAAGAAAGGCGAGGCAAAAACTGATGATGCCAGACAGCAATTTGATGCCAGCACCACCTTGACAAAGCCAGTAGAGCCAACATTTGCTTATCCACCACCACCTTTCCCGCAAAGACTCTAAAACATAAGTAAGACCAGCAATTTAAATGCTTCTTGGAAGTTTTTAAACAATTGTAAATAAATATATCATTAGTGGAAGCTCTCGAGCAAATGCCCAATATGTCAAATTCATGAAGGACATCTTAACCAAAAAGAGGAAATTGTGTGATCTCGAGATCGTAGCTCTTACTGAAGGATACAGTGCAATGATACTCAATCGATTACCACCAAAGTTGAAAGATCCGGGAAGTTTCACTATTCCCTAAATCATTGGCAATAGATTCATGGGTAAGGCACTGTGTGAACTGGGAGCTAGCATCAATTTGATGCCAATGTCAGTTTTCAAAAAGCTTAGAATTAAAGAAAAACCTGGCACGATAACACTTCAGCTGACAGACCAGTATTTTGCACATCCTATAGGTAAGCTTGAGGACGTGTTGGTGAAGGTAGACAAATTTATATTTCTTGCTGATTTTATCATTTTAGGCAGACGTGAATTTCCCAATTATATTGGGTAGACCATTTCTTGCCACAGGTAGGGCCTTAATTGATGTTCACAAAGGTGAACTTACAATGCACATGAATGACCAACATGTTACATTTAATGTGTTTCAAGCTCTAAAATATGCAGATGAACCTGAGAAATGCCAAATTGACGAGATGATGGAGTCCGTTTTCAGTATAGAAATGGCACAAATTTGCCAAGACCCAGATGACGATACTAGAGAACTAGATGATGAAGATGAGATGAGTGAAGAACTTGAAGGACCAACCTTAGAGACTAAAGTTGTGAGTTATTTTGGACAGCTAGAGCCACTAAAGTTGGCTGACAGAGAAATTAAGGCACCTAAACCATCTATTGAGGAGCCACCAGAATTGGAGCTGAAACTATTACTAGATCACCTTAAGTATGCTTATTTAGGTAATAACTCAACTTTGCCAGAGATCATTGTTGCTGATCTCACTAATGATCAGGAGGAAAGATTATTGGAAATATTAAGCAATTATAAGCAAGCTTTGGGATGAACCTTGGTTGATATCCGAGGAATGAGCCTAACTATTTGCATGTATAAAATCATTTTGGAGGATTATCATGGCAAAACAATTGAGTCCTAGAGAAAATTGAACCCAAGCATGAAAAAGGTAGTTAAGAAAGAAGTTATCAATTGGTTGGATGTTGGGATAATTTATCCTATTTTTGATAGCTCGTGGATCAGCCTTGTGCAATACGTGCCAAAGAAGGGTGGAATGACTATGGTACAAAATAGCAAAGATGAGTTGATTCCCTCCCGGACTGTCAGAGGTTGGAGAGTGTGTATGGATTATAGGAGGCTAAACAATGCCTCTAGGAATGACCACTTTCCATTGCCCTTTGTCGATCAGATGTTGGACATGTTGGTAGGTAAGGTATTTTATTATTTCTTGGACAGCTACTTGGGCCACAACCAAATTGCCATCGCTTTGGAAGATCAAGAGAAAACTACATTCAGTTGTCCATATGGAACATTCACTTTTAGAAGAATTCCCTTTGGATTGTGTAACACTTCGACAACGTTTCAATGTTGCATGATGTCGATCTTCTTTGATATGATCGAGAACAATCTAGAAGTTTTCATGGATGACTTCTCGGTGTTTGGCAAAATATTTGGGGAATGTGTTCAGAGTTTAGAACATGTGTTGCGAAGATGTATTGAGACTAACCTAGTCCTGAACTGAGAATAATGCCACTTCATGGTGAAAGAGGGCATAGTTCTATAACATAAAGTGATCGAGAGATGCCTGGAAATAGAAAAAGAAAAAGTTGAGGTAATCAAAAAATTGCCGCCTTCTATAAGCGTAAAAGGTATCAGAAGTTTTTTGGGACATGCAGGTTTTTATCGTCATTTTATTAAATATTTCTTAAAAATGCATAAACCTTTATCTTTTCTTTTGGAACAAAATACCGTTTTCGCATTTGATGATGTTTGTTTAAAAGCATTTCAGTAACTTAAAGAAAGGTTGATTAAACCCCCGATAGTCGTAGAACCATATTGGGATGAGCCATTCGAGCTCCTGTGTGACGCTAGTGACTATGTCGTTGGAGCAGTTTTGAGACAAAGGCATGGCAAAGTTTTCTATACCATCTATTATGCCAGTCGAACGCTAAATAGAGCCCAGCTTAATTACTGAACAACCGAGAAAGAATTTCTCATTGTTTTTTTTTTTTGCATTTGACAAATTCAGATCTTACTTGATAGGTGACAAAGTTGTGGTGTACACAGATCATTCGACATTAAAATATCTCTTGGAAAAGAAGGATGCCAAGCCTAGACTGATTCGATGGACTCTATTGCTACAAGGATTCGATCTCGAGATCTGAGACAAGAAGGGGAGTGAGAACTTGGTAGCTAACCATTTATCACGAGTAGAGTATCACCTTAAGGATGGCAAGACCGCTGTCATACGGGATGAATTCCCCAATGAGTATTTACTCGCAGTCGATTCTATGCCATGGTAGGTTAACATAGTCAACTATTTGGTAAGCAATATTTTGCCACCGAATTTGGCAAGTAATGCCACGAAATGATTTATGCGAGATGTTCGGCAATATTACTAGGACGAGCCAATTTTGTTTAAGCAGTGTGCTGATCAAGTGATACGTCGATGTGTGCCAGAAGATGAACAACACCGTATAGAGGCCATCTTGCTAGGATAAAAATCACG
Organism: Hibiscus mutabilis; assembly: GCA_019671005.1. NCBI lineage: Eukaryota > Viridiplantae > Streptophyta > Magnoliopsida > Malvales > Malvaceae > Hibiscus > Hibiscus mutabilis. The sequence continues at coordinate 20,565,997 of CM033745.1, forward strand.
GTATGTTATCAATGCCAGCAGATGGGTAACATCTTCGGCAGACATCAATTGCCACTCTATAACATTATGCTAGTAGAGTTGTTTGACGTATGAGGAATAGACTTCATAGGTCTCTTTCCCTTATCATTTGGTAACCTATATATCCTTGTGGCCGTTGAATACATTTCAAAATGGGTTTAAGTTTTGTTTTACCAATAAACGGTGCCAAGGTTGTTGCCAAGTTCCTACATAAGCATATTTCACTAGATTCGGTGCCCCTTGAGCTATCATTCATGATGAAGGTACGCACTTTAAATGCAATTTAATTTCTAAAGCTCTGTGTAGGTATGAAATCCAACGAAGAATTACCACAACCTACCATCCCCAAATGAATGTTCAAGCAGAGATCTCAAATAAGGAAATTAAGAAAATTTTGGAGAAAACTGTGAACCCAACAAGGAAGGACTGGTCCTTGAGACTAGATGACTCCCTTTGGGCTTACAGAACAGCATCCCCATATAGAATCATTTTTGGGAAGGTATGCCATTTGCCAGTAGAGTTGGAACATCAAGCTTATTGAGCAACCAAAATGCTTAATATGGAATAGAGGGTTGCCGGTGAGAAGAGGCTATTAGATTTGAATGAGTTAGAGGAATTTTGAGCTCAAGCCTATGAGAATGGCAATTTGTATAAAGAGAAGACAAAGAGGTGGCATGATAACAGAATATTGCCATGGCAATTTGAAGTCAACAAAAGATTTATGTTATTTAACTCTAGGTTAAAGCTATTTCCAAGAAAGATTAAGTCCAAATGGTCGGATCCTTTCAAATTTTTCAAACCATATGCTCATGGAGCAATTAACATCAAGGATTTGAAGACGGGAACATCTTTTAAGGTAAACGGCCAAAGATTGAAACAATATTTGGAATGTAGTCAAAAGGATGCCAAGGAGATTGTTCTCTGGCAGAAATTAAGTGAACTTTACCATCATCGTTTGATGTATGTACATAATAGGTTAGATGTTTTTATTTGATTTTTCAGTTTTTGATTCAATTGTTATTTTTTTTGTTATTTTATTTTATTTTGCTGCTTTGAAAGGTTTGCTTTAGGTGAGTGTAGGTACAGGATACATTTCTAGGCAGTGATGAGATCATGGCTGATATGTAGAAACCAACATTGTACAATTGGACTTGTGTGAGTCAGGCCCAAGAAGAGTGAAAATTCTGGCTAAGTGCGGGCTTAAAACCCTAGCCGCTTAGGGTAAAACTTGAAATTCAAAAATTTTACCTTATCACTTTATCCCCTTTCTCGCGCCGTCTCTTCACCTTCATCCTTTAGCCCATCATTATCTCTTCTCCCAAAACACGACATTCCCATCATTATCCTCATTTCATCACCCAACTTAAAAATCCCCATTAAAACACTCAACCATTTCTTTTTCCCTTTACTTAAACCCTGATCTTTACCTTAGCTAAAATTTTACATTCTTTCTTTTCATCTTCCTTAGAAAGAAACAAGAATCCAACTTTCTTTTTCCCAAATTCTTATGATTTCTCCAAAATTTTCTCCATGGCATCTTCTTCAATGCCTTTCAAGATCTTCTTTAATGAAGAAATTCAAAAGAAGCATGAGGAGAACTTTGTCGCACGAACGTTTAGTTATTAGAAGAATTTTGAGTTCAAGAACAAACCCTACTTGGGTTATTCAGTGGAATTCATAGCAGTAATTAAAAGGCACAAGTGGGAGTTATTTTGCCAGCAAGTTGGAGATATCCATTCCAATATTGTTTGGGCGTTTTATGCCCACCTCGGGACCAAAGATTCACCTTTCTTGCTTATACGAGGTGTGTTTGTTAGATTTGATGAGGGGACTATTAATAATATATTTAAATTGGATAGTGCATGGTAAGAGCACTCTGAGTTTGCTAACTCGTTGGAAGTTGCCAAGAGACAAATGCTATTCAAGGATTTATGTGAGCCTAACACTACTTGGAACGTGTCATCGAAAGGCCACCGGAGGGTGAAACAGCTGGCACTGAAGCCACAACCAAAGGGGTGGAACCACTTTTTGAAAGCGAATCTTATGCCAACCACCCATAACAAAACTATATCGGATGAGAGGATGGCCTCGTTAGATTCAATCATTGTAGGTTGCAAGATCAACATAGGTCGTATCATCATAGATGAAACTTATAAATATGCTGGTAAGGGAAATGGTAGTTTGTTTTCCCCTTATTAATCTCTAACATTTGCATGAAGCACAGGGTGCCACGGCTTGATTCGGACAATGTCCAAAAGAGCAAAGTAACAACTATCACTCCTGCCCTATGGAGGTAACTCATTGCCAATGAGCGAGGTAAAGGAAAGGCTACAGAGCTGGTGTCCAAGGCCAAGGTGCCCAAGGCAGAACTTGCGACTCCCATACCAACTGGTTTAGTGGCAATGCTTTCTCAAGTCTACCAACTCAGGAGCTCATTCTTCAAAGGAGTAGAACACCAAGCTTTGGCAATATTCTCATGCCTGGGACTGATCCCTCAAGAAAACTCTTGAAGCAATGTTAGCGCATACTTTGCCGACATTTTCTGAGTTTCCTCCTGACCTCATTGCTAACGATGATATCCAAGTCGAGTCCACAAGAACAAACACGTCGCCTGAATAAAAAAAAGAAGAAATCCAAGCTAAAGCTGTCACAACACCTGTTGCACCTGCCTCATCTGCTGCCACTGACGTCCCTGCTGCTTCTGAGTCGATGAAGATTGTTAAGGAGGTCATCCATGACATGGGAGCCTCTGCAACAGCATCAAAGCCTAGCCTAAAAAGAAAGAAACGCATGGCTCGTAAACGAGGGAACTTTGTCAAGAGAAAGACTCGTGTATCACACCTACAAAACTCCAAAGAGGAGTCATCATCCCCTTAAACTCCTTTCATTCATTTTGTTCAACTGTTCATGCATTTCATTTTATTTCATCTGTCTATATGTCTTCCTGCATTGAGGATAATGCATACCTTTGGTTTGGGGGGTGTTGCCTCACATCTTTTGCCATGCCATGCATTCATGTTTTTATTTTTGTTTGCATTATGTTGCCATATAAATTAGGTATAACCATGCATACCAAACCACTATAAAAAAAATTTCCTCAGTTAAATTTGGAAAAATGACAATACTTTGCTAGTATAGTTAGAGTTTGCTTTACTATAATTTGTTCGATGATAAAATTTGGAAATTCTTAGTTTCCATATGTCGGCAGATTGGTAATGCCAAGTTGCTTGGAAATTGATCTCTAGCTTAGGAAACTAAAGTCTCATTTATAACACGTAGTATGTATCTAGTTCCCAAAAAAACTTAGAATTCTTGAAACTAATCTCAAAATAAAAAAATGATGCCAAGGTAAAAAGATAGAATAAGGAAACAATGTTTTGCCAAGGCAAGAAAAAAGAAGAACTCTCCTCTGCCTTAGAGATAATAAGTAACTTGGGCTTTGTGGTTTGCTCCCTCTTAGTTCTCAAGTCAAAACCTTTAGGGTATGATTTGAAGAGTAAAGCCTAGTAATGTCTGGATTAACGTGGGGGTTCGTGGTATGCTCCCTCTTATTTCTCACGCCAAATAGTAATACAAAGCAAGCCTAAAAATATTGCCAAAAAAACCCTTGGTGAATAAAAGAAAAAATAATAATTCTGAGTTTGGGTAGTAGATTTGACTTAAGGGAGTCAAAGGATACTTGATGCACATTGCCAGCACTTCATGACCCTAGACTAGTGTTATATTGATGCACTTGAATTTGCTTATCTGCTTGGCATTGTTGCACTAGATAACTGAGGACAGAACTGAGACCAGATTCTACTTACTAGCACTTGTTCACATTCAGAACAATTTTGCCGAGGTACCAGTTTTTATTTTTTTCTGTTTTCTTAATTGCATTGCTTGAGGACAAGAAATAAGCTAGGTCTGGGGGAGTGTTACCTCTGAGAAAGTATTGATTTTTATGCATATTTCTTAATGCTTTTTCTTGTCTTTAGCTATATATGTTTGCATTTAGTTGTTAAAATCATGCATTTGCATAAGGATTTAAGGAGTTGTTATTTTGCTAGTTTGAAGGGTTGTTTTGTTGGCATTGATGCAGGATAGGCTTGGCAGAGTAGCGCAGGATCTAAAAGTAGGAAAAGCATAAGAGAATTGTCAAGTCATAGTTGGCAAAGATGGACCAGAGAATGCCAAGCTCCGTTGGCAAAGAATTGACGCCTGATGCCCGGTCAAAGTAGCCGTTGAACCCAGTACACGTTATCACTAAAATTCAAAATAGGATAAGAAGTCTTTGGAGAAAGAGGACAAGCTTGGTGTGTAGTCATTTTTCAAATTTTAAACCCACACTAGGGTTTCCATGCATACTGATAAGTGTTCAAAAGTACTATTTTTCTTACCCTTTTTACTCATATTATTGTTAGACTTAGGCTCATATTAGTTGCATAATTAGCCATTCATGCATTAATCCATGTTTCATTCCATCGTTGAGCTTGATTACATAACTTGGTAGTTTTTGTGGGAAAAGATGCTGCTTTGGTGTGTTTTGTGTGTATATGCAGGATCACTTGCCAAAGCAAGGCTAGAGCTAGTTGACAGGGCAATACATGAAGGAGACGCCGAGCTAGTTGCCAGGACAATGCATGAAGGAGACGCCGAGCCAGTTGCCATGGCAATTTTCGACAAGAGCAAAGGTGATATGGTATTCGAAATTGATGACTATACAAGCCCAAGATGACGTGGAGCAAAGCCCAAACCCAAAGGAATTTGATTTCCATGCAGAGATTAAAGAAGAATTAAATTCCAAGAAGATAGGAGAAGTTCTAGTAGGAATACAATTATAATAAAGAATTATATTCTTTAAAGATAATTTAATTCCAACTTAAACTCCTCCTCAAAGAAGGACTTTGGCCTAGCCCTATAAATAAGATGAAGATTTCGACAATTCAGGGAGAAAAAGGGAGGGGAATTTCGACAAGTCCAAGGAGGGCAAGAGGAGAGAATTTTTGACAAGCATCTAGGGCAAGGAAGATTTCGACAAGCCTCCTCCTTCATCTTTTTCTTCTTGTTCGATTGGGTTCATGCTAGGGATTGTTTATCTTGTGTTTCTTTGGAACCTAGCCATGAACTAAATCTATTTGGCTATGGTTATTGTGTTTTGTGGTTGTGAGAAACTATTGGTTTTTGTTTAGGTAATAAGAGTTTGCACTTTTCTATTTCAAGGTTTATTCATTCTTGGTTCTTATTCTTGTTTGCGAGTGAATTGGGAGAGGATCTCATGATTTCATCTATTTATCTAATATCGGGAGAGTTAGATTCAAGAAACGAATGAATATGATCTTTATTCAATCTATTGATGGTGAAGATTAATCCGGCTTAGGAATAAGTTAAGGATTTCAACGGCTAAGAGGAGCGCAAGATTGGTTGTTGTTCACCCTTGATTCACGCAGGGATGTATTATCAAGGCATGCACAAGTAGCTAGAGTTTCGACTTAGGGATAAGAAGAAACCATTGAAGAACGCTTTGCGAACCTTGAAGGTTGCTGCCCGGACGCCCAAGTAGTTGCCCAACTAGTTGCCCAGCAACCATCGATTAGTTGCCAAGGCAACCCGTTGTAAGTTGCCACGGCAACCGAGTTGCCCGTGCACTCTTTTACCAAAACGATCCAATCGGCTATCACACCTCAACTCACGATAACCTGGCCTATCTCTCTCTCAATTGATCTCATCTATTCATTTACTTTATTGCTTTCTAGATTAGTTATTAGTTAAACTCCTATAATCCTTTACTTGTGTTTTTACTTTTTACAAAGCAAGAGACTAGATTCTTGAAGTGGCACCAATCCTCAATGGAGACGATATCTTTTATACTATAACTTGCGACGTGTATACTTGCACAATTGCGTAGCACTTATTACACGCAACAAGTTTTTGGCGCCGTTGCGGGGATTGGCAATAGCGACTTTGTTTTTACTTTCTTGCACTTTCTTTTTACTTTTCTTGTTTAAAATTCAAAGGGCTAACAAACTTTGGTTTTGCATTGGTATATGACCAGGGCGAGACCAACTTCACCAAATATCCCTTTGATCCAAAATCGAACGAACCTTACAAAGACTTAGACGAAGGATAAGAGAAGCAATGGCAAATCAAGACGGCAATATGAATCAAGATGTTCGAGCAGGAGGAGGAGTGATTCTTGCACGAAACAGAACTATTCGAGACTATCTTGAAGAAGATCTTGATGGACTTAACCCAGGAGTTGTCGCACCTGAAATTGAAGCCGACCACTTTGAGTTGAAAACGATAATGTTTAATATGATCAACACAATAGGTCAATTTGGCGGCTCAAAGAATCAAGATGCACGCAACATCTGAAATCTTTCCTCAAGATTTGCAACTCTTTCAAGATACACGGAGTCACCCCCGATGTCTTACGATTAAGATTATTCCCCTATTCACTGAGGGATAGGGCGAAAGCATGGTTGAATAGCATTCCTGCCGGATCCATAGCATCTTGGACTGATCTTTTTCGTGATTTCCTTGCTAGATTTAATCCTACAAATTTGACTGATAAGCTTCGTAACGACATTACTTCTTTTCGGCAGGCAGATGATGAATCCATGTACGAAGCTTGGGAGCGATATAGAGAACTTCTACACAAATGCCCCCTACACGGATTCCCGGTGTGGACTCAAGTAACAATATTTTACAATGCCGTGAATACACCAACAAGGATGATGCTAGATGCCTCGGCAAACGGCATACTCTTAGATAAGTCGTCGGAGGAAGCAATGCAAATTTTAAACAGGCTGGCCAAGAATGATTATCAATTCCCATCCACTAGAAGAGGAGGAGTTAGACGCCAAGCCACAATACATGAAATAGGATCATCAGATTCAATTTCGGCACAAATGGCCACTTTAACCAAGATGGTCCAGAACATGCAAAAACCAAACAACACACATGAAGTCAAGGTAATGGATTCTTTTTGTGAGTTATGTGGTGATAACCATAATTCTTCTGAATGTATGCAGAATCCGAAATCCAGCTTCTATGTGGGGAATTACAATCGGAGCAACAACGTGATGTCCAATACATACAATTAGCTTGGAAAAAGCACCTAAATTTTTCATGGAGTAATCCCAACAATGCTCTAAACCAGAACAATCAGAATGCACAAGCATCGGGATTCTAGCAAAATATGCCACGGCAACAGTTGCCACAACAACAACCGACGACGTCTAGTTCTTTGGAAAATTCTCTAAATGCTTTTATGATGAAAACTGAATCTTATATGGCTGAGAATAGTAATTTCATAAAAAGAACTGATGCTTTTATTAACAGGACCGAGATGATATTGCAAAACCAAGAGGCGACAATTAAATCATTGGAAAATCAAGTCGGACAGTTTGCTCAAAATCTGAATACTAGACCACAAGGAGGTTTACCTAGCGATACTGAAGTCGCAAGAGGAACTGGCCATGAGCAATGTAAGGCAATCACCACTAGAAGTGGCCAACAACTTAGAGAGGCTCAAACCCGCTTATCAAACAAAACTCCACAAAAAGATCAAGACGAACCTAGCGGCAAAGCCTCAGATGCTGAACCAGGAATTGCCGCGGCAACTGGCAATAAGCATGCCTCGGCAACCGACGATAAAGACGCCTCGGTAACTTGTGAAAAGCATACCTCGGCAACCCCAATTAATAATGCCTCGGCAACTCCAGTTGTCCCGGCAATGCCGTCAATCAGGTTTCAAACCAATGAAAGGATCGAAGATATCCGACTTGCACCACCATTCCCACAAAGGTTGAAGCGACAAAAGCAAGAATACCAATTCAAGAAGTTTCTTGATATCCTAAAGCAAGTCCACATCAACTTGCCATTGGTGGAAGCAATTGAACAAATGCCAAACTATGCCAAGTTTCTTAAAGACATTGTGTCCAAGAGAATAAGGATAGGAGAGTTTGAAACAGTTGCCGCAACAGAGGGATGCATGGCAATGTTGAACAATCGTATGCCACCCAAGTTGAAGGATCCCGGAAGTTTCACAATACCTTGTTCCATTGGAAACCACTATGTCGGGAAAGCATTATGCGACCTTGGGGCTGGCATAAACTTGATGCCTAAATCAGTTTTCCAGAAATTAGGAATCAGGAAGGTAAGACCTACAACAGTTATGCTACAGCTAGCCGACAGATCCTATGTGCATCCAGAGGGAAAAATCGAGGACATACTGGTAAAAGTTGATAAATTTATTTTTCCCGCTGACTTTATTGTTTTGGATTGTGAAGCAGATGAGCATGCACCCATCATTCTCGGGAGACCATTCCTAGCAACAGGGAGAACCTTGATCGATGTTGAAAAAGGAGAACTCACAATGAGGGTGAATGACCAGCAAGTTAAACTAAATGTGTTCCAAACACTAAGGCATGCCGATAATCCAGAAGAATTCCAACTTCTTCATGCCACGGCAGAGTTTAACTTCGATGAGGAATTTAGTTGCCTCGGTAACTACATTGCCGATCAAGAGGAACCTGAGGAGTATGAAGAACCGGTCGATGAGGAACAACAAGAAGAGGCAAATTGGCTAGTCAATCGACCAGGAAAAGAAGCTGATCAAAATGTTGATGCTACACAAGAAGGCAATAGGGAGGAGGACGCGGATCTAGAGATATGTGATGCATTCCCGGATGAATAAATTTCAGTTGCCTCGGTAACCCACGACGCCTCGGCAACCCTCGACGCCTCGACAACCATGGATGCACACGCCTCGGCAACTCTCGATGCCGCAGCAGCCTTTGACGCGCACGCCTCAGCAATTTTGGGAGCAGTCGCCACGGCAGCACATGCCTCGGCAATACCCTGGTACGCAGATTTAGTTAATTTCCTTGTTTGTGGTATTTTTCCTTATGGCATTACTCACCAAGGGAAAAAGCGGTTCCGCCATGATGCTAAGCATTACTTTTGGGACGAGCCTCTTTTGTTTAAACAATGTGCAGATCAGGTTATACGCCGATGTGTCCTTGAAGAAGAGCAACAGAATGTACTCCGGCAATGCCATTCTTCACCTTATGGAGGACATTTTGGAGGAACTCGTACCGCGGCCAAAGTTCTGCAATCCGGTTTATATTGGCCAACATTGTACAAAGATGCCCAAGACTTTTACAAGCAATGTGATCGTTGCCAGAGGACGGGTAATATCTCTAGACGACATAAGATGCCACTCCAGAACATCATCGAGGTGGAATTGTTCGATGTATGGGGGATCGATTTTATGGGACCTTTCCCGTCTTCATTCGGCAACCTCTACATTCTACTTTCCGTCGACTACGTGTCTAAATGGGTGGAAGCAGCTGCAGTTCCCAACAACGATTCCAAGACCGTGCAACGATTCTTGCAGAAAAACATATTTACACGGTTTGGGATGCCAAAAGCAATTATCAGTGACGAAGGCAAGCATTTTGACAATAGACTAATTGCCAAGATGTTGCAACGCTTCGGCATATCACACAAGATCGCCACGGCATATCACCCACAAACCAACGGGCAAGCAAAAATTTCCAACCGGGAATTGAAGGGTATACTCGAGAAAGTCATAAATCCCTCAAGGAAGGATTGGTCATTAAGACTAGATGGCGCACTTTGGGCATATCGCACTGCATTCAAAACACCCTTAGGTATGTCCCCCTTTTGACTTGTCTATGGCAAAACATGCCATCTACCGGTGGAAATCGAGCACAAGGCGTACTGGGCAATCAAAACCATGAATATGGATTGGGAAAGTGCCGGACAAAAGCGTTTGATGGATCTCAATGAGATAGAAGAATTCCGTGCACTCACCTATAACAATGCACGAATCTACAAGGAGAAAACAAAGCGATGGCATGACAATAAACTATTGCCACGGTAATTCACGCCAGGGCAACTAGTTCTCCTATTCAATTCTCGGCTAAAACTTTTCACGGGAAAGCTGAAATCAAGATGGTCAGGACCATTCGAAGTTGTCAAACCATTCTCCCATGGTGCCGTGATAATCAAGTCCATCTCTGACAACCATGAATTCAAAGTTAATAGACAAAGATTGAAGCACTACAATGGTGCCCATGTGGAACGCAACAAAGAAGTGGTCAACTTAGGAGATGCATGAGCATGCTCTCCCTTTTTATATTTTTATTTTTATTTTTATTTATTTTTATTTTTCGATTAATTAATTATTTTATTTTTTCGATTTCTTTTTTATTTTCTTTATATATTTCCGATTATTAGTAGTTTTTAGGATAGATTTTTTTATTTAAGTTTAAGAATCCTATTACACATCTTTATTTATTTTCTTTATTAGTTTATCTTTAATTTTAATCCTTATTTGATTTGTCTTTGAATTGTAGGAAAAGAAGTTCAAGATAAAGAAGGAATTCTAAACCAAGTAGGAAAACATCTTCAACAAGGAAACTAATGGGCTGAATCTAAGGCTTATATAAAGCCTCCAATTCATCCTAACCAAAACCCCTTGTCGACAACTTCTACCAAACCCTAAACCCTTTTTCGTTTTCCCCTAATCCCACCCACCTATCTTTTCTATAAAACCCATCACCCTTAACCTATTCCTACTTTCTATCTTGCAACTTTTTAGTTTCTTTTCTTTTCTTTGTTTTTACTCACAACCAAGATCATCCATGGCATCCAAGATTAAACTTTTAGTTCATCCAAGTTCCTCGAAAGAACCAAGATACAAGAAGTTTGCTACACCGGTGGTTCAAGAAAGATTTCAATCCAAGTTTGAAAGCCGGAAGATTCATGAAGAACAAGGCTTTGAATACTCCAACTCTCATCAAGATTTCGGCCTTGAACCATTCATCTTCGAGAGGATTGCACATCAAAAGTGATAAATCTTTTGCCATCAACCGGAAACGGGTAACATCTCATGGGTAAGAGAATTCTATGCTCACTCACCTAACCCGGATAATCCTTATGTTTTTGTTCGTGACAAGGCCATACTCATAAGTCCCGAAAGCGTCAACACCTTTTACGGGCTTTACATTGAGAAGGATGAGCATCAAGCCTTCGTTGATCAAATCACTCCCAAGCAACTCGACAAGGTGCTTCAAGAACTCACTCAACCGGGAACTCATTGGAACAACGGTAAATACAAGGGCACGGTAAATCGCCTTCAGCTTAAACCCGAGGCAAAACTATGGAATAAGTTTGTTAAAACTTCTTTAATGCCCACCACACACAATACTACCGTTGATATACCACGTCTTTTGCTCATACATTCTATTTTGCATAATCGCATCATTAACATTGGAAAATTATTTGTGATGAGAATTTTGTATGCAGCTCAAAAAATAAAGGTTCTCTTTTCTTCCCTTGCTTAATTTCTAATCTTTTCAAGGAGATGCATGTCCCAAGTGAGTCCACCGATGAAAAGGCCCTACCAAAGTCCGGTTGGAATCAAGCACAAATCCAAAAGCTAATGGGAGAGGCACCGGGAAAATCTTCAAGGCCTCCAATTGCCACGGCAACTCCTGACGCCCCGGCAATCCATAATGCCCAAGCACCTAACGCAGGGCAACTCGGCCACCAACCCCGGGACACTTTGAAGCACTTTTGCACCCATTGGCAAGCCACCTAAGGCAAATTGAAGACCGGCAACTAATGTTCATACGGTACATGAAGGAGCACAACAAAGCCATCACCCAAGTCATCCTAGAAAAGTACCCGGACAATCGCGTGCCGTTCCCAATCTTTCCCGCCGAGATCCATGCCACGGCAACCAACCCTGAAGATGCCACGGCAACCAAAGCTAAAGACATCCCGACAACCACTGCAAAAGCAAAAGGTAAAGCACCTATGCTCAAATCAACTTCTAAGAAAACAACCATTGCGTTCAAGCAAGAGAATCAAGACACCGACCAAAAGGAAACTAATCATCTACGATGACGAACTCTCGAAGTAAGTCCTCGTATGCATTTTATTTTTCGTTAGTTTTATTTTTCTTTAATGCATGCATTGAGGACAATGCCTCACTCGAGTTTGGGGGGATTTTTATTAGTAGTTACCATGTTTAGTTACATTCATCTTAAGTATTACATTTAGGATACATAAATTGCTTGTCATGCCTTTAATTGGAACAAGAATTGCTTAGATTTGATGAATATTCGATGATGACTTTGCCAATGCACTTAATTGATAGAATTTTTATTCTAGGATAACCATGGAAAAACTTAGAATTTTACTATGATGCTAAATTTGATGAAACATTGTTGTGGTTTGATTGATTTAAGGAATTCTAGTGAACTTAGGTTGATAATTAAAAAATTGGGGGATTAGAATAAAAATTGGATGAATGCTAGAGGTGCCCGAAATTGGCTCTAGCATGTGCTAAAAATTTATCGTTAGAGGTGACCGAAACTGGCTCTAGTATGTGTTAAAAATAATTGATCACTAGAGGTGCCCGAAACCGGCTCTAGTTGAATAAATTAACTTATAAATCTAAAAACAAAACACTAGAGGTGCCCAAAATTGGCTCTAGTTAAAACATGTTAAAAAGAACCCAATGAAGTAATTTGAAAACCTATTGTTTGCATAGAATCCGAAAAATTAACTTGCACACAACTCCGCACACACTCACAAGCATTATAGTTTGATTCCGAGTAATTTCTAAGTTTTCTGAAAAATAAAAAGCCAATCATACTTTGTGCCCCGGTTCAGAGAATTGAAATCAAGTTCAAAGCTAAGTTTGTGAAAGTTGAAGTCTTGGCAGGTAATTATGAGTTTGCATTGCTTGAGGACAAGCAATAGTTCGAGTTTGGGAGTGTGATAAGTGTTCAAAAGTACTATTTTTCTTACCCTTTTTACTCATATTATTGTTAGACTTAGGCTCATATTAGTTGCATAATTAGCCATTCATGCATTAATCCATGTTTCCTTCCATCGTTGAGTTTGATTACATAACTTGGTAGTTTTTGTGGAAAAAGATGTTGCTTTCGTGTGTTTTGTGTGTATATGCAGGATCACTTGCCAAAGCAAGGCTAGAGCTAGTTGCCAGGGCAATGCATGAAGGAGACGCCGAGCTAGTTGCCAGGGCAATGCATGAAGGAGACGCCGAGCCAGTTGCCATGGCAATTGTCGACAAGATCAAAGGTGATATGGTAGTCGAAATTGATGACTATACAAGCCCAAGATGACGTGGAGCAAAGCCCAAACCCAAAGGAATTTGATTTCCATGCATAGATTAAAGAAGAATTAAATTCCAAGAAGATAGGAGAAGTTCTAGTAGGAATACAATTATAATAAATAATTATATTCTTTAAAGATAATTTAATTCCAACTTAAACTCCTCCTCAAAGAAGGACTTTGGCCTAGCCCTATAAATAAGATGAAGATTTCGACAATTCAGGGAGAAAAAGGGAGGGGAATTTCGACAAGTCCAAGGAGGGCAAGAGGAGAGAATTTTCGACAAGCATCTAGGGCAAGGAGGATTTCGACAAGCCTCCTCCTTCATCTTTTTCTTCTTGTTCGATTGGGTTCATGCTAGGGATTGTTTATCTTGTGTTTCTTTGGAACCTAGCCATGAACTAAATCTATTTGGCTATGGTTATTGTGTTTTGTGGTTGTGAGAAACTATTGGTTTTTGTTTAGGTAATAAGAGTTTGCACTTTTCTATTTCAAGGTTTATTCATTCTTGGTTCTTATTCTTGTTTGCGAGTGAATTGGGAGAGGATCTCGTGATTTCATCTATTTATCTAATATCGGGAGAGTTAGATTCAAGAAACGAATGAATATGATCTTTATTCAATCTATTGATGGTGAAGATTAATCCGACTTAGGAATAAGTTAAGGATTTCAATGGCTAAGAGGAGCGCAAGATTGGTTGTTGTTCACCCTTGATTCACGCAGGGATGTATTATCAAGGCATGCACAAGTAGCTAGAGTTTCGACTTAGGGATAAGAAGAAACCATTGAAGAACGCTCTGCCCGAACCTTGAAGGTTGCTACCCAGATGCCCAAGTAGTTGCCCAACTAGTTGCCCAGGCAACCATCGATTAGTTGCCAAGGCAACCCCGTTGTGCAAGTTGCCACGGCAACTGAGTTGCCCGTGCACTCTTTTACCAAAACGATCCAAACGGCTATCACACCTCAACTCACGATAACCTGGCCTATCTCTCTCTCAATTGATCTCATCTATTCATTTACTTTATTGCTTTCTAGATTAGTTATTAGTTAAACTCTTATAATCCTTTACTTGTGTTTTTACTTTTTACAGTGCAAGAGACTAGATTCTTGAAGTGGCACCAATCCCTGTGGAGACGATATCTTTTATACTATAACTTGCGACGTGTATACTTGCACAATTGCGTAGCACTTATTACGTGCAACACATACCTATTTAAAGGAAGAGAAGAGATTAATCAAAGGGAGAGCAACGTGGTGAAAGAGAAAGCTAGAGGCAACGTGGTTCAACCATTTTAGATCGAGATCTCTGGAGCATTTGAAGAGCTGAATCGACAGACCTCCTTCTTTTTCTATTCTCTTAGTTTAATTCTTTAAATGATTATGTTGAGATACTATGTTTTATGGATGGATCCCCCAACCATGAACTAAGCTTTTACAATTGGTTAGGGATGTTTGCAATTAACGCTCAGTTTATTATTGGTTTTTAATAATTTGAATGCCTTGGCATTATTTTCTGTCTAGCTTGTACTTTATTTCCTTAAATTCTTTGCCATATGACAGTTGACATTGTTCGTTTATTATGCCTTAATATCTTAACAGACTTAAGAAGTAACGATCAGTTGCTAGGTACTAAGGAGAGAAACTTCGACAGAAGATGTTCAAGTAGATGAGCTTACTTCGGAAGTGAATATACCCCTTAGGAGTATAGATTGAAACTTAAGCAAGTTAATTTATGTAAAGCTGCACTATAGACATATAAGGGTTTCATCATGGTTAAATTAGAGTATTGCCATCGACAGAAGAAATGCTATTCTTGAATTCTTCTCGACAATAAATCCAATGCATGACATTATTACTAACTAGCATAGCTAGCATAAAATTCAGGCATCCCTTGCCAACGCTCATCGTCCATTTGAAAACTTCTTCTTGCCAAACTATTTTCACTTTTACTATTTCGTTTTAGCCATTTTCTAAATCCAAACTCCAAATCAATTTTAACATTCTTGATTCTTTTAAAAAGTAAACCATTGAACACTTAAATTCTTGGTCAATCCCTATGGATACGATACTCAGCTTATTGTTGTATTACTTGCTGACTGTGTATACTTGCACGCAATAGACTCACTATTGGCATTATTTCTTACATATTTGCACTACATTCTCAAACTTTTCCAAGTGTTAGCTAAGTTGACAATTGTGTATGTATCTTTTTTCTTAGCAATTTAATTTTATTGATATAATTTTCATAGAGAAACCGCCCAAGATGTGTGTCTCAATAAAAACCTCTCTAAACCTAAATATAAGAAAAGAGTACAACACAAAATGCGTATACACCAATCATTAGAATAGTGTTCCAACCAATACCAATACGGTTTAACTATCCAATTGTTGTTCTTGAGAGAAGCTTTGATTGTCCCGACCATGAATACAAGTAAGCCTATATCATCTGAATGCTTTCTTGAAAGAAAGTGAAGAAAAAGGTGATAGAAAGTACAGGGTGCTGAAGTAGGATGTGTGGTGTATGAAAGAAATGGATGGAATGGTTAAGTGTTTAGGGTGGTTTCGAATATGGTGAATGAAATAGAAAAAAGGAAATGGTGAAATAGAATGGAAAATGGATAGTATTCAAAGGTTTCAAAGAAAGAAACTATACTATAAAGTATAATCATGTTTCTTAAGAGAAATAACTTTGAGTGTCATAAAGGGACTTGGATCCATAGGTTAGATGAACCTAGAACCCGGAGTATATGATGAAAAGGGTGACGTCACAAGTATAAATACTTGATAAATCGATAAAGTTCTTGAAAAGAAAAAAGATTGAGAGAAAATCTCACAAATAAGAAATATATTAATCTAAGTTGTGTCTTACAAAAGTGGTCGAATGGCCCTATTTATAGGATTACAAAGGGTTTGGTCGAAAGGCCATGTTACACTTCAAATGCCTATTCGGCTAGTTCATGCCTCCCTCCTAAATTGGTTGTGAATCCCTCCAAAGGTCCTTGTAGTGTTTCGGCCGAATGGTGCCTCCATCCATTCATTTCCCTCCAAGTTATAGATACCCAAATTATATTCCCTCCAAGGCTGGTCGGTCATGTCTCATGGGAGGGGACATGCCCTTTAGGTATTGAGTTGAGGGTTGTACAGTAAGCTGAATTGAGCTGCTTGAGCTAGGAGTGAGCTTGCTTGAGTTGAGCTAGCTAGCTGATTGAGCTTCAATTAGTTTCGGAGCTGAATTGAGCTTGCTACGAGCTACCCTTAGCTAGGTGAACTTAGCTTGAAGTGTCCTTGAGCTAACTTAAACTATTAGGAGCTGGTTGGAGATGTTTAAGAGCTTATATCCTTTGGCCGAATTGTATGAGCTGTTTGGAGCTTGTTTTGAGCTATATGAGCTAAAGATGAGTTGCCCTTCAATGCATCCCTTATTCCTGTGGACTGTGATGACCTACAAACAAAGTAAACATTATAAGTAAAGCTTATAATAAGAATTAAGGTAATATGCTAAGTAACGATATGGTTATACTTGATATGCATGCATAAAATACTACTTAATATGCCAAGTGTAGGGTATAATGTATGGAAAGGTGTTATAGCACCTGAATACATTAAGTATGCTATTAAATATAATTGTAATGTAAACATAAATGATAAGTATATATGCATGCATGACTAGAAGTATTATAAATAGAAATTAAGATAAATGTGAAGAATGTAAGTAAAAACTCCCTTGACTTTCATCCTTATAAAACAAGTTGAAAGTATAATGAATAGTGAGTGAAATAGGATTGCATCATCGCCCTTCTTTAAGGCGATTTGTCCTCAAATTGAAGCCTCTCATTTTTTGATAATCCTTTGCTGTTGGGACAACCGAATCTTTGTATGTGTTCTTTCATGGTTTGCTTTCTCCATTATCAACCTGAAAATCAAAAGAAAACAAAGTTTCTTGTGGATTGTTAGAAAAATCAGTCTCGATCATTGAAAGTTTCAAAAGACACTCCTTACTTGTTTCAATGTTGGTAGAAGCATTTGTCTCCCTTGTTTCCTTCTCCTTAAGTTTAGTTTTGACTCGTTCATCTTTCCAAACTTCCACGTTCTTTTTCATCAAATTTTGGTCATTCTGCACTTGTGTTGGTGTTAATGGCACAAGAACAATATTTTTTCCCACGTGTTTGAAGGAGTAGCGATTAGTGAAGCAATCGCGTATAGTCTTTCTATCATATTTTCACTGCCTTCCTAGGAGAATATGGTTGGCATGCATAGGCACAACATCCCACATAACTTCATCTTTATAATTGCCAATTGAGAAGGGAATTAGAACCTATTTGGTGACTTTTAATTTGCCTCCATCATTTAACCACCAAAGCTTGTACAGTGTAGAATGCTTCAAAGTCTTCAATCCTAATTTGTCCACCATGATTGTCCTCGCCACATTTGTGCAACTTCCACCATCTATGATCATAAAACACACCTTATTGTTCACATGACATTGGGTGTGGAATATGTTTTCTCATTGCTATTCTTACTCGTCCATTTGTGCACTAAGGAGTCGCTTTACCACTAGAAGATCTCCATCAATCGTTGGCTCAATTTCCTCTTCTTCTGGCTTGGATTCTTCTATGTCTTTGTCTTCATGGTCGAAGATGATATCTCTATTGTCCAAAAGCAATATGGTGTTGCGGTTTGGACATTGATTAGCCATGTCCTTGGCCTAAGCACTTAAAGTACTTAATATCTCTCGAGCATTCCTTGCCCTCTATTTGCTTGCCTCGACTGGTTTCCACCACTGTTGATTTTGGTTTTGAGGCCTCAGTCGGTCTTTGATTTGTAAGGGAGTGTTTCTTCGAGCATTACTCTATTTAGGGACTGTTATGTTATTTTCTCTTGGATCCTCCTCTTTTGCCACTGTTCCACTTTCATAGCCATATGTACCATCTCTTCAGTCTCTGTATAGTGTTGTAAATCTACAACATCGGCTATCTCTCGGTTGAGTTCGGTAAGGAACTTGGCCATTTTTGCTTCATGTTCTTCTTCTACGTTGGAACGTAACATTGTAACCTCCATCTCTTTGTAGTAGTCCTCTACACTCTGGTTGCCTTGTTTTAAAGTTTGCAACTTGTGGAATAGGTCTCGGAGATAGTGCATTGGAATGAATCTCCTTGGCATGATGCTTTTTATATCAAGCCAAGTTGTAATTGGCATTTCTCCGTTACGTCTCCTAGACAAGGTTAATTGGTCCCACCAAATAAAAGCATAGTCTATAAATTCCATGGCCGCCAATCGAAATTTTTTTGTTTTGAGTAGTTGTGGAACTCAAAAACATGATCCACCTTGCATTCCCAATATAAGTATGCTTCCGGATCAATTTTTCCTTGAAAATGTGGAATAGTGACTCGGATGTTGTTGAGGTTGTCGTCATATTAGGCACGCCCTTCTTGATATATAGGGACTGTCCTTTGAGATAATTGCTCGACGTCCTCGTCCTCATTGTTGTCCACAACTTTCTCTGGGTTTTACTACCGATTTTTCCTTCCAAGGCCTTGTACATTGCCTTGTGAACCTTCCAATCGATCCATTCTTTCATGAATTGGTTCAAGCTTTTCTTTTAACAGCCTTAGCATTTCTCGGATTAATGCTTGTGTTTTAATATTTGGGGCTGGTTATCCTTCTCAATGATCTTCTCCCGAATTCTGTGACATTGTTAGAATAAAATAAAAATAGTAAAGTAAATTAGACCTCACCAAACACACACACAAAAAAAAAACTTTACGGTCACTCCAAGGAAAGTAAGATGTCACTCCACTCTTCTCTCATGTTTACTCTTGGGAATATGGCTTTTTCTTCCCCCTCTGATCTCACAACTCTCTTGCCTTTTTTCCACTCAATCTCTCGCACTAAGCTCTTTAAAGAACTTACTCAAAACCTGTCAAGAATTGTAACAATATGGCGTTTGGGCTACAAATAATGTTAGGGTAGGAAATAGAAGAAAAATGTAACAAATGAAAGAAAGAGGTATTCTTTTACGAAGGGATGAAAATAAAAACGAAAGAAAGAAATGAAATAAGAAGAAAGACATATTTGTTACCACAAAACTTACTTACAACTCGATCGAGAGACAATCAAATTTGATGCACTTCTCTGAGCCGGTTGCTTGCTTGTTTTGGTTTGCCTTCACCACCTTTGTGTTTCTTTTCTTTTCTAATTTTTGTTTCCTCTTTTTTATACGATTCGAATTCCTTGAGGGAATGAAGAAGGAATTATATTTTTTTAACAGAAAATGAAATCACAAAACATAGGGCTGACTTGATTCTTCCAAAATCTCTAATTACCATATGATACGCTCCAACTCTCTAATTGTTTTTGTTAAGAGAAGATTCAATTGTCCCGACTGTGAATGCAAGTAAGCCTTGATCCTCCGAATGCTTTCTCGAAAGAAAATGAAGAAAATGATGATGGAAAGTATAGGGTGCAAAAGTAGGATGCGTGGTGTATGAGAGAAATGGATGGAATGGTTAAGTGTTTAGGGTGGCTTCGAATATGGTGAAGGAAATGGTGAAATGGAATGGAAAAATGGATAGTACTGAAAGGTTTCAAAGAAAGAAACTATACTATAAAGTATAATCACGTTTCTTAAGAGAAATAACTTTGAGGGTGATAAAGGGACTTGGACTCGTAGGTTAGATGAACCTAGAACCCGAAGTATAAGATGAAAAGGGTGACGTCACAAGTATAAATACTTGATAAGTCGACAAAGTTCTGGAAAAGAGCAAAGATTGAGAGAAAATATCACAAATAAGAAATATATTAATCTACGTTGTGTCTTACAAAAGTGGCCGAATGACCCTATTTATAGGATTACAAAGGGTTTGGCTGAAAGGCCATGTTGCTCTTTAAATGCCTATTCGGCTAGTTCATGCTTCCCTCCTAAATTGGTCGTGAATCCCTGTAATACCCCAAAATTTACTAAGTTGATTAAGGGTCATTTAGTACTAAGATAAGAGCTTAAAAGCTAACTTAGTGACTAAAATGACAAAAATGCGAAAGTTGGGATTTCTTTAATTATGGGTTTTGGAACGGAAATTTCTAAGGTTTAAAGGTATCATGTGATAGATAGTGAATTGAATAAGGTATTCTTAAATTTTGGTTGAATACCAAGGAAAAAAGGAATGGAATTGAAGTTTAAAAGTTTACTGACCAAAATGTAAATTTTGAAAATTTTATGGCTAAAGTATAAACTTTGGAAAAGTTTGGGGACTAAAGTTATAATTTTCCAAAATTTAAGGGTTTTTATTTCATAAATAAATAGATCACCTAAGGGTGTGAATCGAATGCGGAATTTTTGGTTCGATTTGATACTTCGATTATTGGGAAAATCGCAGTTAAAGTTTAAGTGGAATTTGTATACCCGGGTCAAACTGGAAAATTTTGAAATTTTACCATATGATAGAGAAAGATTATAAAAGCCATTTCCAAGTGTTGTAAATATTTTTAGTTTGATTCAAAATGAATCCTACAGTTTATTTCTGAGTAAAGGATTATTTATCAGTATATTGGATCGAATGGAAATTTTGGAGACTGATCCAAAAGATATGGAAAAATTCATAAAATATTACTTTATTAATATTTTATTATAGTTGGTTGGATTCCAACTAGATTTAGTTGAATTTTTACAAGAATGGCAAACTAGTAAATAAAAACTAGTTGGAGGGCAAATTGGTCATTTGGCCCCAATGGCAATTTTGAAATATTTAAAAATTTATAAGGGAAATTTTGGAAAGAGAAAATAGAATATTAAATCTTGGCCTTTGATTGATGATAAAATCAATCTCAGCCATTGGATAAAAAGGGCAAAATTGTAATTTCACTATTAAATGAATTTAATATTCATTTAATAGATATATGTGTAAAATAATGGTAAAAAGATAAACCAAATGTTCTTCTTTTCCAGCAACAAACGTGAGGTCTAGGGAAAGAAAGAAAAAAATTTCAAGCTCGATTCAAGCCCCGAAACTTGGTTTTCAGGTAATCTCTTCAACTACAAAGTTGTTCTACTCTTCAAGCTCTATCTTTTGATATCAATAATTCATGGAATCCATTCTTTATTGATGAGAATTTACATGAGAAAGAAATTAGGGTTTATGGACCAAATTGGGGTTTTTGAGATTTTATGATTCCATGATTGAATTCAAGTTGAAATCGAGCTAGTATGATGTTAAAAATCATGATATTGAGTTGGGATTTAAGTTTTAGATGTTTTGATTATTATGAAGATGATTAGGGTTTATGGATTCAAGTTTAATTTAGGGTTTGTGATGTTGAAATAATGATCTAGTAAGCTTGAATTGTTGTTTGGAAGCAAAACCCTAAGTTAAATTGTGTAGGGACCATTTCGGCAAATTGAAAAGTTGAAGGAACAAATCTGAATTTTTAGAATTTGGAGTGTATTTATGTTATTAATGATGTTAGAGATAAGAAAATGAAGTTAGAATGCCAAATTGATGTTGAATTGAATTAGTGACCATTTTGACAATTTGTCAAAGTTAAGTGACCAAATCGAAATAGAAGTTTTGTATGGGGGCTAAATCTGTTTTTTAGTTGTAATGATGGAATTAAGGTAGTAATGTTGAATTCATGACTAAATTACAAAGTTAAGAAGCATGAATCCTTATCTTTGCATTTTAGTACCTATTTCGGTAAATAAGGACAATTAGGGAGAATTATTGTGAATAATTATTTGGCGAAGAATGTGATGAGTTGGTGGTTTAAAGCTAGTGATTGGACTAATTTGAAAAGTAGAGAAGTAAGAAGAAGTTAGTATAAAAGTTGAAGTTGTTTATGGAAGTTGTGTAGAAAAACTGGTTTATGGCAGTAACTTTCAAAATTCACCATAAATTCTAAAAAAATGGTTAGAAGGTGAATTTTATACCGATGTAAATATTTGTTCGTATAGTTTCGTTTCCAACAAACGGAAACTGATTTCGAGTTCCGAGTAAAAAGATATGAGTTTTTAAGTGGTGAAAGGTCAGAAAACAGTATAGCAGGCTGTTCCGAAATTCAATACTGGAAATTGACTTTGAAAATTCTCCATAAATCGTACAAGTTGAATTTGGGATTTTAATTTATATGGTTGAAAAGCTTATTGAATCTAGTTTCTATCAGAACAAATGGAATCGAATTTCGAGTTGTAGATTATTTTATAGAAATATTTCTTTGGAGGTACTGCAAACTGACAGAAAATGAGAATTGATACACTTTGTATCTAAGGTTGATTAGTAAGCTTGAAAAGGGTTAATGAAAGTTCAAATTGGTCACTAAGGACGATAATGAGTTTTTGAACAATAGAAGGAAGAAAAGAAAATGTTTGGAGATTTTGTGCTCAAATGATTATATTGGACAATATGTCTAAAATATTGTTAGATTAGGATCTAACAAATATTTTACTTATTTGAATTATGAATTTAAGTTCGAATCAAGGGAGGTTTGAGGTACAATGAAGGAAAGGATCAAAGAGGACTTAGTGAGGCATAATAATACATGGCCCAGGTGAGTGCAATGCATACATAACATTATACATGGATGTTTCATACATCACCTGTAGGACTTGCGATGAGTCTACCTGGTTTATATATTGTCATGATAATTATGTCATTGATCATACATTTGACATACTTTAAATATGTCAAAGGTTGAAAATAAATGCATTGATCACTAGTTATTGATGATGATTTACTATTAATGTTATTCAGTTATGAACTGTTTCATGTTAATATAAATTGATATACATTGCCATGAATGAAATATTTGATGATATAAAGCCCAAGTATGATATAGAGGTTCAAAGGTATAGTTGGCTAGCCATAGAGTCATAAACATCTGTATAAAGATTCTAAGCACTTCAAGTAAAGTGCAAATTTTATAAATACTCATTGAGGAGTATACGCATGCATGGTTTAAGTATACGAACTTATTACGGGTGCTAAGCACTTCGGAGTAATTTCATAAAAACTCAATGAGGGATATATTGTATACTCAGGTAAGTATACATAAGCACTTCGGTGCTAAGCACTCCCGGTAGAGTGCAAATAATATACATACTCAAGAAAGGTTGGGTATGGGGGGTGACTGTGTACATAGAATCTCTTAATTCGATACCTTGGGCTAAGTAAACTGGATTGAAATAAAAAAAATAGAATGATAAGCTTGAAAGCTTGCAGACAGAGTTGGAAAAATGTATTGGTAAGCATTGAAAGCTTACGGATGGAAATGGCACCAATATTAGTAAGATCTAATCTTATCACTTTGATATACATATATGCTATTACATATTTAATTATGTTAATGAGCATGTAATGGTAAGGTGATCATATGCATTATTAACAATTAATAATTAATATTGAGATTGAGATTGATATTATGACAATTGCACTTAAATTTGAATTATTGTCTCACTAAGTAAATACTTAGCGTGTAACTGTTTTACACGTAGGAAAGAAGAAATGGTTGGAGTAAGGAGCATATACGGACATCATCAATCAATAACAGGTACATCAGTATCATTACGATATCTTTTGATATTGTTTGATATTTACTAGTTGGCATGTATATTAAAAGGGTATGCCTGCTCTGATAGAATTTGTATTTTATTTGGTATCTAGATGAATTTTAAATCAGGCAGTTTTATTAATTATATCAAGACAAATTAAATTGATAAGTTGATGCCTGAAAATAAATTTGATTTGAAGATGAAAATGTTATTTTTAAACTTTACACGAATAACTAGATTTGTAAATAAAAACTAAATACATTGTAACATTTTTAAAGAAACAAAATTTTGCCGAGTTACAAATGTAGAGGGTTTTACAAATGTTTTGTGATATCTCTGACTCGTATTCAGCTATGAATATGGGAAAGGGGTATTACAATCCCTCCAAAGGTCCTTGTAGTGTTTCGGCCGAATGGTGCCTCCCTCCATGCACTTCCCTCCAAGTTATAGGTACCCAAATTATATTCCCTCCAAGGCTGGTCGGTCATGTCTCATGGGAGGGGACATGCCCTTTAGGTGTTGAGTTGAGGGTTGTACAGTAAGCTGAATTGAGTTGCTTGAGCTAGGAGTGAGCTTGCTTGAGTTGAGCTAGCTAGCTGATTGAGCTTCACTTAGTTTCGGAGCTGAATTGAGCTTGCTACGAGCTACCCTTAGCTAGGTGAACTTATCTTGAAGTGTCCTTGAGCTAACTTAAACTATTAGGAGCTGGTTGGAGATGTTTAAGAGCTTATATCCTTTGGCCGAATTGTATGAGCTGTTTGGAGCTTGTTTTGAGCTATATGAGCTAAATATGAGTTGCCCTTCAATGCATCCCTTATTCATGTGGACTGTGATGACCTACAAACAAAGTAAACATTATAAGTAAAGCTTATAATAGGAATTAAGGTAATATGCTAAGTAACGATGTGGTTATACTTGATATGCATGCATAAAACACTACTTAATATGCCAAGTGTAGGGTATAATGTATGGAGAGGTGTTATGGTACCTAAATACATTAAGTATGCTATTAAACATAAATGTAATGTAAACATAAATGATAAGTATATGTGCATGCATGACTAGAAGTATTATAAATATAAAATTAAAATAAATGTGAAGAAGGTAAGTAAAAACTCTCTTGACTTTCATCCTTGTCAAACAAGTTGAAAGTATAATGAATAATGAGTGAAATAGGATCGCATCAAATACACTCCCAACCAAGAACCCCTAAAGAAATAAGACACCTACAAGCCAAGCTCCAAGAAACTCCCTTACAACCCCACGTATAAACATTTTGAATCTCCTACAAAACACGTATTGCAGCTCGAAATGCCGGAGTAACACCACAGAATAATCCTACTTGAAAAAAAAAAAGCAATCAAGCTAATACACGCCTAACTAAAAGACCAACTCTACAAAACACACATCTCAAATCCGCGTCCTCCACAACCACAATTGGAAAAACAAAAAACTCTGAGAATTTCAACATCCAAGACTCAACAAGGCACAACTAGATAACACACTCCAATTTCAAGTCAGAAGATATCAAAAGGATTTGCTACCTTGAGACACAGAATCATTCATCTCTAACTTAGGGATATCCCGGATTACCTCTTCCCCC
This sequence comes from Hibiscus mutabilis, assembly GCA_019671005.1. NCBI lineage: Eukaryota > Viridiplantae > Streptophyta > Magnoliopsida > Malvales > Malvaceae > Hibiscus > Hibiscus mutabilis. The sequence continues at coordinate 20,591,313 of CM033745.1, forward strand.
GATCCAATAAACTGCACTCCTAGATTTGATCTCATTTCAATAAATTTTTGGCCTCTTTAGTAGCATTGTCCTATCTAGCTTGTAGGTCTGAGTCCGAAAGAGATCTATCGACCAATTCCGAATTCTCCACACCGCTTCCTGTTTCTTCGTCTTTTTTAAAGCCCGATTCCTTTTTCTTTTTTCTACTTTTGTCGTGCCTTTCTCCTGATATTCGGCTAAAGATCAATACCTTTTCTGTTTCCCCTTAAGTAGATGATGAAATTCTGGAAGAAATAAATCTGATGCACCTCGAGCTAACGTCAAAACAGGGGAACACGAACCCTTGTCGTCTAACCCAAACTCACTTGGAATACCATTTGATTTGTTGTTTAGCATATCAACATTTTCAGCCCAATTACCCGTCTCTACTTGCTCTGTAGAAATATCAGTTCGGATTCTGATCCGAGACCCATACCGTGATTGAGCTTAATATTTTTAAAGCCAATCGCATGCAAATCATCGAGGACCAAATTACCAACTTGGTCATGAGAAATCTCCCGGACCAAAATGTCCTTGTGATTTAAATTATCTAGCCTATTAAAAACCTTATAATGCCCACCTTGAGATGAAGACACGCCCTGGCCTACCTTCTCAATATTCTACAGAATATTAAGAGATTCAAACTGCCCCGAACCCCCATAACTGGGATTTGTCTAAAATTAGACCTCTTACTACTAAGTTAAAATTAGACGCATTTTTATGTAGCTACAAAAGTTTTTACTATTTTAATAAGAATTTGTATAAGATAAATAAAAAATTGTATAACTACATAATTATTGTGTAACTACAAAAATTATTGATAATTATATAATTATTGTGTAACTACACAATTCTTATATAATAACTTAAATTTTTATTATTTTTATAAAATGTAAAGAATTATATAATTACCTAAATCTTTATTATTTTTATAAAAAATTGTATAACTCATTAATTTTAAGCTTGCGGTAAGGATGTCTAACTCTAAAAAGCTCCCCATAAAAGCAGCTTCACCGACAAAATTTACCACCTTTATCGGGAATTGACTGTCGCCGCCAAAGGATTCCTTTCCCATGCGGCAAAATAGCACCGATTCATCTTCAAGGACTGCTTCCAAATCAGAATCTATCATCTGCTCACCTCGCCGGAAGGATTCCGATGACGCTTCAGAAGGACTCACTAGTGATTTTGCATCATCTTTCTGAGCAGAAGGGTCAGATTCCATCGAGATCTTTGAAAGCCTAGCAAGATCACGAGTCCCTGTATCTTCAACCTTAATCAGAAACGACTCTTTTCCCACAACCACTTTTATGACTTCATCAATCTTTTCGATCTGTTTAGTTGACACCAACAAAGTGACAGCTTCCGCATCCAACGAATGACGAGCATTCTCCCCTAGCGAAACCAGATTTCCCCAAATACCTGCGATTCTCGAGAAGGTTTCATGGTTCCAACACTGAAGGGGAATCCCGGTTAAACGAAGCCATGTAATTCTTTCGGGCATATGGAAAGATTTCGACCATGGTTCGATAGAAGAGAAAATCTCTTTGAGATAGGACCACTTCAAATCTTCCAAAGTAACATATAGATCTTTATCCTTAACTTTCAGTAAAAAAACAACGACCCCCCAATCTTTTAACAGCGATTTCTCCCAGCCCCCATGCACTTAGCTTCTCTTCAACTTTAGTTACACTACATACAGAATCCATAGTGCCAACCAAGTAGCTTTTAAAGCACCCTAAGGCATCCTCCTCGACGAAACCTTGCACACTTTTCACCTCCTTGCCACCTCGATTGAGCACGACATCACGGAATGACGGTCTATTGGCATGGCTTCCAGGAGGAACACCCATCGATTGCTTACCATCTCTAGAGAAAAGTGGCTCTTTACTCCTGTTTGTTTCATTCTGCCGCCAAGTTCTGTTTGTTTCATTCTTTCGCCAAGTCGCCGCCGGAGCATCACTGTATTTCGCATCCGGTACAAACAACCTATACCCAAAAAGCCTAAACCCATTTAAACTTTCTATAGCCCTATCAGCTTCACGCCTATTTGAGAATCGGACAAAGCCAAATCGCTTCCCTGACTTGTCGACCTTTCTGGCGATGAAAGAGTCGACTACGTCCCCATACTTCCCAAACGCATGTCGCAATCCACTCCAATGAAGGGTCGGAGGGATGTTTTGGACGAATAAGGATATAGCAGTGTTCATTAAGAAGTGTTTTGGACGAAGATGGATTTACAAAGGGTCATTTCTTTATGGTTCTTTGGTTTTGGGTTGTGGTTGGTTGTTTTGTTTAGTAATTTCAACTAGGCATCGAGAGTCCAGTTCTTGTGCGCAAATTATATATGCACGTGCACTTAAATTAGAGGTTTTTAGGGCAAATTAAGGGCATCTTTCAAGTTTTGTTGTTTTAGGGCTGAAATGTTTATTTGTGTTGTACATCTAGCACTCATTTTTCCCTTGTGTTTTCCGAAGGATATAACCAATGCTCACTAGCCAATGTGACAATCAGCCAAACAAAAATTGGAAAAACAGTGGAAAGCAAGCCGGAATGGCGAGTGACAATCAGCAACAATTGTGTATGCACTCAGTCGAATTTGAAACTCAGTTGCGACGGATTTCAGACTGCGAAAGCCGTTGATTCTTCGGTAATGTCGAAATCAGGGGGAGAATGTTTGATCAACAATGGCCAACCAATAGATTCTTCTAGTGACCTGAGTTTCAACTATGCTTGGGATACTTCCTTCCCTTTCAAGACCCCTCTTATATAATAATTTAAAAATTTTTAAATGTCAGATTCCAGGACTATGAGTGCTTCAAACAATTTTACCATCAAGTTTGCCTATGAAATCTAAATGGGGGCATCGTTGGGTAGTCCAAATAAGTGTAAAAGTCTTATCCATAAGTTCCGAGGATCACAATGTGTACGGATCTTCTTATGGTTGGCATGTAATGACAAGCAGATGACTAATGTGGAAAGGGCACGGTGTCACCTTACCATTGATAGTTTGTGTCTGGTGTATCGTGGTGATTCAAAATATGTGAGCCACATACTTTGAGGGTGCCCAAATGCGGTCTCTATATGGTCACCCTTGATTAAACATGATCGCATGGTAGAGTTTTTCACAATGGAGATCCAAGGTTAGGTTGTCATGAACTTATCTAAACCTGACCATTTCACATGAGATCCTCTTAATTAGGACTGCTTTTTGGTGCTTTAGTGTGGAATCTCTGGTTGGCAAGATACGCAATCGTTTTCAATAACCCATTGGAAGGGTGAGGCTCTATTTTGGATAGAAGTCGTCACCTTCAAGCTCTGGCAATGAAGACAACAATGTTCGACCAACAAGTCAATCTCGAATTACTCCTAGTTTGAATCATTGAGAACCACCAGATAAGGGATGGATGAAGTTGATTATGGACGAGGCTAGGTGGAATGTGGATGGTGTCTCATCCTATGGCGCTCAACCGACAACTGAAAATTTAGGTTTGCTAAGTTCATCGGAGTGTGTTTTGTTTTAGAGGTTGAGTTATGGGGTACATTTATTGGACTCCTTAGTGCTTGCGATGTTGGGTGTCGTTAGTTGATGTTAGAGCTAGACAGTTTGGCCTTTCGGTTATTTAGAACCGACTTAGATCAGCGTGGTACTTTTACTTTTCTATTACAGCTGAATAAGTTAAGGAAGCGCGAGTGGATTGTCCATCTCAGCACGTCCGCAGGGATGGGAATAGGGTCGCTGATGCGCTAGCTAAACTTGCGTCATCAGATAGCCTCGGTATCTTGCATTTCAATTCTCCCCAGATGGTATTGGTGGTCTCTTGCAGGGTGATGGTTACATTTAGTTTCTGTATGTGTAGAATGCTTTTTATTAGTTGGTTTTTTCCTTGTAATTTGACTCTTTAATTATTATCATGCGTGCTCTTTTAACTCTAACTAAGATCAAAAAGTTTTTAATAAAGTACGTGATAATAATTTTTTTTTTACCAAAGAAAAAGTGAGACTATCCTAACATCTATCGATTCATTCATATCTATTTGTGGTTTTAATGCTTTTACTTAGATTTTAATTTTTATAAAAGGATTCAATACCAAAATTCCAGTTATAGTTTAAATTGTGAAAAATTTAAGGTTAGACTCTTCAATTTTTAAAAAGAATTATTAAATGTATTTTAAAAGAGTTATTATTGCATGCATGGAAAGCTTTAATCTCTAGCCCTAAAATCATAAACCTATAATCTTACTCCTAAACTCTAAAACCTAAAATTTAATTTTAAACCCTAAATTGAATCTGTTTATGTTCTCTGGGGCCTTTATGTTTTGTTTCCATTTTCCTTATGCGGTGGGTCAGTTGCGACCTTGTTTCAGATTGTTGTTTTTAGAGTAAAATACATAAATCATCACTCAATTTTACTTACAGGCCTATTTTGGTCACTAAATTTTCAAAACGATCAATTTACTCACTAACTTTTATTTTTTGACCTATTTTAGTCACTTTGAATTATTTTATTATATTTTGATATGATTTGAAATGTTTTATTAATATTAAATATAAAAATTAATTAAAAATAAAAACAAGTTATATTTTATTACTATTAAATATAAAAAATAAAAACCTCAAATCCCCCGACACTCAAAACCCCAAACTACTTTCATCCTCACCGGTCACCCACCCCTTCGTCGGAGTTACCCTCACCAGCTACCCACCCCTTCGCCAGCGTCATCTACCCACCTGACATCAAAATCCAACGTGCTGCAATGTTTGATCAAACATTTTGTGTGAATCTTTGTTTGTAGATGATCGAGCTTCTTACATATGTTTACTCGTCACTTTGTCGACTATTGTTTCTTTCGTTACTAAAGATTGTTGTCTTTAGATACCAAATTGTTATGAATATGTGTTTGAGATTGATATTTACCTAGTTAAAGGAAGACTTAAACCTGTCAACTTATTAAGAAGAGGTGGGTAGATGATGCTGGCGAAAGGGTGGGTGGCCGAGGAGGGTAACGCCGGCGTGAGTGGCCCGTAAGGGTGAAAGTAGTTTGAGTTTTTGAGTATTGGGGTATTTGGGGTTTTTATTTTTTTATTTAATAATAATAATAAAATATATTTTGTTTTATTTTAAATTAATTTTTATATTTAATTATAATAAAAAATGCTAAATTATGTTAAAATATTAATAAAATAATTTAAAATGACTAAAATACGTTAAAAAATAAAGTTTATTGAATAAATTGATTGTTTTTGGTTTGGCTGTAGCCATTCTCCAAGGATCTCTTCAACCTATGTATGATGTTTTATTTTAGTGAATGTGTTTTATTTGTAAAAAAAAGATCACGAAAAAAGTGATAAGCAATTTTCATAAAACTCGTAAATATGAGCAAGATGATGGTCCAATTCTGAGCATAAGAAACCTGTTCTGAAAAAGCACCCTAGAACTACCCATTCGAGGAGAGCTTTAAGGTGCAGCTAAAATTGGTCATACATAAATTTTTATTATTTTGATAAGAATTTATGTAAAATTAAATAATAATTTAGATAGAACCGAAATTTTAACTATTTGTGTAATTATATAAATTTCATCAACTGAATAAAAATTTGTATAAATTTTGTCTTAGTTAAGAATTTGTAGAACTACACATCCTTATTATATAACCTAAATTCTTACCGAGTGAGAATTTGTATAGGGCTACCTCATTTTAGCTGTACCCCAAGAGTGTTTCACCCTAGAATACCTGCTTATCTGAGGTATTTGACATTTGATTTTGAGAGGGTCAAACAGAGAATTTGTAATAGATCTTATATATTATATATATATATATATGTTAGGATCCACTTACTTTTTAATCTCATTCATCCATTTTACTCATCCAATGATCATGGACTAGCGTAAAACTAGTTGAATTTTACCTAGTGTAATATATATATATATATAATTTAGATGTTTAGTTTTTCCATTGTATTTTTTAATATTTAAATATATATTAATAAAAAATTAAATAAATATTCAAAATTTTAAAATTTGAAGGATTTAGAAATTTTTAAAATTTTCAAAAAAAATCAAATAATAATTTTTCAAAAGTTGGGAGTCTCAGCCTTCACAAGTCCCCACCAAATTCTTACCGAGTGAGAATTTGTATAGGGCTACCTCATTTTAGCTGTACCCTAAGAGTACCTCACCCTAGAATACCCGCTTATTTGAGGTGGAAACTGTTGAAGAATTTGGCATTTGATTTTGAGAGGGTCAAACAGAGAATTTGTAATAGATCTTATATATATATATGGGTTAGGATCCACTTACTTTTTAATCTCATTCACCCATTCTACTCATTCAATGATCATGGACTAGCGTAAAATTAGTTGAATTTTACCTAGTCTAATATATATATAATTTAGATGTTTAGTTTTTTAATTGTATTTTTTAATATTTAAATATATATTAATAAAAAATTAAATAAATATTCAAAAATTTAAAATTTGAAGGATTTAGAAATTTTTAAAATTTTCAAAAAAAATCAAATAATAATTTTTCAAAAGTTGGGAGTCTCAGCCTTCACAAGTCCCCACCAAATTTCGCGGGAAAATTACACAAATATTATGGGTAACTTTTTTTTTCTCAAAATAGGGTTCTCTCAAATTAATTCTAGCTTTGAGGTAGTTTACTGTTTGAGTCAGAAGTCGGAAGGAAAGTAATCCGACTTTGAACAATATTTTACCGAAAAATAATAAACAAATGAACTCGGAGAGAGAGCAATCTGACTTTGAACAGTGTTTTACACTGAAGTCGGAGGAAAAGCAATTCGACTTTGAACAGTGTCCAGAATTTTTTAATATTCTCTGGTAAAATACTATTTAAAGACGGGGAGAAATCATTCCGATTTTTTATTTCTACGGTAAACAATAATAGTTTGGGAAATAAACTTAAAGGGATCACATGGTTGGGGAAAAAAGATTGGGGAACCATATTTGGAGAATTTCTACAAATTTCGCCCTTGGAAATGGGCATCATGCAGATTTAAATTTGCCTAATTTTTGTGATTAAACTATGGATAATAACAGCATGTCCAATAATGAAGTAACCACGGTTTTTGTTGCAAATAGTTCTACAAAGCTACATTATTATTATTATTATTATTATTATTATTATTATTATTATTATTATTATTATTATTATTATTTTTTTCTTGGATTATTAATGCTCCTTGTCCCAACAGGATTATGGGAGGTGGTCGACACTTTTATCCCGATGAAAAGGAGTAGAGAGGGCTTCCGGTTCGGGTTTGTTAGATTTTCAAACATGACGGATGCTCAAAGGGCGATTGAGAGGTTGAACGGTTTTGTACTCTTTGGGAGTCGAATCTCAGTGTCGTTAGCAAAGTTCAATGCGAGAACTCAATACTGGAAGAAAGCTCCGACCAAGTCTCAGAAAATCGGACTGGAAGATTCTTGTAAACCGGTTGCGACTCAAGAGAAGCCGGTAGTGGAAGGCATCATAGACAGAGGGATCATCGAAAAATTGAAAGATAGTATTATTGGGACTACGATATCCGTTGTGAATACTGATAAGCTCATGGAGCTTATGGAAGAAAAAAAAGGTCTGAGTGAGTTTGAGGTCCAAAAAATTGCTGGTAATCAGTTTATTAATGATTTTGATCGGGAAGAGGTTTGAACTGGGAGTGGGAATGGCTAGCTGATACTTTTTCTGATTTATCTCAAAGATTATTCTCCAAGCACTCGGGTTACTTGGGTGGCAATCCATGGCGTTACTCTATTCACCTGGAATAATTATACTTTCAACAACCTCCTGGATAGATGGGGAGTCATTTTGCTCTTGGAAGATGAACAGCTAATTGGGAATGATTTCTCAATAAAAGGGCTAAAATTCTTACTAATCATTTGAGTTTTATTGAGGAAAGCATTTCTTTATTGTGTGACGGTGTCTATTATATCCACTAATCGGGTAAAGATTCACATAGTTTTGGGATGAGAGAGTGATGTCATTAGGGTTTAGGTAGAATTTAGGATTTTTTTTTATTTTAAATCTTACATGTCAATTAAATATTAATAAAAAAATCATGTCACAATTAAATATTAATAAAATAAGCCACGTCATCAGGTTGTTAATGAGAAAATAAAGGAGTTATCAAAATAGGTCAATGTATAAAGTTCAATAAATAAATTGATCATTTTAAAAGTTTAATAACCAAAATAGGTCAGAGATCAAAGTGTAATGATAATTTTTATAATTTACCCTAATTTTAATTGGTTGTACCCATATGCTAGAGACTTATGATATAATTTTTTGAGGGTAAAACAGAACACAGAAACAAAGTACATATTTACATTAAGCGCGTAGAAAGTATAGGCCATACATTGACAAATTTAATAAAGTTCCGAAAACATTTATGCCATTAATCCAAATAAATTGTTACATATTTATAATGTGGAAAATTATATATATAACTTGAAACTAATTTTATAATTTTTAAAAAATAACACATTTTTGACCAATTTTAATCATCGATGATTTTCTTTTTAATTTTATAACTGAATGTGCAAATCCACGTATGTATAAAAATTTGGTAATGTAAAAGAAATTTAATGAAAAGTTGAGAAATAATCCAAACAAGGAAAACACACTAAAACACAGAATCTGTATTTAAGGATGAAATCCAAATATTCCATATATAAATTGTCTATTTTCGATCAACTTTGGCTTATAAATACTCAAAATGCAGTAGCAGGAAAAACAAAGAGAGGAAATAGTAGGAACAGATTGATTAATTCTAGTTCTACTACAATGGCCACCATTCTCCACTTCTTTGCAGCTCTCTTCCTGGTTCTCATTGGTCAAGGTATATCATTGTTATTTTTTCTAATGCTATACATATATATTATACTGGCTTGGCCCCTGTTTGCGTGCGTATCTATTTATGTATACACATGCACTTAAATTAGAGGTTTTTAGGGCAAATTAAGGGCATCTGTCAAGTTTAGTTCTTTTAGGGCAGAAATGTACATTTGTGTTGTGCCCAACTTACTTGTACATCTAGCACTCATTTTTCCCTTGTGTTTTCTTAAGGATATTGCCAATGCTCACTAGCCAATGTGACAATCAGCCAAACAAAAACTGGAAAAACAGTAGAGAACAAGCCAGAATGGCGAGTGACAATCAGCAACAATTGTGTATGCACTCAGTCGGATTTGAAACTCAGTTGCGATGGATTTCAGACTGCGGAAGCCGTTGATTCTTCAGTGATGTCGAAATCAGGGAGAGAATGTTTGATCAACAATGGCCAACCAATAGATTCTTCTAGTGACCTGAGTTTCAACTATGCTTGGGATACTTCCTTCCCTTTCAAGTCCCTTTCTTCCCAAATCAATTGTTCTTAAATCCTAAATCTGTAGTGTTACTTTGATTACCTATATTTCAATAAAGAAAGGGTAAACATCTTTAAGACCCAAAATCCCATATTTTTCTAAATTTCACCAAAAGTTTAAAATGACAAATCTATATATACTTTTCAATTTCATATGGTACACACATTAGGAAAATAATTAAATTTGGAAGAAATGTAAAAAAAGGGGGGAATGGTGATTACAACTCTTTGAACCAAAATAATATTTTCTCAAAATCAGAAACATGGAGTTTGTTTACAAATTTTACAATAAACTGAAGGGGTTTATAAGGATGTGCCAGGAAAGAATGTTGATCGAATTCTTTCAAATAGAAAAAAAGAATTGAAAAAACCAAATCTCTATCTTCTAAACCTAACCCATTTTGACCATCATCTATTATATATGTTGCAAGACTCCATAAATGTCCTTGACTCCATGTTTCTAACAGTCAAGTCCCCAAGAAGAGAAGAAAAATGGGAATTGGCCATTGATTGTATAGGGGTGAAGCAAACATATTCTTAAATATTTTTTTAAAGGTAAATATCTTAATGTTTAAACTATAAATTCAGGTAAATTTTGAAAACAATGCTGCTCAAATATGTATAATTAAAATATTATAGTACTGTCAAAGAACATGTAGGTTTTTGTTATATAAGAAAAAAAATCAGCAAAATCTTCTAAGCACCGAAAACACCTTATTGGGTGATCTCAAAGAAATTTTAAAAGTTTAGTGACTAAAATAAAAGCACCCTAAAAGTTTAATGACCATTGATGTACTTTACCTATTATTTTATAGATAAATCATAATCCACGATGATAGAGTTGGAATTTGAGGTTAGGACAAAATATAAATATTTTAAAGTACGGAAAAATTCATAAACAAAGGTAAAAAAAAAGGCATAAAGCTAAATAATGTCCCAAAATAAGCCCTGCGAATGAAAACTGTCAGTCAACTGATGGTAAATGACTTGAAATAACATAACAACAAACTTATATAACAATGCACACTGACATAATAATATCATATAAACAATGTGTTGACTTAAACAACATTACATTAGTAAAAAAAATAATTTTATAAAATTATATCAAAAAAATAATGACCAGAATAACTATTCAATCAAACGTTAGGGTATTTTTTTAACATTATGCAACCAAAAAAAGATAGTAATAATCCTGCTAAAATACAAGGCAGCAATTAAACTGAGATTTTATCATAATACAAAGCATTCAGCATTTCTACGACAAAAATGTTTAGACTTGTGGACACAAGTTATTTCCTTTACAAAAAACAATATGCAATCATTTATAACACTCACAATTCCTCTATGCAATAATTTCTGGTTACCAATAGGAATATGAAGCAAATATGGACCAACTAATAATCATAAGTTAGATTAATTATACCCGGTGCTGTTCCTCCTGCCCCAGAACTTCTTTTTCACCCTGTCATGTGCACCTTCTTCACTTCCAAGTTTATTCAATACCACTTTTGTTTCTCGTAATCTCGCCGCATAATCCTTCTTCCATGTTTCAAACATTTGCTTCAACCTTCGAAGTTCGCGATCTGGGTTCAGGCTTGCATCTACCTGGCCTGATTTTACTTCCACCAAGAACTTTGCATCGTCGCCGAAAACTTGACTTCTCTGCTCGAATTCCTCTGCCAACCGACTTATAACACTCAAACCTGCACTCATTGGTCTTAGCCCATTGCTGTCGGGGACCTTAAGGTTACTTCCTGCATCCCAGCAGTACTCTCTATCGTCACTTGTGTTGACCGATGCATCTGAACTTCTCTCCGACTCATCGACTGCTAGGCTCTTCTTTGCAATGGAGAGACTGGATTGTAGCAATCTCATTTGCTTCTGCCACACTTCTTCCATGGACTTCATTTTTAGCTCGTATTCAGACCAACGGCTTTCGTATTGTAGGAGCCGCTGGTGGAGGATGTCATTTCCCTCTTCTTTCTCCCTCAGAGCAGCCTCAGCTTTAAGAACTCGGCGCTGTAGTTCAGCAAGAAATGATGACTTGACCAGCACTTCATCTGAACTAGAATAACAATCAGAATGATACTGAAAATTTAGTCTGCATAACAGTTAAAAGAAAGGAATCAACTACGGAAATAGGATCATAGAACTTATTGACAGATTGGTCTGCAAACTGTTTGGAAGAATATTCTTATGCAAGGATGGCCAATATTTTCTTAGCAGTGTGACTGAACTGCATAATGAACTATGAAAAAATCCGAAAAAATGGCAGAAGACGAAAGATGATTGAAGGGGCTTGAGATTCTATGTCAATTTGGCATTTAATATTCCCAAGCATCAGTGATAAACTACTGACTACAATCTAAGATGCATATCAAAAAGAAAGAAAAAAACACTAAGCACAATAAGATGGCCATTGTACCTTAGAGACCCCAGACGTGAATCCAATATCTACAGAGCATCTTCTGACCAAGCAGCCACGGATAGCTGCAGCATGGAGCACATGTAATTTTTAAATTATGCATACAATTTCGGTGGCATGATTTTTAAACACCGAATGTACAGAAGAAAATATCTAACCTAAACCTGCTCTGTATATTACTCCAATACCTTTCTAGTCTTGATAGCCAAAACCAAATTTATCATATTCACTTATGGATTGCATTCAGTTTCATACAATGTCAAATGTTCTTCAACAATCCCTTTTTTAACCTTCTCAGGAAAACAAGGAAAACCTAAATTCATACCTGATTGTATCACAATCGATGCATCACTAATGTTCTTGAATGTTCTCTTAGCATTTCTGCCTTTTATCTGCTTTTGTATAATAACAGCAGCTCTATGTCTATGCAGTAAGATGGCATATTCTTTCCTGGTTTTCTCTCCTCTGACAACTGTGGTAAGAGATATAAGAAAATCAAGTTTTGACAATTTCCTATTTTGCATAAATACAATTTATACCAATAAAAACAGAAAATGGGAATACATGACTGTATGGTGGTAATTCCTCTTCGAAGCTCCTTAAAGTGGCAGCGAGCTCGATACCCTCTAAAGCAGCTTTGAACACGTAAAATGCCATGGAGAGTATTATTTCTTGTATCCTCAAGAACCCCAATCTGCATAAATAAACTTATTTCAATTCATCAAGATAAGAAGATAAAAATTGCTGTTTTTTAATGTTTTTATTATCAAAGAGATACACCAACTAGCATTGTTGGCAATGTTTCCAGGCAAAATTATTTTACTGTACCTGCCCAGTACGGAAAAACAATTTTGTATAGCCAACTTGATACATCTCAGGCAAAATGTTAAATTGATGAAGAATCGCAACTGAAAGACTAAGTGGATCTTGCTCAGCAGCATTTTCCACTAGAAGAAAACCATACCTAAAGGAAAGGTGCAAAACAAACCAGCACCACCAATCAAAAACAGCCGAAACCCAAAAGAAAAATATGGAAAAGAATCAGATGCTTAACAGTCATGTATAAACTCTCAAACCTGTCTAAAATAGGGGGGGGGGGGGAAGAAAAGTAAATAGTTCTGCCTTTGACAAAATGAAAATGATTTCCTCTTCTATACCTTCTGGCAAACTTCTGGTGGGACATTCTAGTAGGAAAGCCAGACCGTGATATACGAACAACCTCTAGGACTCCACAACATCTCAATTGCTGTAATACTAGTCCTTGCTCATATGATCCAGGAGACTGAAAGTTGTTGGGCTTTATACAACGTATGATATGTGGAGTAGTGCTCTCCAGACGTTGCATTAGTTGGAAGAGTTGACCCTGTATTGTAGAAAGTAACATAAGAAAAGGAATAGAGGATAAACTAACCATTAACCGTAATATTCAAACAGCAAGAATTTACATACTATATACACTACGAAATTTTTCTAAGGACGGATGTTTAGCTTCTTTCATACTCCTCCAACCACATTCTACTTTCACAAAGAGATTGAATTCTTTTATATGTCAAACATGTAAAAGTGCTACATCAATATTTCATCCGACAATATAGCAAGTTCACTGAAAAATAATACGAGAAATGCTCATCTGAACAAGGATGACAACCTACACAATTATTTATCTTATACACCTCCCTAATCACTGGGATTGTCATTCCTCTCGTCCATGGATGCAAGATAAAGGTAAAAGAAAAAGTATATATGCCAATAAGCAATGAAATTAGTCTTTCTATGACTGAGAAACACGTGTTAATTGAAAAGGGTTTCAAATGCAACACAATTAAAGGTGGATCTTGAGATTTAAATATAGACCAACAAAACAGATGCAAGAATCACATTTGAAACAATGGACAACCCATCCCAAATTGATCAAGATTTCATTTCACGGGGCCTAGAAAGCTGACATGAGAAATAAAAGAGGACAAAAGAAACTTCAAGATAATATAAACAATGGCCAATTTTGGGTTAAGATGTGCATGAACCCTATAGCAAGAAGCAATAACTTCCACAAAAGCAACAAAATGTCAAAGTAATGGATTTGTATACACGAGGATAAGGAGATCAAAACTATCTGCCACCCGTTACATAGAAAGAATGGGAAAAAAATAAATCATTGCCACATATATAGTTGTGTGTCTAATTCAATAGAAGCTTCTTTCACATATTCATGCTTGTTACATCATGAAGATTGATCATTCTGAAAGAAGTGAACACTTGAATTTTGGAAAGAACTTCACCTTAAATTTAGTTGCAACACTCAACTTTTGAGAATCTGCACCACCAGCCTTATGTAAAGAACCAACTACAGGCTTTTCAGATTGGTTAAGCATACTTGATGCAAATGCCAGAGGAAGGTGGCATGAACTCGAGGACAGTAGTTGAATTGAATCCAGGTGCAGTAAGTCTCTGTTCTTCTCTAAAAATCCTGTTGTGTCATACGTGACCTGCGTGGGACCAAGATGAATTGTCAAATTTGGCCAACTTTATCATTTTAATTATCATAATTATGATAATCACTATGTTAACAAGCGTGGAGGAAAATCTAGTAAAAACTAAAAGTGACGCATCTTTCTTCCACCACCAGTATGTTGAACAATGAATCAATAACTAGTAGGACATACAGGCAAGTACCTTTGAAACCCAAAAGAGGAATAATGAAACTGACAACCAGCGAAAATAATACCTCTCCAGCAAAATGATAGACGGTGAAAGCTTTCTCTCGCTCTCCCCTAAAACAAGGATTCGAATTCAGATGCTGCTTGAGCTTGTTGGCAAAGGTATAGTCTGTGCCATTAGGAAAAGTGGACTCCTCATTTAACAAAGACAATAATCCCAAAGGTTTCTGCATCAAATTTAAAACATAAGATTTGAAGAAGCATGTTTTATAAATTGATGCTGCAAAGAATAAACGACATCAGTACTAGAAGCAAGTGTCAATATTTCAGACATGATGATGAACAACGATATCAGACTAGCACTAAAGCACGACAACCTCCACAAGATCTTAAGGTTAGACATTTGCACATATGTACTTCATTATTTCCAAAACCATGCCCATACAAGAAAAGCATATTGTGAAGTTGAAGCACTAAAATGAAACCCTTACCTTTTCAAAAAGATGAAGACAATCTTGGTTGTCATCAAAATCAACTTTTGTCCAATCAATTCCATCTTGAGTATATTCCTAAAAGGGAAAAGGATCAGTAATTGTGAAATTAACAGGTCCTGTTTGGATTAAATCAACTTAATACCCTAATAAAACTAATTGACCAGTGCAAAAGCAAAGGATGTATTATTATCTTTATAAAACGATTAATTCAGGAGTGGTTCTAGAGCAAGATGATCTCTCAACATTCTTCTCTGCATTAGTTCATGGTGGAGAAAGTTTATGCATGCCCTCACTTTGGCTGCATACTTCAGTCATCATTAGTTATGCAAAAAGGTAGTTTCATTTTCAACCGTCAGCATAGAAGATTCAACAATTCATTACTAGTTTACAACACTAACTCTTCCATGCCAATGAATGTGCAAAGAAAACTAAAATATTTGTTATTACTTCATACTAATTCATGATCCTTTATAGCCGCTGTTACATATTATTTAGCCAGATCAATCAACTAGACTCATAATCTAATCATATGAAACATAAAACAAAAGCTACCTCCTGCTCCAACTTGAATAAATGGCGATTAAAATGTCGCTGCAATCTCTCGTTTGCATAATTAATGCAGAACTGCTCAAAACTATTCCTCTGTAGAGAAGAAAAAATGTTGATTGAATAACAAAAGAAATTTTCAATTTGATGTACAAGGAGCCATAGAGACGTAGAGAATAAAAGCATTATTAAAACATACATCAAATGATTCAAAGCCATAAATATCAAGAATGCTGATAGATCTGCCTGTTAGCCTCTTGCCAACAGCTAGTGATTTGTTAATTTGCTCAACAAGCCACTCAAACAAACAAGCATAAATTGATTTAGCCAAGGCATCTCTTGTCTCAATTGCCTGAAAATGAAAGAATAATTTTATTATGAATCTCAACAAGTATTAATATGAGAATACAGATAAAACGCTTCAACTGTAAAAGGTTAGATTCTAGGACAATCATCAGTCAGAGAGGTCCATAAACAATGGTGGACATAGTAATGAACATCTTTAAATTTTGATACCTAATTAATAAATAGAAGCAAGCGGATTAGAAACTTTGTGAAGCTACAGTGTCATGCATGAAGCACAAAGCTAAACAAAATAACAAGAGAATGGAAGAGTAAAATCTTGAAATTATAGATGTCATGCTAATTTAGGTAAAGCATGTATAGCACTGCTGCAAACACAAAGATGTAATACATTCAAGTTCAGTCATATTTGGTTCTCTAGTTTGATTCTTCAAAGCGTGGCAGAGCAGTCATATCCATAGTGATTTCCATAATCATGGCATCAATTCAGAGATTTCTTTCAAATGAAGACTGATGTGGATATAAGGTAGAATATAATGAGGACACTACTTGGGAGTTGGGACCAAAGCAATTCAAAACCTTCGTCCATCCAGCCAACAAACAGGCCTTGATGGAGAAAAAAGAATGTCACGGAAATGTTATTGAAAATTTAAGCATGGAGACATTCTAGTTCTGAAGGAACCACCTTTCACATGCTCAATCTTAAATTGAAATAGAATGCTTACATTTTTTATGACCTATTAGACAAACTATAGCATAGTATTTGTATGGAGAAGAATTCTTAGTTTATTACCTGTGATAGTGTTAGTTTTTGGACAATATTATCATTACCAACTCACATTTTGCGAGTTGATAAAGCCAGACTAAGGTCTGTAATGTCACATCCAATCAACTTGGCAACATTGATTAAACCAGAAAAGTAATAGTATATTCAGAGATTAGATGAAGACCAATCAAAAGCAATATGAATAAAATAACAAAGGCCATTTATAAGCAAAAACAAGTGACATGATATATCAGCAGCATCAAAAAAGGAAAGAGATGAGAAGCAAACACAACTGCCTAATACAAATAGAAACATATAACAAAGAGAAAATCTAGTATACAGGACATTACACCTTGACCCTGGCACAAAATACTTCAATAAAAATAAAAAGATCTAAAATCCCTAAAGTAACAAAGTGCAACTAGGGTGTAAATAATCGATCTATCTTAAAAAGGTACTTGGTTCGGCTCAAAAAATATTCAAACTCTACTCAGTCATTGAAGATTCAAGCTTGAGGTCAGGGTAAATGCTACTATATGGTTGAATTTTTGAACATCTATGAAGGGTCATGAGGTATAATTAAAAAATAGAATTTAAAAACATGAAACCAATCCAGGCAGTAAGAGCCTTTTCACAGTGGTTTACAAAATTTATTACTTTCATCTTCCACAGCTTCAACATGGTTTTCATTATCAATCATGGTGAATGACACATTTCCCAGCCACAGTACTCCAGCAAGCATTGCAAAAACACTCTCTTGGTCTTCTTTGCTAACATGGACAACATCCAAAGCTTCCTAAAATAATACACAAAACCACAAATACCAATTACTTTCTCAATTTTAAAGTATGAATCATGACAAACATAAATGGATCAAAGAGATAATATTCACGATAAATAAGCAAGTACCTTAACTATGTGAAATTGTTCAGCATCATCAACCCCAGGAATAGAATGGCAATTACTCTGATTCAAATATTTATACTCGTCCACGTCCTTCGAATTTAGCTTCTCTGTAGGCCAAAATTGAATGAAAAAAGGCAAAGAACATAAGTTAATAATAAGATAGAACATGATTCTTCAAAAAAGAAGATTATTCCAAAAAAAACTAACAGCATAAAAAGGAATGCAACAACTAAACTAGTTATCCCATGGATACTTTTCAAATACCACATTTAGGAGAGGCAAAACCATAACATATACATTTTCGGGCCTTCATAGTGAAACCTCTAATTTTCTACTGAAATAAAACAGCATGGCCTAAGACAAGCTCAAAGATGAATATAATCATAAGCAACCAAGCAACAAACTTGAGTCCTGAGTTGTCTCCAAGGAGGAAGCATATTAGACTAAAGAAAAATAAAGATAACCACAAACTTGCCTCGGAGAGCACAAGGGGCACCAGCACAAAGCTGATAAAATATATGGTAAGACCTTTCTCCATCTGCACATTGGACCACTCTAGACTGTTCATATAATAGATTAAATCAGCAACATAAAATTCAGGAAAAATGATAGATCCAATGGCACGTAACAAGGTGGTGTAAAAGTTACCTTTTCTAGTAGAACTGCATGTGAAGAACAAATTCAAACTTGATGTCAGCCACTCATTTCAGGAAGGAGAAAAAATATGCTCAAATAAATGAATATCTGTTAGACTATCCGATAGAGTTAGAGTCCTTATGTAAATAGTAGTTTAAATTAAAGTTTAAAGATAGAGTTAGAGTCCTTATGTAAATAGTAGTTTAAATTAAAATTTACTTCCTAAAAGATAGAGTTAGATGTCTTGTGTACTTAGGACTCCTAATTGTAACTAAAGTCCAATACTTGAGTCTATAAATTCACTGTAAAATGATGTAATTTTTCGAAAATATTCAATAACAAAAAATCAATTCTGTTTTCTTCTTCTTTTCTGCAGAAACTTAAATTCTGCTTTATTTTTATGCGTTAATTAGTTTTTCCTAAAGCTAGAAAATTGCTTTTCTACATGGTATCAGTCTAACATCGATCCTTGCTAGAATTCTTAATGGAATCCCCTTCGACAACCTTTGAGATGCTGCCCATAGCAGAGCAGGCTGCTAGATTGGAATTTTTTCCATAAATTTCAGGTTCGACAGTAACCTGTGAAGCAGATTTAGCCCTCGTAGAGGATAAAAGCATACAGAATACTTGTTCTCCTACTACGCTTTTTTCTACCAAAGGTGCATCAGCATAGATCATCGACTCTGGAGCATCTGATCACATGACTGGTAACATGGAATTATTCCTTAGTTTTTCAGATTCATCTTCTACAAGTTCTATTAAAACAGTCAATGGCTCTTTCTCTCCTATCAAAGGAAGTGGCTCAGTCCTCATTAACGATAATTTGTTGCTTGAAGATGTTTTGTTTGAGCCTAATCTCGCCTGCAATCTCCTCTCTGTTAGTAAACTCTCCAAGAATTTGAAGTGTTCATTACAGTTTACTAAATCTGGTTGTTTTTTGCAGGCAATGAATTCGAGGAAGATGCTTGGCACTGCTAGCTTGCAAAACGGTCTCTATGTCCTCGAAAATCAACCATCTACCCTACTAAATACTTCTTGCTCTTTGACTTCTTTAGGGCAAATTGATAATATAATGTTATGGCATTTTAGGTTTGGGCATCCTAATTTTCATTATCTTGCTAAATTATTCCCTGAATTGTTTGTTAATAGAAAACCAAGTTCTTTTAAATGCCATATATGTCATCTCGCTAAACAGACAAAAGCATCCTATTTACCATCTTCCTACAAACCTTCCCAACCTTTTTCATTAATTCATAGTGATGTTTGGGGTCCTTCTCGAGTGAAGAATGTAACTAATAATAGGTGGTTTGTCACTTTTATTGATGATCATAGTAGAACAACTTGGGCATATTTGTTAAGGGCTAAATCTGAAGTAGCTTGTTTTTGAGAAATTTTACAATATGGTTGAAACCCAATTTGGAAGTAAAATTCAAATCTTCAAATCTGATAATGGGAGTGAATATTTTACCAAGTCCTTGGGGGAATTTTTAACAAAAAAGGGATTGTTCAACTTAGCACTTGTGTGGATACACCACAACAAAATGGGGTTGCAGAAAGGAAAAATAGGCATTTGTTGGAGGTAACTAGGTCTTTGATGTTCACTAGTAATATTCCTAAGTATTTGTGGGGTGGGGCTTTGTTAACTGCAACCTATCTCATTAATCGAATGCCCAGTAAGATTTTGTAATACAGAACACCTAGAGCTGTTTTTTTGGAGAGTTACCCCAATTTTAAACCTCTGTCCTCTATTCTCCCTTTCAAAGTTTTTGGTTGCACTGTGTTTGTGAAAGATTATGTTCCCTCTAGGTCAAAACTTGACCCCAAATCCTTGAAGTGTGTTTTGGTCGGGTATTCTTCACTTAAGAAGGGCTACAAATGTTATCATCCTCCTTCTTAGAAATTTTTTACTTGCTTAGATCTCACGTTTTTTGAACAGGAACCTTATTTCCCTGCGGCTGCAAATCAGGGGGAGAATTGTGATGTTTTTCAGCCTCCTACCAATCAGGTTTATCCTTCTTTACCTTCAGAGTTATTACCTACTAATAATCCTTTGTTATTTGAACCTCATACTCCTTTAAACCCCTCAGCCTCCTAAGCAATTGAAAGTTTATACTAGAAAACAGAAAACTATTCCAGAGACTGTTTTGCAATCTGACACTTGTCGAGAATTGGACTTGAATTCAGTTGCCAATGAAAATGATGGAGGTAATGTTCTAGCCGAGATTCCCTCTCATTTACTTGAATTTGATTATTTGACTATTGCTAAAAGGAAAGGGGTAAGACAATGTACAAAACACCCCATTCAGAGGTATGTTGCTTATGGTAATCTAATGCCATTATTTAAGGCTTTTACAGCTTGCTTAGATAAAGAACAGATACCTAACACTATTAAGGAGTGATACGGAAGCCAGGATCCAAAAATTACCTCAAAATCTAAGAACCCTCTAGATCAAAATTAATCTAGCAAACTCACTAATATGATCGAGAAAACCCCAAACTTCACGTTCAGCAAACCGATAATAAAGCATAATCTTGATGTAGAAAACGAGATAGGATGAATTTGACGGTGGCGATATTGGATAGATTTGTCCTTGGCACCCTCCTAATCGCAAT
Organism: Hibiscus mutabilis; assembly: GCA_019671005.1. Lineage (NCBI taxonomy): Eukaryota > Viridiplantae > Streptophyta > Magnoliopsida > Malvales > Malvaceae > Hibiscus > Hibiscus mutabilis. The sequence goes on from CM033745.1 coordinate 20,612,060, forward strand.
TGAATAGGCAAACACCTGCAAACGGCACGAATCTCTCCGATGAATAGATGATGACGAGATAGATGTTGTAGGATATTTTGTCCTCGGCACCGTTTTAGATGCGATTATCTAAGCAAGCAACCTCAAGCGGCTCTAACCCACCCTCTTAGATGCAATTACCTAGGCAAGCAAGAGTGTGAAGATGATCTCCATTACAAGAACTTGACGAACTTACGTTGAGAAGACTTCTGATACGAAAAATAACAAGGCAAATCTATCTACCTTGAAAATAAAATGGCCCATGGCCAAAGGTTTTTGCAACTCATAAATTCATGATGTTCTTATTAATGAAACAAATATGCCTTTAAATAGGCTACAAATGAAGAGTTCAAAATTAGGAAAAGTAAAGATAATAATAAAATAAATAAACATATTTTATCTAACCTAAAAAACTAATAAATAAATAACAAATCGAATCCTAAATCATCTAAATATCTTCATAAAGAATCTTAGATTAAATTTAAATACAAATAATCAATAAAATTATTGAAAATTCATAATAAATAATATTTCCCGTGATAAAACCGTATAGAGATTTCTGCTCACACAGTCTTCACTAAAATGGACATAATTTGAGCTCCCGATGTCGGATTGATGCGTTTCAAGATGCGTTTGAAAGCTAAAAGACAGACGAATATGTTTGACGAAGACATGTAAACTCAGAAGTGCCCGGATCCCATCAGAAAATTTGATGCAAGTCGGCTGAAATTCTAGACTTATAAAACAGCTTCAACTCTTTGGCTACAATGCATCATTTTAGCCCCAATACATGTATCATTCTCCCCCTGTTGAAAACGATTCGTCCCGAATCTTAAGAGTTGTTGATCACAACCTTCAAGTCTCTTGAGATGTCTCCATGAATAAAATATTAAAATTAGGATCTATATAGAGAATTATATATGTTTTCTTTTTTCTCAACTACTAAAACAACAGTAAAAGATTATTGTTTCAAACACCTACACCAAGGCTCTGATTACCAATTGATACGGAAGCCAGGATCCAAGAATTACCTCAAAATCTAGGAACCCTCTAGATCACAATTAATCTAGCAAAACTCACTAATATGATCCGAGAAAACCTCAAACTCCACGTTCAGCAAACCGATAATAAAGCATGATCTTGATGTAGAAAACGAGATAGGATGAATTTGACGGTGGCGGTGTTGGATAGATTTGTCCTTGGCACCCTCCTAATCGCAATTGAATAGGCAAACACCTACAAACGGCACGAATCTCTTCGATGAATGGATGATGACGAGATAGATGTTGTAGGATATTTTGTCCTCGGCACCCTCTTAGACGCGATTATCTAAGCAAGCAACCTCAAGCGGTTCTAACCCACCCTCCTAGATGCAATTACCTAGGCAAGCAAGAGTGTAAAGATGATCTCCATTACAAGAACTTGACGAACTTATGTTGAAGAAGATTTCTGATACGAAAAATAACAAGGCAAATCTATCTACCTTGAAAATAAAATGGCTCATGGCCAAAGGTTTTTGCAACTCATAAATTCATGATGTTGTTCTTATTAATGAAGCAAATATGCCTTTAAATATGCTACAAATAAAAAGTTCAACTTAAATTAGGAAAAGTAAAGATAATAATAAAATAAATAAACATATTTTATCTAACCTAAAAAACTAATAAATAAATAACAAATCGAATACTAAATCATTTAAATATCTTCATAAAGAATCCTACATTAAATTTAAGTACAAATAATCAATAAAATTATTGAAAATTCGTAATAAATAATATTTCCCGTTATAAAACCGTATAGAGATTTCTGCTCGCACAGTCTTCACTAAAATGGACATAACTCGAGCTCCCGATGTCGGATTGATGCGTTTCAAGATGCGTTTGAAAGCTAAGAGACAGACGAATATGTTTGACGAAGACATGTAGACTCAGAAGTGCCTGGATCTCATCCGAAAATTCGATGCAAGTCGGCTGAAATTCCAGACTTATAAAACAGCTTCAACTCTTTGGCTACAATGCATCATTTTAGCCCCCCATACATGTATCAAGGAGGCTCTAAAAGATTCTAAGCGGAGAAGGGTTGTTAAAAGGGAAATTGAAGCACTTGAAAAGAATGATACTTGGACCATTACAGATCTTCCGCAAGGCAAGAAACTAGTCGGATGCAAATTGGGTGTTCTCCATAAAATACAACTCTGATGGCAGTATACAGAGGTATAAAGCAAGGTTGGTGGCCAAGAGTTTTACTCAAACCTATGGAATTGATTATAATGAGACCTTTGCTCCTGTAGCTAAGCTAAATACAGTTAGAGTTCTCTTAAGCTTGGTTGTAAACAAGGACTGGAAGCTTCATCAACTTGACATTAAGAATGCCTTTCTTAATGGAAAGTTGGAAGAAGTGTACATGAGAGTGCCTTCGGGCTTGAAGTCAGTAAAAGGAGATCAGAAAGTTTGCAGACTTAATAAATCTATCTATGGTTTGAAGCAGTCACTTAGAGCCTGGTTTGGCAGATTCACCAAGGTGATTCTAGAAAATGGATACAAACAATCCTTGGCAGATCACACTCTCTTCATTAAGGTAACCTCTAGCAATAAAAGGGTTATTTTAATAGTATATGTGGATGACATTATTCTTGACAGGTGATGATGATGAAGAGATAAGTCACTTGAAAGGGTTGTTAAATACACAGTTTGAAACAAAAGACCTAGGAAAGCTCAGATACTTTCTAGGCATGGAGGTTGCTAGGTCGAGCAAAGGTCTGGTGATAGACCAGAGAAAATATGTTCTTGATCTACTTAATGAAGCAGGAATGTTGGGATGCAAACCAGTTGATACTCCCATGGAAGCAGGCTTAAAATTCAATAGAGAGGACACAAGCCCTAAAGCTGATAAGGGTAAATTTCAGAGGTTAGTGGGAAAGTTGATTTGTCATTAACCAGACCAGACATTGCTTTTCCAGTTAATATTATCAGTCAACACATGACTGATCCAAGGGAAGATCACATGGAAGCTGCAATTAGAATTTTGAGATACTTGAAAGGGACACCAGGGCATGGATTGCTATTTAAAAAGACTCAAGAAAGGATTGTTCAGATTTAAGTTGGGCAAGCGAACTGACAGAAAGAAGATCAACTAGTGGTTACTGCTCCTTCGTTTGGGAAAATCTAGTGACCTGGAGGAGTAAGAAACAAACAGTTGTATCTAGAAGCAGTGCTGAAGCAGAATATAGGGCTTTAGCATTGGGAATGTGTGAAGTAATTTGGTTGTTAAAGCTATTGAAGGAGCTAAATGTGAACCAAGAAGAGAAGTTTGAGATTTTTTGTGATAATCAGTCCATCATACAAATTGCTCGAAATCCAGTCCACCATGATAGGACTAAACATGTGGAGATTGACAGACATTTTATCTCAGAAAAGATTACTAGTGGGATAGCTTCTTTATCTTATATTCCTACAGAAGAACAAGTGGCAGATGTACTTACAAAAGCACTACCAAAAGCTTCTTTCGACAAGTTTCTATTCAAGTTGGAATTATATAATGTATATTCTCCAACTTGAGGGGGAGTGTTAAATTATCCGATAGAGTTAGAGTTCTTATGTAAATAGTAGTTTAAATTAAAGTTTAAAGATAGAGTTAGAGTCCTTATGTAAATAGTAGTTTAAATTAAAGTTTACTTCCTAAAAGATAGAGTTAGATGTCTTGTGTACTTAGGACTCCTAATTGTAACTAAAGTCCAATACTTGAGTCTATAAATTCACTGTAAAGGGATGTAATTTTTCGAAAATATTTAATAACAGAAAATCAATTCTGTTTTCTTCTTTTCTACAGAAACTTAAATTCTGCTTTATTTTTATGCGTTAATTAGTTTTTCCTAAAGCTGGAAAATTGCTTTTCTACAATATCATTTCAGGATCTCGTAGTGAATGCACTTACAGGTTTGAATCTTGGCTCCAGATATTTTTCCGGTTTCACTAAAATGGATTTCAATCAACTTTCCCTGAAAAATATTAACCAAAAGTATTAGTAGCTGAAATCTAATCAAAATTCAGTAAATTTGAATACCATGCAAATTAATAAACCAAGGTAGACTTTGATAGCCATGAAAGAAAATGGAACTTACAAAGCGGCTTGAGTTGTCATTTCTTAATGTTTTTGCATTACCAAATGCTTCTAGGATAGGATTGGTCTTGAATATTTCGAACTCTATTCCACTCCCACCACCAAGAACCGCCAAATATTGCATTGCTATCTTTGTTGTCTCAGTTTTTCCTGCTCCACTCTCACCACTACAAGTAAATAGCAACACAGCCATTACATACATGTACAAATGTGATAAAAACAAACAAACAAAAGCTACAACAAATCCCTAAAATGTGATCTGTGATGATGATCAGATATTTCATAATACAAGTTATTAAAAATGAAATTTAAGGCTTTACAATTTACATTCCACATAGCGTATCTGCCAAACTGAATTAAAGTAGCGCAGATACCAAAAATTAAAGGGTGCAAATCAAAGAACAAAATATTATACACGCACGGAGAAAAAAAGTCTATACGGAGATAAGTTGGATTAATCTAAAGTATGAAAAATAATGAGAAATTGGGAATCTCCTTGAAACTTGCAAAAAGGAGAAAAAGAGGAAAGATCCAAAATTTACCTAGCATGGTTAAATGCATATGTACGAAAGATACTTTACAAATTCAAACACAAACTTAGACATACTAAACATAGAAAGAGTAAAAATTCAGGGCATCTGACTTTTTTTTTTGAAAGAAAGTGGAGCCTCGTTAAAACCCCTTCAGTACCTAAAACATTATATCAAAGATATAATGCTAAAGATAGAGATAATTTTTCACTAACTGTGCTCTGTTTTTCACCTTAATTGTATCCTAACTCAATAGAAGTATTTGTAACAGAAAGAGTTGCATGCATGTTTCAACAGGTCCTGAAGTCCCAGCATCTGAGAAGCAATGAACTTTTTAAAGTATTTGATCCTTAGAACCATAGAAAGCAGAGATAAATAACAAGGTATCCTTATAGGCAAAGGAGAAACTGATTACTTCTATGATCACACAATTGTATTTTTTATTCAACAATTGTCTACAGAATGTGTTACTAGTTTTCCATTATCAAAAATAACAAATAAGGCATCTGTATAGGATGCGCATAAAGTAAAACCGGTGGAATCCATGTAAAATATATTAACAGAGAAGGAGGAAAGGAGAAAGAATACCAACCTTATGATGATAGATTGATTTACTTCATCTGCCAAAAGACAAAGAACCATATTAAAACCATAAACTCTTGATAATAACAAAATGATAAAAACAAAAAACAAATCTGACAACTTTAAGAAACTGAAAGTACCTCGTGTCATTTCCCGGATGGCTGTGTCTGCAATTGCATAGACATGCGGACTCTCAATGGATTTATTCTTGTATGCTTCAATATAATTATTGCCATATAACGGAACTTTCTTAAACGGATTGATGGCAACCAACACTGGTCCTGCTTTTGTCTAGATTGAGTATGATCATAACAATAACAGTGCTAGAAGAACACTTACCTTTAGGTGCAGTTTACAAATTGATATAAAACAAGTTTGAGCTCTTACATATATCATATCTTGATTGTATCTGTATTGGAGATTGAACAACACTGACGGCTCATTTAAGTAACTAAGTTGCATGAGATCATCCACGCCATCAAGGATATCAGGATTTGCAAGTATCAAACTATCAGAGTTCACCTTTAAAACCTACAAATGGAATACAAGTAAATGCATATCTACTTAATGTAGGAACTCATACTCCACGCTTTCTTAATATATGCTTACTTTCCCAGCAGGAAGTGAAATAACAGGCTCCATTCCTGAAGTTGACATTATTCTCTCCAGCTCCCAATTCCCGTTTGGAAGTTGAAACCAAGACTGAACCTTCTGAAACAGCAAGATTAAGTAATTCAACAGTTCAGCATGAGATTTAACATAGACATAGAGAGTAGATCCTGTCAAAAGCCAAAAGGGCTAACCTAATATAAAATCAATAGCCATAAGTTACCTTTTTTGTAGCATGGGAAGTTATGTCACTCCAGCTCTGTCCAACGTTAGATTTTGATACCGAAGGCAATGGTGCTGTTGTGGAGTCCAAGTCCTCATAGCCCACAGAAGGACTATTTTCAACCAGCTTAACATTCCCACTATATGGTGAATCCTCATTTCCCTGTTCAATATCAGCAACACCATTTTCAACTCTCTCAACAACCTTAGACACCTGAATCGCCATTTTTTCCAGGGGAACTCAAGTCGGCTACATCATTGATTCCCAAATTTATATCAGCATATCCAATGCGATCAGAAGTCGGAGAACCCATGAACCTAAAATCAACAGGCAAAGATTTAGTAAACCGGTGGGAAGGAGGAACCCCAATTTTCTGAGACATCTTCTCCTAAGTGGTTCACAACTCTGAGGTATGATGAGCTTTAAGAGGAATAAAAAGGTTTGAGATTAAAAGGGTAAACTTTTTTCAGTTTTCAGCAAAAGTTCTATCTAGCTTTAATACAAGACCCCACGTGAAGACTTATCCAGGCAATGCAAATGGCGGGGGCCATTGTTTAAGATACAGACCCTAGTGCTCTTCAATCCTCAGTCACCATTAACAAGCTCAAAGCTTATAAGATGGTAAAAGCTTCAAGTATCACAGCTGGAATTTATTATAATTAAACAGTTGGAAACATCGCAACTTCATAAAAGCCTTCAGCAAAGTTAAATCCTATCTAATATCAACATAAAATTCATTCAAATCTTAAACCAGATCTTCAACCTTCATGTAATTTCACCATTCCTTTTCATATCATTTAGTTGCTTAAAAATATATAAATAATATAAATTGTAAGGAAATATATAATTAATGACCATTTCAAAACCGTATTAAATGTCTGTCAGAATTAGAAACATTTCTTCATCTCTCTATTTTCTCATAAAGCGGACAAGTATTAAGCCTTAAAAAACCAAACGATATGACCAATCTAACGCTATCCAAGCAAGCAAGAAAATAGAAAATAGACAGCAGAAAAATATAAAAGCTGGGATATCAAAGTTTTCTTCACTTACCTGGAAAAAATGAAAGTGTTTACTTCAAATCCAAATGAATGCTTCAAAGCATCGATCGATCTCAAAACCCTAGAAAAAGTGTACAGGTGTGTATGTTTTTCTTTTAAAATTAAAGCCTTAAAAAGAAGTTTAGCGTACATACTCTTTCAATAGAGTACAAGGACAGTGTACAGGTGTGTATGTTTGGTTTCTGAGAAAATGCAGAGAAAACAAATAGAAAAATGGAAGGCACAGAAGGATGCAGCTTTTTCACTCGCCTTCTGCTTTTTTTTCTCTGCTTCACATTTCACAACTTCATGAGAAAATCCTTTCTTTATTATTTTTGTTTGTTTAAAAAGATTATGGAATTTCCGTTTTTAATTCAGTTTTCCTCAAAATTTTGAATTTTGGAGGTTTTTTAATTACCGGATACCAACCGTATTTAAATGAAGATTTAACGCTTTACGAATTTCATTTGAAAAGACTATTTTGCCACTTATTTTCAAAAAATTGCCGGCGGGGCTTTTTCTCTTTTTTTTACTGAATCTTTATGTTAATTTGAAAATATTTAGCGATGGATATATGGATGGTCTGAGCTTTTCATTTTAAGGTCGGGGTGTTTATTTACTTTATGATTTATAGTAATTCTTATCAGATTAATAAAGTAATTAAATTTTTGCGAAGGGACATAATGAGTATTGCATTTGACTTGAAGTCGGCCAGCAGTGTTGGTGATTTTCCTTTTATTTGACTAAAGTCTGCCTGTAATGTTGGCGAATTTTTCTAAAGTCAACTTGTAGTACCGACAACTAACTTGTAGTACCGACGACTTTTTTTGGTATTGTAAAAATCATCTTAAATCGTGAAATAAAAAAATAAAAAATCATATATTAAGAAATAAAAAATCCAACCACAATATTGCAAAACAAAACACCTTCGGAAAATTTTACAAGCTATATGAGTAAGTGGCTACTTTTCTGTAATATTGCATGTGACAAAAAAATTTATAATATTGCATTTTTTTATTTTCTGATTTATGATACTTTGATCGGTGAAAGGTAAAGTCAATTTTTATGTCGAATTTTTTGAATTTTATAATAATAGAAATTAATACTAAAGTTGGCATATGTTCAATCCAACTTCTAATGATACAAATCCCTTTTTTCTCTATTTTAATTTTGTTTTCTTTTAATCTTCTGATGAGTACCGGAAACCTTAGCATAAAACTTTTGAAAGAGCACTATGAGAATTCGAGGGGACGGCCGCCGGCGGGCATTGCACCGGCCGTTGTGGATGTGCCAATGGTCTGTGTGGAGTCGGAGGTGGTCGAGGACCCACAGAAGGTTGTTGTGTCGTTAGAACCGTGTAAGAGTTTTGATGTACGCAGTGAACTTGATAAGGTTGATATGGACGCTAATGTCCCTTAGGGTAGGGCTTGCTGAGGTGGTGGTGTGGTTGTTGGTGATTTCGGTAAGGGCAAGGCTTCTTATGCAAGTGTGACGGCCAATGCTAGTCTAAAGGATTGTGGGACTGGAACCCTATTTAATAAAGATGATGTTATAGTTACATAATCTGATTATGTTATTAATCAATCTGGATCGTTCCCTACTGTCAAATTCTCAGAGAAGGTTCATGAACAGATTGAGGACCATATGAAAAGGGTTGTTGTGGTTAGGTTACTGGGTCGGACAATTGGTTATGGTACCTTGCGTACAAGAGTGTTTGCGTTATGGAAACCCGTAGGAGATATATAATTAGTGGACCTTGAGAACCAGTATTTTATGGTTAAGTTTGCGGAAGAGAGTGGCTATGTGGAGGTATTAACAGAAGGCCCTTGGACGATCTATGGTAGCTATCTTACGATCCAACCATGGTGTAAGGCATTTTCTACATCAGAAAAACATCCATCGCATGTGACTGTGTGGGTTCGGCTGCCTAGACTCCCATATACTTATTATATGGAAGATTTGCTCTGGGTGATTACACAGGTGGTTGGTAGGGTTATACGAGTTGATTATAACACAACAGTTTGGGAGAGGGCCAAGTTCGCAATCGGCTATTTATGATTAATCTGAATAAGCCCCTTACTTCCTGCATTAGAATTGATGGATTTGTTCAGAAATTAGAGTATGAAGGACTCCATAATATATGCTTTGCTTGCGGGGTGTATGGTCATTCTAAGGAGTCATGTGTGGTTCCTCCGGAGCAAGACTTTATTCCGGTGGATAAAGGGTGTTACCTCCTCAAAAGTATTATTTTTCATGCCTATTTTGATATGTTTTTGCTTGTTTTCAAGTACATTTAGTTTCGTTAGATTGATAGTATCATGCATTTACATCATGAAGTTAGTTGGCTGCCTATGTTTGTGTGAAAGGTTGTTTTTATGGCCTTTTTGCAGGTTGGCAGGGTGTTTGACAATAGAAATGAACTCAAGACACATGGACGCAGTTAGGAAAGCCAAGGTGAATGCCAGATGCTGTGGGCACGGAAGGATCAGAGGTGTGCCAAGCATCTGTTGGCATGAGGTATGCCAGCAGCCATGCCAAGAGAGGAAAAACCTTTGAAAAAAATAGGATACACCCAGGCTCCTTAAAAATCGCATTTGGACAGCCTCCGAAAAAATAGCGGATAAAGTGATGCCAAGCTGTATTGGCAAGGTCGTGCCAAGTCAGTGTGCCAGGATGGTCAAGGCATGATGACGTCAACCTTAGCTTGATAAGCTATCATACCGATCATATGAGGCTTATCTCTTATCCAATGGAGCATTCAAATTTCAAATGAAGAGAGAGTTATCCTAATATCTTCCCTTCAGTGCCTATATATACACGGCCCGATCAAGCATTTAAGCGATCGAGAGGAGAGACCGGTGAAGGTCGAGGTGACCGGAGTGAGGTTTTGGAGCGACGAGTGACAGTCGGTGCAACCGAGGAAGGGTGGTTCGACTTCTTGGCCGAGAGCCTAGCGTGGAGGGCTGCATCTAGAGACCCCTTCTGCTTATTCCCTTAGCACAAGTTGTTTATCTTTAGTTTTTTTTACGATGGTGATGTTGAAAACGTTGATGGTTTTGATGGTTAACCCCCACACCATGAACTAATTTAATAGTTGGCGAGGGGATTTTTGGTTTTAAACGTTGGCTTTTATGCCTTAGTTCATTTATGATAATTATGCTTTTGGCAAAGTTTGTCTGTTTTGTATACTTTAATTTTTCCTAAGTACTGTGCCAATGCGAGAGCTGGCAAAATTAGCTTATTGCCTTCCAATATCTTAATAGACTTGTGTTGGCAACGATCAAGTTGCTGAATACTTGGGAGAGAAGCTTCGAGAGAAGTTGTTCAAGTATATGAACTTACTTCGGAAGTGAAATCTACCCCCACGGATTATAGATTGGTTTTTAAATCAAATTGGTTTAAGGAAAACATACACTATAGAGATATAGAGGTTTTTACTTGGCCGGTTTAGGGCAATGACCATCAAGAGAGGCTTTGCTACTTTTGAATATGCTCAACAAACAATGCCAAGACAGTTTTGCCAATAAAGGCCGGCATGAACAGCGTTGAAATCAGGCATTCCCTGCCAATAGTCATCATTCATTTGAAAACACCCTCCTTGCCAACGCTTTACTTCAGTTTCTATTTTATTTTCTTTTCTTTTCTTAGTTTTAAAAATCAGCTCTTTCAAACAACAATCTTTTCTTCCAAAGCAAGTAACAATCAAGCAATCGAATTCCAAGTCAATCTCTGTGGGATTGATACTTAGCTTACCAAGCTGTATTACTTGTCGACCGTGTATACTTGCACGCAAAAGACTCTTGGCACAGTTTATCTTGCCCAAATACATACCATTTATACATTTTGCCAGCATTCATTTTACACATCTCCCTGAGACTCAACAAAGGGCTTGAGGGTGGATATGGTACTCTAATGCACATAGATGGTTCTCCGGGGGAAGATTTATATGGTCCGTGGATGGTGGTGGATACTAGGCATCGACGTCTGACTGGTAATAATCGAGTTGTGAAAGATGTGGGTAAGTGGAAAGAGAATAGTGGGGGTTCTCGTTTTGGTGCTTTAGAATGATATAATGGGGAGGATAACTTAGACATAAAGCCAAGCTCGTCCAAGACTAATGACAAAGTGGCAAATTTGCCTCGGCAACAAGCTAGTGTGTCGAGCCTAGGGTTACCGCAGCAGCCTATAGTAACACCTAAGACGAATGTTGCGGCAGTTCAAACGACCCAAGTGATTCACAATGCTGCCTATATGGCTTCTAACCCGGACAAGAAGTTTCATGCACCTAAGCCTACTTGTAACCCCTTAAACCCGACATAGAAGAAAATACCAAATTTAGGAAGCCACGTTTGAAAACTTAACCCTCAAGAAAACCAATTTTTAAAAAATATGCTTTAATTTAAAAAGAATATATAATGATAATTTAATAAATATCTTATAATAAATAAAAAATAAATGTCCTAATGAATACTCAAATGTTTAAATAAAATCTCTGAATTAAAACCATAGTAAAAGAATGCAAAAATAATTCGGAAAACATAAATAGTCTCTCAAGTATGAAATTACATCAATATCCCAAAATAATAAATAATAATCTGAATAACTAAAAATAGTTTCGTACTGAGTAATCAAATAACCGGATAAAATCTGAGATCCTCCAAGTATCACGTCGTCTAAAGTCCAAAGATATCTGTAAGAGGAAACTATGAGGGAGTAAGCTAAAGAGCTTAGTGTGTTTCTAAAGTGCAAGAAAATCATAATCGTAAAACATAGTAATATTTTCTTAAAATTCTTTAAAACATAAATCAAATTACAATATCACAAGCGTAATGCAATGCACCCAACTACGTCTGCTAAAGATGAGGAAGGTTCCCATAACCTCCTCGCTACGTCTACCATCCGAAGTGGAATTCAGCCCAAAGGGTGAAAAACCACTGAACTTCCCCGTACAAATCTCAACCCATGCTCATACATATATGATGATTAAAAATCAAATTTCATAAACAAAGTTCCATAAATCTGATAGTCTATAAACATACTTCATAAATCATAGTCCATAAATCCATAAATCATAGTACCGTAAATTCGATGTTTCATAAATCAAATGTTTCATAAGTCATAATTAAATTACATTCTAAAATCGTATGCAAGTGATGTCAACCATACAAGCCATAATGCATATAAATAGTCACATAAGGTGTAAAACATATGTAGCACAGTAAGAAAACACACCTCAAGCAGCAATAGCTCTAACGTCAAAAAGAACGCCTCTCGCGTTCGGATCTAGCTGAATCAGAACCTACGATATCAAACTCTACATAAAAAATCTATCACTACGCCACCAAACTAAACACTAATACTAAACACTAATACTAATCTAAAAGAATACTCATGTGTAGTCCTTTTAGTACGTGTACGATCAGATCAAAAAAGCGAAGAAAGTGGTAACTCACCTTCCTCAAAGCTGATATCATCTATGCAACGAAGGAAAAAATAACGATTATAGTTGTGCGATGCTAGAACTCACCAAGATTCGATTGAAAGCATAAAAAAGGGTTTCGTGAGATGTTGAGGAGAAAGTGCGGCTGCACGAGAATGGCAGAGCCTATTCTACCAAAGGGTATTAAATACCTAATTTAATGGGTAAATCACAAGGGAAGCCACTAAACTGAATAAGGGTTTGCAAACGAGCACCTAAGATTTTCATGATTTACAAATTGACTCCCGAATTTCTATATTAAGCCTCATAAATTTAAATTTTTTAATTTAACCCTCAAACAAAATTAAGTTTCTAAATTAAGGATATTTTGAATCTAGGATTTACAATTTGGGTAATTTTTGGGTGTTACACTACTGATACTAATGTTGAGGTTGTTCCTTGTGTGGAGGGATGTGAGGTTGAGGTTATTCTGCACTTGGTTAGTAAGCAACACAAAGGGGATCATGTCGCGGTTTTCCTTCGAGAGCAAGGGGATGATGTTTTATTGTCGACGGGCAGCAAAGTGAGTAAAGGTCATTCTACGTTTGGGAAGCTCTAAAAGGACAATCGGAGGGGTTTTAAGATAGGGAAACCGTATGAAATTAGATCGCCCACAAGGACAGCTTTGACAGAATAGGCACAAAACGTGTCTAATACCTTATTCCCCACTTGTGCAACGAGCGAGGGACTGGTGGGTGATGCTATGTCGACCCCGAAACCGTTGCGGGAGGTTGGGGGTGGGGAGTAAGTTGCTAATCCGCTTGGTGAGTCGACCAATGTGACTACGACAGCCATGATGGTTGATCGGTAAGGTTCACCTTCTCTTAAATAGTTTTGATGATGACGAGTTTTGTTTTTTGGAATTGCCAGGGGGCGCTAGTGATGATTTTCGTCGTATTTTTCGCGCTATGGTTCGAGAAAATCGACCTTCAATGGTAGTGTTGTTCGAGCTGCGTACTAGTGGTGTTGTTGCGGATATGATTATAAAGAGACTGGGTTTTCCACATTCCTATCGTATTGAAGCTCATGGTTTTAGTGGTGAGATTTGGCTCTTGTGGAAGGATGAAGTGTCAGTGGAGATTCTTAAGATTTCGAATCAATTCCTCTATGGACGATTTCGAGAAAGAGAAACTAAGCTTTGGAGTTATTTCACTGCGATCTATGTGAGTCCTCATGTGTCCAAGCGTAAGTATCTTTGGAAGCAGTTACAGGATCTTGATCTGGGCGAGGCTCCTTGGGGTGACTTTAATGTTATTCTAGCTGTGGATAAACGCATAAGTGGAGTTGATTCTGCGAGGCATGGCAGTAAACGATTTGCGGACTTTATACATAAGGTGAACGTTTTTTATTTGGGATTTCGTGGTCCACCTTTTACTTAGACTAGGGGAGATTTACATTAGCGCCTGGATCGAAGCTTGGCTAATTCGGTTTGGATCTCTTGCTTTGGGAGTTCGCATGTTGTGCATTTGGACATGATTGGATCGGACCACCGCCCTTTACTTTTGAAGTTGAAGGAGTTATCTCGCCTTATGGATCAGAGGCCTTTTCGGTTTATTGATGCTTGGAAAAATCACCCTCAATTTGGTGATTTTTTGAATTCGGTATGGAAAGCTGATCAATCTCTTTTGACCGCTATTGCTGGCTTCAGACGAGAGCAGTTAGTTGGAATGATGAGGTTTTCGGGCACATTGGGAAATGCAAGAAGCGACTCTTAGCATGTATACAGGGTATTGATCGAGCTTTACTACGTTTCTACTCTGCTTCTCTGGTGAAACTTGGGCAGAAATTGTGGAATGAGTTTGAATCGATGTTAGAGCAACAAGAAAGTCTTTGGGGTCAGAAAGCTTGCGGTCAATGGATTCTTAATGGAGATAGAAATACGAAATTTTTTCATGCATCTACGATTGCTAGGAAAAGACGCAATAATGTGTTCGCACTTAAAATAGAGGATGATACGTGGTGTTTGGAGCAATCGACATTGGCAAATCATGCTCGTGATTTCTTTCTAACCTTTTCACGAGCTCCGGGTGTGATGGATCGGTATATGGGGTTAGGGGAAAATTTCCAACCGTGGATCCAAGGGTCTTAGCTAAATTGGATTGTTCCGTAAGTGATGATGAAATCAAGGATGCGTTTGCGGACATAGGATCGTTCAAGGCGCCAGGTATAGACGGTTTATGATCATATTGAGCTTCTTAGCTGATACACTTGAGGATCTTGGGATTCCAGAGTCACTACGGAAACTTATTATGTTTTGTGTTTCCACGGTTTCCACACAAGTTCTTTGGAATGGGTCTATGACTGATTCATTCCAGCCTACTCAGGGTATTCGTCAATGAGATCCATTATCTTCATATTTATTTGTTTTGTGTATGGAACGTCTTGCCCAAGCTATTCAGTTGGTGATATCTGCGGGTTCATGGAAGTCTTTTCGAACTTCTAAACTCGCTCCAAGTATTTTGCATCTTCTTTTTGCAAATGATATGATTTTTTTTGCTGAGGCTTCGTTAGAACAAATTGATGTCCTTCGCTCTGTCCTACTACCGTTTTGTGAAGCTTCAGGCCATAAAATAAGTATTGACAAAACAACGAACTTCTTCTCCAAAAATGTTCCTGTATATTTGCGTAATCATTTTAGTTCAGTATTCGGCTTCAAGGAAGTTAATGACCTTGGCCAGTATCTGGGCGTGCCTTTACTCCATAGTCGGGTTACTATTGAGTCCTATAATTACTTGATCACCATGGTTCAGAATAAGTTGGCGAGATGGAAGGCGAGGACTCTTTCTTTGAGTATTATTGGCTATTCCTACCTATACTATGCAAACGACAGTGTTGCCTACGGATATATGTGCGAGTATTGAGCGATTAATTCGCCACTTTGTGTGGGGCATTTCTGAGGATGGAAAAGGTGTTTACCTTGTTCGATGGGATGATGTTTGTCGGCCGCTTGCTCATGGAGGATTGGGTTTTAAAGCTTGATGCTATGAATGAAGCATTCCTTATGAAATTGGCTTTCCATTTGCTTGCAAAACGGGATGCGCTTTGGGTAAGATTTCTCCGTGCTAAATATAAATGTATGGAATTGGTGCCGAACAAGCTGCGTGATAAAAATGTCTCACGACTATGGAAAGGACTTAGTGTAGTATGGAGTAATGTTCAAGAGGGTATTGTATGGAATGTTGGAGATGGCAAATCGACTAGGTTTTGGTATGATGCGTGGCTCGGAGACGTTGGTCCTCTATGCAAGTTTGTATCGCCTAGCCATGTTGGCTCACTTGCGGCTGTATCTATAGCTGAGATGGTTAATCCTACTGGCGATTGGATGTGGGGTTGGGTAGAACACCTACTGCCAGCTCCAATTCTCCTTCGGTTTGCTGTGGTTAAAGGGCCTCGACCATGGCTATCTCGGGATGAGGTGGGTTGGTGCAAGAGTGCAGATCAACAATGTTTGATTAAGGTAGCTTATGAAGGAATGAATGTGCCTGCTTTTTCGAATGACCATGAGATTTGGAAACTGTTGCATAAATTTTCAGTATTGCAACGAGTGAAAATATTTACGTGGTTGGCGTGCAGTGGTAAATTGATGACGAATGAAGAGAGAGAGAGTGAACCGACACTTTGCAACAGATAGTAGTTGCCCGATATGTCATAATGGAGTAGAGTCCGTCGACCATGTGCTTCGCCATTATCATACGGCTTCGATGGTATGGATTGGTTTAATTAAACTTGATAAACTGAATGATTTTCTTACGGTAGATTTTTTGGATTGGATTAATTTGAATTTAACTTTGCCTTTCCATTTGCTATGGGAGCGGGTGATTGGGATCTTTTTTTGGTGCAATTTTATGGAACTTGTGGCTGAACCAGAATGCGATTGTGTTTGATACCCCTTTGGAGGATACGAGTTCTATTCTTGAGCGTAGCAAGCGTCTACAAAGGTTGTCTTTAATAGCAGCAAGTTCGATTACACCTATGGTACACTCGAGGAAAGCAAGGGCTGGTCCGAATAGATGGTTGAAGCCTTCGCCAGGTTGATTCAAATTAAATGTTGATGGTGCGTGTAGGGTAGCAGATGGTAAATTCTCTTGTGGCGGTCTTGTACGTAATGATCATGGTCTTTGGGTCATAGGTTTTTTTGAAGTTTATCGGTATATGCTCTGTTCTTGAAGCGAAATTATGGGGCATATATGTGGGTTTGACATGTGCTTGAGATGTTGGTATTCGCTCTCTTATAGTCGAGCTCTTTGGATGCGATTCGAATTTTAACTGCTAAGAAGGGTGTTCGCGGCCATGGGATGTTTGCTTCCAACATGTTGATGAACTTCTTCATCGGCCATGGGATGTACGCTTCCAACATGTTGGACGTGCGGGTAACAGAGTTGCGGATGCTATCACTCGAGGAGTGATTGATGCAAATCTTAAGACGCATGTGCTGGCCGTGCCATTATCGACCCTACTAGCTCTGCTGGAGGCTGATTGCTTGATAATGGACTTGGATGAAGATTAAAGACTGGGTGTTTGCAAAGTTTATGGCTTTTGTTTCTGTTCTAGGTTGTTTGGTTGTTTTGTGGTTATGACTTTGTTTATTTTATTACCACCACATGTACTCTTTTTCTCCATTTAAGCTTAGAGGAATTTTAACAAGGCATGTGGTGGTAATCCCCTTTTCATTAAAAAACTTCTAATTATACTATAAAAAGTCCATTGCTTAGTCACTCTAGGAAGTGAGCTGGGAAAGGTGAAGTCAACATGTGTTCAGTTCGACTCTTTATGGTATTGTAGAAGTGCAATAGATCCAAAAATAAAAAATAAAGTGCAATACTTGGTGATTTTTTTTCAAACGCACTATTCCAGCAATTATACATGAGTAAATTGTTAAAATAATGTTGTTTGAAAAAGATATTTGTTGAAGTGGTGTATTCTATAGATTATTTGTTCATATAGGGATAAAGTTAAAAATCAATGGAGTAACCGACGTAGTAAGTGACCTGCAACCGAGTACGTTTTTATGGCTAAGTCAACCTGTAGTGTTGTCGACTTCCTCTGGTATTGTAGCAATGTCCCTATGCCAAGATTCGAACTCATACAAGATAGGACAACATAAAAATCATTGACTACTCGTTCAATTGATAGATCTCTTTCTTTCCACGATTTTTGCAAATACTTCTTGTAACTTTATTGCATTTTCTCTATACTCAATAAAACTAAATGCTATTATTATTTTTAAAAAATAAATCCAAACATAAAATAAATTTACCATACACCCAATTTGCTAGCATCCCAAGTGATTTTCATTGGAAAAAGGAAAAGTAGATACAAAAGAAGAAAGATAAAGAGAGGAGAGGGGGTAGTAGACTAACTATGCCAATTATTAAGGTTGTAAATGGTGTTGCTGATTTGATTTACATAGTTAAAGTGTTCCATTTGGCATGCAAGAAAGGGACATGCCAATTTGCCTTCCATGGGATTTTCAAACCAGAAACTAACTACACCCAGATATGGACTATCATTCATGTGTATGACTTGAGGCAAAAAGGTAATGGAAGGGTCCCCATTCCACTGGTTTTTCACATTAAAAATGTTGGTTCAATTAAAGATTTCTAGTAATGGTCATTGCCCCCCATCTTCCTTTATAAAGTTATAAAGCCTTTTATATCAATTGCAAGTAATGGGGTAGCTGAGCTGAGTTCTACTTCTTTCCGAATTATTTCGAATTTAGATCATTTTGGATGATTATCATTTAAGCTCGTTAGTGGGATTATTTGTGTTCAATGATTCGAGTCATTTCAGTTCAAATTAATTGTTCGAATTACTTTGGATTCATACCATTTTGGGTTCTAATCATATTCGGATTCAAGTTCGACAAGTTTAAATCTTGACTTTTTTTAAAACGGGAATTGTACATTATGGATTTAAGGGCAACACTGTCTATATCCTGGAAAACAGAATCAACATGGCTAACATATAAATATAATGTTTTAATAATAAAAACAATGCAAGTGAATTTTTCACTTTTTCTTAGAAATGAATCTGCTGTTTCCTGTTATCATGATCTGGCATATGATCTGCTACCAATAAAAGTTGCAGAGTGATGATGCCACATTAGACATTTACAGGTAATTCTCAGACCCTGAAATCAAAATACTTCATTTTTTCACCATTAAATCTACAGAGCATGAGAAAAACTAACTAGATAGCATGGAATCAGATTGAAAGATGTTTTCAGATGTATATTATTTCATACTAGGTTGTAATATGGAAATAATGGAAGAGTTGCAGATGCTAAAACTTGAATCTCGAAAAATAATTATATAAATCAAAATTGGATTAAATTCGGTTCCCGACCTACTCTATTATCAAAAGAAAACCAAGGATCCTAATTAAATCCAGTTCCCAACCTACTCTATTAACATAAGGTTTTGGTATGGACATTTAGAGAATTATATACCAAACCTATCTGTTAGGGATTGGGGAGCCTAGGCCCATATAATCAGCACAAGGAAATAGCATACTTTCCTATGATGGATTCGAGTCCTGTAACATTCAATGTGGTAGATATTGGGTTTGAAACCCCTCCATATGGAGCTCTGCAAACATGGACTGCGGCTAATTTGCACGATTCGAGTAAATCCTGCAATCGAAGTGGAAAGCTTGCTGATTGAATTCTAGTCACCAGCTTAGAGCTTGAAGACTCGGCATTTCAAGCAATGGGAATTTTAGGCTCGCCTAAATTCACAAATGCCTCCGCACGTGCCATGCGTACCATTGCAGCATTCCAAGATACAAGGTGGTTCATAAATGTGCTCACGTATTTAGCTTTGTCATTCTGCTTAGAAGAGGACAGCAATAATTTCAAGAATATTTTCTCATATCGGACCTAAAATAGATGTTTAGATCGAGTAGCATACCTTGTAATCCAAATAATAAGCATGCTGCAATGGCAAACAAACTGTCAGCATCTAGTAGAATGTTGGAGGGATGGAGGGAATGTTAGGGATCGAGAGAAAAAAGAGATTACCTCCCACGTATCCAAATTGAGGATAGGCTGCACCAAAGAAGATGGTTAAAATTTAAGTTATAAAAGACCGACGTAATTATATGCAGATATAAATATCTAGGTCGACACGATTGACCTACAATGTCATCCCACACAATTGGATTGATTGAATTTGACGTTTTCACCACTGCAAGCCGTTTTTCTTGCCTCTTCGCTGAAACAATCAAATCAAAGAAATTACTTGCAGAGTCAACTTGTTAAGAAACAAATCATGTTCCAATTATATGTCATCATTGTCGAGTAGAAGCAATTGGGCTAACAGATTAATTCTCACTTTTCATCAAGAACTAAAGCTGTGGAGAATAATAATTGTCGAATCATATTTACGTTAAAAAAGAAAAGAAAAGAAAGAAAGAGAAGCAAGGAGAATATTAGAATCACGAGGGAAAGCATGCATATTACGTCGACCACCTTACTAGCAAGAATATAAAAAGGGCCAATGTAGGGAGAATGCAAGCTATGGAAATGTGGCCTAGGCACCTAACAGAAGAACAGTCCATAAATAATCAAACAGAAATTAACTAGAGAAAGGACTTACAGACGAGCCAAACCCAGCCTGAGCCAAATAGTGAAAGAGCTGTTTCCACGAATTTCTCTCTGAAGTTTGTTAAAGACCCAAAATCATTTTCAATCTGCTCAAGTAAACTAAGTTTGGGCATATCCCCACCTCCCAGTTGCATAGACTCCCAGAAGAAGTCATGGTTCCACAACTGCAATTGTAAGCTCAATTGTTGATCCTACATTAGATCTTTTTCCAACTTCAATGGACAAAAGAATACTACTTTAACATGTTAAAAAAAGTTGCTTTACAACACTAAATGATTAAAAGTAACAAAAAAGGATAAAGACTCGAGACACATTGGATATTAGTATCATATGAATTAGAAAATGATATAAACTCACTCTAGGCCCTAGGGGACAATGGTTCCTAAAACTTGTTCATCAGCAGATGCAGAGACCCAAGATTTTGTTTCAACCAAATAATATTCAAACGAAAATGACACATCAAGTAAAACCAAACAATTTAAAGACGAAGGGTTGACGGTTTTCATACCTCGGCCACATTGTTAAATTCAGGTAGAGGGTTCCCATTGTTGTAAGTTGCTTTGACAAGTTCGTCCAGAGTGTAGCCATACAGTATTTCACTTTTCCCAAGCTGTTTATTCAGGTCTTCCACAAAGCCACGATGATGCACACCCCAATGCACCTCTAATGCCCTCTTACTCATATATGGTTCTAAACCATCCTGCAAGAAGGTAATGAATGCGGATAATTCTAGGAAGTGGCCATTCAAAGAGCCACAAATTGCTACATCATAAGTACTTTACAATATGCAAAATTCGCAGCAAAAAATACCCATTAAAACATCAGGAAAGAAGTTTTATTCTGATTCAACTAGAACAACAAGAAGTAAATAAAAAGGGACAAAAGAAGGGTTCACTGACAAGGTTATAAGGAGGAGTCTTTAGCCCATGGTAAGCAACAGTTGTAGAAACTTTTTGCGACCCATTAGAACTTCCTTTTCGCTGCTGGCGCTGAATACATCGACAAAACAGTACACAAATATGAGGAAGAAAGAGAATAATTTTACTTCCAGAAAGTACTGAAAACTACGGATATAACGAAAGTTTGAAATTGACTACAAATTTTAAGCTTTCGTGCAAGCATTTTGGTGTAAACATGCATTCGTATGAACGGGAAATGGGTCTTGGAAAGAAAAGCAACGAACCAAGGGCGAAAGCTTGGGGGTTTTGAGAGGGAGGGTGAAGTCGGTCAGCAGGAGATGACAAGCCATTTCTTTCCTTTGTCTCCGCGCTCTTGCTCTATGCGCCTGGTTTGGATAATAATACTAGAAAACCAAAATATCAACACAAAATAATATTAGTAAACCTGGACTGGATTTGGGCTTTGCCCCATCTGAGAGCAGCAGGAATTGTCTGCAAACGGGTGAATAAAAATACGAATTTATCCATTTGTAAATTCGAATGTTCAATCATTTTAGATTTTAATGAAAATTCTAAAAGCGGAATGATTTTGAATTTTTATAGTCGCATCGGAATTTCAATGTCAGAGTGATGTATATCGTTAAATTTGTTAGTAAACCAACAAAAATAGCATCCAGCATAGGGATGGATCGAACTGCGGCAGTTTCCGACTCGAACTGATTTTATAAAGTTAATTTTTCTTTAAAAAAATAAATTTGGATAGGGTCAGATCTGGTAAAAAATTATTAATCGTTGGGTTAGGTCAGGTTCATATCTAGACTCTAGTGTGAAAAATACCTAACTCAACTAAAAAATATTTATATACTTTTAATATATTTAAAAATAATTATTATAAATATCCATCTATATATTTTTTTCAATTATCCCCTTTATTTTAAATAAAAATAAAAAAAATATTTTTTAAATTTGTTTCGGGTTAGAGACGAGCTTTAATCCTAAAATCTGAGTCAAATTCGGGTCGAATGAAAATTCAATACATGTCTGGTCGGGTTCGTATGGGCCAAAAAGACCCGACCCAACCCGTGTATATTCCTAATTCGGCATGTGCAAATAAAATAATTTGGGTTCACATACATTATAGCTGTTTAGAAAAATGACACCCCCTCTTGGTAAAAATTAGAATAGAACATAATTGATGCCACCGTCTACTACTTGCAAGCAATCTTTTCATCACTATCATTCAGAATAAAAACATGAATGGCCACGACATTCAAGTCAAAACAGCAGCAGAGATTACACATATTTCCCTCTGTATTTGGGCTTTGATTCTTTACTCACTTTCGAATCACCGGATTCAACAACCTCTGCTGGACTGAAAACAGAAGAGTGAAGATTGTTACCCTCTTTTAACCACTTGGCATGATTCTCCTTGAACTCCAAATGCTTTATCCGAGCCGCCAACGTGAGTTCCTCGGTGTACGGGGATGTCTTTACCATGGTGAGTAAAACCCGACTGTATCTTGAGCTGAGTATCTGTTCCGAACTGGCAACAAACTCGAAACACGGATGCTCCGGGAAATGATCTTCTGACAAATCGTCTTCTCTTGAAACGGGATAAAAGAACACAAGCCTGCCACCCGTTACAAGCATCCTAGCAGCAAGGTCAAGCAAGTCATGCACACACTCAGCTAAGCTATAAGGGGCAGTTGATGGAATATGGTCCGCCCTTTTTTCATCGGGGACAGTGTAAGGGCCGACAACTCCCTTGAGCAATTTCCGACCACCGGATTTTCTTCCACCTGCCCGAACTCCATATGGCGGATCACAAATTATTGCATCAAACACCTATTCATAAGCAAGAAAGGAAATTTATACATCAAATAAGTAGAGGATTCAGATCAGAGTAGATTATACAGTAAATGGATCACAAAGATTTCTTTGAAACTTGAGCACTTTCTCAAACAATACTAGTTTACATCAAAAACTCGTTATGGTGGCATAGCAAACTAAGCAAATGCATCAGCTACATACTATGTGTTTTTCAATTTTCTTCAATCAAAACAATACTTGGAAGAATCGAATGTGATAAACAATCATAGAGGTGGGACAAATCAAATTCAAATACCAATAAAGAATGTACCAACATATTCAACAGAAAGCAATTTTTATTACCTCCTTTAATCCAGGACGCCAAGGAGGAAGGTTGTTATCTGCCCTCAACAAACCAATTGGCATCGGCAATCCGTACTAAAAAGATGCAGGGCAAATGAGCAAATAATTGCATGCAGATACACTGCAGGTAGAGTAAGGAAAAAGGAATTACTAGTTATGTTACACATTCACCTGTTTGAAGTTGCTCCAGACATTACAGTCAGGGCCATGCCCATCTCGCACTACTCGAATGTCAATATCTGCACCCTGAATGAATTCAAGTAGTTTGTCACCGCACAAATTACTGCATGGATGTTGCTCATATGATTTCCAAGATAAAAGCATTGGGGTAAAGAATAAATCAGACAAAAACAAGAAAAATACAAAACCATCGTCATTGCTCCAAAGCGAGCTGCTGAAACAAGAATGCTCCCTGTGCCAACAAAAGGGTCATATACAAGTTTCCCAGGAGCAGCATGTGCCTGATTGGCCATTAAGAAAGCCATTTCTGCATCCATTGCTGTCGGGCCAAGATAGTTTCGGCTTTTCAATTGATACGTGGGGATAAGCTTCCTATCTGCTCCACCAACTTCCCTACCAAAGAATATTCTCCTCTGTGCTACTGGTGGAAGCCCATTGTTAGTTGCAGAATCATCAGTTTCCATGAGCCAGAAATTGATATCAGGATTCTTTAAATTAACTCGACCCTGCAAACATGTTGATTACAGTTACCACAGCAAATACGAACTATGTAATACAGACTCTTCAATTTTTAAATATCCATATCCTGCATATCTGTTCTGTCACTTCTGTGCTTATTTTTGGACATATGGAAAAACTTACGAGAAAATAAAGCATGTATCCCAGACACATTCCTATCCAACACTCACCGCAAGTTCGGTAACATAGAGATAGAATGTAATTAAAAAAAAAACGTACCAAATACGAAAATATAACATCAATGTTAGCTCGGACTCTTCCTTCTTCTTGAAGTATCCTCCAAATACTATGACTGACTACATAAGATACATACTCATACCCAAAACTCACACCCAAATCTAGTAACATGGCATAACATTATATTTTCCCCTATTCTTACATTCTCCAACTATGGCTTTACTGTTCCAATGGAAATCGATGTCATTCGGTGATACGAAGCAAACTTAACGATCAACAAAATCAAAGTAAGAACCAAACCTTGAAAGGAATATAAGAGAGTTCCCGAATCCGTTCATTCTGCTCCTGATGGCTCATAGCCTTCCCAAAACTATCGACGGTGATCTTAAACGTACTTTCAGACCCCAAATATGGCAACTTCCGTTCATTCGGGTAGCTTTTAATAGCCTCTTCAAGCTCCTCATAGCTACTCCCTTCGCCCCAAAGTTCATAAATCCCCTTCACGAGTATACCTACAAAGGGGTCCTCAAGTTTTCAAGAATGAAAACCCCATTTTTCAAAAGTGAAGGAAAATAGAAGAAATGAAGTTTGGTGGTACTTACTTCGATTAGCGACGTTCTTGGCGATGTCCTCGGACGGAAAATTGACGAAATGGAAAGGGGAGTCAGGGTGATGGTGCCGGGGAAGCCTCCATTGTAAAACCCTGCTGTGAGGAGGCAAACCGGGGCTCCGCTTGTCATCAAAAGCTCCGAAAAGGTCGGCCAAAGACTCGACTTCGCGTTTCCGGTAATCGAGCAGCCGGTGGTAAAACACACATAAGTACCACATCGATGGTGCTTGGAAACAGTTTTTACAAGCTCGAGCAGGAAGAAGGACGACGGAACCAGGCCAATATGACATAAACCCAAACCAAAACCCTCATTTTTTTTTCTGTCCAGTTTGAACATAGTACGGTGGCGTTTTGCTCAGGGCTAAGCCTGTCTTAAAAGTCTAATTCTCTCCTAGTCCCTATATTCTTTACACATTTAAATTTTAGTCATTAATCTTTTATTATATAATAATTGAAATTCAATGAACAATACCTCATAAAACTATCCTTAAATTAGATTATGTACCACTTTTAACAAAATGAGTGAAATAAACCCTAAGTCACCCAATTAGTAGTTTGGTTACTAACATGATAATTTTTTTAAAGTTATAATTTAATCATTCAATTAAAAAATTATTATAAACAAGTCATTGACCATTAAAAATGACGAAAGATGATAATTTGGTTTGTTATAACAAAAGTTTTAGTCTCAAACTTATACATTCTATCCATTTGGTACTAATTCGAAAGAATTTAATAAACTTAACCCTTCATATTTAAAATTTTATTGATTTAATTTTTTCTCTCCTAAATAGTTTATTTTTCTCTATAAATGTTATATTACTTTCTTGTTGCAATCATACAATCGCCGCTTTTATCACTAACTTGTTGATGATTTATGGTATAGTGTGATTATTCGACTGTTTCTTTGATTCGATGAACTGACTTGGTTTGAGAGTGTCACTAAAATGACTAAGGGAGTTAAATTTATTAAATAATTTCAAATTAGTACCGGTTGATCGAGTGCATTTGCGTTGGAGATTAAAACCATTATTATATTAGGTCACATTATATGTTCGTTTCATTTTTAAATGACAAAATGACATGTTTGTAATCATTTTTTAATTGATCGATTAGATTGTAACTTTTTAAAAAAATGACACATTTGCAACCAAACTAATAAAATTGAATGGCTTGGGGTATATTTTACCCTAATAAAATTTACTTATTTGGAAAAATAAAAGCTTGAAGGTTTCATCTTGGCCAATGAAGAAGGGGAAGTCATGTATCAACTCCCACTCTACTTATCTAAGTAAGTATTGAAAGAACTTAGGCTCATGAATTTGATAGTTCTATTTGCTTATTGACTTTTCTATCATGGGAACTGTTTTTCTATACGAGTAATAATTCAATTTAAAAGTATCAATATCATCCATTGG
Organism: Hibiscus mutabilis; assembly: GCA_019671005.1. NCBI lineage: Eukaryota > Viridiplantae > Streptophyta > Magnoliopsida > Malvales > Malvaceae > Hibiscus > Hibiscus mutabilis. Next base: position 20,638,238 of record CM033745.1, read on the forward strand.
ATTACTATTATTAAATTAAAATAGAAGAGAGGCAAAACTTTAAATATAAAAAATATAGGTGTTAAATTTCAAATGTGTAAAGAATATAGGGACATGAGCATAAACAGACAGATTTTTCTTAGATGGCTACATGATAGAAAAGCATTTGGAAAACCTCGTACCATTAAGAAAAATTTATTTTACAAAACATCTTGGTACGTCAGAGCCCCTATAGCTCAGTGGTAGAGCGTCAGTCTTGTAAACTGAAGGTCTGTAGTTCGATCCTGCATGGGGGCAATTTTTAATTTGTGATAAAATGAAAATCACCTTGATTTTAATGCTTTCTTTTTAACATAACAGCCTTCCCCGCCCGCGAGAAAACATCCACCTATATAGTCTCCCTTTATGTATAGTTTTTTTCATCAACTTTTTCGCTAAATCTAAAATAATAGCTTGTTTTTTTTTTACCGACGTAGACACGTGTTATTCATCTCATTTTCTCTTTTATTTTACAATTTCGACTAGAGTTGTTATATTAAGGAGAGTAAGAAAGAAAAATCAAATGTTGCACTTTGCCATTAGCAACGAACTTCAACCAATCAAGAACTTAAAAACATATGCAAATTAAAGTCTTTAATTATGATAAAATAAAATAAAATTTCGAACTTCACATAATTTTAACAGTTTAAACAACAAAGCTCAAAACAAATATTCCATTCCAAAAGAATAGAACATACTAAAAATAATCTGTAAACAGGTACATACCTCTTCTAAATACCTCCTTCGCTTGAGCTTCATGTTGAGAAAAAAAAGATAGAGCACTTTTAAGAAATAAAGATTCTGAATTCTGAGCATCGATCAGTTCTCAAAGCAACCAAGAATGATCAAATAAATTTTACATTTCTATCGTTTCTTTAGTTTTTCAATAAAATAAAATTTAACATTTTAAGAATAAAATATTTGTTTTAATTATTTTACATTATGTTTCTTACACAAATTTCTCTCTCTTAAAACGGCATGAAAAATCTATAAGATAATTCGAATAACTCAAAATTTTTAGTAATTAGTTGATCGATTTTCAAGCTCGAGCCGAGTCCCTCAACTTTGTCTGATATATGTATATTGCATATGAAAAATATGAAGAAACATATATGTATACCATATATAGTTATAAAAAGTCGTTTAAATTAGAACCAATTAATACGGTAATCTTATAAATGTTTTACGATTAAATTTGAACAGCAACTCGAACAACTCAACTCAACTCAACTTAACTCATATCGAATTTCATAAATTCAACTTGAAAAAACTTCAAATAAAATTGAGTTATAAAATAAAATCCTTAAACTTGTATAATTCAAATTCTTTTGACTCGATTTAATCCAATGTTAATCCTAACTCTAATCGAAATAAATTATTGTCAGAAGCTATGAAGATAAATTAAAATTTAAACCAATAGCAGGGTTTGTACCTAATAAATCTTAGGAGTATAAAACATTAAAACTTCTTCCAAGGTCGGCAATGTGGAGTGAGAAGCTATGAAGTTAAAGCAAAAAATGCTTTGACCGTAATTGAATGACCCAATAACATGGGCTTATTAGCACTGATTAAAATAGAGTAATCTAAATCATTTGTAATGAAAAAAAAAAAAACAAAACATTTGTGGCTGCTGGGATTCGAGCCCAGGTCTACATGGCGACAACGTGGAATTCTCACCACTAAACTACAGCCAGAACAAAGCCAGTTAGCATATTATCAGGCAATTGTCAGTAGCTTTCTAACCTCAACGAGTGGGGGTGTTCAGAAAAAACCCAATTCTTTGACCCCCGAAACAAAAGATTTTCTGGTTTCATAAGTTGAGTTTCGTTAGCATGATTTTGATATCTTATCAAGATTATTTGGAACATTCAATGTCCATCAAAAATCAAGATTCTGCTCGGGAAATTCACTGCGAATTATATTTCTACCATGCATAATTTATATGTCAAGAGAGGTGCAACAAATGCCTTGTGCCCTAGATGTCATACTTTGATTGAAGATGCTAATCATGTCAGCCGCAATTGCGATTTTGCTAGACAAGTTTAGAAATATTTGAATTTCCAATGGCCACAATATGTAGATGATTTAGACTTTTGTGAATGGTTAGAATGGTTTTTTCAGAACTATAGCAGCAACCGTTATGTGGAATGTGCAATTATCATCCGGTCTTTATGGTTCTCTCGCAACAAGTTAGTGCACGAGAGCATACGCCGAGAAGTCAGTAATATCAAAGTATATGTACCACATTAGACGATTTAAAGATATAAGTTAACTATTTTCTTCGAATATTGGATTCGATCCTTGTTATCTTGATTCAAGAATAACCTGTTAGAAAAATTAGCGTTAATAATCTAAGAAAATAATAAACAGTAAAAATAAAATACTGAAATTATTATTGAATCGAACATACCATAAATTTAAATACAAGAATATTCGCAAAATAAATCAAATATTAAAAACAGTAAATTAAAACCGTTTACTTGTAGTATACAGAAAAATCGATTAGTGAGAAACAAGTCGAGGCCTGCAATTACGCAGTTTCAGATTTTCAGCCACTCATATGGTGCTTGAGATCATTGGTCGTCTATCTCCCAAGATACAACAACTAGATGACCAGCTACAGTTGCACAGTTGTAGAGATCACGAACTGTAACTTGTCTTTGTCTATCACTGGAAAAACTACTTTTGAAAGGCACAGAGTAAAACTATAGAAAAATCATTGTGTTTTTAGTTGTTTTAGTTTTGTTTAACCTAGTAGGTTAACAAGGTATTTATAGGGGTTTCACATAGTGAACCATTGGAAATTTGACCTAATGGAGTATTTAATCAATGAGCCTTTAAAGAGCAATTTCCAAAATTACAGTTTGAATTAAAAGAACCTTTTAATATTTATCCTTTTAAGTCAAAACATAATATGAAAAATATGCTCTATTTGAGGAAAAGTTATTTGGGTTAAAATATTTGTAAACCCACGGAGGACCAGAACGGTTTGGATATTAGCGTTACCCACTTCATGTACGTCTGCACATTTACAAACCAACCATTGGTTCCACGTTTTTCTCTCAACAATGTTTAGATCAATTTCTCATTCAAAACTCCAAAAATATCGATTTTTCCAACAACCCCCCACATGAATGAAATTGATGATTTTATTAAAAACATTTTGACTCGATGTGGTGGTAGATTCTACGATCGATATCAGCATAGGATAGGTAGGTGTCCACCCTTAAACCTTCCCTTGTGAAAGTATATTCACTTTACTGGCTGATCAGTAGACGTGATGTCCTTGAATTGTCTGCCGTTTGTGTAAACAATGACATACTTCACACAACTACCTCATTGGCCAAGATATCAGTTCTCAAGGGTATGCCCTTAAATCCATGAACATCGTTTGGTTTTAAAAGAGTTTGAAAGAACTTTTCCCAATAGTCTCCTTGAAGCGGCTCCAAATCACTCTCACATATGTGACTTATGTTGCTTGGCTCACCAAAGCACACAATGGTCATTAAAATCATTTTTTTAGCCTAAACCACTTTGATCATTATTTACATCATAGGAACGGACTTGGGGGTAATAACCTCTACAGTGACCGCACAAGTCTATGAAATTAGGTTGTCCCTTTGAACCTAGATCTTGGGATCTTCAGTCAACTAGGTAGGGTTTTCCTTCACATAGCGTCTTAAATTTCCCTGGCTTTTTAAAACACCCCCTTCCCGGCCTAGTAGAGAACCGGCTCAGAAAGTGTTATCAGAAACTTATTCAGAATGTCTTATTAATCCCTTTTAAGACTTATTAAACTAACTTATTAATGGCTTATTCCATTTGGGGTCAATTTTAAACCTTTCCGAACTTAGGGATTAAATTATAAAATTCACAAATCAATGGACTTAATCAGAATTTCCTTTTACAAAACTTCAACTAAACTTACTGATTACTAGCATGTGAAATTTTGTCATTAACAGAGGTCGTTTACCTATCCAATTATACCATTCAAATTTAGTGACCATTTTGTAAATTTCTTAAAACTGGATTCTATGTCTTTTAAAAAAATTAACTAACACCGTACCGATACAATTAAGGTCGTATCGGTACGCTGGGATTAACTCCTCAATTCCAGATTCAAGGGTGACAAGTCTGTATTGGTACATCTAAGACTGTATCGGTACGTGTTGACCAAGGTTGACTCGTTTCGGTACAACCAAGGCCGTAGCGATACAATTTATTTCCCAGACTTCACTGCCGAGATCCGTATCGATACACCCCTTACTGTATCGATACGCCCTGTTTTACCAAGTCCAAATATGTAAAGCCGCATCGATACAGCTTGACCCGTATCGATACGCTTGTCCTGTGATAACAGATTTTATCGGGTCTTTTTTTTCAAATTAACCTATTGAAATTTTAGGGCGATTCGAATCTGTTTACCCCACTTTCACCTTTTAGTACCTTAAAGCTAATTTTAACTAGCTTTCCATTTTACAAACATACCAACTTTCACATACAACACCTAGGCACTATTAAGCTATTACACACATATCAAAATATGCAAACATGACACGTTTGAGCCATATGCCACCTTACTAGGAGTTCAAAGAAAAATTTAAGCATACTTATGATTGGTGGAAGTGACTTGCAACCGCAACTACATGATCGGAGCTCGGATTGCTTCAAGGTCCTGAAATGCATGAGACACACCAATGTTAGGCTTACATAGCCTAGTGAGGTAGTTATAACAAATGCACAATAAGTTTATCAAATACATGAGTGACATATAGACATGCTTGGGTAACAATTTGCACAGCATCAATCACATAAAAAGATATTCATGCCAATAGTCATGATTCCATATAACAATTATAAATCATATAAACATATCATTTTTCTTGGACATAGTAACTAATAGATATGCGGATTCCCCTATACACTACACATATCGAAAATAGGTCGTAGCCTTGAGCTTTAGCTCCGGAAATCCCTTACACAAATACAACCTATGGCATGCCAATTGTATCCAATGTCCACAAGTGTCCTAAGGATTACACATATCATCGTAGTTCTTACCTTTGTGCCCGTAGGCCATAACATATCATATCACAAATTGAGCCTTAGCTCCACATATCATATCATAGCATATTCATATCAAATTCACATATAGCATAATTCAAGCATCGTATATGAGCTTACCCATATCAACCATACCGAAGACTTACCATGCTTACCATTAGCATCCACACAAGCTTGCTCTACTTGAGCCCTGAAACAAAATACAAATTGTAACACAAAACGAATGCAACAGGATGGCACCTTGCCTATCCCCCGACACAACTACATTCACCTAGTTCACAGAAGCTTTTAGGGTTCTCGGATTTCAATTTCTTTGCTCCTAGAATTGATTAGGGTTGATGGGTTGGTTTCCTTCGATTCTTGAGCTAGGAAATAACACAAAGAATCGTTATAATCAACATAGCGACATCAACACTCATTTCAAAGATTATGCTTAGTAATTCGACTTGAAATTAAATTCCAAATATTCATGGAATTCAATAATTGATTGAGAGCTTTTACTTACCCAATCGATGGCTATGCTATAGAGGTTTCGAATCAAAGAAAACTTGAGCCTAAGGTAGTTAATAAGGGAGGTGTATGCTTGCTTAAGGTTGAAGACAACAATGGTGGTGCTAGCTTGGTTTCCTTTGAGTTTTGCTTTTGGGAAGTTCAAATGAGGTAGAGAGCTTTTTCCACTTCATTTAAGAGACTAAATCCCTTAATTATTGTTCTACCTCACCCCTAGCTAATGTAAAGGTTTCCTTTGGCCAAGGGTTTGCTTAGCCCAATCAATTACTCTCCCTACCTTTTTTTTCAATTTGACAATTTGATTACTATTAGTCATCTTTTCTAAGTTATTTCACGCGGGGAAGGCTAGCAAGTATGTTACTTAGCACCTTATTTCCCATATCTTTTCAATTTAGTCTCCAAAATAGATTTCTGCAAGGACTCGTATCAATACACCTTATGGCCGTATCGATACAACTAAGCTAAAACAGGTAAGTTAGTTATAGGTAGTTGGCCATACTGATACTGGTCTTACCGTATCGATACGCCTGGCTTATTTTCAACATTTTCAGCTTTGAATTCCTTACAAAAAGATCTTCACGATTTAGATTAAGCCCAGCTAGTTTTCATTACTTACAAAAGGGGTACACATATTTGAACGTTCACATTGTTTGGGTTGAATCGATACAAAATTCTAATCACCAGAACCTATTTCTGACTAGGCCGATTTTTGGGATGTGACATTTTTAGTCTCATTCATTTCGATGTTTTCTCAACTTTATCTTGATTTAGCCCTTTGGTTAGTAGATCCATAACGTTATCCTTTGATCTTATAAAATCAATAAAGAAAACTTTATTTGAGATCACTTGTCTAACTGTATTATGTTGACGACACATATGTCTCGACTTACCATTATAAAGCTTTGTGCTCTAGCAATTTTTGATTGATTATCTCAATATATGCATATTGTGGGCACATGCTTTGGTCATTCATGAATATCCTCCATGAAATTCTAAAGCCATTCAATTCATTCTCTAGACCTGTCTAGAACTACAAACTCAAATTTCATTATGGATCTGGTTATAACCATTTGTCTTGAGGATTTCCATCCACTTGTGCCATTGATATCTTGAATATTAAATATCCAACTAGAATCAGAGTATCTTTCTAAATAGTAGGATCTCTGGAATAATGCAATTCATAATCTCGAGTATATCTAAGATATCTCAATACTCTCACAATTGATTTCCAATGATTTTCACCTGGATTGCTTTTGAATCTACTTAATCTGCTCATAGTAAAAGCAATATCTGGTCTAGTGCAGCTCACGAGTTACATTAGACTGCCTATGACCCTTGCATATTCCATTTTGTCAACATTTTGACATTTATTTTTGGATAGATCTTGGCTCGTGTCTATTAGAGTTCTGGCTATACCAGAATCATCATTGCCAAATTTCTCAAGAATTTGTCCACATACTGTGACTAAGTCAATATGAGACTTTCAGGTGACCGTTTGATTTGGATGCCCAAAATCAATTATGTCATTCTCATATTTTTTTATGTCAAAACTTGAATTTAACATGCCATTGGTATGTTTACCATTTCATTGTTACTTATAACAATGAGTATGTCATCAAACATAGGATCATATATCCTAATGTTGATAGGTTTGACATACACATTTGCACACTTATTTGTCATCATAACAATATTTTAGTTTCAACTTTTTGTTGAACATCCAGACTATCTTCATTGATAATCTCTAAAGTTCATTTCTTTAAACTTGGATCAATTTCCTTAGTTTTACAAGGAAACTGATATACATTGCTATGATCTGCATAGCCACTAAAAATATAAACCACCATGTTGAGACTTATTTTCATTTACTTTGGTAATGAGGTCATTACCTTTGCAAGACACCCTACATTTTGAAGTGCTTGTAGGAAAGGTTTATTCCCTTCCATAACTCATTTGGTGTCTTATCTCTTTAATTGTGGGAACCTTATTTAAAGGTAATTAGCTTATGGAATAGCTTCCTCCACATGTTAGGCACATTATTTAATTAAGTTTGGGTTTCAACATCATGCTTATAGAGAACAATTTTCTCTATAGCTTCATCTTTGCTTTTAAGCAAATGCACATAACACTATTTTTGTGCTATTGTCAATAAATGTATTCCTTCAAACAATATTTTGACATGTCAATTGTTATGCCACTAACACTGACCTCGTTTAGAAGTCTATAGTCCAAAGACTTGTTCCCCATCTTATGACAATTGAAACATTTCCCATGAAATTTTACTTTTTGAACACACCGTCCTTTTAGTCTCAAATAAGACCTTGTCTACGGTTTGTTTTCTTGAAGTTTTTTTGACTTCCACTACATTTGCCATGGTAATATTTGTCACAACAATATTTGACTTAGTAACATTTGAAGGTGGTAACAACATTTACCTTATCGTTTCTAACAATAGGAAGATCATCCTTTAGATCTTTAGCCAAGTTTAACCCGGTCAAATAGACAACATTCTTTGTTGCCACGTTTTAAAAATTCTTTCAATTGAATCTTACTGGTTTTCCATTGTGACTCATAGTCACAAACCAGAAACATAGATTATTAATCTATTAAACGCAATTATGAAAAATGCACCAGGTAGGTAACTTATGAAAAAAGAGGTGGTGCACTATGCACACTTAAGTACCAGGTCTTCCAAAGAACCAATCTTGGACATGCATTTTCATATTGTTTTTTTTCAATCATCCGTTTATGGATCTCATTCTATTATGCTTAAGGAAGTTCTTAAAGTCATTCCAAGTAGATGTTAGCTTTTCAAATGACTAACGCCTGAATAGATTCATTTATCAATATTCCTTTTGCGAGAATATCGTGAGTGATCAATTAAAGTCACCGCCTTTGATTCTCAACAATTTAGAATCAATCATTACAAAATTAAGAATTTGGTAACTAAAAATTTCTTAGCACCCACATCTTCCATTTGTTTTTATAGTTCAACGACCCTCACAATTCTTTAGCCATTTTAAACGTTGTACACTTTATAACATGCATCAGACTAGGCTTTGAGAATTTAATTTTGACAAAGAAAACAAGGTTCTTCTATGTTGTGATTCAATATCTCGGTCAGAATCAACGCTCTAGATTCTGTTGAACAAAATCAGTAACCAATGTTACTTTCAATAACAGTTCTGTTAAAACAAATTTGTCCACTTTGTTTGAAAGGAGATCAGTAAACCCGTTAAAACGACAAGAATTAAATTCCCAAAAATAAATTTATTTACTATATCTCAATTTATAAACTAATCAAGATTCACAAGAAATAAATTAAACGATTTATTTCTAAAATAGAATCATACTTGATTCACAAGAAATAAATCCAATGATCTATTTCCTTTTACAACGTAAAATCATACAAGATTCTTAAGAAAATAAATTCAATGATTTATTTCCTTTTTCAAAGTAGAATCATACAAGATTCTCAAGAAAATAAATTCAACGATTTATTTTCTATACAAAATAGAATCACATAAGATTCTCACAAAAATAAATTTAACGATTTATTTTCCCTGCCAAATTAGAATCATGCAAGATTCTAACGGAGAAATAAATCCACTGATTTATTCCCTCCTTTTTCCAATGTTATATCTACTGTTTAATGACGGGATTAGAAGCACTAAAACCCAAAACAAAAATATTAAGACAACCCGGTTTTGTTTAACAAACAAAAATCAAAAGGAAATAATCCTTTGATTTTACTTTCGTTGATTGTTGTTTGGAAAGGAAGATCAAGTAAACCCGTTAAAATGGCAAGAACTAATTCCCGAAACGAATTATTTACGAGATCTTTGTTTCCAAAACAAATCAAGACTTCGTATGGATATATCGTTCGTCTCTATAAAATTTCTCAAATGAAATTATTAGTAAAAAAAATAAAAATCTACAGTGTTTCAAAAATATGATCAATAATATTATCACATTTAATAATAATTATACAAAACAAAATTATTACACAAGATATCCCATATTCATGCCATATTTAACATTTAATATTTAAAGGCCAAAAATTATAAAGTAATAACACCACGAATATTACCACAATAATATCACAATTCAATATGAGTGAAATCTTCCCATAATGTTAGGATTTTTGTTTTGATATAATAATTAAAAAATAGTTTTGGACTAAATTGAAAAGATATCAAAAATAATTTTAAGTTCAAACAACTTGAAAATATGTTTGATGCGTTTTTATTAGGCTTTGAAAAGATTCAAAATGATTTTAAATAGCCAAACCCAAGTTTTATTAAAGAACTGTACCGATACGGTTATACCCATATTGATACCCTTTAGGGTTTCAGCTACAGTAATTTTCCAATAGCCAAAAACTGTACCGATACAGGCTTGTCCATATCGATACGCGAAGGATCGTTTCGATACACCTCAATGCATATCAATACGCTTATGGTTTAAACATCCCAATGGCTATTTTCCAAACAATATCGTATCGATAAGCCTATAAGCGTACCGATACGCCTATATGAATCCAGCCTCAATGGCTTTTTCCCAAAGAGGACTGTATTGATATGGACACCTGTGTATCGATACGCATTGCTCCAGAACAATATTTATTGCGGGAAATAGAGTCCTCAACAGCTCTAATTCAATCCCAACGATCTCTAACGACTAGAAACTCAATTGGGAGTATAAAAGACCTCAAGCAGCATCTGAAGAAACTAATGATCCTCAAGTCAACATTCATTTGATTAAGAAATGTCTTAGTGCTCAAATTGTACATTTTTGTATAGACAGATACTTGTGAGCTTAATTGTCAATATATGCTCAAGTGTATTAGGTTTGGGTAAGTGCTTAAAGAGTGCAAACATCTACCTCAAAGAGAGATTTCAGTTTGCTTTGTTTTTCTTCTTGTAAGAAAGTGTTTACTCAAGCTTTGGGTAGAAAGCTTTGAGTGTTGTAAATGTTTCCTCCTAAGCCTAGAAAAGAGGAAGAATTCATAGTGAATTGTGTTGAAACCCTTAGTGGGGAAGCTAAGGTAGTGGATGTAGACTTTGGTTAGAAAGTTGAACCATTCTAAATTCATGTGTCATTTATTCCATCTTTTGCTTCCATCACCACCACCCAAAATTACATCTTCCCCACTACTTGGCAAACAAACCAGTTGAAAATATTAGGCTCCACAATTGGTATCAGAGTGAGGCTCAATCGAGAGGGATTAACATCCTATTGAAAAGATCCAGCTAGCTTGACCAACTTTTGATCAAATGGTGTTAAATGGCGCACTGAATCGACAAGTCACCATTCTTCAACGGTGAACATTATACTTATTGGAAGAATAGGATGATGTTTTTCATCAAGGCTAAATATTATCGTCTATGGGATCTTGTTGAAGATGGACCGTTCGTGCCAACAAGAAGTAAGGCAGAATGGAATGCCAACGACAAGAAGACGATGGAGATAAATTGCAAAGTCTTGCACAATCTATTGTGTGCATTGGGCCCCAATGAATACGAAAAAGTCTCTTCTTGTAAAGATGCCGAGGAGGTTTGGGACAAGCTTGAAGCGATCTATGAAAGGATGAATGAGGTAAGGGAGACAAATATTGGTCTACTCAACCTCAACCACAAAAACTTCAAGATGATTATGCAAGAAGACATCAAGTGCATGTTTGATCGATTCTCCATAATTGTCAATGAACTTAAAGGCTTTGAAGAGGAGATTCCAGAAGAAAAGCTCATTCGGAAGTTGATTTATTCACTTCCCGAATCATGGGAGTCAAAAAAGAAGGCGATCATTGAAGCTAAAAACTTGAAGGAGCTCAAGCTTGATGAGCTCATTGGGTCTCTTCTTACCTATGAGTTGATGTTCAAACCCTTGAGAAAAGAGAAGGAGAAGAAGATCAAAGAGCAAGGAATTGAAGATCTAAATATTGTTGCTCTTCCATCCTCCACAAAGCATCAAGAAGATTCAAGTGAGGAGGAAAGTGAAAGTGAAAAGATGGTCCATCTCTTTAAGAAGTTCACACGATTCATGAAGAAAGAAATGGAAAAACCTTCAAGACATGAATCAAAGAAGAAGATGAAGGATCCCCAAAAGAACCATAAATGCAAGGAGACAAGGCACACCAAATAAAATTGTCTCCACTTCAACGAAAAGAGATCATCTTCAAAGAAAGCATATGTGGTAACATGAAGTGATGAAGAAGACTCCACCTACGATGAGGTAGCCCACCTATGCTTTATGACCTTCCAAGGTGGTAAGGTAATTTCAAACTCATATAGTTTAAACTCTTATTCATTTGATGAGTTACAAGAAGCCTATGATGAATTAGTTTTTGAATTCAAGGCTTTATTTTTGAAAAACAAAAAGACGATTTCAAAATTAAAAACTAAAAATAATTTACTTTTGAAAACCAATTTGGAATTTGAAGCAAAAGTCAACGATTTTGAACTTAAAGTTTTGAGTTTACAAAATTTTCTTCAAAGTTTGGAAAAAGATCATCAAATGGAAATAGATGATCTTAAGAAAAAAAAGGATTGATTTGTAAGAGTTTTGAAAAGAAATATAATTTTAACAAATCAAACTTTTATCAAAGACAATCTAGTGCCCCTAGATTTTTCAAAGGAAAATATTTTAGAAGTATTTGAGTCCCAAAAGGACTAATTACTTCACATAAAAAGGATGAAATTGAAAAATGGATTCCTAATGAGACTAAAATTTGTGCTCCTAATGCCTATGGATCCAAAGCAATTTGGATACCAAAACATTTGCAATTGTCTTGTTTTAGGCGTGATGGAGCATTGATCAACAAAGTAATGAAACATGGAAGCTCTATACACACTAGGAAGATCACTTGAAGAAGGAGGCTTCACATCCTACCTTTAATTCAAGTGGTAAATATAGTTGATTTTTGTTTGTTTATCTTGATGTATTTTCTTTAAATTCAACTAGATAACCATGAATTGTTGGACTAACATTTGTTTGATGCTTGAGTAAGGGGGTCATTTTTAAAACAATTTTTTAAATTGTCAAATTTTTAAACCTCTATTGTTATTTTGAACTTAAAGTTTCAAAATTCTTTTTGATATAACAAAAATGAGGAGAAATAGTTTGAAAAATTGAATTTTCGAATGAATAAGGTGAGCTTTTTTTTCCCGAATGAATAAGGGGGAGCTTTTGAATATTTTAAGTTTATATCTCTTATTCAAAAATTATTTTATAAAGGGGGAGAATCACAAAAACAACTTTTCAAGTTGGTTTTATTATATCAAAAAGGGGGAGATTGTTATGATTTTTGTTTTGATATAAGAAAAATAGTTTTAGACTAAATTGAAAAGATTCCAAAAATGATTTTAAGTCCAAACAACTTGAAAATATGTTTGATGTGTTTTTATAAAGCTTTAGAAAGATTCAAAACGATTTTAAATAGTCAAACCCAAGTTTTATTAAGAGCCGGTATACACCCGTATCGATACCCTTTAGGGTTTCAGCTACAGTAATTTTCCAGTAGCCAAAAACCGTACCTGTACAAGCTTGTCCGTACTGATACACGAAGGATTGTTTTGATACGCCTCAATGCATATCGATACGCCTATGGTTTAAACTCCCCAATGGCTATTTTCCAAACAATGCCGTATCGATATGCCTATAAGCGTACCGAAGAGGACCGTATCGATACGAGCACCCGTGTATCGATACGAACTACTCCAGAACAACATTTATTGCGGGAAATAGAGTCCTCAACGGCTCCAATTCAATCACAGCGGTCTCCAACAGCTAGAAACTCAATTGGAAGTATAAAAGACCTCAAGAAGCATCTAAAGAAACTAATGATCCTCAAGTCAAGATTCATTTGATTAAGAAATGTCTTAGTGCTCAAATTGTACATTTTTGTATAGACAAACACTTGTGAGCTTAATTGTCAATGTATGCTCAAGTGTATTAGGTTTGGGTGAGCGTTTAGAGAGTGCAAACATCTACCTAAAAGAGAGATTTCAGTTTGCTTTGTTTTTCTTCTTGTAAGAAAGTGTTTACTCAAGCTTTGGGTAGAAAGCTTTGAGTGTTGTAAAGGTTTTCTCCCAAGACTAGAAAATAGGAAGAATTCATAGTGAATTGTGTTGAAATCCTTAGTGGGAGGAAGCTAAGGTAGTGGATGTAGACTTTAGTTAGAAAGCCGAACCATTCTGAATTCGTGTTTCATTTATTCTATCTTTTGCTTTCACCACCATCGCCCAAAATTATATTTTCTCCGCTACTTGACAAACAAATCGGTTGAAAATATCAGGCTCCACACATAATGATATCATTAACAGTTACATGCACGATTATGGACGAAATCATATCATGATAATAACGTAATAGTATTATAATGGAATATACCATAATTTAAGGATTTACCTTAATAATGGAATATACATGTCCCTTTCTCAAGAGTCTCGCTTGCATTGCTCGTGTTGTGGCATGGATTGAAATCGCAGCCTTCAATGATTATTTCCTTTAGTTGTCACTTAATTTAAATTCATATAAAAGACTATAAAACAATGCAAATCACTATGAACAACATGAAACATGAAATTGAGGTTATAAGTGATAAAAGGTGAGTAATAACAACTTTTTTTTTTGAATTTAAAGAGAACACCTACAAGCTAGGTGTGTACAGACAAGAAATTAGAAACATCTTCTTGAAGCACAGGGTGTAGGTATGACGGAGGCGATGGCAGGTGAATTACATCTAGCGCAAGAGGATCAGTGAACTTCGCAAGCGTATCAGCAGGTCGATTAGCATCTCGAGGGACCCAGATAACATCCGTAACCCATCCTCGTTGTCGAAGCCTAGCAATGGAGCGAGCGAGAGGAAGAGTGCTTCTTTCAGCGTTTGGGGCGTTCAATATCTTAACCGCCTCAGCACAGTCTGATTGTATCTGTAGAATCTCAAAGCCTTGCTCCCACCCAAAGTTCAATCTGGTGAAAATAGTCCATAGCTCTGCCTGTAAAGGTTGACAGATGCCAATCGCCTTCTGAAATCCTGAAATCCATATCCCATTGTGGTCTCGAAATAACCCGCTGATCAATCCATTACCTGTGCTGAAAGAAATATCATGCTTTGAAATACAGTTCCAACTCGGATTCTCCTTTCTCCAATACGATGTCCTCTCCTTGAACTTGGCAAACGCCACTGATAATCTATATCCATAGATTGTACAACCATCTAGCCTTTCAATCACTCTCAAAGCATCTAATCTTTTTACAAATCCCACAAAACCGAACCTTCTCCCCCCTTTGCTATGTTTACTAGCTATAAACGCATCAATAACGTCTCCATGTTTCCCGAATACATGCCACAAACCTTTCCAATGCAGTTCCTTCCAAATATTTTCCACGAACAGGGTGATTACATGTTGGTCTCCCCCTCTACCTGTTCGTCTCCCATTTACATATGGTTTAACCTAGTAAGTTAACAAGGTATTTATAGGGGTTTCACCCGGTGAACTATTGTAAATTTGACCTAATGGAGTATTTAATCAATGAGCGAACAATTTCCAAAATTACTGTTTGAATTAAAGTAACTTTATAATATTTATTCTTTTAATTCCAAAACATAATACGGAAAAGATATGCTCTAGTTGAGAAAAAATTATTTGGGTTAAAATATCCGCAAGCCCACAAAGGATAGATCAGTTCGGATATTAGCGTTACCCACTTCGTGCACGTCTGTACATTTACGAACCAACCATTAGTTCCACGTTTTCTCCCAACAACGTTTAGATCAATTTTTCATTCAAATCTCTAAAAATATCGATTTTTCCAACATAACCAACATCTATTGTCTTTGTTTTGCAAGAAAGGAACCGAGCCTTGGAGCTAAGGCCTCAGGCTCAGCAGCTCACACCGAGGATGCTCGGCCCAGGGTGTTGATTCTATCAACAAGAACACCAAACTTAATAGTTGGAGATTTCCGATTTAATCTCAATACTCAATATCATAGTGCATTAAAAGCATTCAGAAACGCACGGAAAGGGTTATTTAATCTTTACTTGAATGTTTAACTTCAGAAACATGAAACCATAGCACATACCCTAAACCAAATATATCACAAATACATCTCTTATAGGTTCTATAAGAACATCAAACTTGACTCCAAACGCTGACTCTATCTGAGTATACCACCCACTTTTCATCTCCGGAAATCCATTCAATGCTGTGTCTGCAGAATTATGACCAAATAGAGTATTATCTGTCAAATAATTTGAAGAAACTGAGATGATGGACACACTAGATGCTTGATAGATAAGTACCATAGCTGCAAAAACTAGATATCTGAATCTTGGAGGTTGGGCTGAGCAAGCTGGAGCTGGTAGGAGAATTGTTGAGGAATACTGGTTGCAAGCTGAAGCACACTGCTAGGTTCTCCTCCATAGAAGGGGAATTCATCAAGGATTTGCTGATGCTCCACCGGCTTCGCTTCTATTCCTCCCTGTTGGTACTCCATTGCTGCTCGGTGTTCTTGAATCTGTGCGGTCATAACAATCCTTTACTCTATTCATCTCAGTTAGGAATACAAAGTTCAATTGAATTGCTAATTACTTACCCAGCGGTACATGTTCTTGTTTTCTTCCTCGAGAATCCGTTCCTACAGCATCCAATAAAATCCAGGAATGTTAATGAAATTAGCCTCTGATATGTTGCAGTGTATGCAGACTCATTGTATGGTTATAATTGGCATCACCTTTCTACGAAGGTTATCCAGCTGTTGTTGCAAGAGCTCATTCTGCCAATTTTACATCCCAAAGAAATGAAGAACATAAATACCAAAGAATATAGTTGTAATTGTATGAATCAAAGAAATGAACCCCAGATTTTTAAACAGTACCTTTCGTTCTCGGACCTTGTTGACCGAGCGCTCAAGTTCTTGTTCAAGTTGATCAAGCTCCTCGCATGGAATAGAGCTCATGTCCTCACCAGTGTAGCGTCTCATGCTTAGTTGAAGACGACGGGTTTCTTTCCTCAGCACTGCCAATTCATTGTACAATTGTTCCTGTATATATAGGGGTGAACATTCGATCAAGTCGAATAAAAAAGTTAGATTAATGAATCTGATATACTTAATCAATGAACCTTACCCGATTGTCATGCTCAGGAATGTGAGTTCCAGTTACCTTCTGGTACCTTTCTATGATGTGCTCCATTCTGCCAACACATATACATATATATATATATATATAAAATTATGTGACACTTGATAAAATTGGATATTTACCAAAACAAAAGAGGCAACTGGCAGAGCTAAGGGCCAAACAAGCCTCTTTTCTCCAAATTTTCAAGGACTTCAAACATTACCATGTTCAGAAGATGGTAAAAAATACAATCTGCCCCCAAAATTTATACTTTAATTTTCTTTATCTTCAATTTATTGCAGTTTAGAATTAGAAATATTATATTAATTAGATATAATTAAAGGAAAACTATTTAATTCCTAAATTGTATACATTTCATGCACCAATACACCACTGGACTGAATTTCTGTCCATAAAATTGCAGTAATGACGTTTAAGTACTATCTTGGAAAGCTCCATTTCCTGCCTACAGGCGACAAGGCCTTAGCCAGCCTGCCATTAATTTGTATCTTCTTCATTAAAACTTATTTCCAGATTATTTTTTTTTGAAGAAAGGCTCTACATCTTGGACTTGACATTCATTTGTTGATATGGATTATATATCATATGTAATCATATATTTGGACATGGTTATTCATACATAATCTCTTAAAAGAAAAGACTTGACTTTGGAGTTATGGACTTATGGCGGTGGAAGAAACCCTAGGTAGCTAAATTATCAGATGTTTTCATGCAATTTTAGGCCAAGGTAGAGAGGTGAAGCTCAGATCAAGCCATGGGATCTTCATGATAAATAAAAAAAAACTACTTTTCTACTGCGCAATATTGACTGATCATGCAAACGGGTGAAATTAATGAAAAAAAAGGGAGGTGAAGAGAGTGGAGACCTGTAAGGTTCAGTACAGTACTGGCACATCTTGCCGGTGCTAGAGAAGACGATGAGGCCGATTTGAGCATCGCAGAGCACAGAGAGCTCGTGGGTCTTCTTCAAAAGGCCAGCTCGGCGCTTGGAAAAGGTGACTTGCCGAGTCGTCTGGTTCTCGATCCGCTTGATGAGTATCTTTCCACGTCCCATAATTACCCAGAAACGCCTTAAAACCTTTGTCTTTGAAGCTCTAGTTAAGGAAAGACGAAATCAGGGAACTACTCTCTTTTATTCACTTCTAAAAACCACAAAAAGGTGCGTGCGAGTCACAAATAATGATGGAGAAAGAAAGAAAGAAGAGGTGATGCTATTGCTAATAAAGAAGGTGAAGTTCAAATATGGGACAAGTGGATTCAAAGAAATGGGATGATAAAATGGAAACTAAAAGCTTCTGCAACCCTAAAAATAACATCTTTGTTCAGTTTGTAGTTCATAAAACAGGAAGTGAAGATATGCAGAAAGAAAAGAAAGAAAGAAAGAAAGAAAGAAAGAAAGAAAGAAAGAAAGAAAGAAAGAGAGAGAAAGATGACTGCAAGTTTACCTATTCCTTGCTCGTAAAAACTCTTGCTCCTTTTGTGAAGCGTGTAGGAACAAGGAAATGCTTGCTACTTCCCCCAATTAGACCCATATATATACACTGTCTAAAAATATTATATATTTACATAAAATTTTAACATGTTAATAATTTGTGTTTGAACCGGTTCGGATCCGAATTTGACATGAACAAGTAACTTGAAATGACCATATCCAAAATAATTAGATTTAAAAAAACTCGAGTCTCAAACAAGAACGACTTAAACCTAAAATAACTTGAATTAGGGGTGAGCATTCAATTGACTCGAGTAAAAAAATTTTGAGTTAGTTGAGTTGATGAGTCCTATTATATAACACCAACTTTATTTGAATTTTTTTAGTCGAGTTTATGAAATTCAAGTCGAGTTGTTTGAGTTCATGTTAAAATTTAATTGTAAACATTTATAATATTATGGTACTAATTAGTTCTAATTTAAACGACTTTTTATGAGCGTATACAATACACATATATTTCTTCATATTTTTCATATGTGATATATATATCAAACATAATCGAGGGACTCTACTTGAGTCGAATTATGAATTTATGAAATTATAAGTTGAGTCAGGACGAGTCAGGTTTTGCTCACGCCTAACTTGAACAAATAACACGAAATGGTTTGATGTAAAAAAAAATAAACCTCAAACTAGAATGATATAAACCCAAAATGAATTCAACTTGAAATTAGCAAGTAAAAAACTACTTAAACATGGCTCTGAAATGATTCGAAAATTTTAAAACTCGAATTAGTATCAATGTTAGGGATGAGAGGAGAGCAAGGCAGGGGGTTCATTAGTTTCAGTGGATAATGACCGTAGCCATTAACAAAAGCTTAACCCTCATGGAATGGGGAAGGAGGAGGAGGAGGAGGAAGAGTGGCATTATCAGCAATTTAATAGCAATAAGTAATCCTTGAATTGTCCTTTGCGGAAACACACACACAAGGGTGCTGTGACCCTTAACCACTCCACTGCCAAAGCAACCTGAATTTTACCACTTCTGGAAATCCTCAAATCACAAAACTAATCCAGGAAAGGAAAATTTGGAAATTCCAAACCCAGAAATCATACACACCCCTAATGGGAAACGACAAAGTGTAACAATCCCATGACTCAGACTTGTAGATATGCTCATTCTGCATCACCCCTACTTCAACAAAATTACCATAGGTAAAAGCTGAGATTAATTACCCTTTCATCTATGTATTAGTTTTTTCACCACACGTAATCTGATCAAAAGCTAGTGTGGTGAAACACCAAACTTTGATGAAATGAACCAACAAATAGGATCCCTTTTCTTTTGGGGTTTCTAATTACATGGAAGAAGATGCCTTAAAAAAGTATTTTAGATTTAATGGGATTGGTTTTGAGTGGATTAGGGTTTTGGGATGTTTAATTTAATTAATCAGAGCATTTGTCTGAGTCTAGTTCTAGTAACGACCCCTACACAGGCAATGCATATTAGGTTTTCCAAAAACAGGTTGGCTATTGGCTATTGGCTATTGCTCTCCATTGGTCCCCAAAGTTTGTCTACCATTTTTCAACGTCAAAGATTTAAAGTACAGCTTCACGGTTAATGTTTGTTTATCATAGCATTTTTTTACCGTGTGAAAATCCTATTTATCAATACATTTCACTTGTGCCTTCAATTCATTCATCCCTTATCGCTACAGCAAAACAGGTTTTTAACGGCGTTTTTTAGTCTAAAAACATTTTCGGTGTTAAAAAGAGCGCCACAAAATCAAACGCCACAATAGTTAGAGGCGTTTGTGAACAAAAAACGCCACAAAAAGTCGTTACCTTCTCAACTAATTACGGAATTAATAAATGATATCTTATTCAATATGATAAATCTATAAAAAAATCTAATTGTGGTTTTAATTTTTCTATTATGTTGAAATTTAGAATTTAATCGTTCTACTTTAATTTGATATAGTTTGTTTCTATATTATTTTAATGTTATTAGTAAAGGTGGTCATGAGCTTGACCGAATCAGACTAAATCTCAGTTTTACATGAATTTTTAGGCTCATGTTGAAATCTTACCGAATCGATATAAAATATATAAAAAAAATAAATTTAAATTAATATTTTATATATTTTTTACAATCAATTTTAAATAAAATCTATATTAATTTAAATTATTTATTTTAAATTTGAACTAGGTTGACACGTGGGCCAAAACCGTAAACTCGAATTCACGACTAATTGAGTTGGACCGGCTATTTGATTCATGAACAAGTCTAGTTATAATAGGCTCAAATTTCCTTTCCCTTACGTTGTGGGTTATAGACTCAGTAGGAACAAATTTTTCCTTTTCCTTTAAGTAGAAATTGTTAAGAAAAGAGGTTTAAATTGATAATATCATTATTTGTTATCGTCAGTAATTGGCATAATTTTTAAAAACAACACTAAACATTCTATTAACATGCACATTTATTATTAGTTGAACATGATTGATTAGATTTTTATATGACACTACGCGAGGAAATAAAAATAAAAAATGTTTTACGAAATTGATTTAAGGACAACTAATGGTGTTATCTATATGTATCTACTTATACTATTATAAAGGTCCGATTAAAGTAAAAAGATTAAATTAATCACTTGTTTCTTTTAATACTAAATCCTAACAAAGCATAGACATGTATCACATACGATGTTAATATATACAAGATTACATTAAAAGAACTCTCCCAAAGGGTAACATGCAGCAAGCAAAAGGTGTTCCATTGTAGATCTGCAGTTAACTCCATCTCTTGTTTTATTAAGTAACACATTGAATAATCAATGGGGTTGGTCTAAGTGGTAAGTATATTGATATCGCTTAAGCATGTCTCAAATTCAAGCCTTTGTGTATGCAAAAAATCACTGCCGAGAGACTCACCCACCAAAACTACGTATGAGACACGGGTCAGTCTGGATTAATCAGGACAAAGCCCTGGAAATCGGGAGGGCAAAATAACGCATTGATTTTAATATATGTAATCACTAATTTTGTCCAGAGGTTGACCCGTTTTACTTTTTTGTTAATGAAGGGCTTTCTATTTTATTAACACACAAAGGAACAAAAAGATTACTACTAGTATAATTAAATAAGGACCTATATATAATCAACCTCTTAGTTATATATATAATTATCATCAAAAATTCAAAAATTAGTATAAGTATTATTTCATTATTTTCTTTACCACCATTATTTATTTATCACTATTCTTATCTTGTTTTATCTATTATTACCATCTCATTATTATCATTAGTATACTAAAATCTCAAAGAGCAGAAAGATTATCATTATTATGGTTATAGTTATTATCTATTTTAAATCATAAGCTTTCTTATATTAAAAAGCCAAAAATTTTCTTTTATATATCAGCCCAAATATATATATATATATACTAAATTAATTTAAAATAAAAGCCCATCTTAATTCATTTAAACAATCCATAAATTACAACCCAAAAATTAAATACATGTGCATATATATATATATATATTTCGACCCAATAAAGCCCAGCTAATTAAGGCCCGATTACACAAAACCCTAATCCTCTCTATCTCTTGGTGCATCCGAATTTTAGCCGTTAAATCTACATCAGATCTAACAGTCAAGGTGAGACCAGGAGTGACCGTTGACATCTCCCACGCGCCCACGTGCGACCCCTGGCATCACCTACGGGCGCGTGCAATCCACGAGCCCGTCTCCTCAGCTTCCAAGCCGCGTCCGTTCGCCTTTCGGACGCTCCCACGCGTAATCCAAGCTTTCGACTCCTCCACGTCGACCTGTAACCACGCTAGCAACCGTCTGGTCCCCCTTTCTCTCAAGCCGTTCATCACATTCAAGAAAATCAGAATATCATAGGAATATTAGAATGATTTACCCAACAAACCAACAGTGGCAGAAAACAATATGAATCCGGCCAAATATGTACAAATCGGCTAATAGGGATTAAGCAATTACATTTCTATTTTTCTAAAAAACAATGTAAATCAGGGCTATAAATAAAAAGCCCCAACCATTTGTAACCCCAAGTTCAAACTCTGGGGATTTCAAAGAAAAGCAATACAAAAAACATTATGAGGTATTCTTTCTCTTCTTTTTTTTCGTTTCAACGCATACATTCATAGAAGTTAGGGTTTAGAGTTTGTTACCTTTGGTGTCGATTCATCTCCCCTCGCGCCATCGTCTTTCTTTGCCGATAACATGCCTCACGGCCTTCCTCATGGCCGCGTATGGTGAATCGGAGGGGAGGGTGACCAAAAAAGCTTTGGTGTCGGCTCTGATTTTCAAAAGAAATAGGGTTTTCGATCTACTTTTCTGGTATTTTAATAAAGAAAAGGGCCGAGTTTTTTAAAAAAAAGAGAGGGTCAAATTTGAGTGTAGAGAGAAGAAAGGAATTGGGTTTTGATTTTTTTTAGTTTGTCGGCCGCCGACGAGTGACGGTCGATACGACAAAAGACCGTCAGATTTTGGGAATCACGGTGGTGAGGATGAACATCGCGGCGGTGTTCATCCGAGTGTGAGAGAACGAAAGTAAAGATTTTCTAGTTTTTTAGAAATCTGGCTCGAAAATATTTTTATTTCTGGTTAAAAACTATGTTTTATACCAGCTCTCAAAATAAATGGTTTATTTACGTTTTAAATCCCTCCACCCTTTGTTAATTACGACCGTAAGGGCTTCCGCCTTTCTAAATCGCCCTTTGGGTCCCTTCGCCCTGTTTATTTACATCCCCAAGCCATTTCCCCCAGTTCTTGTGAATTTTCAAATGTTTCCAATCTTGCCCCTTTTTAATCAAATCCGCATTTCCTTTTAATTCGGCCCTTGAAGTTTATTTTCTGTCAATTTGGTGCTGTTTCCAATGTTAAAACCCTTGTTATCCTTATATCATGCATGTTTAATTTTCTTTGCCTTGCATTTCTTTTATTTCAGTTTATTTCCTAATGTTGGTCGATGCTTGATTTATTGTGATGTGCTTAGTTTTTCGTGTAGTTCATATAATGTATAGTTTATATACTATATGATTTTTACATAATATATGGTTTTTCATATAGCTTATATAATATGTAGTTTTTTTATAATATATATAATATATGTTTTTTTATATACTATATAGTTTTCGTAATATATATAATATGTTTTTCCTTATATGATATATAATTTTTTATATAATATATATAATATATGGTCTTTATATAATATATAGTTTTTTATATAATATATATAGTATATGATTTTTATATAACATATAGTTTCTATATATTATATAGTATAGCATTTAATACATGGTTTCAATACACAGTATATGGTTTTAATATATATATATATATATATAACATATGGGTTTTTAGTATATATATAATATGTGTTTACATATTTAAATAATATATAGTTTAAGTATAGATATATTTAAATACGAATATGTATATATTTGTGGTGTTTTTTTGTACACAATAAGGTTTGTTTATTTTATAATGCTTTAATGTTTAATTGGTAGTCTTCTTTTTGTTTCGGTTAGATTAGGATTTTAGGTTGGTTTAGGTTAATTTAATTTAATTAATTTAAAGTTTGAGCTCGGCTAATAGGGCATAATTTTTAAATTAATTAAATTAGATTTAGGGTTAGCTTTTGAACCATAGTTAGACTTAAGGTTTGAATTACTTTAGTGAATAAATTTATCTTTGGCTTATTGGGATAAATTTTAAATTCATTAAATTAGTTGAACACGTCTCAATTACCCTTTTAGGATAAAATTGACATTGGCTTAGATGAACATTAAATCTAAAATCACGATTAATTAACTTGATTCGTTTTAAATAGTATCATTGGCTCATTAGGATATTTGTTTGAAATTGATCAAATTAATTATCACAATTCAAGGTAATTCATAAAATATTAGTTTTTTTTTAGTTTTGAGGGTTTAAGTAATTTAGGGATAATATTAGACCAACCTAGTTAATAATTAGATCACTAATTGAATTTCCATAATTTGGGCCTTTTAGGATAGGATTTTAGTGGGCCTTTTGTGTGTTTATTTTGAGCCCTTATGTGGCATGCATTTATAATTGTCATTCATATGGCCTCTAATATTTTGATTGCATGGTAATTAATTTAAACCCTAAAAAAGGAGGTATTTATTAATTCCGATATTTGGGTCGTAACACTCCTAGCTTAATGGATGTTGACCAAATATTTGAATAAATCCTTACCGTCTCAAGGTAAAATTAAAAGTGGATAAATCATGACATCATACTTAAATGCTTGCATCATGCATAAAGGTGACATACGAAATTTGAACCATAAATTAACACGACAGTCAGACTTATACGATGTTGGTTTAATCTATGGTCCGTTGTATCGTCATCCTTATTAATTAAATGTCCAATTAACTTGAACCCACCAATTTGATAAAGCCCGTTCAATTAAGGTCATTTTTCAATTAAATACACTTAATTAAATTCAATTTAAATTTCAATAATTTCCATCGATTAAAAGAAACAAATATTTGGTACAGATTTTCGGGCGTGATGGGGGTGCTAATCCTTCCCCACACGTAACCAACTCCCGAACCCTTTTCAAAGTGAATCTTTTGTTTTATGGTGTCTGGCCTACCTTACCCAAGGGCCGGTGGAGACTCCAAATCTTCATTGCTTTCAATAAATACGAATTTTCAAAAAAGAAATCCACTTTAAACCAAATTCTAGAAAATGATAGGGATAACCCGTAGCGAAAAGAAAAAGAAAGAAAAAAGGTCGCTACAACATGGTGACTCCGCTAGGGACCAATTTTATTTTTACAAAACAAAATGAGAGTTAAGCCAAGAAAACTTTTGTTGCTTTTAATGATGGGAATTATCAAAATTTAAATTGACTTGAATCAGGTTGTTCTTTCTTGAAGATGTGACCTTGATTGTACGGGCTTTGATAATTGGTAGTTTTTGAATTAATTGCTCATTTAATTTCTAAGGAATCACCGACATGTGTTGCATTATGATCATTGAGCTCTACACCCGAGCTATGTCCCTTAAGTGGGAGTGAAACACCACATACCCACGTGAGTAGCCCTCCACGGGTCAGTAATTCACTTCTAGAGTCCACGCCTTTGACACGTGAGCAACCCTCCACGTCACTAGGTCGTGCTTCCCCTCGAATCGAATCCAATTCGCAAGCTTGTAATGGGCCATAATTGGGGCTCTTATTACCTTAGTAGGTAATAAGATAGGTTCGGATACCCTGGTATAGAACCGAACCCACATGTGTGAGAATCTAGGAAGCCCACCTTGATTAGAGCCATACGGATAACCATAGCGAACTAGAATCCATGTTATTAAGAATCTGCTTTGGTATGCTTTTATTTGCTTTATATTAGTTATTCATTATATTTTTTGCTAACTCATTTGCTTTTTCTTGTCTTGTTTTGTTCGATTATTTTTTAGCATATTCATGACATTTTCACATGAAATGTTGATTCGAGAACTGTATAAATTTAAGACTTTTGTAACGGGAGAAAGAGTCTGTAATAACGAGTTAAAGAATCTCGAAGTTTAAGACTGATCACAAGATGAGCAAAGGCTAACCCAGTTATTGGTGGAAAAATAACACATGTTTTAGTTGTGCCCTATGTGGTATTTATTTCCTTTTCTCGTTGTAATGGACTTGATCTTCGTTATGAAAAGTTGCTTAATAAGAATGTTCGTCGAATCGATGCTTCTTTGCATTCAATTGTGCATTTTAATCTCCCATTTCTATTATACGTACGACGCATTGCATACAATCATTTATAAAACAAATAAAATTAATTGTTGAGGGGTTCGTGGCAGTATTCTTAACAATCAAAGATTTCGCATCCACACTTTACCCGACACCAAAAGAAGCAAATGGACGAAAGTTTTGCTAAGTTGGAAGCCGATTTGAGAGGTTAGTTGGAGCAAACTCAGCAAGAATTAAGGGACGCCATCATCAAGTCCCAATAAGATATGATTAAAGAGATATCTCAGATGATGCAATCGAGTCTAAGAGGAAAGGGTGCTGTCGAGAATCCTACTAAAGTTCAGGAGACCGTTTGGGTCCCTAAATCTTTAAGAACCCTCTTGTTATCAACCCTTCACCGAACCCTCTACAAGGGGCATCTTCTGCTCATCATGCTAATGCCTCTGCCCAAGCTCAAACCAGCACGACCTTAAAAAATATCGACGATGTCGGGGATAGTATCCCAAATCTTGATGAGTTGGAAAAACTAAACCAAGTAAATGAAGAATTCTCAAAGCAAAGGGAAGGCACCCAGAAGGATCTCGAAGAAAGATTTTGGGTAATGGAAGATGAAGAAGGTTTTTACGGACTGAACGCTAGAGAGCTCAGTTTGGTCCTGGATGTGGAAATCTCATACAAGTCCAAGGCTCCGAAACTCGAGAAGTTTGATGGGAGAACTTGCCCCACTACACATATAACCATATTTTGCCGGAAGATGGCCAGGTTCATCAATAACGAGAAGCTTTTAATTCACTACTTTTAAGATAGCCTAGTAGGGCCCGCTATATGGTGGTACAATCAGTTAACTCATGCCCAAATCAAGTCTTGGAAAGATTTGGCCAAAACTTTCATGGATTAATATAAGCACATAATCGATATGGTCCCTGATCGGCTCTTGCTGCAAGGTTTGGGACAAAATCACAATAAGAGTTTCCGTGAGTACGCCAACGTTTGCAAGACGTGGCGACTCAAGTGCAGCCCCCAATTCAGAAAAATAAAATTATTCCCATGTTTGTGGACACTCTAAAAGGAGTCTTTTATGATCGTTTAATTAGAAACCCTATCAGCAACTTTGCAAACATGGTCATGACGGGAAAGCGCATTGAAGATGCCATCAAAAAGAGGAAGATAAAGGACCCTACAGCGCAACCACCCACAAGGGGCATGATTCTCAGGTTATATGGTGGTTTCTCGCCCAAACAATCAGCCTCGTGGCCACTCCCATAATCAATCATATTGGTCTGCAAAGCCCTTCAAGGGTTCTTCATCCAGTTCCTATGTCGTATACCGATTTGCTCCCAATGCTTATTGAGAAGAAACTTTTGACTCTGGTTCAGTCCAAATAAAAGGATCCTCCCTATCCCGATGGATATGATGTTAATGTCGTGTATGACTATCATGTGGGAGGTATGAGCCACACCATAGAGAATCATGGGGCTCTGAAGAACAAGATTTAGAATATGATTGAGAATGGTCTTTTGAAGTTCTGAACATAACTTTTGGGAGGTGCTAATTCTAGGTTTCTTTTTTAGGAGTTCATGTGTTTAAATTTCCTTTCATATTGCATTTTATCTTGAAGTAATGCACGGAACCAACGTTGCTATCATTTGCCCGAAGATAGCAATGATCTTTTTGTAAGGGCACTTGTTATCAGTTTGCGGACTTTATTTCTAATGAAAATGCATTTTGCTTAACATATAATGATCTTGGAATCATATATATGTATATCCCTTTCTTACCCCCCGTAGGTCCTCGGATATCACATGCATGAGATGGCATTGATTCGAATGAAAGAGACCAATCGAATATTGTGATAACGATGAAGTGTGATTTCTCTCTCAGTCCGCTCTGGTCGGTATAACACGAGAAGCAAGATTACTATTCCTTCGATGATGTTTGATGATAAGAAAATCTCCTAGAAGAGCCCACTAGAGTTGCTTGAATGTGTTTCAAAACTATAATCACTAATTTTTTCCAGGGCGTTAACTCGTTTTTATAATAAACGACTTTGCTTTATCTATTTTATTAGGCATGTATGATCAAAACCTAAACACTAAAAAATACTACTAGTTAAGTATTAATAGTCTTATATTATACTAGTCTTATATATATTGTTGCTATTTATTGTCATGCTATTATATTTTGTCATATTTGTTATCCAATTATAAAAACCCCAAAATGTTTTTATCGTATTAGATGTTCTAGTATTGTTGTCAATTAGTATTATCATATATATGTATATCCCTTTCAGATCCTGCACGCGTCCATGCGTAGCCCTCCATCTCCCCCAATCGTGCGTAGAGCTCACCGCCCGACCCTTTGTCTTCCAGTGATGTTTCCTTGTTCCCACGCTGGCAAGGAAAACCAGTGGCTGAATGCCACATCACTACCATTCATCCACATCAGCAGCCATGATGGCAGGCCACCTTCTTCCCCTTGGTCCCCTCCATCGCTCTCTCGGCCATGTCACACAAACAGCACAAAGGACGAATGTCAGGGCGGTTAACAAAATACAAGGAATCAACCAAAAATTTAGAAATCCCAACATTTTAGAAATACACATGAATACTTCCAAATTAGAGGGCAGCCAATAGCATTTTTAGGGTTATTTTATGATTTTTTATTATCATGTAATATTCGGTGATTATAAAACCTAAAAGAAAATAGTTGTAACCCTAGAGGGGAATCATTTTTAGAGCAATAGAGAAAGAAAAGAAAGCAAAGCCTTAGAGGTATACTTTCTTCTCTGTTTTCATTTTCCAATGCATACATACATACATAGAGTTAGGGTTTAGGGTCTATTACCTTCATTGCTTACCTTTCCTCTTTGTCGTTCATCTTTCTTCACCGACAATAAGCTTTCCAGTCATCTCAAGGCTGTGAATAGTGAGTCAAAAGGAAGAGTAACCGAAAAGGGGGTTTGGTTTCATTTTTTTTTTCAATCCTAAAAAGAGGGGGTTCTATCGTGTTTTAGAAAGATCAAGGTTTAGATTTGAGTTTAGAAAGAAAAGGGGTTTAAGAAAGGAGTTTTTTTAGGTTTCTGGCGTAGGCCAGCGGTGGCCAGAGCAGTGGCTCGCGACGGCCGATCACTGGATTCTAGGAATCATGGTGGTTTTTGGGTTTGGGGATGAAGCTTGCGGTGACATTCATCCCCGTTTTAGAGATTGGGGAAAGAGGAGAGTACTCAAAGGCTTGTTTTTTTAGCCAAAATAGGCAAAATGGGCTGAAACTAGGCTAATTGTAACATTTTATTATTATTATTATTATTAATAAAATAATATAAAGATAAAAGTTGCATGAGTGGTGGGATCCACGACTGATTCCTTCAAATTGAAGGAAATCACCGTAAAATCCCCACATTTGGGGGATGATGCGACAAGGTGGCCATAGGCCATATTTGCCTCCCACCATGTGGGCAAGCAAAAAGGGCATTATGCAGGAAAAATGTGCCACGACTCCAGCCTTCGTGGAGCATGGAGAATGCATTTGGGGGCTGACAAATTGAGTATAAATGGGGGGTGTGCGCAAAGAAAAATAGGAAAATAAGCAACAAAGAAATGATTCAATGATAAGGTAGTAAGCTTAATTTTTCCAGTTCAACAAATTTGAATCCTCGCTATCGATTGGCTCAAAATTTTGATAAAGAACAACCGTCATCTCTTCTGAAAGACAAGGATAAAGGTGCTGTTATCCGAGAGTCTTAAATACATCGGGTTGTCGAGGTGAGTGTAGTTGTGTCAGGGGATAGGCTCAGTGCCATCTTGTTGCATTATTTTGTGATTATGTTTGTATTTTTTTAAGGACTCACGTAGAGCAACTATGTCGAATTTAATTGGCAAATTCTGTAAGTGCCTTGCGTTGCTTTGATATGTGCAAATATGACTATGATATGCTACATGTATGTGACATATGAAATGATATGAAATGTTATACAGTATGGAGCTAAGACTCATTTTGATATTTGATATGATATGACTTAAAAAATATGGACTATGTGAATTTGTGTAATTATGGACATTGGATACAATTGGCATGCCATAGGATTATTGAGCTCGGTTAAGTAAGGGAGGACTACGGTCCAGGGCTATGGCCTATATGTGGGGGAAATAAGGTTGGCTGTGTAAGGGATATATCTCCGGAGCTACGGCTCAAGGGCTACGGCCTACTCTTTGTTATATATATTGGTGTACAGGGGAATTCGTGTATCCAATGGTACCTAATGTGATAGGTGTCTATAAATTGTGCTATGACAATATGAATTATGACATGAATATGTGAATAGTAATATGCGAATATGAAAGCATGAGAATAGGTGTAATGAGCATGACTTGTGTGTAGTGTAATATGACTGCTTGTATATTTGTTCATCATGCCATCCATATTGATAATTTATTATAATTGTTATAACTACCTCACTAGGCTATATAAGCCTAACATGTGTGTCTCATGCATTTTTAGGACCTTGAGCAATTCCGATCCTTGATCATGTTGTTATGGTTGCAAGTCACGTCCTTGCCATATATTTATGTTATCTTTTGCTATAAACTCCTAATGAAGTGGCATATGGTCCAACTTGTTTTGTATAAGCCTTTCTATGGTTGTATGGTGACTTGGTAATGCGGTTTTGTTGTATGCTTATAAGGACTAGATTTGAATAGGTTAAAAAGTGCCTAAAATGAGCCTAAGGTGAAAACTTGGTAAGTGGATTCCAAATGCCCTAAAATTTTACATACCAATAAAAACATGGTTTATAAGTGTACTGGTAAAATTGGGTAACTTTAGTCAAGTCATAGAACTGATTTTTCGTCGAAAGTCTCAAATTGGTTTAGTTGGCGTAGTAATTCGATAGGTTCTAATAATGAAACCTTTAGATCAATAGTTGGAGAGTTTAATTTCAATTGGTAATACGAAATCAGATAACTGGTAAAAATTTACAAATTAGTCCCTAAGGTTAAGAGAAGTTTAAAATTGACCCCAACTCCGATTAAGTTTAGTAACAAACAAAGTGAATAAGTCTTAAGAATAATTCAATATGATACTTAGATTAGGCTTTGAACTTTGAACCCTTTTCCAACCTCCGATTAGTCTTCCGATAACACTATCCGACCTGAATCCCTACGAGACGGGGAAAGGGGTGTTACAATATGGTATATTCAGACCCTGGAAAAGTTGGGCTTCCCTTTAAGTGTTGAATTGGCTACTAATGTTTTCCTGCAATCGTTGCCAGATAGTTTTAATCAGTTTGTTCTTATTTCAATATGAATGAAATTAACAAATCGTTGCCCCAGTTGCTTGGTCTGTTAAGAACATCAGAGAACAACATGAAAAAGGTTGGTTGCAAACCTGTTCTGTGGTCCGAAAAGATAACAGAAAAAGAAAGCCCAACACCAAGGCAAAGCCAAATCCCAACAAAGGAAAGGCTGCATTGCAACAATGCTAGACATTAGAAGAGAAACTGCCCTGTCTATCTTGAGGACATCAAGAAGGTAAGAGAAAATGGACAGCTCGGATCATGTATTTATGTTATTGATATTAATCTATCAACATCTAATTCTTGGGTATTAGATACTGATTGTGGTTCTCACATTTGTACTTCTATACATGGACTAAAAAGGAGTAGAAAATTGGCAAAATGAGATGTGGACCTACTAGTTGGAAATGGAGCAAGAGTTGCTACATTAACTATAGGAACATATACTTTGTCATTACCTAGTGGACTTGTTTTAGATTTAGAGGATTGTTACTTCGTACCTAGTTTGACTAAAAACATTATTTCAATTTCTTGTTTGGACAAGATTGGTTTTGAGATTATTATTAAGAATAATAGTTGTTCTTTTTCCCTCAATAATGTTTTTTATGGTACGACTCAATTAATCAATGGCCTCTATATCTTAGATCAAGACAATTCCATATATAACATAAATACGAAAAGATCAAAAACAAATTACTCTAATCAAACTTATCTCTGGCATTATCGCTTGGGTCATATAAGTGAGAAACGCATATCAAAACTTCATAAAGATGGATTTTTGGATTCTTTTGTTTTCGAACAATTAGATATTTGTGAACCTTGCTTAATGGGAAAAATGACCAAATCACCGTTTGACAGTAAAAACAAACGAGCAAGTGATTTATTAGGTCTAATACATAGTGATGTATGTGGACCGATGAATACACAGGCTAGTGGAGGGTTTCAATACTTCATTACTTTCACTGGCAATTTCAGTAGACATGGGTACGTTTACCTAATGCATCATAAATCTGAAGCCCTTAAAAAGTTTATGGAATTTAAGAATTAAGTACAAAACCAATTAGGAAAGAGTATCAAAGCTCTTCGATCAGATCGAGGAGGAGAATACTTAAGCCTAGAGTTTGATGAACTTCTTAGAGGATGTGGGATTATCTCACAACTTACACCTTCAGGTACTCCACAACACAATGGAGTCTCTGAAAGGAGAAATCGAAAATTGTTAGACATGGTTCGGTCAATGGTGACTCATGCTGATCTTCCAACTTCTTTTTAGGGACATGCGCTAGAAGCAACTACTTTCACACTAAATCGTGTTCCATCTAAATTGGTTCAAAAGACATCATATAAGATGTGGACTGGGAAACGTCCTAGTATGTCTTTTATGAAAATTTGGGGATGCGAAGTTTATGTTAAACATCAGATGTCTACAAAACTCGAACCTAAATCTCATAAGTGTAATTTTGTAGGGCATCCTAAAGAAACAAAATGATACTATTTCTTCAATCCATCTAAGAACAAAGTGTTTGTTGCTCGAACGGGAGTCTTCCTCGAAAGAGAATTTATTTTCAGAAAAAGAAGTGGGAGAAATATTGAACTTGAGGTAATTCAAGATCAACCACAAATCATTGAACCAAAGATTGAGCAACAACAAGTTCCACAAATAGTTGAGGAACATCCAATTGTTCTTGAAACACAACCACTACGAAGGTCTATGAGAGAACGCAATGTGCCTGAGAGATATGGATTTCTTGTCACATTGTATAGAGATGTTCTTCTCATGGACCAAGATGAGCCTAAGACTTATCGGGAAGCAGTAGAGAGCCTAGACTCTGAGAAAAGGCTAGAAGCCATGAAATCTGAGATGGATTCCATGTTAGAAAAACAAGTATAGACTTTGGTTGACCCATCCAAAAGAATTAAGCCCATAGGGTGCAAATGGGTTTTCAAAAAAGAAACTGACATGGATGGCAATATACAAACATACAAAGGGCGATTGGTCGCTAAGGGATTTCGTCAAATTCATGGTATAGACTATGATGAAACCTTTTCCCCTGTTGCCATGTTTAAATCTATCCAGATATTGCTTGCAATAGCTGCATATTATGATTATGAAATCTGGAAAATGGA
Source organism: Hibiscus mutabilis (assembly GCA_019671005.1). Taxonomy (NCBI): domain Eukaryota; kingdom Viridiplantae; phylum Streptophyta; class Magnoliopsida; order Malvales; family Malvaceae; genus Hibiscus; species Hibiscus mutabilis. Next base: position 20,671,578 of record CM033745.1, read on the forward strand.
TGTCAAAACCATTTTCCTTAATGGAAAATTAGATAAGGATGTGTACATGACACAACCTGAGGGTTTTGTCGATCCAAAAGATGCCCTAAAAGTATGCAGCTACAAAGATCCATTTATGGGTTGAAGCAAGATTCTCAAAGTTAGAATCTTCACTTTAATGAGACAATCAAAGAGTTTGGTTTCATTAAAAATGAAGATGTGCCATGTGTTTTCAAGAAAACTAGTGGGAGCACTGTTACATTCTTGGTATTGTATGTGGATGACATACTAATAATAGGAAATGACATATCTACCTTACAGTCTGTAAAGACTTGGTTAGGAAAATATTTTTCTATGAAAGATTTGGGAGAATCGACCTACATATTAGGAGTCAAGATCTATAGAGATAGATCAAGACAACTTCTAGGACTAAGTCAAAATACATACATAGATAAAGTACTGAAAAGATTTAGTATGGAAGAATCTAAAAGAGGATTCTTACCTATGAGACATGGTATTTCGCTCTCGAAGGAAATGTGTCCTTCAACACCTCAAGAGAGAGAGCGCATGAGTAAGATTCCATATGCTTCGGCAATTGGATCTATCATATATGTCATGCTATGTACACGTCTGGATATATCATATGCACTAAGTATGACAAGTCGATACCAAGTAGATCCCGGTGAAGGTCATTGGGTTGCAGTAAAAAATATCCTTAAGTACTTAAGAAGAACTAAGGATACATTCCTTATTTATGGAGGTGAGGAAGAGCTAAGTATAAAAGGTTATAGTGACGCAAGCTTCCAAACTGATAAGGATGATTATCGATCGCAATCGAGTTTTGCGTTTTGCCTTAATGGAGGTGCTGTAAGCTGGAAAAGTTCAAAGCAAGATACAGTAGCAGATTCTACAACAGAAGTCGAGTATATTACAGCAAGCGATGCTGCAAAAGAGGATGTTTGGATAAAAAAATTCATATATGAACTAGGGGTCATGCCTAGCATATCAAATGCTATAGATCTATGTTGTGACGACAACGAGAGATTGTTGGATTATGCCCAAAGACCAATCATGAGATGGTTGTAAAAGACATACTTATTTTATCTTGTTTATTAATATAAAGCCATTATTATTATTTCAGTCTTATTCTGTGTATCTATAAATAAACTGAATTATAATAAAGTCCTTAGAATAATATAGTTATTCTTGAATGTCCTTAGTCAAGAATTATTGTGGGCTTGGACAACAATAATCTATTAAGACTAATATGTAGTTGATTGATGACAAAGTGTTGTCATTGACATGGAGATGTCAAAATCAATACATAAGTATGTGTTAGGGAACAACATACTGGACTGACCCGCTATGAGCATGTTTCTTGGATTATTATGTGATAGTCACAACATTGCTTACGGTGATAACTACATGTATGATCCTCAGACTTGAGATCATCATTATTTCAGCATCGTGAGTGACATATTTTGATATGGTCAAACATGTGTCGTAACTGACTACACTATAAAGACTGATATTGGTCATAATCCATGTAGCGAAATATGGTTGATCAAGATAGGATTTGTCCATCCTACATAACATGAGTAATATCATAGGCCACTTGATTGAGTGAGAGTAGAAAATACATGGTCATGCTCGAATATATTGATATGGGATATCATAATTACTTGTTTATAATAGTCTACTCAAGATATCAAGAAACATTAGATGGACTATACAGTATGACTAATCCATGACTTGTGTCTGATCTAGACATGAGGATAAAATGATGAAATACATAAAAGAAGTTAATCATGGAAAAAAGGTTAAATCGAACCACGATTTCATGTAACTTAGGTAGCAATGATGTATTGCTAGATGCCACTCATTGATTGTAATATAAGAATTGTTCTGGATATTACTGCTAACGTTTCATGAACCTACAAGGGTCACACCCTATGATTGAAATAAACAAATATCGATTAGATATCATGTGTAAAACTTGTTGTACACGTAATTAGTGAGAAACTGAAATTGTAATAATTATTGTAATTATGGATAATTTCATATATATATATATTAATATTTGATAAGTTATTGTAATTATCAAATATTATTAAAGTATATATATATATATCTAAAAGAAATCTAATTAAAGTAGAATCAGATTCTACATATTTAATAATCTTCCGTTAAATATGTTGTATATTTAAGAATCCGAATTTAATTAGAATTAGGTTTTTAAATGCTATATAAAGGCATAAGGTCTAGCAGGCATTCATACCTGGTTTTTGACGACTATTTAGTTAGAAAAGAGAAAATATTGTTCATTTTATTCGGGTGGACTGTGTAGAGGTCGGAACGCTATTGTGACGACTTCGATTCGATTTGGTTATTCTGAATTCCCTACGGATTTCCAGATTCCAAATTTATTAAGGTAATGTTTCATCCTTTATCACCCTGAATTCGTCCCTTGTACATGGTTCACTAGTGGATTACGCCGAATAATTTTTTTCGCTACGCCATGGGGTGTACCGGCATTTCCCAACATAGAAAAAAGCTATACGAGGCTAGTCTGGAGGGCGCTAAGCTTAGTGAGGAGGAAAAGTTTAGCAAGGCGTTGTAGGGAATAGATGTTAATGCAATAACTGAGGATAGAGAGAGCGTCAGGTTCTTCGCTAAAATCCACCCTTGCTTCCCGGGGGAGACGCTCAATAATTGGACCAGTCTAAACTTACATGTAGTTTCTAGGTTTGAATCATAGTAGTGCTCGGAATCAACCCTATTCTCTTTTACCGGCGAGTAATAGGGATCTTTTGTAAAGAGCTTCTATATCAACCTATTTGTTTTTCAATTCAATAAAACGGATGATTTCCATTTTTTCTCAAAGGGAAAACATCATATTTATTGCATTCTTTTATTACATTTATATTTATTATTTTCATTCATTCATAATAATATTCTTTCCAATACTTATTCATTTCAAAACTATTTCAGGGTCCCTATTATTAACTGTATGAATGATTCTGAATCTAATCCCGAGGCAAATTTTGAGCAACCCTCGTACTTGGCCGAAATCGAGGAAGAGGATAACGAGATAGCAGTTGAGGTTTCCGATGGATTACTCAGGTTAATGGAAAGTAAAGACAAAAAAAATCTTGCATCATCAAGAAGATTTGGAGATACTCAATTTGGGGACAGAGTAAGAAACAAGGGAAGTGAAAATTGGCACCACTTTCTCATCCAAGACCATGCGTGAATTGATCGAATTGCTTCTAGAATTCAAGGACGTTTTTGCATGGACTTATCAAGACATGCCAGGGTTAGACACATATATTGTGGTGCATAAGCTATCGATCAAGCCAGAATGTAAACCAGTCCAACAAAAGATAAGAAGAATAAGAGCAGAAATGTTGTTGAAGATTTGAGAAGGTCACCAAATACCCAGAATGGGTGGCGAATATAGTCCTAGTACCTAAGAAAGACGAGAAGGTTCGCATGTGTATAGATTATAGAGATCTTAACAAAGCATGCCCCAAGGATAATTTCCCTTTGCCCCATATTGATACTTTGGTTGATAACATTGCAGGACATTCGTGGTTCTCTTTCATAGTTGGTTTTTCAGGATACAACCAAATAAAATTGCATCCTGACAATATGGAGAAAACTATGTTTGTGACTGAGTGGGGAACATTCTGTTATAAAGTGTTGAAGAATGTCGGAGCAACCTACAAAAGAGCTATGGTAACCATTTTTCACGACATGATGCACAAGGGGATTGAGGTATATATGGATGACATGATTGCCAAGTCTCGAATGGAGGATGAGCATATCCAAAACCTGATGAAGCTCTTCCAAAGACTGAGAAAATATCAGCTAAAGCTCAACCCGGCTAAGTGCATTTTTGCCGTTACGTTCGCTAAGCTCCTGGGCTTTGTGGTTAGCTGAAAAAGGATTGAGATTGACCCTGGTAAAGTAAAAGCCATCCATCATCTCCCACCACCTCAGACCCAAAAAGAGGTTCGAGGTTTCTTATAGAGATTAAGCTATATATCTCAGTTCATCTCTCAGTTAACCGACAAATATGACCCTGTCTTTAGATTGCTTTGGAAGAATAATCCGGGGGTATGGGATGAAGAGTGCCAAAAGGCTTTAGACAAGATCAAGGAATATATGACCAATGCTCCTGTTCTGATAGCATCGGTACCAATTAGACCATTGATCTTGTACTTGACAGTCTTTGATAATTCGATGGGCTGTGTTTTGGGGCAACAAGATGAATTCAGGAAGAAAGAGAAATAATCTACTATTTGAGCAAGAAATTCACCAATTATGAAACGCGGTATCCACCGATTCAAAATTTGTGTTGTGCTCTGGTATGGGCTACCAAAAGGCTCAGGCAATACATGTTGTATCATACTACTTGTTTGATATCCAAATTAGATTTGTTAAAATTCTTAATGGAAGCACCGTCACTAAATGAGAGGCTGGCTCATTGGCAAATATTGTTGTCTAAATTTGACATACTGTATGTGAGTCAAAAGGCGGTAAAAGGGAGTGCTATAGCGGATTTTCTAGCAAGCCGCACTTCAGATGACTATGAGTCTTTGAAATTTATTTTTCCCGATGAAGACTTGATGTGCATAACTATCGAAGAGAAGACTACTTCGGAGAATGAGTTGTGGAATCTCTATTTCGACGGAGCATACAATGCCTTAGGTCATGGAATTGGGGTATTGTTAATCTCTCCAGAAAATGTCTACTATCCATTCACTAGTATATTGGATTTCTATTGTACAAACAACATAGCCAAGTATAAGGCTTGTGTTATGGGTTTATATGCAGCTATTGAAAGGAAAGTCAAGGTGCTCCAGGTTTTTGGAGATTCCTATTTGGTAATCTACCAGATCCGGAAACACTGGGAAACAAGAGATCTGAAGTTGGTCAAGTATTATGACTTGATCCAAGAGCTACTCAAAAACTTTGAAGGGATCAGCTTCGCCTATCTGTCGAGGGAAGATAATCAAATGGCAGACGCTTTGGCAACATTGGCTGCAATGTTTGAAGCAAGTGTTGAAGCTGAAATAAAGCCAATCGAGATGCAAATATTCGAAATAGCGACTCATTGCTGTAATTTGGAAGAAGAGGTGGATGTTAACCCATGGTACCATGATATCCTTCAGTATATCAAGTTCCAAATCTACCCTAAAGAGGCCAATAAGAATGATAAAAGAACCATTAGAAGAATGGCGGCAGGATACGTTCTAAACGGGGAGGTTTTGTACAAAAGGAGCCAAGACCAGACATTGTTAAGACGTGTCAATGCTCGAGAGGCCAAAACTATTTTGGTGAAAGTCCATGGAGGTTTGTACGGAACCCATGCCAGCGGATTCTCAATGGCTAGGAAAATCATGAGATATGGTTATTTCTGGTCAACTATGGAGGGAGATTGCATCAGTTACGTGAAGAAATGCCATAGATGTCAAATCTATACCGATAAGATACACTCCCCACTAATGCCATTTTACAACATGAATTCACCATGGCCTTTCGCCGCTTAGGGCATGGACGTTATTGGCCAAATTTACCCAAAGGCTTCCAATGGGCATCGATTTATCCTGGTAGCCATTGATTACTTCACCAAGTGGGTAGAGGCCGCTTCGTATGTTAGCATCACAAAAGAAACAGTTTGCAAGTTCTTAAAGAAAGAAATCATATGTCGTTATGGTCTGCCAGAAAGGATCATCACCGATAATGCTACCAATTTAAATAACAAGATGATAGCCGAAGTGTGCGAGCAATTCAAAATAACATACCATAATTCCACTACTTATCATCCCAAGATGAACGAAGCAGTAGAAGCGGCCAACAAGAACATCAAGAAGATCATATCAAAGACCACAAACATCTTCAAGGATTGGCATGAAAAGTTGACAATTGCTCTATTTGCATACCGAACATCTGTACGTACTTCAACGGGGCCAACGCCATACTCATTGGTCTATGGCACGGAGGCAGTGTTACCTATTGAAGTAGAGATTCTATTGCTTCGAATTTTAAATGGGGCGATAATAGAAGAAGCTGAGTGGGTGCAAGCTCGATTTGACCAATTGGATCTCATTGAGGAGAAAAGACTGAAAGCCATTTTTTATGGTCAGATGTATCAGAAAAGGATGATACGAGCCTATGATAAGAAGGTTCGCCTAAGAGAATTTTGAGAGGGAGATCTAGTACTTAAAAGAATCTTGCCAACTTAAAGAGATTCCCGCGGGAAGTGGATATCTAATTGGGGAGGACCTTATGTTGTTAAAAAGGCCTTTTTTGGATGAGTGTTGCTCCTAACAAAAATGGATGGTAGGGTGTTGAACATCCCAATAAATTTTGATTCAGCAACGAGGTACTCTGTATGAAAAAAAGTAGAGTGAAAATTGTTAAATGCATAAAGTTCTATAATTTTAGCCTTTTTACTCGTGATTATTGTTGATCTTAGGCCCATTTTAGTTGCATTTTGTTAGCCAATCATGCATCTTTTCATTGTTTCCTCTAGTGTGATGCTTGAGTACATATTTTGGGTGTTTTCGGTGGAAAGGTACTACTGGTGGTTGTCTATTATGTGCAGGATTAATTGCACGAGCAAGCTAGAAATTGCCGAAGCAATTGGAAATGAAGAAAATGGAAACCTGCAACTTTTAAGAAGTGATCCATGTGATGCTGACAAGCTTAAGAGATAGAAATAAATCCCAAAAAAAGTTGGAATTCCATGAAGAAGTCAAGGAGAGATAAAAGTCCAAGAAGTTTAAAGGAGAATTTGGAGAAATAAATAAATAAAAGAGTTTATCTCTTTTATTCTATTTTAATGCACTCCAAACTCTTCCTCATCCATCCGAATAATCTCATATAAATCCAAAGGACCTAGACGCAGCCAAGGGCGAAGAAAAAAAAACAATTTAATAGAGGTTGTTCTTCATCTTCTTCCTTTGTTTTGGTTCATGCTTTTGCTGGGAATTTATTTTTTGTTTATTCTAAACCCCGCCATGAACTAAACTATTTTGGCTAGGGTTATTATGATGATTGGTTAAGAAACGATTGGAGTTTGTTTTTAGGTTATTGAATGCTTTTAGTTTGAGGTTTGTTTATCCTTGGTGTTTGAATTTTGATTACGAGTGAATTGAGAGAGGATCGCGTGATTGCATTTATTTATCTAATATCAGGAGAGTTAGATTCAAGAAACGGATAAGTATGGTTTTCACACAATCAATCGGAAGTGAAAACTAATTCGGCTTAGGGATAAGTTGCGAATTTCAACGGCTAAGAGAAGCGTATGTTCGGTTGATGTTCACCTAAAGATTAATGCATGAATGTATCAACAAGGCTTGATTTATTGACTAGTGTTTCAAATTAGGGATAAGGAGAAGCCACTGAAGAACGCTTTGCCGAATCTCAAAGAAATCAATCAGTCACCCAAGCAATCATATAGTCACCCAGTTTCCCAGGCAATCGTTATAATAATTGCTCAAGCAATCATTGTTTCAATTCCCCAGGCAATCCAACTATTGAAATTGTCAGGTTACTTGAGTTGATTTAGTGTTCTTTGCCTAAGATAAGCTCAATCAATTATCACACCATGACCCATGATAATCCAGCCTATTCTCTCAATCATTCAACTTCCCTTTAGTTTACTTGCTTTCTTTATTTTACTTGTTCATTCAACCCAACTATCATTACTTGTGTTTTTACTTTCTAAGTGTAGGAAGACAAATTCTTGAAGTGGCACCAATCCTTGAGGAGATGATATCTAAACTATACTATAACTTGTGACGTATATACTTGCACCAATTGCGAAGCACTCAAAACATGTAACAAAAACCTAGAAGGGCGCTTCACAAAATGAAATACCTATGGTGAAAACCTAAAATGACACTTTAGGTATCAAACAAAAATTATGGGGTTCAAGATGAAAACTGGAAAGCGGCGTCTTGAAACCAAAGGAGGATTTGAATTGAAAACCTGAAAAGGGTAGCTCAGATAATTTTTGAAAATTAGGCATCCCAAATTTGAACCTTCTCAGGAGTCAGGTTTTAGTGAAGAATTTCTAGCAAGAGATCTACTTTGATCGATGGGCTCTCGCATCATTCATGCAGTCAATGATTGAGACGTGACATCGTACTTTGTTTTCCTTTTTTCCATGTTTGCCATGACTTTCAGATTAATTTAAACTTTTGAAATATTAATGAAGTATTATTTCATACCTTATTCTATCATTTTTACAAGCATCCGACAAGTGGGTTAACGTAGATTCATGAAAAGCAAAAGATTTCTTGGTATTACTATGTTCTAACCTTTCAAGTTCAGGTGGTACAAAGAATTATGTTAAAGTCGAACCAATAGGAGATTTCCATTGCTAGGTTAGGATAAGAAGACGAGTTACGAACGTATCATAACTCAAGCCTATCATATGGAAACATAAGGATTATGAAAATAAAGCCATCCCTAGGTGAAAACCCAAAAGGGCACCCAAGAAGAAAAAAAAGAAAAGAAGAAGAAAAAAGAAGAAAAAGAAAAGGAGAAAAAATAAGAAAAACCTCTAAAGTGAAAAACTGAAAAGGGCGCTTTAAGAGAAAATAAATCTAAAGTGAAAACCTGAAAATGAGCTTTATAGCAGAAGTTCAAAAAGGAGAAGACTGATGGTTAACCTGAATATGAGATAAAGTGCTGTCAAAGATTAAGGAAGCAAAAGAGGACTAGAGAAGATTAAACATGAAAGTGAAAGCGTCAGAGAAATGTTTAGATCCCACTGTTCATGCATCATATCTAGTTAGACATCCATAGCTTAGGAGCATGATATCTCATTCCATTACAACATTTCATCTCTTTTATAGGTAGTTGAATTTTAGATCGGGTACCTTCTGAGAGGAGGAGTAAACCACAAAGTGAAAACCTAGAAAGAATTTCAGGCGAAGGATTTCAAACTCGCCGTATCAGGATTTTAGAGCGGAGGAGGCAGATACTCATAGCTTTAGGATTTCAGGTGAAGGATTTCAAACTCGCCACATCAGGATTTTAGAGCGAAGGAGGCAGATACTCATAGCTCAAGGATTTCAGGCGAAGGATTTCAAACTCGCCACATTAGGATTTCAGAGCGAATGAGGTAGATACTCATAGCTCAAGGACTTCGGGGAAAATGAGGTAGATACACGTAGCTCTAGGTTTTAGGGAGAGGAAGGGTGAATAGTTTCATATAAGGAACTCGCAGCTCAAAATCTTCAAACAAGGAAGTGAGACAAAATCAGTACTTATAGTCTTTGTTTTATTCTTGTTCCACAAGGATAAGCAAAGAGAGGTAGATGTAATCACTGATTTTGTCCGGGGTGTTAACTCGTTTTTATAATAAAGGGCTTTGCTTTATCTATTTTATTAGGCATGTATGATTAAAACCTAAACACCAAAAATACTACTAGTTAAGTATTGATAGTCTTATATTATACTAGTCTTATATTTATTTTCATGCTATTATATTTTGTCATATTTGTTATCCAGTTATCCCCCAAAATGTCTTTATCGTAATAGATGTTCTATTATTGTCGTTAATTAGTATTATCATAGTTTATGTTATTAAAATAAGAAAACCAAAATATATAAACTATACCAGCCCATAAATATACACATATAAATAAAAACCTATCTTTTAATAAAAAGTTCAATCCATATATAACATACTGGTCTATTAAATAAAAGCCCAAGATAATTAAACACAATAGTCCATTTACATTATTAGATAAGCTTTTTATTATTTACAGTACATGGCCCGTTTTGGGCCTAACTTTAATCAAACAAAGGCCTTAAATCTAATGGCACTTCATCCTTTGAACAGGTTAATCCTCACCGTTTGATCAATTTCTGACTTACGGTTCAGATGCAACCGTTAGGCGCCCTTTCAGATCCTGCATGTGCCCACGCACGGCCCTCTATCTCCCCCAATCGTGCGTAAAGCTCACAGCCCGACCCTTCGTATTCTAGTGTTATTTCCTTGTTCCCACGCTGGCAAGGAAAACCAGTGGTTGAATGTCACATCACTACCATTCATCCACATCAGCAGCCACGATGGCAGGCTACCTTCTTCCCCTAGCCCCTCCATCGCTCACTCGACCATGTCACACAAACAGACACAAAGGACGAATGTCAGGGCGATTAAAAAATATAAGGAATCAACAAAAAAATCAGAAATCCCAACATTGCAGAAATACGCATGAATACTTCCAAATCAGAGGGCAGCCAATAGCATTTTTATGGTTATTTTATGATTTTTTTATTATCATGTAATATTCGGTGATTATAAAACCGAAAAGAAAGCAGTTGTAACCATAGAGAGGAATCATTTTTTAGAGTAATGGAGAAAGGAAAGAAAGCAAAGCCTTAGTTGTAACCCTAGAGAGGAATCACTTTCTAATGCATACATACATAGAGTTAGGGTTTAGGGTTTGTTACCTTTGTCGCTTACCTTTTCTCTTTATATGTTCATCTTCCTTCACTGACGATAAGCTTTCTAGTCGTCTCAAGGCTGTGAATGGTGAGTCGAAAGGAAGAGTAACCAAATAGGGGCTTGGTTTTATTTTTTTCAATCCTAAAAAGAGGGGGTTATGTCGCATTTTAGAAATACCAGGGTTTAGATTTGGGTTTAGAAAGAAAAGGGGTTTAAGAAAGGAGTTTTTTTCTAGGTTTTCGGTGTCGGCCAGCGGCGGCTGAAGCTGTGGCTCGCGGAGGCCGGTCACCGAATTTTGGGAATCACGGTGGTTTCTAGGTTTAGAGATGAACACTGCGGCATCGTTCATCCCCGTTTCAGAGATTATGGAGAGATGAGAGAGGTCATAGGCTTGTTTTTTAGCCAAAAGAGGCAAAATGGGCCGAAACTAGGCTTTTATGATGCTCAAACATTTTAAAAATGGGTTAATCCCAGGTTTGATCCTTCCGCATCATGTTAATCACACCCGTAGGGCTTTCGCCTTCTTTAATCGCAACAATAATCCCTCCACCCTGTTTTATTACACCAACAAGCGCTTCTGTCTTCTTAAATCCCTCCCTCGCTCCCTGTGATTCTTTAAAGGTTTTCAGTCTCGTCCCCCATTTTAATTAAGTCAGCTTGTTCTCTTAATTTGGTTCCCTGATTTATTTTCTTTGCATTTTGGTCCAAATTTCAGTGTTAATATGTCCCTTGTTTCATGCATTTTATTTTCCAGCCTTTACTTAATTTAATTATTCTTGTTTTATTTTGTTGGATCTTTAGATTTGTGGTTGATAATATGATATGTATGTAATATATAGTTTTTACATAAAATATAATATATGTCTTTTATAGTATATGATACATGTTTTAATATATGTTATATCATGATATTTGGTTTTAATATATAATATAGGGTTTTGAAATATATTTATATGTATAGTTTTCATAATATATAGTAAGGTTTTAAAATATATAAATAACACATGTTTTATATATAATATAGAATATGTTTTTATGTATACGTAATATAAAAATTTTCATAATATATGTGTAATACATAGCTTTTATAATATATATATAATATAGTTTTAAATATATAGTGTATTTTTATATAGTATAGAATATATTTATATGTTTGTTTTTAGTTTGGGCCTTGTTGTGCTTTTGGGCTTAGGGCTTGTTTAGTTTAGATGGTTTTGGCCTTATTAGATTAGGCTTTTAGATTATATTAAGGAAAGATTAATTTAATTAATTTAAATCGTGTGCTCGTCTTATGGAGCATGATCTTTAAATAAAATAAATGAACTTAGGATTAGTTCTTAGGGCCATAGTTAGACCTAAGGTTCGAATTAATTTAGTGAATTTAAATTTACCCTTGGCTTATTGGGATAAATGTTAAATTCATTAAACTAGTTGGACATTTCTTAAGTACCTTTCAAGAAAAATTGACATTGATATTAGATTGACATTTTAATTAAAACCATGACTAATTAACTTGATTTGTTTTAAATAGTATCCTTGGCTTATTGGAATACTATTTTAAAACCGATCGAATTAATTATCATGTTACAAGATAATCCATAAATTGTTAGGGTTTCCTAGTTTTAGGGTTTAATTAATTTAGGGTTAAATAGTTAAATTCACCTAGTTATTAATTAGATCACTAATTGGTTTTCCATAATTTGGGCATTTTAGGTTAGGGCTTTGGTGGGCCTTTTGTGTGTTTAATTTTCAAGCCCGTTTGTGACATTATTAATTTTCATCCATGTGACCCTTTATTTTGAGTTAATTAATTAAAATCATAAAAAGAGGTATTTATTAATTTCGATATTTGTGTCGTAATAGTCCGAGCTTAAAGGATGTTGACCAAATATTTGAATTAATCCTTACCGTCTCAAGGTAAGATTAAAACTTGGTAAAATCATTACATCATATCTTAATTGCTTGCACAATGTATAAAGGCGGCGTACGGGAATCGAACCATAAATTAACACGGCAGTCAACCTTATTAATTGAATGTCCAATTAATTTGAACTCACCAATTTGATGAAGCTCGTCCGATTAAAGTCAATTTTCAATTAAGTACGCCAAATTAAATTCAATTCAAATTTCAATTAATTTCCATCATTTTAAAAGCAAAAAATATTTTGGTACCGATTTTCGGGCGTGATGGGGGTGCTAATCCTTCCCCATGCGTAACCAACTCCTGAACCCTTTCAAAACGAATCTCTGGTTTCTTACAGTGTCTGGCCTACCTTATCCAAGTGGTCGGTGGTGACTCTAAATTTTCATCATTTTCAAAAGAATACAAATTTTCAAAAGAAATTCCTTTATATAAAAATTTCAAAGAATGACTTAGGGATAACCCATAGCTTCGAACTTTAAAGTAAAAAATGACGCTACAAAAATAAAAAAAGAGAAAGAAAAAAAGAAAAAAGAAAAAGAGAAAAAAATAAAAGGGTACTCCGCTATAGCAAAAAGGCTAAATAAGGATATTTTGCTCCACTTACTCTAATTGAGTCAAAAGCCTTAGCTATATGAGTAAATCTGCAAATCATGACTATGCCGGGTAACTCAGGGTATTGTTGTATGCTCCATCATTATTCTCGAGACAAAGAACTGTGATGAGTTGAATTCCCAAAGAAAAAAAGAAATGAATGAATGAGTTGAATGAGTCTCAGAGCATCCTGATAGAGCTGTGGGGGGAGAACAATTCTAACAATGAGTTATGCTCCACCTGTTCAATACCCTAGTGTCAGAGATGAATCATTGAGGACACTTACACAATATTAATTACAATCAGAGACACACTTACACTTAGAATTCTTAGAGTGACATTTTTCACGCTCCATGGGCTAAACAAAAGTCAGAAGGCTTGAACATAGTCACGAATGGAGAAAGATGATGAGAACTAGAAGGAGTAGTATTCGAACAGATCAAGGAAATACCATAATCATGAGAATGAATTGAGCGATTTGGAAGGAATTTCATGACTTCAAATATCGCCACAACATTCAAAGTCTTTGTAGACACAAGCTACGCTTGAAATGATCACCAGAGGGTTGAATCTAAGACGCTTTTGCATTTGATATCTGGGGCATCCTATTCTATTTTTTTCTTTCAATTAAGAGTTTGGTTTCAAGATTTTGTATGTTAATCTAAAAAGGTATCTTTCATTAAAATGACGATCAGCAAATTGACATGTTTTACACAAAGAGATTTCTTTGTATTACTTTGGAGATAAGTGCATCGCCATCAATGAGGCCCGAAGTTGAGGGGCATGGGATGACAACGAGCCTTTGGGGCGTCATTTTCCGTGAGACAACAAAAGTTTTTGCATATGAGAGTTCAAATCGAAATTGATGAGAGGTGGTGCAAAGCATGAAAGAACTTGATTCTGGTTACGATCGAGGTCACTCGACTTAAAGATTTGAATAGAGAATGAGAAACACAAGTTTGGGGGAAATTTTGTCAGGACATGAGATTGATGAGTGGTTGTAGTCCCAAGATGACGACCATCGACTCTAGAGAACAAAGACAAGCTAAATTCATGCATCTTTGCATTCTCATCATGAAACACGCTCATGCATCATTGATAGCTAGGCATCCCTATGTTAGGAGCATGCTAACTCATATCCTCATGGCATCATGTTTATTTTAAAACATGCATTTGAAGATTGATAAAAGGATGGATCTACAGCCCTACGGGAGGAGAAATAGATCTCATGAGAATCAAGAGTCCTTTGACTTGCATAATTAGGACTTCTAAAGGTCTTTCAATTTCTCAATCTAACCTCTCCTTAAGGATTTTTCTCAAAATTCAAAATTACTCAATTTCTATCCCTTCCAAAAGGATGTTTTTCTCAAAACCCGAATATCTCAATTTTATCCTTCCCAAATGATGTTTTTCTTAAAATTCAAATTTCTCAATTTTAATCCTTCTCAAATGACGTTTTCTTTAAAACCCAAATTTCTCAATTCTTATCCTTCCAAAAGGACGTTTTTCTCAAAACCCAAATTTCTCAATTTAATCATTCCAAAATGATGTTTTTCTTAAGATTTAATTTCTCAATTCTATCCCTTCAAATGTTGTTTTTCTTAAAATCCAATTTCTCAATTTTATCCCTTCTAAAAGGATATTTTTCTCAAAATCTAATTTCCCAATTCTATCCCTTCAAACGATGTTTTTCTCCAAATCCATTTTCTCAATTCTATCATTTCAAAATGATGTCTTTCTCAAAACTCAATTTCTCAATTCTATCCCTTCAAATGATGTTTTTCTCAAAAATTAATTTTTCAATTTCATCCCTTCAAGGGATGTATATCTCAAAATTTTCAATTTCTCAATTCTATCCCTTCAAAGGATGTTTTTTCTCAAAAAAATTCAATTTCTTAATTTCATCCCTTCCAAAAGGAAGTTTTTCTTAAAATCCAAATGTTGTACTCGATAATCACCTTCAACCGATGCTTGCCAAGTGGTGGAGAAGTTGGATTTTTGGGTGATTGATTTGTGGAAGCCAAAAATTGAATGACACGATGAATTTATGGTGGTTCGGGCTTCAAACAAGCACCTACATCCACTACCTAGAGAGTTACCATTACCAAGATGAACTGTATCAAGACCATCATAAAATGAGATATCTTGAAGAGACGCAGTGGTCATTGTGGTGAGATGTGAGACACCACTATCAAACATCCAAGGAGCAGGATCAGATGATGAAAGATTAGTAGCAGTGTTGGCAACCCGTGAATCAATGGTGGCTGCTGATAAAAGTTGTTGTTGTGAAGAAACTGAACAAGCTTACGACAATCCCGAATAATATGTTCTGGAAAATTACAAAACTTGCACATAATATCTTGTCATCTAGAATGACTAGATTGAAGAATAAAACTACGGCCGCCACCAAAAAATGAATGGCCAAAGCGACCACCCTTCCCTCGAGAATGATTGGTAGAATAACCATGACTTGAATTAGCCCGCTACGCAGAATATGCCATAGCAAGAGGTGTAGTTTGTTCAGATTCTTGAAGGAGTCTCTCATGATCAGTTAAGATCTTAGAAAACTCAAGCATGATTATCGATGTGTTACATACACGAAGGGCAGCAACAATAGGACAATAATCATCACCCAATTGATTGACAATAGAAATCAAGAGATATGCATCAGAGAAAAGACATTTTGCCAAGGCAAGATCAGAGGTAATATCCTTCATGTCTTTCATGTAGTCGGAGATAGACCTAGAACCACGTGGATTGCGAGTCAATTTGGACTTGAGAGCAAGGATGCGATCAGGAGATGCTCGG
The DNA here is from genome assembly GCA_019671005.1 of Hibiscus mutabilis. NCBI lineage: Eukaryota > Viridiplantae > Streptophyta > Magnoliopsida > Malvales > Malvaceae > Hibiscus > Hibiscus mutabilis. The sequence goes on from CM033745.1 coordinate 20,687,357, forward strand.
ACAGAACTTGCAACTAGAGTATCCCATGCAATTTTGACAGTGACAGCGGATGAAATAAGTGGGTGAACTTGATCATCACAACTACCAAGAAGAGCACTGATAAGATTTTGATCCTGACGATACTCGCGCCATCGATAAACTTAGATGGGGAAGGCTGTGAACCATCAATATAACCGAGTAACTCAAAACCAATGAGAGTAGCCTCTACTTGGCGACGCAAAACAAGAAAGTTGACATACGTCAGTTTGATTGGGAAGTTGGTCGGTGCATTAAGATGCACAAGATCAACGAAAGTAGAAGACGAAGCCATGAAAGGAGATCCGGTTTAAAGAAGAGCGGAAAGGATAGAGAAAAAATGAGTAGAGAAATTTTACTTGGCTTTGATTACCATGTAAAGGATTTGTATATTTAATAAACCATAATGTTTACAATTGGGGTATATATAGGCTTACAAATGAATATACAATGATAAGGGAAATCAAATATTAAATACAAATAAAATATTAAATACAAGATAAGATTTAGATAAAGATAGGATTGTGATAGAGATATGATAAGATATGATTTGAATGAGATTTGACTAAGAGTTATCTCATCTATGCACAATATCATACTACAATTTATAATCTAATTAAGCATACAAAACCATGTTTATACGAATTCAAAGAGGTGTTTAAGTATTACCTTAATTTCAAGCACCAACATTACCAAAAACGGGGCTGTAGAAAAACTCAAAATCCCAATATTATAAGGCTCGGATGAAAATTTCAACCGACCACCATCAAGATCGACATACCATTTAGTTGTTATCCAAAAATCAGCTCGATCGGACTACAGATGAACCTTCGGTCCAGAGCTTGATTGAACTGTCAAAACTTAAATCTTCCCTGCTCCCAAGCTCTGCTTCATCTCCTTTTTTTTCTTTCCATTTATAAACCTTGCTGCCGTCCACCTTTCTCCAAGGCTTTATAAAGCCAAAGTAAATAATAATTAAAGGATACATGGCCATTTAAAATTTTAAATTGAAAGATTGATGGGGGTGGGTGGTGACTGCCAAACCATCCCCTATTCACGCAATATATATATATATATATAAGGATGAGATCCAGTTACATAGTATAAAATTCATTCAGTTTTACACTAATTTATGGTCATTGGATGAGTAAAATGGATGGATGAGATTAACAGTAAAAAATGTGAAGATTATCACTTAGAAAAAAAAGATAAGGAAACAATCTTAGCCATTAATTACCATCATCCAACGGTCCAAAAAAGTGTAAAAGTAATTGAGTTTTACACCATGTAAGTGGATCGTATATATATAGGATGGGATGGGATCCAGTTACATGGTGTAAAACTCATTTAGTTTTACACTAATCCATGGCCATTGGATGAGTGAAATAGATGATATATATATATGGGATGGGATCCAGTTACATGGTGTAAAACTCATTTAGTTTTATACTAATCCATGGCCATTGGATGAGTGAAATGGATGGATGAGATTAACAGTAGAAAATGTGAAAATTATCACTTGGAAAAAAATAAAAATAAAAATAATCTAAGCCATTTATTACCCTCATCCAACGGTCCGAAAACTGTGTAAAAATAATTGAGTTTTACATAATGTAAGTAGATCCTAACCCTATATATATCATCTATTCGCACAATATATATATATAATTTATTTATTTATTTATTATTTATGAAAATAATATATTTTTATTAAATATTAATTAAAAAGATATTTTGATTTGAATATATAAAACAAAATTTTGATTAAGAATGAGTCTCGGTTATTGCTATTAATTTTTTAAAAGTATAAACGAAGATAAATAAGTAAATTTGCTCAAAAATACTTTTAAAAAATACAGTAGGAAAGTACTTTTAAAAAGTATTTTTAAATTGTCTAGTTTAAAATGGGAGTGTCAAGTATTGCTATAAATTTTTTTAAGAGTATAAACAGGGATAAATAAGTAAATTTGTTCAAAACTACTTTTAAAAAAGTTAAATTTAATTATAAATTTTAATGCTTAAAAAGTATTTTTTAAATTAAACTAAAAAATATACGTGTTCATCATAATTTTTTGTCCTAAAAGTACTTTTAAACCTAAAAATACTTTAAAAAACAAAGCAGAAGCCAGTTACCGCGAACTAGTGTGAAAGCGTTGATTAATTAGATGAGGTAGTACTTGGTAGTATACACTGCACAAGGCTTGAAATATGGGATAAAGCTTAGCTGCACCGATTTTGAGCTTCATTTCAAACTCACCATCTTACCTCTCACATTTTACCTATTTCTTATTCATGGGTCCACAGAGCACTTTTCTTTAGGTGGAATACGAGTTTACAATAGTAAAACACTACATTGGACTTTAGCCCTCTAGGGGTACTGACGAAGTTCTTCATCTATTAATAATATATTTTAAATTACTCCTAAACCCTAAAAACATTTCAATTGAATCCTTTTTTTAGTTAAAACATTTAGACGTCAGCTCTATCACGAGATTTCGACGTGAATATGGAATTAAACACATTAGATTCAAGTTTGCATTAATGTTAAAACTAGCATTAAAAAATTGATTAGAATGATACTCAAGTTAAAAAAATAAAGTAGAGGCTCTAACACAGTTAATCCTGTATTTTCTCCTATCAATTATGAACAAAAATCCTTTGTTCCTAATCATGCTCCCTTCTATACTTTATACTAAAAAATATTAAAAAATTAAATTTTAAACTCTAACCTTACTTAAACCTTAAAAAATATACCGTATAAACATAACCATAAATCGTAACTTTAAACACTAAATCCACTATTTTAAAGTGGAAACATCAAAAGAAACATAATTAAGGGAGGACGATTTCCGTCTCTTTGGATTTAATCATTTGAAATAAACTAGTACATATGGAATGTATCCATGATTTATCTTTAAGACGTGACATCTAATCGATTTAACATTTTCCTTGTTTTCTGACCGTATGAACAATATATTAGTAAAAAAGTCAAAAATTCACAGAACACTGAGACGATACCCTACTTTTCTTCTTCCCCCATCAAAGGAATCCTAGAGAGCCAAGAAAGAAATCTAAAAGATTAGAAAAAGCAAATACTAAAGTAGAGAGCACTGTATTGACAAAAGACGCTTTTTTTTTCTCTTCTGGTTTCCTATAGCATTACCAGCTAATCCCATTTCACAGTACATGCTTTATAACTTTACTACTTTATATGTCTTTCCTCAACCTTTTCTCCCCACTCTCTACTCCTCAAACAACCCTAGAGAAACTAAAAATGGTTAGATTCGGAGGCGTTGTCGTCTGTCTTTTGATTGTGGCCATGGATGTTGGAGCAGGGATCCTTGCCATCCAAGCTGAAGTTGCACAAAACAAGGTACCATGAAACTAGTGCTACATTTTGATCCCATCTCTATCTAGTAGTAGTACTGTAGTAGTATTAGTAGTTACTTTGGTTGGTTTTTGAAATACTTTTGACAGGTTAAGCACTTAAGGCTGTGGATATTCGAGTGCAGAGACCCGAGCCGTGATGCTTTCAAGCTAGCATTGGGTGCGGCGGCGTTGCTGACTCTAGCCCATGTTCTTGCCAACCTGCTTGGTGGGTGCATGTGTGTTTGTTCTCAGGAAGAGTTCCACAGATCCTCCGCTAATACGCAACTCTCCGTCGCATGTTTCATCTTCACTTGGTAAGACTCAACACACTTTTCATTCGTTCAAATCAACTCGAATCTAAGCTTAGTTCAAATAACTTATTCTAACCTGAAATGATTCAAACATAAAATGACTAGAGCACGAAATGTTTTAAACCCGTAAATCCAAATTATTAAGACCAACAACGTGAATAACAGTTGTAGTATATTTATTTTCCTTCTAGTGTGGACATCTTATGTGTTTTGGGGGTTGATCAGGATAATATTAGTGGTGGGATTGTCGACGCTGGTGATCGGGATACTATCGAACGAGAAGTCCAAGGCGTCGTGTGGTCTGACGCACCACCATTTCCTGTCCATCGGAGGGATATTATGCTTCGTTCACGGGCTGTTTTCGGTTGCATATTACGTTTCTGCCACTGCAGCTAGTGATGAAGGAAAGTAGAAAGGAATGCCAGATTTAAAGTAGCTTTTTTTGGTTAGTTTTTTAAAACCCACAACATGAATGAAGTTAGGTCGACCATCACTTTCGTCCTACATGTAAAAACATTTGTAGAAAACCATCTTTTGATGCCGCTATTATTAATCTTGCGGGACAGCTGATGTTGCTGAAAGCTCCTTCATCTTTTTAATTATTGTTTAGTTCCTCGGTTTTTCAAGACTTTGTCTTAACTAATCTGAATCCACTCATGTACGTCTTTTTAATTATTAATTCAACATATCATTTGCCTATTATATTAGGGTATGAATGTATTGCTTTACTAAAACGAGAATTCGCAACGAATAGGCCTCTGGACTCTGCCTAAAAAGATTGCATGAGATACTATACAGGAATGACAATGAAACGAAACCAACTCTTTTTTTATTATTTTGGCTCCTCCCTACTCTTATTTTATCGTTGTCTCGTATTGACTGGTCTTAATAATAAAGAATGATCAAATTAAAATAATCTTTTATAATCTTTTTTGAAAAATTAAAATTTACTAATTTTATTAAACAAGGATATATCCGAAATTACAATAAAAGTTCACAACTTAGTAAACAAAACACATAAATCCAGACATAATCTTAGTAAAAAAACTAGCTTCTCGAGATTAAAAACGGACCATACAAGAAAAAAAATAAGAACATAACCCAATGACTCGAAATAAAAGAATGATACAAACATCACCAAAATCGACGATGATAGGTAAACCATCAACAAACAACATAAAAATGCATATTACAATGAATGTACGTTGACAATGAGGTCATTACCACAACTCAATCGCGAATAAGGAACGGTAGATGTAATCTCGTATCCAAATCCAGTTCGAGGGTCCGAAATAGGGAAATCAACATCATAATGAAAGAAGAGCCATCATGATCAATCGTGGCGTCGTCAGATCCAACCCTAATAGAAAATCAAAAATAAAAAAAGTATGCCAAAAGACAGAAAAAAACATACCAAAAGGTAGAGTAAAATCGTGCCACAAAAACAAAATAATTTATTAAAAATTAAAAAATAGAATAAACGAAATGATAGATCCCGGCTGTCGGCGACCAATATTAAAATTAGTGTCGTCGCCGATATTTAAAGGAAAAGAGGAATAAGAGTGAGCGACTCTATAGTTGAGAGAAAAATATTAATGAGCGGTTAAAATAACATCTTATAATTAAATTAAAAATGTTAAAAATAATTATATTAAAATTCAACCCTTAAAAGACAAAATTCTCCAACATCAAGCTGGCTGTCTCGAAATTTGAAATAATTTGTTATACTATTAATCTTTACAAGATTAAATAAAAAACATTATAATAAATTCTTATAAAAATATGAAAGCATCTTATTAAAATTTTATAATATCTTATAAAAGTAGAAAATAAATTAAAATATAAAAAATTAGTTATAAAATTGAAAGAGGAATATTCTGATAAATTTTTTAAAACAAAACATGATTTTTGGAACTCAATATCAATAAGAACATGAAAATTTTAGTTGAAAAATCGTCCATCTCACCTTAAACTCGATTTTCCAAAAAAAAACAAAACAAAATGTTGTCATAAAATCAAATTGACTCATAACCATAAAATATGAAATGTTTTAGCATCCTAGAGATATGGAATTGGTTGATATAAATATTTGAATATTATAACAGTTTGAATTCCTGATTGAATCACAGAAGCAGAGAAACAGAAAAGGGGGTGTGGTGTCGCCCACACATTGACCCGATTGTTGAAAAATTGGAATTTGATATCGAAATTGCCAAAATGGTTATCACTTCAGTGTGGAGTTTTTGACTGAGCATCCCCTGAACAATGAATACCAACTACAGCGCCGAAAAGTCTGATTAATAATGGTTTCCTGCCGACGTCTAAAAGATAAGAACTAAAATTTAATAAAAAAATGAATTAAAAGAGTTATTTTATATTTAGCCTTTACAAAATTTAATTTAAATTAATCGGTTAATAAATTATATAAATAATAAAATCAAAAATAATTATTCACTGTTCACACTTCCGCACGTCATAAGCAATATATTTATCAATTTAACTTTTTCGGTGAGTAATTTTAAACTGAGACTTGACCTAAATAATAATGATAATAATAATAATAATAATAATAATAAGAGATTTATTTTAAATTGTATAGAAATTCAAACAATTTTATCCGATTTGGAAATGTTAAAATAAAATTTAAATGATAAAATAAATTTACTCGTCAACTCAACTATTTAAACTTTTTAACTCAACTCGATCAAATCCTCGCTCTCAATATTAAAATTACTTGTAAAATGATTTTGATAAAATAAAATTCTCAAATTTGTCAAAGTTGCGAATTTTTATCTAAATATTTCAATAGGCTATCGAGTCCTCTTAACTATGCCGAATGACAATTACATCTGCTAAAAGAAGTTTTTCAAAGTTAAAATTGTTGAAAACTTATTTAAGATCGTCAATGTCATGAGAGAGGTTGAATGGTCTAGCCATTTTATGTATTGAGAAAAATATGTTAAATTGTATTGACGTAGACACTTTTATTAGTGATTTTGCATCTAGAAATGCTCATAGAAGTTATTTTGTGCAAGTTGTTCGGTGTTTAATAATTTTTTTTAATTTTTTTTTATTTGATAATTATTGAGCGTAATAAAAAGAACATAATTTACAAACAAATTTATTTATTTTTTATACTATTTAAATTTAATTTTTTTAATACTCGTTATTAGGAGCTCAATTTTTAAATTTTCCCTTAAACTACCAAATTTTTAGAAACGGTTCTGCGCCCACCCCATCTGCCATCGCTAGAGCTTATACATAATATAGCAAATAAGTATTTTGTTTTGACATTACTTTATGTAGTGCAGTTAATAATCTTTCCAGAAACTAATTAATGAGGGGAAACCCAGGTAGCACAATCCGGTTCGAAACGCAAAAACTTGCTCAAACTCAACAAACCCAATGGATTGAGAAGTTGGAAAGGTAATTCAAAAGTTTGAAAAAGATAATTTAAGGCCCAAAAAATACCTTAAATGAGCTTTGAGGCACAAAGGCCTGAAAAGATGCATACAAACTAGTTAGACATAAAGTCAAAAAATACTTTAAAGGTTTGATTGAATAATTAATTTTGACATTTATTTTTTGAATAATTTAACCTTCAACATTTTATTTTAGGTCAAAATAGGCCCTCTACAGTTGAAATTTGTTAAAAAAGCTGACGATAAACAGCTTGAAATGATTTGACAGAATGATAAGTCAATAGAAAAAATTATTCAACTCAACGCATTTGTCTATATAATACTGTTATGTCAGCATGCACTACTATATAGGTTTGTCACGTCATTTCAAGCCATTTATCGTCAGTTGACTAACAGATTTCATCCGCAGAGGGGCCATTTTGACCCAAAATGAAATATTGAGAATTAAATTGCTCCAAAAATAGAGACTAAAATAACTATTCAATCAAACGTTAAGAACATTTTTTGACTTTATACCAACTAGTTATTATAAACCCCAGATTTCTACTTGCAATTCTCCTTTCTAATTCTATAAACAAATACAAAGCATATAAAGAAATGCATAGTGATTTCTGTATCGCGAAGGAAATCAAGTAGTTGATGGTATGGTTAAGAGGTTGTCAACGTGTGAATTGGAGTGTCGTCTTTTTTATAATCCTCCATATAAAGTTTTTCTCTCGTTACATAAGGATTGTAATCCAGAATAATAATTAGGCTTAGTTCCTATTCCTTATTTATCAAAAAAATACAAAACAAATCTCATCGTATTATATTTTATATAATTAATTTGTTGCAACAAAATCATGTTTTGAGTGATTACTCACACTTCTCTCTTAGGTTTTTCTCTGCCCTACTTGTGCCGCAGCCTCTTCATTTATTTTTTTTGGCCGATGGTCGGCAACTGGTTTTAATATTAGTTGTCGATCATCGAGTTTATTATTTTTTTATTAATAAGTATTTTTGTCTTTGTGGCAAACGTTCCCTCTGCCTTTATAGTATATTTTTTTATTTTTGTGGTTCATTCATCTGTTGTTTTGGTATGATTTCGGCATACTTTAGCGGTTGTTTGTTGCTCGTATAGAGATCTTCACGGTGTTAGTTTCTGATTTTAATTTTGTCGGTAGTCATAGAAAGATAGATCCCAGTCGGCTGATGGTTATGGTCAGATGTAATCAGACCTGGGTAGCAGAGCAATTTGCCTGATAGTTTGATTCGTTCATTCACCCTGTAAAGCGTCTCGTTTGAATAGAGACAAAGAGATTCAGGAAGTCTTCTTGATTTTGTCGGTGTGCTAATCTCTATAGAAGTATTTACTTTTCTTTGAACCCTTAAATTTTGTATGAGATTTTAGTGGACTACTCCCCACTATTTTCTCTTATGGATGCTTTGTATTTGTGATATTTCCCATGTTATTAATAAAATTCAGTTGTTATTATAAAAAAAATCATATTTTGATAATATTAATATGGATTTTAGAAAATTAATACGTATTATGTATTATATTTACCATTTAAATGAGATGTATCAAAATTAAGAGTGATTGTACAAATAAACTATCACTTCCCAATGATTACCGTTAAAACAGGAGATATTGCTTAGTTAACCATCCCTTGTTTCCATTGAAACAAATGGACTGCAACACAAATAATAACTGGCAACTTCAATAACCGAATATGTGAAAGGCAGCAACTAATTTATTTTCTTTAAAAGAGTTTTATAGCATTAATAATTTTAAACCTAGAAGTCCAAATCTTATTTCTAATTTTGAATTTATGTTTAACTCTGACATAATATATGTAATATGATACATGAATTTTTTTGAATGATAAATGAGATCTTTGTTTTAATTAATTAATACAGATTTAGTGTAAGGTGGACCTAAAATATCTCTATCAACCAACTGAAAAATAAAAGCAGGGGCGTCGTTGAAAACAATTGTCTGCAAATTCTGAGATATAGACCGTTCGTCTCGAAATTTAGGTCCAACTATATAAAAGTATTGATTTTAGTTATATAATTGACACGAAATTTTAATTTTAGTTCTATTTTATGTGTTTTTAAAAAATCAATACATCAAATTTATTTTCATATTAAACCAAAATTGCTATGAATTATGACAACCAGGTAGGCCAGCCAAGTTAACTGGGTATGTTCAATTATTATTGTGTAATTAGATAACGATGTAATTAATATCCTTATAATTACACGACTATAATCACTAAGAATTCCGACTCTTAAACATGTTTGAGTGAAAAAGTGTAATTACATCTTTAATTTCCCATATCATGTTTGATAGCACAAATTGTGATTACACAATTACAAAAATTTAAATTTTAAATTGATATTAATTATAAAATTAAAAAGTGTAATTTTTTTATCAAAGCATGTATGATTTTATTAGAATAAAAAATCATACAAAAATATCGTCGATGCCTCAGTAAAAACTTCTATAATCCTAAAATGGAGAAAAAGAAGACCTGCGACGATATCGAACAAAACAACACCTAACGAGATGAAAAAAGACAACGACAGGCAAACTCTCGCACCACATATCATACACTGCATACACCCGCCCGCCCCCCCCCAAGGCAGCACTAACCGTTTGGAAACCAACTACCCACTAGAGCATGAACCAATCCAAACCTGAAGCCAATCCTCAAAACATCATCCAACACCAATAACCAACACTATCCCTCCGCGTCACAAAATCACTCGAAACCATGACGACCATTCCACCCCACTCTTAGCCAATGCATCTGCCATACTATTAGCCTCACACAACACAAGTCAAGATCCGGCACGCTTTATCAATTTGATGGAACCAATAGGTTGTTGTTGATGTTTTCTTCGCCCAAGGCGAGTTCACCAGCATATACAAAGCGTATGCTATTGCCTTAAGTTCTGATATCCCTAAAGGCCGTGAGAATAACGCCAAGATAAAGTTCCTTGTCACCCAAGATGATGACAATATCTTCCATTTTGGTCTCCTGAAGGAGAGTCATCTCGCATTGGTGCTGTCTCAACAAATTCTAAACTGATTTTCGCTTAGCCGATGAATGAACCAATACCCCTCAAGTTCCAGGACAACACCCTCATCCCGACGCCTAATTACCCTTCTCGCGAGACGCAATCAAACGTGCGATGTCTTCACAATTTCTTCTTCATACCTAATTGTCTATGCTCCAATAAGATTACCTAGCTTCACTGTCTCCCTAGCCTCCCAAAGAATTGCTTGATTAACTAGATCCGCGTCTGTACCCTGAGCCTTTGATCGAGATTGAGATGGTTGATTCTTTCTCACTCTATGTTCAGCCACACTCTGTTTCCCTAGCGATATCGAATTCATAATTAAATCTGTTTCACTTCTCATAGATATATACATGCCCTTAGAATGATCGCGTGCCATTTCTGAATTAACAGGCTCAACTGCACAAGCTCCAGCCATTTGATATGCATAAGCCGCAGTACAGGAGATTTGACCCGTGACAATCTATAAGTTCATTATCTGTAACACTGATCAAAGCTTCTAATTGTAACACATCCTCGCGCGGCACCATTCCCACGTCCTCGTCATTCATCCAACTACTCGACTCCTTTGAGGATTCACAAACTCGATCATCCAACTGTCTCGAATCCTTTGAGGACTCACGAACCTGGGCAACCAATTGTCTCTCCTCCTCCCATATGTCATTACCATGCCAGTTTACCGTCTATAATGCCAGCACTAACTGAATGCCTTCCTCAATCCCAAGTCTTATCACTGAGTCATTACTTGCATCTCCCGATTGTCATCACCTATTTCTTCCTTTTGTCCCTTTAAAGACTCATTCCTACAACTCCTTTCCACATCGTCTGAGTCAGCCTTCTCCTCACATCCACATTGATGACATTCTTCCCGTCCCATATCCATTTCACACACTCGAATCGGGTATATCTGCCCCCCAACCTTCAACTCCATGGATTCATCGATATGTTGCAAGTAATTCGTCTTCACCAACATACGTCCCCTATGAAACGAGATTGGTTCTAAAGTCCCCTCTTCTAGTCTAACAATTTTCCCCACACAGCCGCTATGTTCTCAAACGTATCATGGGACCAGGCATGCATTGGGATTGGAGAAATCGAAAGCCACACCCATCTATTTCCCCTATCTAATTCAGGAGACCATTCAAGCATCGTTTCGAAACATAAATCCCACTTACCTTTACTAAAATCTTCAGCTAGAAATTCTGCAGTCACGAACATTAATAACACTCTCGCTCTTGAAATACGTATATGGAACAATGTCTGAGACCAGCCCTGTGTAATTCCTTAGCCAATTCAGTTGAACCCATCGGCCGGCGGCACCAACCAATTGCACAGTTCTGTAACACGGTAACCTTTTCTTCATCAATCACCCCGTGAATCACCTGTTTCTGTTTCAACGACTGGACATCACAATCTTTCGATCCATGAGAATTTCCCCTTCCCTTTCAATGAGATGGATCACCCGACCGGCGAATCCGAACAGATTGCCTTCTCTCTGCTCGCAAAAGACACCCGAACTATCGATCTATACAATCGAAAACCATCCAAACGCCCCATCGCCCTTCTAACCTCCATCTCAGTTCGCATACGGACAAAAGCAAAACGTGATCCGTCTCTCGCTCGTCTGATTGGAATAAAGACATCCACCACTTGACCATGCCGATCGAAGCATTGCCAAAAACTTTTCCAATGTAATTGCGGGGTGATGTTGTGAACCCACACTCGTCTGTTGTCTGCCGCCTTCTTTTCCGCTGTCATTGATATTCCTACCCTAATTCGATAATTAATTTAGGGAAGGTCATTATATGGGTAAAATAGTGGATGAACTATATCAAAAAGTGTAATTATATGCACATATATATTAATTCTCACCCCTCGTCTACGAATTGAAGACTGTAATTGGAGCCTCCAATTCAACGAAAACCACAGGTTTCGATGATTGTCCACAACTGTGTAATTACACACGCATATTGCACTCTCAAGTATAAATCTAAGTTCGAACATTCGAATCACCTTGGAGACATTGTTACTGAAAAAGCTTAGCTAGTTATAAACGTTGAACATAAAATTCATAAAACAGACGTGAATTATTAAAAAATATATATATTTAATATAATGCCGGAGTAAAAAAAAAGTTTACACAAATATGATTATTTACAAATCTAAATTTAAAATTTAAATTTCTAACCTTAAAACCCTACAAATCTAACCACAAACCCTACACGCTAACCTCTAACCATAAATCATAAATTTTAAATCCTGCTACTTAAACCTCTAACCTTTAAACCCTAAGCCCTTGAATAACTATACTTGTAAAAACTTTATTTTCTACTGTCCGTGTATAGGATAATAATCCTTAAAAAATCTATTTTATTCGGATTAAAAGCTCTCAAAAAGGATAAAAATTTGACACCCAAAGCGTTATTTATTCAAAATTGTTCTAAAGAGTTCGGATCATATTGATTGTTTACGATATTGGTTACTGCAATAAACTAAGCGAGATGTTTTGTACTGTGATTAATTTATAACTAGCTTCCATGTAACCGAATTCTTTCTTATCTTTCACATAAATAAATAATTAAATAAATAATTCAAATATTATAAATTATGTTTACCAAAAATTTACAGGCATACAAACAAATTTGATTTTATCCTCAAATTTGAATTCACTTGTGTTCTTCAAAACTTGAATCACTTCGAATCAATAAATAAAATATTATAGAAAAATTTGACGTGATTATTAAAATTTGTAGAGATCACTTATTATTGAATCAACAAACGCTTTTGTTACTAATCAACTGGGTTTTTATTACTTTAGTTTAGGGGTTTTGAAAATTTTATGTTTAATTTAATTTGAATGGTTTGAGGTTTTAGTTTGGATGTCTAGAATTTGAAAATGAATGTTAAAAATAATATCAAATGAATTTTTTATAAAATTTGAATAATTCCAAAATACTAGGAAAAATGACATAAGGTAGAAATTTATAAGTTTTGAAAACCTTATATGAAAACTCAAAACCAAAGTTTAAGAAATTTGTATTAAGTTTTGAAATTTATTTATTAGCTTTGTGTTTAGCGGTTAAATTTTTTTTATTCTCAACAAACAAATTTATTGGATAATTGAGAAAAACCCAGCTTACAAAACGCTGAAGAGCCAAAATGCCTAACTGTGTTTGCAGAAAACAGAGAAATATAAAATATTAAAACACATCAAGCACAACAACATTCACCTATAGCGCTTACCGGTTGAATTTTTCGGAAAGATTTAGGCGTTTGTTTATGTTTATTTTATTGTTAGTTTTTTTTAAATTTAGTTGACAAATATATTTTTAAGAAAAATTTTGACATGTTATTATGTTAAATTTTTAACAGTCTAATCAAAATATACTTAAAAATAAGTAATTTGAAAAAGCAATATTGGTTAAGGCTCAAATTTATTTTTAAATAAATTATGATTAAAACGACAAACATTATAAACGTTATTAGTTAAAATTTTCCTTATGTCAAATATATATTATAAACTTAATGATTTAGAACATAATCAGTATAAGTGATGATTCAAAAATTTAAGAGATTATATACAATTTATTAAAATATAATATTTAATTTAAAAAGTAAATAAATATTTGTTAACTTGACAAGCACGTTGTATATGTTAACTTTTGAAATACATTATTTTATTTTTCTTATGTGTTTTATTATAAATTTATTTTTATTTTTTTATTTTTTTCTCGTAAGCATTTGACTTAATTTATCTTGACTTGAGGCTCCTTTTTTTTTGAGAGCCTTATGCAATCACTTTTATTATACATGTACAAAATCACCCTTGTTCGTTACTATGATATAAAGTTAAATTTATTATGAAAAGTAAAATTATTACATAAATAATTAATGTAAGTTTTTATATGATTTTTACTACAGATCTAAAATGTTAAAAGTTGAAAGTTTATTTCATAAATAAAATTATAAAATACTCTCAAAAAAGATGTTTCAAACCTTTTCTTACAGATTTAATTTTTACGCTGTTCAATTGATTTTCCACCGAATTTCTATTTTTTTTAGCATACAACATATAGTAAACCAAACAACTTCCTATGTTTGATTCAGCCTAGGATGTAAATGAGTTGAGTCGGCCTCAAATAGTACTAAACTCGATTCAACTCGTTAAGAAATCAAGTCGAGTATTGACCGAGCTTTAATCGAATTAAACTTGAATATTGACTGAGCTTGACTCCATTTGTCTAGAGTTATTTAATTTTTCAAGTGTTAGAATTTTTTTGACAAATTCTAATTTCAATCATAATTCTAATCTTACATAAAAAGGGAATGAGAAACTCTTAAAAAAAATGAATGAAATATTTCTAGTGAATTTAGAACTCGTAACCTAATAAAAATAAAGAAACGAAAATGAGCAGCTTGACTAATTTACCGAGCGTGTATGCTCTCAAGTGTTAGTCTTTAATACACCCGGTGTTGTTATATGTACATCATTTAAAAGTTTAAAAATATAAAACAATCTTATTTAATTTGAATTTGGATTCATATAAAGTTTGGGTGAAAATCATTATGTTGTTATATTATAGTTTAAAAGAATGACGTCAATAATTGATAATTGATAATTGATAATTGATATTGTGTAGATAGGCCTTAAGTTACATTTGATTGGTTGATCAAGTCGCTTATGCTTGTTCTCTCATTTTCCTTAGGTCATGAGTTCTAAATCTATTATGAGTACTCTTCTTTTTTCCCTAAAGTCCCCCATTTCCCTTCTTTTTTCACTAGAGTCCCAATTTCCCTTCTCTCTAAGTATGATTAGAATTAAGATTTATTAAAAAATTAAAAGAAAAAAAGTAATCAATAATTAATTAGTTTGGCGGAAAGAGGCGTGAAGTCCTTCAAGTAAGGTTAAAATTTAAATTATAACATTGTAAATGAAGAAAACTTGATTAAAAGAGTCATTTTTATATTTGATCTCTACAAAACTTATTTAAATTAATTGGTCAATAAATTATATATGAATACTTAAAAAGGGGGAAAGTAGATAAATGGAGCGGCAACATCTTTAATTCTGGCACTCCTAAGTGGTAAAACAAAACTGTGTTCAAGCACGTCTCCCATGTATTTGGAAGAGAGCGTGAGGTTGGCTCTTCTTATCCCTGGGTTTATCCCATACTACTCCCAATATCCATGTTTAGTAAGTCCAAACAAATAATAAATTCAGATATCTGATTTTTATATTCGTAAAAATAAAACTGGATTTGGATAAATATGGGAAATGCCATGAATTTTTGTTGAAGTCAAAATGAATTATTAATTTTTTAAGGGTTAAAATATAATTTTATCATTGTTTTAACTTATAATATTTCTTCGTTTTTCTTTACTCTTTGATGATATTTATATTTTTATAAACAAATTGATTAAATTTGAATCTTTTAAAAATAACAATATTTTTATTTTTAGTATGACCATTTGGAGGTTTGCAATGAAAACTAATTAATTCTATGTATAATACTAAAAATTGTCTCTAACGTTTGATTGAATAGTAACTTTGATCTATATTTTTTAAGCAATTTAACCCGTAATGTTTTATTTTGGATCAAGATGACTCATGCGTGAATGAAAACGGTTCGTTAACTGGCTGTAAACAACTTGAAATGAGTTGACAGAATGACACGTCAAAAGAAAAAATATTTAATATTTTATGCAATTTTATAAAATTATTTTTTTGACCATGTAAAGTCAGTATATTTGTTTATATGATACTGCTATCGCAGAGTACATTATCATCAGGGGCAGATTTGTAATTAGACAAGATAGGTCACATGACCTACCATAGATTTTTTTAAAAAAATTACGCCGCTAATATCTCTTGTTCATCGACTCTGCTTTGCCTCACTCTCACTTTCCCAAAAACCTAAAAACCTTCACTTTCCGGTTTCCCAGCTTTTATTTTTTTCCCTTGACCCAATTTCTTTACCAATTTCTTCAAAGTTTCACATGGCTTTGTAATTACTACTAATCAAGTACACATATTTATCTTACATCTCTAATTTGTCTTTAGATTTTGATTTGGTTAGATTTAGGTTTACATCAAGTTTTAATTTAAATTAGGTCTTTTTTTTCTTTTTTGTATTGTATTGAATTTTATATTGTATAATTGCAAAAAAAGAAAGAAGATAAGTTATTGTTAGAAAACTTGTGAAGAAGATAAGTTATTGTAGCGCTATAATTTTTGAAGAACTTTGAATATGTAGGCTTAAATCCTATAATTTTATTACTCATTTTATCCTCTGAATTTTTCGTTTAGAAAGCATGGAAATAATCATATGAAATAGTTATATTATGTCTATATATACTAGTTATTTTTTAATAACATAACATATTTACATCTACATATTATCCTTATTATTCAAGTTTATTTAAGTCTCTTCTTGATTTTTTTTCTTATAATCTAATTTCAGAATGAAGAGAACAAATCATAAAGATATTTCAAGTTTTTTTTTTCAAAAAATATTCAAAAAGATATTGGAAGTGTCTATACTCCAAATCTTTCACCACCTCAAGCCAGTTTGCAAGCTTCCTCTCCATCAAACAATGGTTCTTCTTCTGACGAACATGAAGAGACTCAAGATATCCCTCAAAATCAAGAGAAAAATGTTGAAGCTAGTTCAATTCCTATGGATGAAGTAGCAATTGGTCATGGAAGATTAAGTGAGTTTGATATTATTAATCTTCCACATGACCCGGGAAAAAGGAGAAGAATGAGTGCTTTTCATCCAGATGATAGGGATATAGTTAGAAGAGAATATATCCAAAAACAATCTTGTCAACCTGACAATCATGAGTTCCCTAAAACAACTATTGCAGGAAAAAAATCGTCGGTTTATCCCTAATTGGTTCGAAAAGCATGGATCTTGGCTTGAGTATAGTGTTGAGAAAAATACAGCTTTCTGTTTCGTGTGTTATTTATTCAAGGATGACAATTCAGTTGGGGATGCTTTTGTTAGTTCAGGTTTTAGAGCTTGGAATAGAATTGATGTGTTTGTTAAGCATGTTGGTGGACATATGAGTGCACACAATCAAGCATTAGGGAGGTTGAATCAAAAGACTTCAATTTCTTCAGGTTTCTCCAAGCAATCTGATGAATCAACGAGTGCTTATCGCTTGCGATTAGAAGCTTCTATTACATACTTGAAATGGCTTTTGCTTTGTAAAACTAAAGCTTGATTTTGATATAACAAATTGTTTAAGGGCCTATTTGTAAAAGAAAATAAATTTTTAAGTATCTCAAAGACTCACAATTGGCAAGGATTTTTCAAGTACAAAATTATTCAAAGTCAAAAACTTAAACCCCATAAATTTTTCTAAGTGTTTTTAAAGCCAAATTCAACTTTTATGCCCAAGCGTATCGATACACCCTCGAGCGTTTCGATACGAGCTTAACTTAAAAGGACACTATAAGAATCCGTTTCGATACAAGCAAGCCTATTTCGATACGGTGTCATCTGTTTCGATACAGCTTTCATACTAGGTTTAAGATTTAAAAACAGCGTACCGGTACGGCTACCACCGTATAGATACGAGGGCTAAGATTTTTTCAATCTTAACCCCTTGAGAGATTTTATTGTAAACCTCTTGAGAGATTTTATTGTATTAATTTTTATTCAAGTTTGGGTTTGTGTGAACTTGTAATTGGGTAAACTTATCTACCTTTGAGAGGCATTTTCTGTTTACCACAATTTCTCTTTGTAAGAGTCTCTTTGATCAAGCTTTGGGTAGAAAGCTTTGATCGATTGTAACGATTTCCTCTTAAGCAGAGAAAAGGGGACGAGTTCATTGAGTAGATTCTTGAAATCCTCAGTAGGGTGATGAGGTAGTGGATATAGAGATTTTTCTGAGCTTGAACCACTCTAAAATTGCTTATGACCAATTTTTACATTTCCATCATGCACCCTTCAACTTTTAGATAGCCAATTCACCCCTTCTTGGTCAATTGTCATTGTTTGATCAACTCAACATGCTTCAAGGGTTGGCTTTTCGTGGACATGATGAAATTGAGTAAGGGTAATTTTCTTGAACTTTTGCAACTTCTTTCGGTGCATAATCCTGAATATAAAAAATAGTTTTGAATAATGCCCCCGGTAATTGTCAATTGGTAGCTCATTCAATTCAAAAGGACATAGTTAATGCTTGTGCAAAGGAGACAACTAAAGCAATTATAGAAGAACTTGATGATGGGTTTTTTTTCAATCCTTCTTGATAAATCTGCAGATATATCTGATAAGGAACAAATGACACTTTGTTTGTGATATGTTAACAAAAAAAGAGAAGTTCAAGAACGATTTCTTGGTATTCTGCATGTTGCTAATACTACGTCTTTGACTCTAAAAGTTGCAATTGAATCATTGCTTATGGAATACTCTTAAGTCTTTCTAGTGTTCGAGGCTAGGGTTATGATGGTGCTAGCAACATTCGAGGTTTAATTAATGGTCTTAAAACTTTAATCTTGAACGAATCTCCAAGTGCATATTATGTTTATTGCTTTGCCCATCAACGTCAATTAACACTTGCTGCTATTGCTCAAAAGAATAGAGATGTTTCTTGACTATTTGGTGATGTTCTTGCACCTTTGTTGAATTTTGTCGGTGGTTCACCTAAAAGGAAAGAATTTCTTTGAGAAAAACAAGCTGAGCATGTTGTGGAGGCATTATGTTTGGGTCAGTTGGAATCAGGAACAGGTTTAAATCAAGAGCTTGGTTTGAGTAGGCCTGGAGATACTCGTTGGGGGTCGCATTTTAAAACAATCTTGAATGTGATTTCTCTGTATCCTATAATCCTTGAGTCACTTGATGCCATTGGAGAAGTTTCTGACTGGAATAACACGAACAAAGCTGAGTCACTTACTCATTTAATGATGTCATTTGATTTCGTCTTTGTGGCACATTTGATGTTATCTATATTTGGGATTACAAATGAGTTAAATTTAGCTTTACAAAAAAAAAAAAACAAGACATTGTGAATGTGATGTCTATGGTTGATGTAACTAAAACGAATCTCCAAGATTTGAGAGATAATGGATGGAATGATCTCATGGAAAGAGTTGCTTCATTTATGATTAAGAATAAAATGAAGATTCTTGATATGGAAGCAACTTATGTTATCCCAGGGATAAGTATTTACCGTGGAAGTAAGCGGCCATAAGTGACAAATCTCTACCATTTTCGAGTTGAAGTGTTTCTTTCTGTAATTGATTTGCAGTTTTAAGAACTTGAAAATCGATTTAGCGAGGTAAGTAAGGAATTACTTGTTTTCATGTCTTGCTTTCATCCCTCTTATCGGTTTTCTTTTTTTGACAAAAAGAAATTATTACTACTTGCTGAATTCTATCCTAGAAAATTTCCAGAAACTAAATTGTTGTTTTTTGAATATTCACTGAGAAATTTCATTGCTGATATTCAAAATGATGAGAGATTTTGGGATCTGAAGAACCTAAATGAGCTTTCCATCAAACTTGTTGAGAAAAAGAAGCATGAAACTCATTTTAGGGTCTGCTTGCTTTTGAAGTTAGTGTTGCTTCTTCCGGTGGCAACTTCGAAGGTAAAAAGAGCTTTTTCAGTAATGACAACCGTAAAAAATAAATTACGGAATAGCATGGGAGATCAACTATTAAATGATTGTTTGGTTACTTTTATAGAGAAATACTTGTTTGTTGATGTTAGCATGGATGCTATTGTACGACGATACCAAAATATAAGAACTCGTCGTGAACAATTGTAGTCATATTTATGTGCTAGTACTTTGTAATGTGAATTTCTTATAACTTTGAAATGTAGCTTCTGATGACTTATTTAATTTACTTTTGGATTATATGTTGATTGTATTTATTGTTGGTAAGTGGCCTACCAAGTTTAAGTTCTTAGATCCGCCCTTGATTATCATGTAAGTTTGTCATGTCATTTCAAGCTATTTATCGTCAATTGACTAGTAGTTTTTATTCACGGGGAGATATTTTAACAAAAAATAGAACGTTTAGAGTTAAACTATTTAAAAATATATGAACTAAAATAACTATTCAATTAAACGTTAGAAGATATTTTACGCTATGCCTTAATTCTATACATGAAATAGAAATTGAAAAGATAAGACACAAGTTGGTTTTGCAGTATAAATATAAAGTATAGGTTGGTATATATGAATACGAGTGATGAAGGACGTAGCACAAACATAGAAAAAACTTGGTGTTAGCTACAAAGGGATGGTAGTGTCGAGATCACAAGATATTTGGCAGGATCTGACAAAGACACGTCTCTGCCTGCATCACTATTCTCTATTCACACAACCTGCAATCACAAATAATTCTATTCACATCTTTCACAATTCTATGAACTCTATCACCTCTGATTCTTTTTTCTGCCTGTATTTTCTTTTTGAATAAAATTATAAAATAAATGTATTTAAAATATAGAGAAAAATTTATGTGTTAAGAGATTAATTCTTTTTTTAAAAAATAATTTCAGGATTTAAATATTGTATTTTGTATAAGAGGAGTAACTTATCTAAAAAATCATTAAAATTATGAATAGAAATATTTTATCTTTTTAGTGTCTCAGTATATGCCTCTACACTAAAAATTAGATTTAGGATGTAGGAAATTTGGGGTATGATGTTTTTAGGGTGTAGGATTTAAATTTTTTTTAGTGTTTTTTAGTGTTAAACATAAAAAGGATCACCGAAAAAGTAAATAAATTTTTTGTCTGAAAAATAAATGTTAAATTTGTAAATATCACATATGTATCATTATCCGACTCACTCAAATAAATATCCTGAAAAAATTAAAAAAATACGCTAAATTATCAAACAACTAATCAGGAGTGTGCATATTAAATTGTAACCGCTAACCGATATATTTTATAGGTTAATTAACTGAATTGTTAAGACTAAACGGTTTCGATTAACCGAACCGCTAAAATGATAGTCAATTGTTAACCTATAGGTTAATCGTTATTAAATTAGTTATACATATATTTTGTTCACAAGTTTGGATACATCAATCTCGAGGTCCTCATATGATATAATATTTATCGGATAAACAATTTCATTATTCTCAAAAGAAACATTGAACATGTGAAAAATTGCAATATATTACATGTTAGCCAATGATCATGGGCGAATCCACATGGGGGGCTGGCAGGGACCAAGCCCTCGTGGTCCACCCTTACGTTCTATTCTTTTTTTACTTTGGCCCTTGTAAAATTTTAAATTATAATTTATTTTAGTTGTTATAATATTATAGAGTAGGTGTTGTCTTAATGGTAAAGTGTGTACAAGAAATTATATTTGTTTTATTTGACGTTTTTCAGTCTTTTATTCTTTTTAGGTTTAGGTGTAAGAATCCCTTGAACTTTTGGAGAAAAAAATAATTAAGCTCATGAACTTTTTTTGCACCCAATTAAGCTCTTAAACCAAGAGATTGAATTAATTAAGTCATTTGACCAATTTTGTCAATTAAACCTCGACTATTTTTTCTTTAGATATTACTAGCACATCATGCACTACAATTCTATCATGTTGCATTTAAAATTTTCTTCAAAAAAATATTTTTTTTATATTTTATAATTTTTTAGAAATTTTTAACAATTTTTTTAATAGAATAAATTTTTCGAAAATACCAAGTCGAGACTGTAACACCCATTCCCGGTCTGGTAGAGAATTGGGACGGAAAGTGTTATCGGAAACTTATTCGGAGGTCAAAAGACGGAATCGGAGTTCAAAACTTGTTCGGGATGTTTTATTAATCATTCTTAAGACTTATCGAACCTATTTGTTACTAGTCTTATTAGAATCGGAGTCAATTTTAACCTTTTTCAAACTTAGGGACTAAATCATAAACTTTACAAATTAGTGACCCTAATCCAAATTATTTATTACCAACTTGTAATTAAACTTACCAATTATTAATCTATGAAGTTTCATTACGATCGGATATCGTTAACCTAATCAATTAGACTGTATAGTTATTAGTGACCAATTTGTAAACTGTCCAAATTCTATTTTTATGCCTTATAATAGATTTAACTAACATCGTATCGATACCCTAAGGGTTGTATCGATACATTAAGCCTAATTTCAAATTTCTAGATTCAATGGATGTCAAACCCGTACCGATACAGCTAAGCTTGTATCGATACCAGTTGACTTACGTTAACCCTGTATCGATACGCTATATGACTGTATCGATACCATTTTTCAAACCAAATTCTAGTGACCAAAATCTGTACCGATACGCCCTAGCCGTATCGATACGCCTTGTTCCTTAAGCCAAATTTATGCTTAACCGTACCGATACGCCAGCACCCGTATCGGTACGCCCTGACCTGTAATGATAGAATTTTACTGGTTTTTATTTGATTTACCCATCCAAACGATAATCAAATTTTACCAGCAACTTTAAAAATAGTATCTCTAATTGTGTGTCCAATTTCAAGGCATTTTGAATTTGTTTACTACGATTTTACCAAATAGGGCTCTTAAGCTCATTTTAGTCTATTTAGCCATTTCCAAACATACCATTATACTCATACCACACCTAGTTACTATTAGGCTTACACAACCCCATTAAAATAAGTTACTACAACACATCTAAACCTTATGCCACCTTACTAGGAGTTCGGAAACAAAAGTATACATACAAATAGCTTGCGGAAGTGACTCGCAACCGGGAGATTACACAATCGAAACTCAAAAAATCTCAAGACCCTAAAATGCATGAGACACACATATATTAGGCTTACATAGCCTAGTGAGGTAGTCATAACAACATAAGCAATAATAATACATAAATGGCATGCTATGAACATGAATGGCATATTGGCATACTTAATTATCATAATAGTATTCTTTTAATCAAATGGTCTCATGGTTAGGCCATTTATCACAATTTCACATAATCATAATGAAGCTTATAAACATTTATGTTCCCTTGGACAATGTAACAAGTGGATACGCGGATTTCCCTTTACACCATACATATATTGGGAAATAGGTCGTATCCACATATAACGGAAAATAGGCCATGGCCTTGAGCCATAGCTCCAGATAGTATCCCTTACACAATCCATCCTTATCTCCCCCCACATATAGGCTATAGCCCCAGACCGTAGTCCAATCCCTTACTTATACGAGCTCAAATAACCCTATGACATGCCAATTATATCCGAAACTCACAAATGTCCAAGGTTACACATATTTCATCATGTAACTTACCTTTATGCTCGTAGGCCATAGCATATCGGAATCATAATTGAGCCTTAGCTCCATATAACGGATCATATCATATACGTATCATATTATAACATATCAGAATCAGATTTGAGCCTTAGCTCACATATAACATATCATAGCATTCTCATATCAAATTTCACATAGCATATTATAACTTGATCATATTATACCATAACATATTCATAAGTTAACCATGACAAATCATACCTTACGAATATCAATTTCGAACTTACCATGTTCACCGTAAGCATCCACACAAGAATTGCTCTACTTGAGCCTTTAGCAAGATACATATTAACATGAAAATCACAAATCAAATGCAACGGGATGGCTCTTTGCCAATTCCTTGACACGACTACACTCACCTTGATTACGGAAGCTTTTAGGATTCCCGAATTTCAATTCCTTTGCTCATAGGCTTGATTGGAGATGATGGATCGTTCTCCTCCAATTTTTGAGCTAGGCACAACATAAGGAATTATCATAACCAATATAACAACATGGTTAAATATTAGGCTTAGAGTTTACAACTCGAAATTAAATTCCAATTGCCTATGGAATCCAACAATTGAAGGAGGGCTTCTTCTTACCCAACCGATGGCTTTTCGATGGAGTTTTCAAATCAAAGAACACTTGAGTTTAAGGTGGCCAACAAAGAATGTGTGTGCTTGCTTGAGGTTGAAGACAACAATAGAGGATCTTGCTTATTTGAAGACAAGTTTTTTGGGTTTTGCTTTTGGGAGTTTCAAAGATGAGAACTTCACATTGTTTCATTCTTTTAATACTTATTTGGTCATCCTAATCATGGTTCACCTATCCTTCAACCAATAGGAACATTTCCTCTATCCAAGGGTTTTTCTAAACCCAATGGTCATTAGCTTTCCAAGTTGGCTATTGACTTAATTAGTCATCTTTTCTAATGACTTCCACATGGGAAAGGCCAAGCAAGGAGGTGAGTAAGCACTTTGCTTCAATTTCCTTTAATTTTGGGCTTCAAATAGATTCGAAACAGGGGACCCGTATCGATACGCTTATGGCCGTATCGATACGCTCTCGCTAAAACAGATAAGTTAGTTACTGGCAGTTAGACCGTATTGATACTGGCTTGACCGTATCGGTACGCCTAGCTCAGAATTTGCAATTTGGCTTTGAATTTCATACAAGAAAGTTCATTCACTCAAATAGAACCAAAATATAATTTCATTATACGAGAGGGGTACAAAGGTTAATCATTACAAACGTTTAACACATCGGAATTAAAATTTCCGATCACCGGAACCTACTTCCGACTAGGCCGGTTTTCGGGATGTGACAGAGACACTGTGACACAGCGTACTGTACCAATGGATCCAAAAAAACTATTAAACTTTAATGGTCAAAATTGATTCAAGAGTTTGGTTAAAGGATTTAATTGATTCAATCTCTTGGTTGATTTTTCTCCAAAACTTCAAGGGCTTTTTATATCCTTCAACTTTTTTTAAATTTTCGGCCCTTAATTTTTAATTCATGGCTTTGCCCATGCCTGTAATCGAACCGTTAGTAACGGTTAATCATTAACAATTAAAACGATTATTTTTTTCTTAATGGTTAAATTACAATTTAATAATCGCTATAACGATCGACCGATCGTTTAAACTAAACAGTACAGTTTATCTACTACAAACACCCCTACAACTAATCCGTTCAATACATGTTATACAATCTAATTTATAAATAATAACAAAATTTTGAGATCTCCTGGAGGGGAACTCATTTATTTTTTTAATTTTTTATATTTTAATCACTTGATTAAAATGAATATCGCATTTAAAAAGAATACACACATAAGAGTGCAAGACGGCAAACGAGCAATGTCTAATGTACTATATTTACTTTCAGATTTATTAAGATTTGCATGTGTGATATCAATTAAAAGTATTAAGATAAATCAATAAAAAAAGTATTAAGATAAAAAGGCATATACATAAAGTGTATTAATTACTCTCAACATGTTTGAAAAAAATGACCATGCGTATATATTACAAATTTTATAATCGTACGTTAGCTATTTAATTAGAAAACCCTAAATTCTTGAGTGTTGAGGAGTTTTCCAAATTTTTTAAAGTAGTTAGTTAGTTGGTTGTGGGTCCCTTAACATGTTTAGTATTGTGCTCTAAGAGAGTCAGTGTTTAATTTTAAATCCGTTGTTGACAGTGGCTTTAAATGGTGGCTTGAGTTCGTGATAGACGAGAGAGTAGAAGAAATAGAAGAGAAAGAATACTTTTCATTTAATGAAGTTATCTTTTACATGTCACCTATTTATAGTATTAACTTAGGCTTATAAATACCCTAACTAACTATTTACAGGAACTTAACAGCTGTTTAATCCTAACTGACTTTAACATTCCTCCTCAAGTTGGAGGGTGAAAAACATCCTTCACTCCCAACTTGGCCAACAAAAACTCATGTTAATTTACGCCAAGGCCTTTGGTGAGAATATTAGCTTGTTGATCCTTGGTAGATACATGACAAGTTTTTACAACACCTTTCTGAACTTTTTCGCGAATAAAATGGTAATATATTGCTATATGTTTGGTTCTTTCATGGAAGACAGGGTTGGCAGCTATCTGTAGAGCAGTTTGACTGTCACTAAGCAACATTGCTTCACTCCAAGTTCATTCAATATCCCTTTTAACCAAACGATTTCTGCAATGGTTGCAGCCATTCCTCGATATTCAGCTTCTGCTGAAGACCTTGAGACTGTATTTTGCTTCTTCGATTTCCAGCATATCAACGGCTCTCCAAGCTTTGTACATAACCATTTGAAACCAAAGCTTCTGTTAGCTTTAAGTTCCACTGTCGAGAGGCTTGTTTCAGGCCTTATACGGATTTACGCAACCTACATACACGACACTCCCCCTGGTTGTGAAACCCTTCAGGAGGTAACATGTAAACCTCTTCATATAAGTCTACTTGTAAAAAACATTAAACACATCCATTTGATATAGAGGCCATTGATGCATAGCAGCTAATGCAATAATTGTTCGAACGGTGACTTGGTTAGTAACAAGAGAAAACATGTCTTGATAGTCAATTCCCTCTCGTTGGTTGTAACCCTTGGCAACTAACCTTGCCCTGTACCCCAACAGAACCATCTGCATTATATTTGATCTTAAAAACCCATTTACACCCAATAGGTTTATGACCACTTGGCAATGATACTAAATCCCAGGTTCCATTAGCTTCGAGAGCCTCAACTTCCTGTTTCATAGCATTGACCCACTTTGCATCTACTACTGCTTCTTTATATGTCTGTGGCTCAACAATAGAGGAAATAGAAGCAGTAAATGATCTAGAATGTATAGGCAAATGAACATATGATGCTGAGTTAGCAATAGGATAATCACCTGATGTAGTCTTAAAACACACAAAGTCATTCAACCATGTTGGTGACTTAGTGGCTCGAGTTGATTTCCTTAAAGGAACAAGCTGTTGTAATGGAATAGGTTGTTGAATAGCATCAATATGATATTAGGAGAAACATTTTGTTTAACATGTAAAAGTTGCTCAGGCAACATAACAGAAGTATCATTCGAAGTAACAGGAAGACCTGTTATTGAATTATTAATATGATCATTAGAACCATGCTCAAGTTCAACTCTGAAAGTATCCTGCTCAATATCTAAGAAACCATGATCAGAATTTTGTGAAGTAAATAAATGAGAGTTTTTGATAGGAAATGAGAAGGGAAATATATTTTCATGAAAAGTAACATCCCTGCTAACAAAAGATAGCTTAATTTCAAGATTAAAATGAATATATCCTTTTTGAAGTAAAGAATATCCCATAAAAACCGATGGGATAGATTTTGGTGAAAACTTATCTGAGTAATTCGTGACAGTAGCATAAGCCAAGCAACCAAAAACACGCAAATGGTTTAATGATGGTGTTCTTTTATATAACATTTCAAAAGGTGATTTCCATTGCAAGACAATAGTAGGAATCTGATTTATTATATAACAAGCAATATTTACACATTCTCTCCAAAATTTAATTGGGACATGTGACTGAAATTCAAGAGCTCTAGCCACCTCTAACAAATGTCAATGTTTACGTTCTGCAACACCGTTCTGTTGAGGTGTATGAACACAAGAACTCTGATGTTTTATGCCATGCTCATTGAAAAAAATGGTTCCTTCAAAATTAAAGAACTTAGTTCCATTGTCACTTCGAGCTATTTTAATAGCAACAGAAAACTGAGTTTGCATGTAAACAATAAATTGTTTTAAAGCTACCAAAGCATCACTTTTAATTTCAGCAACCTAATCCATGGCATACGAGTATTGTCATCTACAATGGTCAAAAAATAACGAGAACCTTGGTGAGTACTAACACGATATGGTCCCCATAGATCTATGTGAATAAGAGTAAAAGGTAAATCAGCTCGAGAATTACTAGTAGTAAAAGGCACACGAGTTTGTTTGGCAAGAGGGCAAATCTCACAGCTTTTTATTTCAGTTTCACTAGACTTTTTACATTGAAAGTTCGAGATTTTAAGCAAAGTACTGATTGAACTATGTCCTAGTCTTGCATGCCATACAGAATCAATACAAGTAATATCTTGAATAACATACAGACATGAATCATTCCTTGTAGGTGACAGAATTTTATAGGTAAAGAACAATCTAATTCAGAATATTGAAGAACATATAAGCCATCACACTCCCTACCAATCTTCCTTATCTGTCCACTGTAAAGATCCTGTAGAAAACAATATTGAGGAAAAATAGAACATCACAGTTTAAATCCTTGGTTAACTGTGAGACAGATATGAGATTAAAATGAAATTTAGGAATACATAAAACATTTTTTAAAACATTTGTGGATGGCAGTTTATATGATCATATATGAGTTACTTGAGCAGTATTACCATTAGGCAGCTGAACAGAAGAAGAAGCGTTACATGCAACAGGAGAATTTAGACAATGCAAGTCATATGCATGTGATTTGTAGCTCTTGTGTCTAGAATCCAGCCTTGTTTTAAATGCTTAGAAGTCATACCTGCCATATGTGATGTAGCTTGTACTAAAGGTTCTTTGCCAAGTAGACCAAGAATTTGTTGATATTGCTCATGTGTGAAAGAAGGTACTTGTGAAGGAATAGAGGGACTTGGTGTGTTGTCATGAACCTGTGTAGAATCTGTGGTACTGGTGAGTTGGCCGCAACTTGCTTGTGATTAAAACCATTCTTCTTAGTGAATCTAAAATCTGATGGATAACCAATTAATCTGTAACAAGATTCTTTCTTATGTCCCTTAACATGGCAGTAATCACAGACCCCATTAATTTTTTTCTTAGATTGATTTTGAGTAGATGCTGAATATAAAGCAGTTGGCTCAAGTGTTTGTGACCCTGTCGAGTGTTGCCTTTGACTTTCTTCTTGAACAAGCATGTTATAAGCTTGATTAACAAATGGTAGAGGTTTCATGAGAAGGATTTGACTTCTTACCATGGAATACGAGTCATTCAGCCCCATGAGTAATTGAAACAACCTTTGTTGTTTAACATGTATAGCATTGTCTTGAGGAACTTCACAATTACAAGTAGCAAAAGGAACCAACGCATCATATTCATCCTACAACAACTTTAAACGTGTAAAGTAAACTGAAATCGATGCAAGATCCTAAGTATGAGAAACAATTTCTCGATGTAAGAAATAAATTCTTGAACCATCTACTTTATCAAATCTTTCTTTAAGATCTTTCCAAACCAGAGAGGTTGTGGAAGCAAAAACTATACCAGCTGATAAATCTTGATTCATAGTGTTAAGAATCCAAAAAGGAACGAGGGCATTACATCTATCCCATTGTGCACGTAAATTTTCAAAAACAGACTCTTGAATAAGATCCATCTACAAAACCTACTTTGTTATTGGCTAACAAAGCAATTTTCATTGAACGACTCCACAAATTGTAATTTTCTATTCCTGTCAATTGGTGTGAAACGAGTAATGTACCAGGTGTGTCTGATGGGTGCAAGAATAAAGGATGATTTGCGTCTATCGTTGCCATCTTTGTTCAAGATTCAGGATACTATAATTTTGAAATTGTTGTATGACTGTAAAAACTGAAGAAAGCAGCTCGTTTAGGAACTCGGCGAAGCAAAGACCGCCGGAATAGAGATCGGCGGTGGCTCTGATACTATGTTGACAATGGCACGAGATAATGACAATGTCCTTAGATGGTAGCCTGAGTTAGTGATAGACGAGAGAGTAGAAGAGATAGACGAGAGGTAAAAGAATAAGAAGAGAAAGAATAATTTTATTTAATGAAGTTATCTTTTACAATACACATGTCACCTATTTATAGTATTAATTTAGGCTTATAACTACCCTAACTAACTATTTACAGGAACTTAACAGCTGTTTAATCCTAACCGACTTTAGCAGTATTTTTGTCTTCCATACTACCATTGTGTTTGTGCTTAGTTTTAGTCTTGAGATTTTGTCTCCGGTATCGCGTGTGAGGTGTAGAGAACGTCTCGTGTATCCTCTCATATCATAAAGCTTGTAGGCCATTTTTTAGATTCGAAACCTTATACCATGAGCAAAATTTAAACTCCCTTGGTGAAAGAGCTTTGATTTCTCTATCTAAAGCCAACTTGCCGTTTATCTTGAACTGATTTGATGCTCTTTAACTCTTTCTAATCTTATCCCAATAATCAGAGTTGAATTTGAACTTGAAATTGAAGACTAATGCTGGACGTTGGCTTGCCTATAAAAAGGCTTGAGTTGTTTTCTGTTGGGTGTGGTTTTTGGAGCTTATATTAATTGCATTTATTTGTCCTTAATTTAGAGAGGTTATCTTTATA
This sequence comes from Hibiscus mutabilis, assembly GCA_019671005.1. Taxonomy (NCBI): domain Eukaryota; kingdom Viridiplantae; phylum Streptophyta; class Magnoliopsida; order Malvales; family Malvaceae; genus Hibiscus; species Hibiscus mutabilis. The sequence goes on from CM033745.1 coordinate 20,717,669, forward strand.
CATTTTGTTGCGAGATTTTTGCACTTTTAACAGTATGTTTGCTTGACTTCTCTAGGAAGTATATGGAGTAGAGTGAGTTTTATGAATATAAATGTCAGGATTCAGACTCTCACACAAAATAAGGCAACATAAACATCTTCGACCACTCTGTCAATTAGTTATAAATTAAAAAAAAAGAAAAAAAAATATAAATGAAAACCAAAGGGGAAAGCATATGCAAGATGATGAGTAACATTGTGGGGAAACAGTCATAAGTTAAATTTTTTGTCCCTGTGGGGTGTGGGGAACTGGTCTAATTTGTCTTTACTCGTGTCATCACGAGGGCACTAGCAATCAAATTTCATCACATTTACACATCCTGTTCCGTGGAAGAGAAAGGTAGCCATCTATTGCTAAACTCTATGAAACAAAAGAAAATTCCAATTCAAACTAAACAAAATAACGTAAAAATTGTTGGGTTTGTCTTAATGGAATTCAATGAGCAGTAATTCGACAAAAGGGAATGGCCGGCTGAGACAGCTACCTTAACCTATTCTTCACCTTCTTTTATACGTACAGCCACTACGTTTAGTAGGCGAGGGAAAGTGAAGACTGAAGAGAGGAAGAATAATTAGCAACTGCCCAATTTAGCTTATGAAAGCTTTGTCAACGCCAAAGTTATTGTTTAAAAAACGGGTTTAAATAACGATCATAACGAGATATTTTATTCCTATTTTAAAACATGAATAATGTCTTGTAATTTATGACATACTTGTCTGGTCCGGTGACCCCGGCTACTCAAATCACTGTAAAAGGGAATATTTTTTTTTGCCCTATTTATGCCTCGCACTACAAAATAGTTTAAAGTTTAGAGTTTATAGTTAGTGTTTAGGGAATTTGGGGTAGGGTGTATTTTTTAGGGTATAGAGATAGGGTTTGGGATTTAAAATTTATGGTTAGGGCTTTTAGAATTTAATTTTTTAGTATTATTTTAGTGTTGAGGTATAGAAAGAGACACCTAAAAGGGCAGAGAATTTTGGTCCTATAAAAGATAAGGTGTCAAGTCCATAGGTGGTTTTGGACGGACAAAAATTCTTTGCCCCTTTTCGGTGCCCCTTTTTCTGCTCAAATACTAAATCACTAAAAAATTAAATTCTAAACTCTAACAAAAAATTCTAAACCTTGCCCCCTAAAAATACACCATACCCCTTATTCCTTATACCCTAACCATAAACTCTAACATCAAACTTTAAATCATTAACCTAATTTTTAGTGTGGGGTATAAATAGGGGCACCAAAAAGGAGTTGAAGATTTCTATTCGTTCTGGACAATGCAATAAGAGCGATTGTACAAGCCTCAAAGAAAAAGGTTCAAAATGAGTCAAGTCAAATGATTACAAGGGAAAATAAAAGATTAATTGTAGACTAGTTGTAAAACACAAGAAAAAAATAAAATTTTGTTATATTACATAAGTTTTGAATCAAATTATACTAATTTTTATTCAAAAATTAACCTGGCATACAACAAACCTATAAGCCCCTTAAATTTTTGAATCAGGGCGAAATCCATCAGTACATGGGACTTTTAAATATTTTGGCTGCATGTACGGGGTCATGGATAAATCACTCAATACGGTCCTTTCCTTTGCTATATATAGGCTTCTAGTTAATCCCAAGCCTTTCTCCATCTCTCATTCTATCTCTCTCGTCGCATTAAAAGCAGATTTCCTTCTCCCAGAGTTCATCTCTGCAACCAGATAAAACCCTAGCTCTTCAATTCTTCATCTACCAATACCAGCCATACAAGTGTCAAACAAACAACAGATCAGCAAATCCTAAAGGGTCATCATTATCTTCCATGCACGTTGGTTCAAGTTCAACAAAACCCTAATTAATTACCCCTTTTTTTTACCTTATTTAGTTTAAGTTTATCTTTCATCAAAAACCCCATGAAAACCGAGGTAAGAGGAAACGGTGCATCCATTTCCCTTCAAAACCCTAGCTTTTTCAACACCCCTCAGAATTCCATAACCGGGGCACTCAAAGGATGCCTTGGCAGTCTCGACGGAGCATGCATAGAGAAGCTTCTACTTCACTGCGCCAGTGCCCTTGAGAACAACGATGTCACCTTGGCTCAGCAAGTCATGTGGGTGCTCAACAACGTCGCTTCCTCCGTCGGCGACACCAACCAGAGGCTCACCTCTTGGTTCTTGAGAGCGCTCATCTCTAGAGCGTCTAGGGTTTGCCCCACGGCCATGAATTTCAATGGCGGGAGCATGTTTCAGAGGAGGCTAATGACTGTCACCGAGCTTGCCGGGTATGTCGATTTAATCCCTTGGCATCGTTTTGGGTTCTGTGTATCGAACAGTACCATTTTTAAGGCGGTCGAAGGATGCACGAAAGTTCATATCTTAGATTTTAGCATCACTCACTGTATGCAGTGGCCTACGCTAATAGACGCCCTAGCTAAGAGGCCGGAAGGGCCTCCGTCGCTTCGAATCACGGTGCCGTCTTGCCGGCCACAAGTTCCCCCTTTGCTTAACGTGTCAAAAGAGGAAGTCGGTCACCGTTTGGCGAATTTCGCAAAGTTCAGGGATGTACCTTTTGAATTCCATGTCAAGGATGAGCCTTACTTGTCCAATGAACCCTTTGATGTTCAGTTGGAATCACTGCTGACTCAGTTGACTCGTTCCGAGCTAGACCTTAGGGAGGATGAAGCTTTGGTCATAAACTGTCAAAACTGGCTACGCTATTTGTCTGACGAAACCAAAGGGAACGTTGCTCACGGTTTTTCACTGCGGGATGCTTTCCTTGACATAATCAAGGGCCTTAACCCTCGTGTTACAGTTGTGGTCGACGAAGATTCTGATTTAAGCGCACCGAGCCTCAGTTCGAGGATCACGACATGCTTCAATTATCTTTGGATACCCTTTGAATCATTGGAGACATTCTTGCCCAAAGATAGTTCCCAAAGGCTCGAATACGAGTCCGATGTTGGTCACAAGATCGAGAACATCATCGGTTTCGAAGGGTTCCAAAGGATAGAGAGGCTAGAATCGGGCGCAAAATTGTCACAGAGGATGAAAAATGCAGGTTTCTTCAGCCTTCCATTTTGTGAAGACACCATTAATGAAGTTAAATCGCTGCTAGACGAACATGCTAGTGGATGGGGCATGAAGAGAGAGGAGGATACGGTGGTTCTCACATGGAAAGGTCATAACTCAGTGTTTGCCACGGCCTGGGCCACGACCGAGTTGGAGGATTGAAACGGGTGAGGAGTGTGGATCTCAATGCCTTGAGCTGCTGCATTATTACAATGAAGTAGGCTTTGTTTGGGGGGCAAGAATATAAGGGGATTGGGTGTGGTAAACGTCAGTGGTCCAGTTGAAGCAGCAGGGACAAAACAGGGCGCTGCTTCTCTCGTTGTCGAATGGCTGCAAAAGGACATGAGACAAAGAAAAACGGCAGGACTTTGAGGATAAAATCATGTTCCATACCACTACCATCCATCTTTATAAATTAGGCTACTTTAGATAGCTTTTGAATCTGGTTCAGAAAAAAGCAAGGCCAGAAAGGTACAAATATGATAAGTATATGATTTGTCTTTGTATGAGGCAAAAACCCGCTCCCGTTTTGTTTTAATAGAACCTCATGTGCCGCTTGTTTCACAGTAACGGCACCCAACCAGTTATTTTCTATCTATATATTTATGAAGAAATTATCTACGTTCTTTTGGCATATGTATGTTCTAACACTAAAAAAAATTAAAATTTAAAATCAAAGTTATTAGATTTTAGAGTCATAGTTTAAAGTTTAGTTTTTTAATGTTAGATCTTATATAGAGACATCAAATAAGGTAGAAAATTTTTGTTCATATATTTATAGTATTGAGGTTTTTATTGAATTGATGTGATAATTTTATTGTATAATAATAATTAGTAGTTTTTGTTACAATTTTTATCATTCTACTTATAATTTCGTTGTACGAATTATTGTAAATATTAATTAAAAAAATTTGTAAATACAATTTTTATATAAAATATATGTTATCCAAATCGTAAATATGAAGAAAAAAAACCATTGCTTGGTTTCTGAAAATATTTTTTGTTGTTATTTTTTACCTTTATTTTTAGAAAATAACTTTTGTTTTTTATTTTCTGAAAATTAAAAATAACATGTTTGATAAAATACATGTTTTTAGAAATGTGAGAAATAAAACAATTCATACAATTTATATGGATTCTAACCCCTGTAAAACTCTTTTTGGATAATTCCCTGTAAAACTCAATATTTAAAATTTTGGGAAAAAAAGACTATTATTGCATTTAATAGATTGGAACCATTTTTTAACAAGATTGGAACCAATCATTTAGTAAAAGACGTCATTATTTTTTTAAAATTTGGATAAACTACTTTGATAGTCCCCAAACTATAGATGTTGTTCTAGTTAGATAAGCGAACTATAATTTTTTTCAATCGAGACGCTTAATTATTTAAATGATTTGAATAAGCTGAGCCGTTAAAAGTTAATGGGAGTGTTGATGTGAATAAATATGTATTATTTTTAGGAAAATACTTTGATATACAGGCTTGCGTAAACTTTAGTTTACGCGAGCCTTTTTAATTTTAGAGTTGATGGTTTTAGGTTAGGATTAGGGTATATGGTGTAAAATTTAAAGTTTATAGTAAGAATTTAAAGTTTAGGGTTTAAGGTTTAGGTGTTAGGGTTTGGGACTTAAATTTTATAGGGTTATATTTTGATATTCAAGTTGTGTAAAAAAATTATACAATCTTTCCATAAAATTTAAAATGTAAGTTTCAAATCCTAGCATTTTAAAACCTAAACCTTAAACTTTAAATTCTAACCGTAAACTTTAAATAAAAAATATTTTTTATTGTGGGCTTTCTTTTAAATTTTGAAATATTCTATTTGTAAAGTGTTGTTACTTTGTTTGGTTGGCAAAAGGTGAAAGGAAAATTCTGATATTGTTTTGTCAATAACAAACCATAAGGCAACCAAACCAAAACAGTAATCCAACATTAAAAGAAATCAGAAGCAACAGAAGAAACCAAACGTAAGACAAAATGAAGATCCAAAATCAATTAAGGATTGCTCTCGTTAAGCATTGCCAGTCGAGTAGTCCTCCAGCCAAGCTAACCATCGTCGTTACTACGGCCGCCGTTACTATTTTTCTCCAAAAATAAGTATCGTTTAAGCATATTTTAAGATCAAAATTTTATATGTGCAAAAAAATTCTTGTTGTGAGACTCACCTATCAAACTATGTATGCGACGCAGGTCAATCCAGATTAGTCGAGACAAAACTTTAAAAAACTAAAAGAGCAAAAACAGGCTGCTTGAATGGGTAAAATGAATGGACCTGGGTGGGATGAAGCTGGCAAGCAGGTCACAACCTCAAAATGGACAGTCGGTGCACTAGAAATTATTATTGGGCTTCAAATTTTTAAAAATGCATTTAAATTGTCGAACCTAATAAGTGTTTTAGTGAAGAAGCGAATGATGTTCATTTTTTGAGATACAATTTCAAATTACTATGTCTATTTAATATATGCATATTGTCAAATAATTAAAAATATTTATAATAAATATTATCTTGTAATTACATTTAAACTATTAAAAAATATTATTGTACCTGTGTTTCTGCAACAAAAGATGTTAAATCACAATTTCTGACAGATAAATGATGATAAAATTATGACCAGATAAACGAGATCTAGGCTGCACAATTCAATCGACAAACTCTTCTCTTAGGAACCTCATTTTTATGTCGGGTGACGGTAGATTTGTAACACAGTTTTATGGTCATTGGCTTCATCCTCGTGAGGGGGAAAAACAGATATAATGGAAAATCGGAAACGACAGATGAATCAGGTACGACCGTCAAAACTTTCCACTTTGGCCTTCTCATACTTGTGTCATTGCTTGCTTCAAAGTATTATAGCCCTCACCTAACCTAACCTAAACTCGTAGCTTCTCCAACGCATTTCAAGTGTACACGTTGCGTCAATAGCAGAATTTGAAGTAAAATTTTAAAGGGTCACTTATTTTTTTTTATAAAGTTAGAGGTTTAAACAAAAAAAAATTAAAAATAAAACTAAATTTTTTAATAATTTTGATAAATTTAACAAAAAATTAAAAAATTAAAAAGGACTTTAATTTGAAATATTCAAAAATTTAAAATTTTAAATTTTAAAAATCTTAAGAAGGTTAAGTTAAAATTTTAAAAAATATAGAGATCAAAATTTAAGTTTTCTAAAAATTTTAAGGGCCGTGGCCCACTAGTCACTTCAACCATCTGTCCCATTACTTTGATTGCTTGGTTGCTTCCAAGCTCCATACCCATTCATCCATTTTCCTTGAGCTTCACCAACCCCAACAAATTCTAGATTTTTTATTTTTAAATTCGAGCTCTGTACCACAAAGGAAGAGATCAAGGACTTAAATTGCGGTTGTAATCACGTTTTTAGTCGCATTATTTTTATCGCAATCGCGAACATAACGAATGTTATTGTGGTCACTGTGGTATCACAATCATGATTTTTTTTAAATTCGTACAACTTATTAATAAAATATAATAATTATAATTATAAAAATTCACTTTTAATAGTTTTAGTGTGTGTTTTAACACTTATAAACTTTTATTAATACGAGAACACAAATTTTCAATCTTTAACCATTCTTTACGAATTTATTAAGAATATTATATGATTATAAGTTAGGTTGAGATTGTAATAAATGAAGTTATAAAACATGTTACTGGAAACATCAGGGACTGAAATGAAATTAGAGCAAACAATGGATCTCAATCCGTAAACCGTGCTAACTTCGTTTATTGCTCTCGTTTTTCTCTTAAAAACCGAGAGTCTTCACCATTATTATTCTTTATGATTATCGGTCAGCCCCTTTTTGACGTTCGTAACGAAATAATAACAATAATAACGGTTTGTTATTGTCGTAATTGGTCTTTATTCGATAAATTATGGTCACTATATACCGTTATTGGTGTGAATTCGATTCCAATCGTTATTTTCGACAATAACAATTTTGACTAGCTGCGTTACTGTGAAATAACAGCAGTTGTACCTTACTATTTGAAACCCTAGAGGAAGCAGCTGTTCTGAGCTGTTTATTTGGTGGTTTGAGGTTCGAGACTCAACCTATGAACATCTGAATGATTAGTTTGAACATTTCGATCATATCTAAATATGATCCAATCTAAATTTATTATAGAAAATTAATAATCTAATCAAAGAATGTTTTGATTATAAATAATTGCCTTAATTATGCATTCAGTATGTGAATTAGATAATTTTTCTTAATTTGGTATTTGAACTAGGCACTTTATCTTAACTTGGTGCTTAAAAACTTTTTGCTCTCAATTTGGTATTCGAACTTTAATTTCATACGCTATTTTGGTACTTTTATTAACAATTTTAGTCTCAAAAACTTATACATTCAATCAATTTGGTTCTAATTCAAAACAATTCAATAAATGTAACTATTCATATTTAAACTTTTCATCAATATAATCAGCTTTTGTGATAGTATCAAACCAAACGAGTCTATCAGATCAAAAAATAGTTGAATAATTGAATTATACTGTAAATCAACAAATTATTTTTAAGCTTTTATTATACCAATAAAGTAATATAATATTTATAAAAGAATAACAATTTAGGTGAATAATAAAGAATAAATAGATAGAATTTTTAAATATAAAAAACTGAAGTTATTTAATTATTTTAAATTATGACCAACATAATAGAATATATAAATGGGTAAAATACCTAAATCATCACTCAATTTTGCTCTCTGACCTATTTTAATCACTGAACTTTTAAAACGATCAATTTACTCATTGAACTTTATTTTCTGACTTATTTTATCATTTCGAATTATTTTATTAATATTTTAGTGTGATTTGTCATATTTTATTATTATTAAATATAAAAAAATAATTTAAAATAAAAAATCGAAAATAAAACCCCAAACTCAATCTCCAATTCACCAAACCCCAAAACTCTTCCCTTCACTTCCATCGGCCACACCCTACTGGCAACACTAAACCATGAGCAAAATCAAGCTAATCGTTGACAAGAAATCAACCATGATAGCTGAAACAAGCTCTGCAACTCCATCTCCGATCAAAACAGTGGTCTTTTTGGTTTAAGAAAATCGTTCTTTCGACCACATGTTAGGTGGTTCAAAACACTAAAATCTAACCTCATTTATATCTCCGACCCAGCTCCACTCAAGTTACCTTCAAGGACACCGCCGCCTACGTTAATCCGACCTCGACCACTCCTTCCTAGCCATATACGAACGAGTATCCGACAAACGATGGGATTTCAACAGATTTGGTTTTGCCTAAATTGTAGGCTTGCAGCTTTTGCTTATGGTTTAGTGTGGGGGTGTGGCCGGGGAAGTGAAGGGAAGAGTTTTGGGGTTTGTATATCGTAGATTGGGTATAATTTGGGGTTTATTTTTTATTTTAAATTGTTTTTGTATTAAAAATAATGAAATATAATTTTTTTATTTTAAATTATTTTTATATTTAATAATAATAAAATATATCAAGTTATATTAAAATATTAATAAAATAATTTAGAGCGATCAAAATATGTCAAAAAGTAAAGTTTAGTGAGTAAATTAATCGTTTTAAAAGTTCAGTGATCAAAATATATCGAAAAAAAATTAAGTAGTGATTTAAGTATTTTACCCTATATAAATTTTAGTACTAGCTTTAGTGCAGTCAAGCCAATTGTGTGTTAGACATATCGCGGAAAACGCTGAATGTGTTATAGATTTTTCGATTGAGTACATTTTATTTTTGGGAATATGATCGATTAAGTAGTACATGTCTTGGAGTATTTGATTTGTTTATCTTCATACCAATGTTAACATGTAATTTCTTTTATCATAACGAGTAATGATTTTCTTCACGCACGATTTTTTTTGGAATATATCTTGACGCAAGATTCGATAACTATATATATAGTACCCTACGTATTTGCTTAATGTTACGTTTTATTTCTATTTGAGTACTTCACTGTTAAAAAATTAACGGTAGACTGACTAGGAGAGAAAAAAGCACACATGGCAGGCTACCATGTCTTTTTCTCTCTCCTAGTCAACACGCCACGTCGACTAAAATCATAAAAAAAGGCACACTTGGCATGCTGACTAGGAGAGAGAAAATGATGTGACAATTCGCCACGTGTGATTTTCTCTTTCCTTGTCGGCATATCACGTGTGCTTTTCTCTCTGCTAGCTAGCATGCTTGTAACACTCCCTTCCCGATCTGGTAGAGAACCGGGTCGAAGATGCTATCGGGAACAATATTGATGCGATAATTTAATAAACATAAATATAATTGATAATTTTTTTTCATTTTATTCGATAGGCCAAGTCAATAATTCCAATGCAATAATCAGTGGGTTGTATTACTATTTTAGTGACTAAAATGCAATAATCACAAAGTTAAGAACCATTTTGATAAGCCATACGATACATGTCTCAATTCAGATTGCAATGTCATAAGTTCAAAACTTATTTCCTATAAAGCTTGCATGCCAAATATCAACACATTTGAAATATAATAACCTTCTCAATTTAAGCCTTCAATACTTGAGGACTAATTTATAACTGTCAGATTCTCTCTCTCTCTCTATATATATATATATATATCAACACTAGATTTATATTATGAAGTTCAATACATGATTATTGTATTTGCAAGTTCCCAGAATAGTCAAAGGTCAATAATAAACTCAATTAAGTCCCTTAACTGTTTGAGACCAAAATGTACATCTTTTTATTTATCATACTTATTTGGGCTTAAGGTCATATTCATTAAATACACGTCATATTATACATGTCTATAGATTTTTATGTTTAGTTGAAATTTGTAACACTTTCAACAGACTCTTATAGTTTCAAAGACTTGCACCAGTCAAATAACAAAGACTTACAACACTTAAATATCAAAGACTTGCACCAGTAAAATAACAAAGACTTACACCACTTAAATATCAAAGACTTACACCAGTCAAATGTGGAGCATACTTATACCATACTACATACACCACATAAACATCATTCCACCTTGTTTAACATGCATAACCTATAAAAATCAACATATAACGGGTTTACAAACTCCATCACAACATTACTTATGTCATCATCATAGCAACCATATCAAAATCATGACAAAGCATGTAACATTATCGAATACTATTTCATGCTTAGTTCATATGCCACCATTCTAGGAGTTATAAGGTAGATAGATTGAGAAATAACTTGCAACCTCCAACCACGGTCAATCCTTAACAAACTTAGTACCCGAAAATGCATGTTAATGAAATGCATTAGGTTTAGCCTAAGTGAGGTAGTAACCTTGCATAACTTCACATATATGAATAATTATGGATTTCAATCAATCAAACGTATATTGGCAACAATATAAACAATGAAATCAAAGTACATGGTGACTTCAATGTATACTTATTATATCTTGATTGTGTCTTATTTGAGTTCATAGTCATGTCTTGAGTATATCTTATTGGAGAATCATTGTCATATCTTGAGCGTGTCTTTTAATAACGTTCACTTTGGATCACGTTTGGCCATGGATAGCATTGGTCTGTGTTTGTAGAGATGTCTCACTCGCTAAAAAAGTGGTGTTTTTTGTTTTGTTTTACTTTATTTGAAAATGACGTCTTTCGTGGGATTTTGCAAAAACCGTGCTTTATTTAAAAATGGAGTCGCCACCGGCCACTCAAGGTGGACCGGACACCGTAAAAACCAGAGATTTCAAAATGTCGGGTTCGGGAGTCGGTTACAGATGGAGATGGATTAGCACCCCCACACCGCCCAAAATTGGTACTTTAATAATTATCGCTTTATTAATATTAGACTTTCCGGATTAATGTGATGATTAAATTAAAATTCGGTTATATGTGCGAATAAATTTTAAAAGCCCTGTTATCCAAGAGTAAACGCCCAACCACTATCACTACGCCTGATACTGGCCCCGTTTACGCTCGGATAGAAGGGCACCGCATTGACTATTTATATTTCCGAAATGCAACTTACAAAATATTATAAAACAAATATTCACAAAGACATAGAACTAAAAAAACATAAAAACATAAATAATAATATTAAAAAAGAAATGCATGAACAAAAATAACATGACATGTCATAATAATAAAACAAAATATAAATATAAACATGCAAAAAAGACATGCTTCCGAAACTAAACTAAATAATTTTAACATGCTTAAACACGTTAATACGAACCACAACTATAACACATGCATGACAAATACATATGACAAAATATGATACTAAATTAGCAAAGCAACATGCAACTATATAAAAAAAACTAAAACTAGGCATCTAGTATGAATAAAATACTAATATAATCTAAAAGTATAATAATGATAATAACAATAATAATAATAATGATGATAATAATAATAATAATAGTAACCATACTAAGATATGTGTACCAAAATAAAAAAACATGAACTAGTGATTAAAATGCATGATGTGATTATTTACATGGCATAAATGACAAGCATTATGGACTAAAATAAAACAAATATAAAACATGAGGGAATAAACATAAATTAACGGAAATAAAATGCTAAAGAAAAATAGTGACTAAATCGAAAATAACGTAAAATACAGTGCGGAATTAAAATAAAAAATGACTAGAAAAGATGCGGGAATAAAAGGGGAGGACTGAAACTGTAATTAACCCTTGGACATAAATGAAAGTGGGTTGGAAAAGTGAGGACCTGGAGCATAATTTACCCATTACAACGTGCGCGGATCTTTCTCGGGTACGGTTCACCGCTCGGATCGGGACACCAAATGGTGTCATTTTGGCCACCGGTTCAAACATATCTAAGAGGTTTATTTTTTTATTCGTAACAGTTTAATGAAACTAAAAAAAACTAAGATTCTAACACAACATTAATGCTAAACATCATTTTCCTCTCCTCTCATCCTCACAACACCAGACGAGATCAACGGCGCCGCTCTCCTTCAGCTCACGTCGGTCATCGGTCGTGAGGCCTCGCGACGGCTACGGCGGCACAGTCGGTAAGTCCTCTAACCCATATTTGTTTCAATTCGAAACGAAAAAAATTTTAATTTTGAAACTAAAAAGTAATTTCTGATTTCGATTTAAAAACTTACAATTTGTTTCAGATTACAAGATTTGATCTCAAAAGACCACTAAATTTCTCTCTTTTTTCGAACCGGAAAAGCCCCTTTACTACTATCTTTTTTTCCAACTGAAAAAACCCTCATTTTTACATTTTCGTTTGGTTTTTTATAAACCAATCCTTACACTAACCCTCTATTTTTTAATTTGTTGTTGTATATCTGATAAGGCAGCCGGATTTGGGGTAGATTTTTTGGGTATGGGTGAGATTTTGCAGGTTATGGTGAGTTGGAATATAAGGGTATGGTGGACGGGTTAGTTGACAGAGGGTGATTTAGATTTAGGTTTATATTTTATTTTTAGGGTTTAGTTTGATTTGTGGGTTGAGGTTTTGGATATGGGTGGTTTGTTGCCGGTAATGGTAAATGGCGAGGAGTGTGACGGCTGAGACTGGCGGTAGTAGTGGTGGGATGAGGGTTAGGTCATTAGGGTTTCCATTTGGATCTGGTCGGGTTAATGGGTTTGGGTCGGTCATGGGGCAAATCCGATTTGGGTTATGGATTTAGGTTTGTATGGGTGAGTGGGTTTTGTTTGGGTCGGGTCAAAACGGGTTATTACAGTTGCCCCTCTTTGCTTATTGTTTTGTAACGATAATAGAGCAAAGACTAAAAATGACCCGTTTTGTCTGGCCCGGCTGAGCTTCTCCCCTCTTGACGTATGTCTTCTTTCCTCGATAGATCTTTTTCTCTTTGATGCAGGTCTTCTTTCTTGTCTTGGTTGATCTACCTTGTCACTCATGGGAAGCAAAACCTTCAAAATAGGGTGTTGTCTATTGGGGAAGCAAAATGAGTTCAACTTGTTACATTATTGATGATGAGTTAATACCTAAAGAGAGTTTAACCTAGCTGCAACACCGTCGAAGAGGCAGGGTCTACAAAATTCGATCCAGCTGCAACACTAACGAGGAGGCAAGACCGATGGATGAAAGTTCTGATATCTGATCCAGCTATAACTCTGACGAAGAGACAAGACCAGAAAGCTGACAACTTCTTCCTTTTCTCTTTTTCTTTTCTTTTTTTTCTACTTTTTTCATTTTGCTCTTTTTTCGTTTTTTTCATTTTTGCTTTTTTTAGATACAACATTTATAAAACTTGAAAGTTGGTAAATTTTGACCAAGCTACAACACCGACGAAGAGGCATGGTCTAAAGTTAGTAATGTTGATCCAGCTACGACACCGACGAAGAGGCAGGATCAAGAGTTAGTGAATTTGGTCTAGCTACAACACCGACGAAGAGGCAATATCAGAAGTTAGTGAATTAGGTTCAGCTACAACACCGACGAAGAGGTAGAACTAAAAGTTAGATTTGACCAAGCTACAACACCGACGAAGAGGCAAGGTCTGAAGATTTGATCCAGCTACAACTCTGTCGAAGAGGCAGGATCACTGGATGAAAGTTCTGATATCTGATCCAGCTACAACTCTGACGAAGAGGCAGGATCGCAGGATTGAAAGCTCATTTTGATTTTTTTTCTTTTTTTCTTTTCTGTTTTTCTTTTCTTTCTTTTTTTGAATTTCATTTTTGCTTTTTTCATTTTTCTCTTTTCTTGTTTTTTTCTTCATTTTTCAAGAAACAACATTGATAAATTTTGAAAATTAGTAAATTTTGACCAAGCTACAACACCGACGAAGAGGCATGGTCTAAAGTTAGTAATGTTGATCCAGCTACGATACTGACGAAGAGGTAGGATCAAGAGTTAGTGAATTTGGTCTAGCTACAACACCGATGAAGAGGCAAGACCGGATGTTAGTGAATTTGGTTCAGCTACAACACCGACGAGGAGACAGAACCAGAAGTTAAATTTGACCAAGCTACAACACCGACGAAGAGGCAAGGTCTGAAGATTTGATCCAGCTACGACTCCGACGAAGAGGCAGGATCGGATGGTTTTCTTCTTCTTTTTTTTTCGATCAAGCTACAACTCTGACGAAGAGGCATGATCTGACTTTGGCAAATTTGGTTCAGCTGCAACACCGACGAAGAGCCAGAACCTTAAATTTATAAAGTTGGATCTATCCACACCATCAACGGAGGGGAAGATCGGATTTCAGCAACACAGATCTTACTATACCATCAACGGAGGAGCAAGATCAACAAATTATAACAACTTGATTTTTATTTTGATTTGATTTTTTTCTTTTTTCGAATTTTTTTTGGATTCTTTGATTTTTTCCTTTTTCTTTTCTTCTTTTTGATTTTTTCTTTTTTTTGCATTCCTTTTTTTTATTTTTTCTTGATTTTTTGATCTTTTTCTTGTAACTAAAAACAGATTCCAAGGAAAAGTTTGGTCTAGCTGCAACACCTTCGAAGAGGCAAGACCTGGAGAGGATTTGATCTGCTACACCACTGACGGAGAGACTAGATCGGCAAAATGTGAGACCCGCTACACCACCGACGGAGAGGTAGGGCCGAATGGAAAATCTAATCTGCAACACCACCGACGGAGGCAAGATATGGATAGGATTTGATCTGCTACACCACTGATAGAGAGACTAGATCAGCAAAATGTGAGACCCGCTACACCACTAATGTAGAGACATGATCCAGATAGAAATTTTGATTTACAACACCACCGATGGAGGCAAGATCTACATTAAGTTGGCGTACCACCACTGACGGATGCAAGATTTGCAAGATGTTGGATGACTGCACCACTGACAGAGAGACAATGTCTGGAAAAATTTGCTATGTTTCTCTATCGACAGAGGGCAGAGTCTGAAAAGAATTTCTGTTGGCAGAAGTGATTGTCAGGAAAACGTTGGCGTCCACCACACCATCGTCGGAGGAATGAGATCCTGCAAAAGAAAAAACATTGGTCATTAATTGTCAAAGATTTTGCCGCTGATACCTTTTATTTTGGGTGTTTCAGCATCTTTTTCGTGTTTGGCCTCCTTCAAGACTAGGGTTGGCCATCGTGATTGCCCCTATGTTGAGGATGTTCAGTCTCTTTCAGGAATATGTTTATATGTACAAGCAAAAATGCATGAATGCATCTAATTTTATGCCTAAATGTATGTCTTTATCCTAAATGCTTGATGATTTTGGTGTATGCACTTAATCTAAATGTATGACGTATGCAAAAATGATTCACTGCAAGATAAATGCAACTACATGCATGAATGTGACATGATTTTTTCCGATCCTCAAAAAGATTCCCTGACTCCTCACGGGTCTCGTCAGGATCTTGGTTTTTTCATGCGGCGATGCCCCGACTTTGTCATGGGTTCGATCATCCATCTAGGTGCATGCCCTAACATTTTGTTTGTTCTTATGCTATCGTCTGCAACTGCTCTTGAATTTGACACTTTGAGTGCGGATTATGTTGCCTCCTATGTTGGGTTCATAAATTGTGTGTTGGTTCATGGCAGCTCATTATTATTATTATTATTTGGATTGGGTGCAATTTTGCAGACTGTGGTCAAGGATGCAAGAGTTTGACTCGGCAATGAAGGTTGGACCTTGGCAAAAATGCCCCCAGAGTGGGACCTTGTTAGAGGCACAATATTTGTAAAAGATGTGGAGGGTGCTTTTGGGCATGCCCTAAGATCAGGCTCTTGTAGAGGTTCAGTAAGGTGTTGAATTGACTGGTCTTTTGTCTTTCCCAGTATTGCTGCCACAGGGCATCCCGATGATCAGTTTTATTATTTTGAAAATGAATGTATATGTATGCAAAATGTGTCCTAAATCGATGTAATGCAAAATTAAGATTGTGATGATGTTGTGTAATGATAGAGTGGGACCTTGTTAGAGGCACAATATTTGTAAAAGATGTGGAGGGTGCTTTTGGACATGCCCTAAGATCAGGCTCTTGTAGAGGTTCAGTAAGGTGTTGAATTGACTGGTCTTTTGTCTTTCCCAGTATTGCTGCCACAGGGCATCCCGAGGATCAGTTTTATTATTTTAAAAATGAATGTATATGTATGCAAAATGTGTCCTAAATCGATGTAATGCAAAATTAAGAATGTGATGATGTTGTGTAATGATGCAGATGGAATCGATACGATAAAATTAAAAACAAAACGAGTTAGTATTGAATAAAATGATAAAATAAAACAAATGATAAATATAACAAAAATAAGGTAATAAAAAACTGTACATAAACAAGAAATAAGGCACTAGAGCCTAAATAGGGTGACCACTAATTGGGCAGAGTTTCACATGGCTCTAAAGGGTTGGATCCTACGGCTTACTATATGCAGTTTTGGTGCTAAGAGGTACCCGAATTGTCGTTGTTGTCCTCTACTCATAGTAGCAAGGCCCCTGGTCATCACCCATTATAGGCTTTTTTAATCGGGTTCAATTCAGGGGGACCCATTCGCTTATGCCTGCACGAAGGAACGATATCCTTACGAAAGCATAAGGTACTCAAGCCCCGAAGGTACTTGCTAAGCATACACGGAGGAACGATATCCTCACGAAAGCATTAGCATTTTCCCCACTTAAAAAGACGGGTTTATATGCCAAATTTTAAATGTGTTAAAATAAACGCGTAATTATACCCAAATTTTAACTTAATCGTCACTTTAATCTGGAACTTCTAATATTAGTAAAGCGATAATTATTTAAAAAATCTTGACTATCATTTGTTTTTGAAAAACAAAAATGTCCCCAGCGGAGTCGCCATCTGTAGCGATGTCTCTCTCGCTAAAAAATGGTGTTTTTTGTTTTGTTTTACTTTATTTTGAAAATGATATCTTCCGTGGAATTTTGCAAAAACCATGTTTTATTTAAAATGGAGTTGCCACCGGCCACTCAAGGTGGACCGGACACCGTAAAAACCAGAGATTTCAAAATGTCGGGTTCGGGAGTCGATTACGGATGGGGAAGGATTAGCACCCCCACACCGCCCAAAATTGGTACTTTAATAATTACCGTTTTATTAATATTAGACTTTCCGGATTAATGTGACGATTAAATTAAAATTCGGTTATATGTGCGAGTAAATTTTAAAAGCCCCGTTATCCGAGAGTAAACGCCCAACCACTATCACTACGCCTAATACTGGCCCCGTTTACGCTCGGATAAAAGGGCATCGCATTGACAATTTATATTTCCGAAATGCAACTTACAAAATATTATAAAACAAATATTCACAAAGACATAGAACTAAAAAAACATAAAAACATAAATAATAATATTAAAAATGAAATGCATGAACAAAAATAACATGACATGTCATAATAATAAAACAAAATATAAATATAAACATGCAAAAAAGACATGCTTCCGAAACTAAACTAATTAATTTTAACATGCTTAAACACGTTAATACGAACCACAACTATAACACATGCATGACAAATACATATGACAAAATATGATACTAAATTAGCAAAGCAACATGCAACTATAAAAAAACTAAAACTAGGCATCTAGCATGAATAAAATACTAATATAATCTAAAAGTATAATGATGATAATAACAATAACAATAATGATGATAATAATAATAATAATAATAATAATAGTAACCATGCTAAGATATGTGAACCAAAATAAAAAACATGAACTAGTGATTAAAATGCATGATGTGATAATTTACATGGCATAAATGAAAAGCATTATGGACTAAAATGAAACAAATATAAAACATGAGGGAATAAACATAAATTAACGGAAATAAAATGTTGAAAATTAAATGCTAAAGAAAAATAGTGACTAAATCGAAAATAACGTAAAATACAGTGCGAAATTAAAATAAAAAGGACGAGAAAAGATGCGGGAATAAAAAGGGAGGACTAAAACTATAATTAACCCTTGGACATAAATGAAAGCGGGTTGGAAAAGCGAGGACCTGGAGCGTAATTTACCCATTACAACGTGCGCGGATCCTCCCCGGGTACGGGTCACCGCTCGGATCGAGACATCAAACGGTGTCGCTTTGGCCACCGGTTCAAACATATCTAAGAGGTTTATTTTTTTATTTGAAACAGTTTAATGAAACTAAAAAAACCTAAGATTCTAACACAACCCTAATGCTAAACATCATCTTCCTCTCCCCTCATCCTCACAACACCAGACGAGATCAGCGGCACCGCTCTCCTTCAGCTCACGTCGGTCATCGGTCGTGAGGCCTCGCGATGGCTATGGCGGCATAGCCGGTAAGTCCTCTAACCCCCTATTTGTTTCAATTCGAAACGAATAAAAACTTTAATTTTGAAACTAAAAAGTAATTTCTGATTTTGATTTAAAAATTTACAATTTTTTTCAGATTACAATATTTGATCTCAAAAGCCCTTTAAATTTCTCTCTCTTTTCGAACCGGAAAAGCCCCTTTACTACTATCTTTTTTTCCAACTAAAAAAACCCCATTTTTACATTTTCGTTTGGTTTTTTTAAAACCAATCCTTACACTAACCCTTTAATTTTTAATTTGTTGTTGTAGATCTGATGAGGCAGCCGGATTTGAGGGTGGATTTTTGGGGTATGGGTGAGATTTTGCAGGTTATGGTGAGTTGGAATATAGGGGTATGGTGGACGGGTTAGTTGACAGAGGGTGATCTAGATTTAAGTTTATATTTTATTTTTAGGGTTTAGTTTGATTTGTGGGTTGAGGTTTTGGATATGGGTGGTTTGTTGTCGGTAATGGTAAACGGAGAGGAGTGTGGCGGCTGAGACTGGCGGCGACAGTGGTGGGATGAGGGTTAGGTCATTAGGGTTTCCGTTTGGATCGGGTCGGGTTAATGGGTTTGGGCCAGTCATGGGTTAAATCCGGGTCGGTGTATGGATTTAGGTTTGTATGGGTGAGTGGGTTTTGTTTAGGTCGGGTCAAAACGGGTTATTACAGTGTTACACATAGCACAAAGCACAAAGCAATGACTAGTGTTTAAGCATATCAATGAATCTCCTTCTCTCCCATCATCTCCCTCGAACCCCACAACATCGCTATAATCATGTAACATATATCATGTACCATGACAATGTGTCCAAAGACTTCCATCTCATAGGCAACATATACATTTTATGCTTTAGCATTAAGAAAGCATTCTTATAACACGATTGAGTCTTAGCTTTCACCATTGTAACTTCACAGTATTTTTTAGCATAAGTGAGGCATTAACTCCAATGATCTATGTACTTATCAATGATGAGCACAAAGCTCCAATGATCCATATATATACCAATGATGAGGACAAAGCTCCAAAGCATGGAAATTCATAACTTTTCATAATATTATGTTTCATAGCATTTCATAACATAGCTTCCATATAACAAAATTACTATTCTTTCTCTTTATAATATCATTTTATAACATACCATGTCAATGCAACCATAATGCAAAACATAATCAAAGAAGCTTACCAAGCTTTCTATGCCATAAATGTAGCCACCAACTTGCTCTATGCGAGCCAATACAAAATGATTCATGAACATCAAACATTATATACATAGGAAACAAAGATATGGATGACACTGTGTCATCCGAATGCATAACTACACTCACCTTGATCCAAGCTCAGAGATCTTTTCCTTATTCTCCCAATTGTGATTTCCACTTCTTCTAACCAAACATTAAGAACATGTCATTTAATACACTAGATAGCTTGCACTATGTCTAAAGAAATATTCCTATCAAATGTTCTATAACTCGGAACTCAATTCCGTTCATTTTAAACGAAAGTAGACTGAATAACCTTTCTCGCCGTATAAATTTTAGATTCTAGGTATTCTCATATGATTTTTAGTAAATTTTCAAAGTTGATGTTCATGCAGTTTACAAAACTGCTGTCATGTTTTATGGACCTCCACTTACTCAAAAATTCATATCTTTTGATATCTGACTCGAAATCAATCATCTTTTGTTGCAAATGAAACTAGATTCATACACGGTTTCATACATATAAGTTTTATTTCCAGATTCGATCTATAATATTTTTGGTGGTTTATTGAACTTACTGCCACTACAGTAGTTCTAGATAGATTTCTCTAAATTCAGACTTAAGCTCTTTAAATCATTTGATCAATTTAACTAATACATGAAATTCCTAATTCTTGCAATAAATACATAAATTTAGAGTCTAGAGGTTTACTTACCCGTCTTCAATCTTGCTAAAATTGGTACCAATTTAAAGAGTCAAGCTTAGGCCTTCATTTTCTATGATGAATTTTATTTTTCAATGGCTAGAATTAAAGAGTTTTAACTTTCCTCTCTCATGTTCTTTAAGCATTCAAACATGGAGATTTCTCAAAGTTGAAGAATAAGTTCTTCTTTCCCTCCTTATAATTCCCGAAATGGATAGCTCATGCCACCATTTTCTCTTATTTTTTTAATTAAAAGAAATTAGAACTAAAATATAAGAAATGACACATATGTGCTTGTTTCACCACTTTTAAAATGGTTAAATTATTTCTCAAGTCCTTCAACTAGATTTCCTTTTACAAGAGGAAATCTCATGGTCTAATTAATCATCAGCTATTAATCTTTTCCCTTGCTTACACTTAGTCACTTAACTTCACTTTCTTACTATTTAGTCATTAGTCATACTTTCCACTCCTACAATTTAGTTACTAGGTGGTCTAATTACACACCTAGTCCTTATAATCTTCATGTCTTATTCTAATAAATTACTAATTTATTATTACCACATTTTAGCCAATGGCCCTTGTTTTCGGAATTTCACAATTTAATCCTTAATATTCATTCTTGTGATTTAAGCATGAGACTTTCTAATTATTCAGATTAGTCCTTAACGTTTTCACAAGAATTCACTTAATTTTCGGAATCGAATTTTCGATCATTGGAAATCAAATTTTGACTAAGCCGGTTCTCGGGGTGTTACAATGCTATTAATTTTTCAAAGGCGGGGTACCAAAATAATAATGAATTGTAATGTTAGGTACCTTTTTGCTAAAAAATATGTGGGATATTAAAAAGTAACGCGAGAATAGGTGGGGGTACTAACTATGTAGTTATGCATAAAAGTATAATAATTTTTAGGGTAAACTTGTCACACCCTAAAAACCGGTCTAGTCGAAATTTGGTTTCAGTGATCAGAAATTTTGTACCAATTATGCTTGAATGATGTAATTGTTGAATCTTGTACCCAATTTTGAAGTAATGAAAGTTAATTGGGCTTAATTGAAGTTGTTGGACCTTTTTGTAAGGAATGGAATATTGGGGCTTCTTTGAAAATGCCGGGGCAAGGCGTATCGATACGGTAGGACATGTATCGATACAGCCTGACTATTTTTAACTAACTTACCTAACTTTGCTTAGCCGTATCGATACGGCCATAAGGTGAATCGATACGGGTCTTTGTCCAAATCAATCTAGTGGCCATTTTATAAAGTTTGAGGAGTTAGGGATGACTCACCTCCTTGCTTATCACCCCTTCACGTGAGAGTGACCAAAAAAGATGACTATTAGTCATCAATTGCCTAAAGATTGTAAAAAGGCATGAATTGATAGAAATTCATTGTTCAAGCTTTTCCTTTGCTAAGGAAAAGCTTCTCATTGGTCCTTGGTGAGGTGAAAAATAATTAGAGTGATAGTTTCCTCAATAAGGGAATAAAGAAAAGCTTTCTCTTTGTTTTGAATCTCCCGCAACCAAATCTCACATTTGTCTTAAAGAAACTAAGCACACACCTCCATTGTCATCTTTCTCCCTAAGCTCAAGCAAGCACATCGATCCAATCTTTGGCCTTTGTTTGATTTCGATACACCAATTGAAAGCTTGTAATTGGGTAAGTAAAACCCATATGTCAATTTGATGTTTCCCTCAATCCTTATAGTTTAATTTCAAGATTTAAGTCTTGAATGTTCAAGATAAGCCTATGTGTTAAATGCCTAATTTCCTTATTTTGATGTTGTCTACAAGCTTTGGTAAGCTTGGAAAATATTTGTGAATCATTAGTTTCGATCCTAATGTAATCATCTAATTTTAAACTAGCTCAAGTGGTGGAAGACGAGCCATCTTCACCATCTTTGTTACCAAGCACTTCCAACGGCAATGGGATCGTTATTCGAGAACCTTGAAGTCTCCGAGTACTAGGTGAGTGTAGTTGTGTCATGGGATTGGCTAGGTGCCATCTCGATTGCATTTGTTTTGTGCTTAAAATTGCATTTTGTTAAGGACTCAAGTAGAGCGAACTTATGTGGATTCGATGATATGTGTGGTAAGTCCTTCATGTTGTTCTACTACCTTTGTAAGCTTATATGTGAAATTTGGAATATATGATATATGGAATTTAATATGAACATGTTATGATATGCTATTTGGATCCAAGGCTCAATTTGCAATCCGGTATGATATG
Organism: Hibiscus mutabilis; assembly: GCA_019671005.1. Lineage (NCBI taxonomy): Eukaryota > Viridiplantae > Streptophyta > Magnoliopsida > Malvales > Malvaceae > Hibiscus > Hibiscus mutabilis. The sequence goes on from CM033745.1 coordinate 20,740,158, forward strand.
GCCTAAGGGCACCAAGGTAAGTTTTATGTTAAGGTGAGTAACCTTGGACACTTGTGGACATTGGATACAATTGGCATGCCATAGGGTTATTTGATCTCACTAAGTAAGGGATTGGATTACAGTCCAGGGCTACGGCCTATATGTGGGGAGAAAAGGTTAAATTGTGTAAGGCCTATTTTCGATATATATGGCGTACAGGGGAATCCGCGTATCTATTGGTTACTATGTCCAAGAGAATGATATGTATCAATGTTTTGCATTGGATATATGAAAACATAACAATTGGCTTTGAGTGTGACCTATATATGATTAATGATGTACTGATGTCATTCAAGCATGTTTACATGTCATTTATGCCATTTAAGAACTTGTTTCATGTTTGTTATAACTACCTCACTAAGCTATGTAAACCTAACATGTGTGTGTCTCATGCACTTCATGACCTTGAAGCAACCCGAGCCTCGATCGTCTTGTTGCAATTGCAAGTCACTCCCACCAATTACATGTATGCTTACGTTTTGTTTTGAACTCCTAGTAAGGTGGCATAAAGCTTAGACATGTTACATTGGTCTATTTTGATATGTATGTAATGGCCCTAAAATGTATAAGTGCTAAAAATGGAGTATGGTGTGGTTGTAAATTAGAGAAACTAGTTAAACTAGGATTAAATGCACTAAAAGGTAAAATCATAGTAAACGGATTCAATTGGACCTAAAATCTGACATACTGGTAGATTAAGTAGTTATAAACTTACTGGTAAAATTTGGTAAAGTTTGAACATCATTCAACAGGTTAAGTTGATTAAAAATCAGATAAAATCTATCATTACAGGCCAGACGTATTGATACGGGTCAAGCTGTATCGATACGGCCTTACATATTTAGACATGGTAAAACAGGGCGTATCGATACTCAAAGGGGGCATATCGATACTGATCTTGGCAGTAAGGTTTGGAAAATAAATTGCATCGATACGAACTTAGGGCGTATCGAAACGGGTCGACTTTTGTCAACCTGTACCGATACGGGTGATGGCATATCGATACAAGATCTAGGTAGAGTCGAATAAAGATATGATTCATGTGTATCTGTATCGATACGGCTCCAAGTGTATCGATACGGGGTAGTTAATTTTGTTAAAAGACGTAAACTATAGTTTTAAATAGTTTATAGTTTGGTCACTAAACTTTAACTGGTCTAATTAGATGGGTAAATGACCTCCGTTGATAACGAAATTTCACAGACTAACAATGGATGAGTTCAATTTAAGATTAGTAAAAAGAAATTTTGATAAGGACCCTTAACTTGTAAAATTTACAGTTTAGCCCCTAAGTTCGAAAAAGTTTAAAATTGACCCCAAATTGAGTAAGCTATTAATAAGTTAGTTCTTTAGGTCTTAAAAGAGATTAATAAGACATTCTGAATAAGATTCTGAACTCCTATTAAACTTTTGATCTTCGAATTTGTTTCCGGTAACACTTTTTGAACCGGTTTCCTACCAGGCCAGGAATGGGGTGTTACAAAACTACTCAGGTGACCAGCGAACTATTTGAGCTTACCTATTTTGACCACCGAACTAGGCAACTCATCAATCAGACCACCAAAATTTTAAATTGGTCCTATTTTGACCATCGTTGTTAAAAAACTAACAGAAAGATGACGTGGTAGTTAACAGAATTTATAAAATTACACATTTGGTTCATGCTATTTACTTATTATATCAATATGGTCTTAATTTTAATTTAGTCAAATAAAATATATTAAATATTAAATAAAATAGATTAAAATTTGAGTAAATTTATCCAATTGGGACCACCTGGATAAAGGAAAATTAAAGAGGAATGGAATGGCCTTGGGGAGGAACAAACTTGGGACTTATGGGGGATATACTAAAGCCTTTACCACCACACCAACCTACTCTTGGTGATATGAATTGCACCATTTTATATACATATCTTATAATGCAGTAAATGTTAGGGAAAAAGAAGTAAAAATGATTGAAAGGGGACTTGGGCCTAGATCACTTGAGATGAGTAAAATCACACAAACCACCAAATCAAATCAAATAAATAATTAAAAATGAAAATATTTTAAATATGTGTAATGCAATTATTAAAGCAGTATTTAAAATGAAAATAGATTTATAATTTTTATTTTTAAATTAAATCGAATATTTTTTTCTTTTTTATATTTATTTTAGTAATTTCATATATATATTGTTGAATCGAGTTATTTAATTTAATTAATAATTTTAATTTTTATTGAATACCTTAATTAAATTAAAATTATTAATTAAATTATATAATTTGATTCAACATTATATATATATGAAATTACTAAAATAAATATGAAAAAGAAAAAATACTCGATTTAATTTAAAAATAAAAAATCATAAATCCATTTTCATTTTAAATCTTGCTTTAATAACTACTTTATACATATTTAAATATTTTCATTTTCAATTAATTATTTGATTTAATTTGGTGGTTTGCGTGATTTTACACATCCCAAGTGATCTAGGTTTGAGTCACATTTCAACAATTTTTACTTTTTTCCCCTAACATTTACTACATTATAAGATATGTATATAAAATGATGCAATTCATATCATCAATAGTAGTTTGGTGTGATGGTAAAGGCTTTAGTATATCCCTATAGGTCCCAAGTTTGATCCACCTAAGGCCATTCCATTCCTCAATAATTTTCCTTTAACTAGGTGATGACACATGCCACCACTTAATTGGAGGAAAAAATATATTAAATATTAAATAAAGTAAATTAAAATTTGAGTAAATTTATCCAATTGGGTGATGCCACGTGTCATCATCTGATTGATTATTTAATTTTATGTAATTAAATTAAAACTAGGATCAAATTGATATAATAGGTAAATAACATGGACCAAATGTGTAATTTTACAATTTTTTGTTAATTGTCGCATCACCCATCGACTAGTTTTTTAACGGCAATGGTTAAAATAGGACCAATTTAAAAGTTTAATGGTCTAATTGACGATTTGCTTAGTTCGGTGGTCAAAATAGGTACACCCAAATAGTTCGGTGGTTACCTAATTGGTTGATGACATGTGTCATCATCTGATTGGTTGTTTAATTTTATTAAATTAAATTAAAATTAAGATCAAATTGATATAATAGGTAAATAATATGGACCAAATGTGTAATTTTATAAATTTTTGTTAATTGTCACATCACTTCTTCGTTAGTTTTTAACGGCGGTGATCAAAATAAGACCAATTTAAAAATTTAATGGTATAATTGATAAATTATTTAATTTAATTGTTAAAATAAGTATGCTCAAATAATTCAAAGGTGAACAGGTAGTTTACCCTAATTTTTAGGGCATGGTCAGCTGAACAAGCGTGCACTCCACCACATCGATACGGCCTAACCTGTGAAGTGGTTGTTTTCCCCAGCTTTTCATTGATCGTCTGACAAATTGGATGCCCATTTTTTCTCCTATGACCAGACTATCCCAATACGGTCGAGTCTAATGTGGTACGGTTATAATACGACATAAACCTCTGTCGCACTTCAAATATTTTACTATATTTTCCCATTATGTAGTCTTGAAAATAATCAGATTTATTTGTTTTCTTTTTATGTATTCATGTAGTAAATTTGATTTGCATAAACCTGCATTTTACGATATACACAAAAAAACGCTTCACGTACGGTACGAAGGTCCATATCTTCTGCAAACAGCCATCAGAAAATCACCAATTCTTTTCTTTATCAATATGATATATTTTAATATTAGTAATCATATTAATTTCTGTAAGGGTAATTTTTTCAGTTAGATAAGTTTTCACTCAATATTCGACTTCTGATATTTTGATTAAAGAAAATTGAATTTATCATCGTTTCAATATTCATCAATTGTTATTAATAGATCTAATCTTAATCTTTCTCCATAATTGAGTTATTGACTAGAGATGATTATCACTTATGAGTTGATGTTGTAAAGGTTTGTTATATATGTGAGTTGTAAAAAGTTAATCTTAATTTTGGTCAAATAGAAAGGTATGATATTTTTAAATTGGGATTCAAATTCATACAAAATAAAATAATATAAGTATTTTTAATCACTAAAACAATTAATGAATCTTAAAATTAATGTTATTTTAAATATGAGTCGATAACAATTTGTTTCTTTTACCAAAATTAAAATATTTATCTTCGATGATAATAATATTCCTTTTGAATGCAAATGGTTTCTTATAGAGTTATATTATTAATTATAAAATACATTATATTATTGTAAGTACAAATCTTTTTTAATAGTATTATAAGTACAAATCAAATACCAAATTTCATGATTAAATAAATAAAATACACAATCAGAATCGTTTTTCTTACTTTTACTATGCAAAGCCATGTGAAATTTCTATGATTAGTAAAGTTATATAGAAACGGCAGTTTTGCCGGGAGAACAAAAATTCTCTGCCCATGCATATTTTCACGTTTTAATATTAAAAATATTAAGAAAATTAAATTTTAAACTCTAATTTTAAATTTTAAATATTAAATTTTAAACTTTACACCCTAAAAAATATATCATACCCACAATTTCTTATACTCTAACTATTAATCCTAAATCTAGAATTTAAACTTTAAATTCTAAATCTAATTTTTAGTACTAGACATAAGAAGACCCCATACTTAAAGGAACAAACTGTTTCCATCTATTATAAGAAGGCATGGTCATGGCAAGAACTACCCAGCTCCAAACTAACTCATTATTTTTAATTTTATTTGGCTTTTTTTTATCATCTCAGTGTTTGTCTATGTTTGTTGGTATTTCTTTACATAATTACAACTGAAACAAAAACTTACTGAATATGTATAAATTTTCTTTTTAGTTCTTGCGTTTTAAGTTAATTTTAATCATTATATTTTTTAAAATTTAAAACTTCTGTCATGACTCAAACAGTTAAATTATGCTATTAGATTGAATTATGTTCATGGTATAGGTTCAACTTATGTTCTCTAATTTGATACTTAGAGTCATATTGTTTTTTTACTTACGGTATAAAAGCCCTTGAACTTTTTAAAAAATAATTAATGAAGCCTTTGAATTTTTTTGCACTCAATTAAGCCCTTCAACTAAGAAATTTAATCAATTAAGCCATTCAACCAAAAAATTTAATCAATTAAGCCCTTTGACTCTTGACATTTTTTTCTTTAAATATTACTAGTACATGAGACACATTAGTTTTATCATGTTGCATTTATAGTTTTTATCAAAAAATATTTTATTATAAATTTTGTAAGTTTTTTTAGAATTTTTAGAACTTTTAAATAATTAAATAAAATAAAAAATTCTAAAAAAATTCAAGTAGAGACACAGTAACACAACACATTGCATCAATAGATCCAAAACATGTCAAGATTTAATAGTCAAAATTGGTCAAATGACTTAATTATTTAAATTTGTTGGTTTAAAAGCGTAATTAATTAGATTCCTTAGTTCAAGGGCTTATTTGGGTGTAAAATAGTTTAGGGGCTTAATTGATTTTTTAAAAATTCAAAGCCTTCTTACATCCTTAAGTTTTTTTAATCAATAGTTTGATTTTTATTCACTTTAGGGTCATATTGTGTCTATGTCATTTAAGTCAATAGTGAAATTTCATTTTGAAAAATTAAAATTAAAATAATGCAACGATTAAATCCTCAGTTTTTGAATAATAAAAAATAACTATAGAAAAGTAACCTAATAAATATTTTTGTATTCACTACTATGTACACATTTTTTCTTCATTTAAATTACGGAAATTTTTAATGAGGTATATGATAGTTTTTCTTATTTATAAAAAAATAATAAATATTATCTATAATTATAGTAGTATGAATCAAACATAATTAAATTTTACAGTGAACTCTTCATTAATTAAATATCGTCTTCCATATGTTTATTCATAATATTTACTCGCATACAAAGATGACCATAATGGCATACACAAAAAATTCAATTAAACCAGATACTTGATATTTATCCCAATTTTTTTTATAGTAATGAATAAAATCATATTTTAAAAGCATAAGATGTGAAATATTAAACCTTTTGCATAAAAAAATTTTAAAATTCACTTTAAAAAATGAGATGAATGAACTGTATTAATTCAGATCACATATAACACAATAAACAATCCATCTAATAACTTTTCCATTTTATGACATGCATATCCAAAATATCTGCCAACATTTACCTTACCACTCGGGCCACTCCCAATTTCTTCTCTCCTTGTTTCATTAACACCCTACTAATTTCCCATTGGTCAATTGTTTTATTTTTTATTTTTAAAATGGCACACATCTCAGGGACCAATATATTAATTATTACATATCCTTGGAATTAAATTGCCCCCACAACTTTGAATTTAAAATTTAAAGATATGGAAATGTACCACATCACTTTGTACTGTCCAGCTGGCGCCTGGCTGTGTTTTTGCATATTTCTTATTTCCGGAATCAGCGTTTGTTCTCCAACTCTGCACATTACTCGTGTCATCAGCAGGACGTGTCAGCATAAGAGGCGAGTGAATTGGTTTCCCATAAACCTGCGAGTGGTCATCTTTCAATTTAGCCAAAAGAAAAGGGTCTCAAGAGTCTAACATTAGAAGGAAAGTAGGAAAAATTATTAGACGAATCATGTTTATTTCGTTATTCATAGTTTAATTAATTAAATTTATTTATCTTAAAATAATTATTTATTTTCTAATTATATATAAGAAATAGGTGGTAATTTACCTTAAGAAAAAAATAAAATAAATAAATATAATTAATTAAAATTATAAATGACGTGATAAAAAGAATTCATCTAATAATTTTTTGACAAATTAGGGAGGTTTTTTTTAACTCATACTGCCGGAGACAACTGGACAGCTAAAAACAACAGCTGTACTTATCGTCGTGGCCTCATTTCATTGCATCAAAATTTGGGGTAATTGGCCTAATATTATTTTTTTGAAAATTTATTTGACCAAATATTTTTTTTTAACAACATTTGAAAAATATTTCCCATTTAAGCCACGTAAGGCGAATTTACCTTAACGTGAGATATTTAGCTAAATAAATTTTCAAAAAGAAATATCTGGTCAATGACCCCTTAAAATCTGCATAAGGTCGCTTTCCGAACACACACATCTCCTGCCACATTGCCCAGCTTTGGTCTAGTACCACCTTCACCATTGAAGTAGTAACGGTTATATTTTTTATACGTAAAATATTATTGAATTTTATTTTTTTTATTCATTTTAATTATTAAAAACTTAAAATATTTAATTTGTTCGAACTTTATATATTGAGGTTTTTCATCGTTCTTTCGTTAATTCTATAATACGATTATCACGTGGAATAAAAAAATAATAAAAATTATTAGGTAAAATACGTAAATTGTCATTAAATTTTGTTCTATGATTTATTTTGGTCACTGAATTTTGTTCTCTGACATATTTTGGTCACTAAAGTTTCAAATGTTATGGTCTACATCATAACGGTGTTAGAGGATTGATGGATGAGTAATGAAAAAATCAATATATAAAATTTAGTAAATAAATTTAACGTTTTGAAACTTTAGTGACCAAATAAGTCGGAGAACAAAATGATGATTCACATATTTGACCCTTTTTTTTTGAAATACGTTTAAGGTTAATTGCTTTATATGCCTTCAAACTATAAACTATGTTTTTAATTGATTTGAAACGTTAATATTTGTTCAAATCTAATCCATAAAAGTGTAACCCTTTCAAACTTTATTTGACACTGTCTAGTTATTTATTACATGTTCATTCATTCATTCATTCATCAGACTTCTTTATAATTTGATTAAAATATTCTAAAATATACATCACGTTGGACTGTAAATTAATGATAAACTTGATGAAAGGACTTATTGATAAACACTAGATATTTTTAAGAAACAATCACAATAAAATTTCGAAAAATGTGCATTGAATATCTCACGTGGCTTACAATAAACTCACGTGACGTGGCTTCTGATGTGGCCATTGAAATCGGGGTCTGATCCTTGTGAATGAAGCCAATGGAATTTTTTGACTATAAAAACGACAACAACTCTCCGCTTCTTAATAGAAAGTTTATACAGAGTAATTTTCGGAGTAGAAGCCTCTCTCTCTCTGTTACTTCCATGGCTGTCTCTTTTAAAATGTATTTGCCTATGGCTGTTGGTTTCTTCGTGGGTCTAACGTTTCTGGGTTTGGGAAGCTCATCTAAGTTCGATGAGCTTTTCCAGCCTGCTTGGGCTAACGATCACTTTATCTATGAAGGAGACCTTCTTAAGCTCAAACTCGACAACTTTTCTGGTAAGTTTCCCAGGATTTCAAGCCCCTGTTTTTCATTACTTTTTACTGCTGTGCATTTTGAGTTGTCAATGTGTTATATATCCTCGTCTGTTCCGCATGTTACTTGAAGTTTTGTTATTGTAAAGCTATCGATTTATAGACTAATTAATGAAATGCTGAGTTGATGATGTATCAGGTGCTGGGTTTTCGTCAAAAAGCAAGTATTTATTTGGGAAAGTGAGAATGCAGATTAAGCTTGTAGAGGGCGACTCTGCCGGGACTGTCACTGCTTACTATGTGAGTATTTAGACTTTTGATCATCACTATTTGACGATTAAATAATGTCAGAACAAGATGAGTAAACCCGATATAAATATAGTTAAACACGATTAACAGGCTGTACGGGCTTCGTCCATATTATATATAACCTTATCGAAACGCAAGAACGGTGGATAACAACTCAGCTGGGTACGTCTGGAATCATAGCCAGGGTCCCCTATTCAATAATATCACCCATTGTAATGGGAAATTTTCCCGGTTGCGGACAAAAAGTTGGCCTTTTCTTTAAATGTCTAGGCTAGTAATTCTAGCAGCTACCCACCCCATACGCTCGTGACTCGCTTTAAAGTCGAATTTATATTCATTTAATTGGCCTTGTCCTCACCTTAACCAATGATGTTTTAGTAGAGCGACTTTGGTTTTTTTATTAAATTAGGAAAGGTTTTAATTAGATTTTATTGGTCACAGCGACTTTACATATGTCAAGCTCAGCGAATTTATATTCATTTATTTGATGTATTTTTATTATATTTTAAAATAAATGTCTGAATTCAAACCAATTCAAATATTAGTATTTTTTTATCATTAGGTCAATTAATAAATATTTTTGATGTTTTTTTGACACAGATGTCTTCGGATAGTCCTTATCACAACGAGTTCGACTTCGAGTTCCTAGGAAACACCACCGGTGAACCATACCTTGTTCAAACCAATGTGTATGTGAATGGTGTGGGCAATAGGGAGCAGAGAATGAACCTTTGGTTTGACCCAACCAAGGACTTCCACTCTTACTCGATCCAATGGAACCAACGCCAAGTTGTGTGAGTATTGTTTCTATCTTTTATGAAAGGGACCACCTGCGATAGAGTTTGTCCATCATTTATTGTCATAAACAGGGACATTAGTCACTGCATTGGTGGTTGAAGTTAATAAAATTTGAAGTGTAGGGTTTCGTAAAGAGCTGTAATTATTGTTGAAATGTTACACTCTTTTAGGAAAAAGGCACCCATGATTATTCTATGTTTAAAACATGAAATTTCTTGATTTCTGCGCATTTTAGATATTTGAATTGTTTTTTCTTGGCTTTTGGAATTATTTTGACGTATGTATTTGTTTTTATTATTATTATTATCAGATTTCTAGTGGATGAGACCCCGATAAGAGTGCACACCAATATGGAACACAAAGGAATTCCTTTTCCTAAAGACCAAGCCATGGGTGTGTATAGCTCGATCTGGAATGCCGATGACTGGGCCACACGGGGTGGCCTAGTGAAGACTGATTGGACCCATGCACCATTTATTGCCTCTTACAAAGGCTTTGAAATCGATGCATGCGAGTGTCCGGTGTCGGCCGATGAGGTTGCTAACAAATGCAAGAGCAACGGTGAGAAAAGGTTCTGGTGGGATGAGCCAACGATGTCCGATCTAAGTTTGCACCAGAGTCATCAGCTGGTGTGGGTCAGGGCCAACCACTTGGTCTATGACTATTGTACTGACACTGCTAGGTTCCCCGTCATGCCCGTCGAGTGTGAGCACCACCGCCACTAGTGGTGCGGCTTTCGAGGGTTTCTTGGGTGCATTGTAAAATATGTTGGATGGCGTAAAACATGTACTCCCATGTTTCATATTTTGGTTCTGGCTTAGTTTTCCACATTGTAAGATATAATGATCTCTCGTAGTTAAGGGTATAGATTTCTTTGGTTCTGTTGCATAAAAAACATATTCAGATAAGTTGCTTATACTCACGGGCTGTCATGGGGGAATGTAAGATATAATGATCTCTCGTTGTTAAGGGTATAGATTTCTTTGGTTCTGTTGCATAAAAAACATATTCAGATAAGTTGCTTATACTCACGGGCTGTCATGGGGGACCAAGAAATAGATATTTGTAATAAAGTCTGGCTATATGGGACCTCAAAAGAACAGTGAAATACGAGCCCTATCCCCTGCAGCTTCCAGGAATATGAATCAACTTGTGGAGAAAGCAACGCTCGTTTGGTGTAGGTTGCCAATCGAAACACATGTTTTTGGAATCATTTCACAAAGTCAGATCATCTGTCGTCTCTTCACCCAACTATGCCACGGGATGCCGGTATTATTTCTCTTTTTTGGATCTTGTTTGTTAAATAGCAATTTGAGTTGAAATTAGAGGTTTGAATTAATATTAAAAATTTAGTATATTAAATTTATTAATTTGAATATTTGGTGAATAATGTGTTAAAATAACGGATTGGACGAAATTTTTACTTTTAAAAAATTGTTAATGAGAATTTTTTGAAATTAAAAGTTTTGACATAAAAAGTTATAAATAACCTTTTATATTTAACAATTATAAAAAAATTTAAATAATTTAAATTCAACTTTTTTATTTTAATTATTCACCTTCACGTATTTATATTGTGACATTTGTAAATTAATATTTTTTATTTTTATATATTTATATTTAATAATAGTTAATCAAATTGTAATAAAAATAATTATATAAATAATAAATTAATATATAAATCCTTCAAATATGTTTAGTAATGTTATATTAAAAAATATTTTTTATAATCTAATTAATATTAATAGATATAAAATATTGATAACTAATAAATTATTCTCTCGAATATAACAATGTTTTTATATATCATTTTACTTGTTTAACTAATCAAACAAATATCAGTTATCAGTTAATTTTATCAAATAATTTTATACAATTAACTAATCAAATTAGCTAATATAATCAATTACTAATTATCATTTAATATAATATGCTATCAGTTATCAACTATCTGTTAATTATAAAAAACTATATTTTTATGCACCGAGTACATTTAATGTGTAAGACCCATGTACCTATTTAAACATAATTAAATGATAGGATAACACACCCGCAATAATATTTGCCCTGATGGGTCCTAATTTTAATGGACTAGACCGACACTGACACGAAAGTTAGGGGAGCGAATCTGGTAGTTTTAGGTGTAAACAACGGATATTAGGCGTCGTAGATATCAACCTGTGCAATACTTTAGCTAATGCCTTAAGTAATCCGTCTGAAGAGTATGCTCACAAAAATGAAACTCAAAATTTTTTCCAAGACTAGTACAAACAGTAAAGCATGTGGTTTAATTCGATACAAAAGTAAAGATGACTTTATCTTTGTATGAATTAACCACTACCAAATTACCTTTTTAATCTCAAAAATTCAAACCATAGATCCCCGTAGAGAAACAAAGGGGTAAAGGAGTTATCTACATCTGGTCCATTGTTAATGACGGATGGGGCTCTAACTAATCTAAAGAAGTTGAAAGTGGTTCCGAGTGACAGAATCAAATGATTCAGTAGGGTTCCGAGTGATAACAGAAGTCAAATAACGTCTTCGTTTAATACAGAAAACTTGACCGATAATTCGGTGGCACTAAATTTTATACCCACCCACCCCAAAGCTAGGGGAAATTATTAAACACAGGGATAGAGAATCATTGCAGATTTAAATCTCATCAGGGCATGACACTAATTTTCTCGTATGAAGATTTTGGTTATTCTTTAATTTTTAAAAAAGTTTAACTCAAAAAGGTAAAGGAACGATCTACATCTGAGCCATTATTAAAGACGGATGGGGATCTAATCTAAAAAAGTTGAAAGTGGCTTTGAGTGACAGAATCAAATGATTTCCTCTTGATCGCAGAACTTTAATTAGGGATAATTTTTTTTAAAAGTTTCAAAATTTTATGAGCAACGACTAGCCTCTTGGTCCATTCATGCTATCTTGGTAACAGAAGCCAAATGATGTCTTCTTTTAATACAGAAAACTTGGTCGATAGTTCAATGGCACTAAATTTTAGACCTACCCAGTACCCACCCCAAAGCTAGGGAAAACTATTAAACACAGGGATAGAGAATCATTGCAGTGTCAAATCTCATCAGGGTTGCACTCTATCTCACTGATGCACATCAATCTGGATTTTAGCGGCAGCGTTCAATGGTGGCACTAAATTTTCCCGTTATCGGGGATAGCGGGGATAGCATCCCGTTATCGCCGCGACAACCGCAATCGCGTTATTTCGCGTCCGCGACAGGCCGCAACAGTCGTGATTCCGTTGCCCACCACGAATTCCACCAAATGCGGTTTCAAAAGGCAGCGCGACCGCAATTTCATGGCCGCAATCGCGTTAGCGGTCCGCGATTTAGAACCCTGCTCAATACCATTTTAACAGCCTTCCAGTGAACTTCAGAATGCATGTTCATGTACTACTCACTTTATTTATTGCAAATGCAATCTCTGGTCTGGTCAAACAGACATATTGTAAACCACCTACTATGCTTCTATAAAGTAGAAGGTCTGAGAACAAGAATCCATCATTAGCCCTAAGCTTTGGGCCAAGCACCATTAGAGTTGGAGTGGAATAAGCCATGTTAGAGCTGAGCAACAAGTCAGTGATATATTTTGCTTGACTCAGCATCAGACCAGATAAAGTCTTTTGAACCTTCATACCAAGAAAAAATCCCAACTGACCAAGGTCTTTCAGAGAAAATTATGTTTAAAGTTTCTGAACTGTCATTCACCTCAGCACTATTGTTACCAGTGATGACAATGCCATCCACATACACCATTAACAAAACCCTTGAGTCCCCTGGTCCATGCTTGATGAACAATGTAGAGTCAGCCTTTGATGCAACAAAACCCAATTTTAACTTCAAAAAGGACTTGAGTGTATCGAACCAAGCCATGTGTGCTTGTCTCAAACCATATAAGGCTTTCTTCAAATGACACACAAACTCCTTACCATTTAGACCCCTAAGCTCAAACCCAGGTGGCTGTGACATATATATTTCCCTAGATAATTCCCCATTGAGGAAAGCATTATTAATGTCCACTTGCCTATTACACCAATCTTCCATGACAGCAGTTGCAAGAACATTCCTTATTGTTGCAGCTTTAACAACAGGACTGAAGGTCTCATGGTAATCACTTCCAACAGTCTGTGAATACCCATTGGCCACTAAACGTGCCTTAAGCCTATCTACAATATCATTAGACTTTCTTTTCACCCTAAAGAGCCATTACATCTAACAGATTTTCTAGTGGGAGGAAGTTGCTTTAGTTACCAGGTACCATTCCTAATAAGAGCCACATACTCAGCTTGCACAACTTATTTTCATTTAGTATGTTGTAGGGCTCCATAAACATTGGCTGGCTCTTCACAACCATGGTTAGTAAGGAAGGCCTTAGGTTTGAAAATCCCAACCTTTGCTCTAGTGATCATAGGGTGATTGTTCTACACTTGACCAGCTGTTGTAGTAGAAATGGAATATGAAGATGAAATGTGTATAGGTGATGGAGGTGTGGATTGTGGAATGAAAGTGGAATGCGGATATGAAGGGAGTATAAGAGATGGAGTTGTGGACTATGGAAAAGTAGTGGAATGTAGAGATGAAGTGAGTATAGGAGATAGAGTTGTGGACTATGGAATGGTAGTGAAATATGGAGCAGCCTTACCGGTGCAGTATATCAAATATTTCATCCATGGCAATGTATAACAATTTATATTAACATGAAGCAGTTCATAACCGAATAACATTAATAGTAAATCATCATCAATAACTAGTGATCAATGCATTTATTTTCAACCTTTGACATATTTAAAGTATGTCAAATGTATGATCAATGACATAATTATCATGACAATATATAAACCAAGTAGACTCATCGCAAGTCTTACCGATGATGTATAAAACATCTATGTATAATGTTATGTATGCATTGCACTCACATGGGCCATGTATTAGTATGTCTCACTAAGTCCTCTTCGATCATTTCCTTCATTGTACCTTGAACCTCCATTGATTCGAGCTTAACTGAATTTCACCTAGCCCTCTTCGGGGCTTGAATCGAGCTTGGAAATTTTTTATCTTTCTTTACCTAGCCCTCACGTTTTTGGCTGAAAAAGATGAATTGGTTCATCTTTTTACCATTATTTTACACATATATCTATTAAATGAATATTAAATTCATTTAATAGTGAAATTACAATTTTGCCCATTTTATCTAATGGTTGAGATTGATTTTATCATCAATCAAGGGCCAAGATTTAATATTCCATTTTCTCTTTCCAAAATTGCCCTTATAACTTTTTAAATATTTCAAAATTGCCATTGGGGCCAAATGACCAATTTGCCCTCCAACTAGTTTTTACTTACTAGTTTGTCATTCTTGTAAAAATTCAACTAAAACTAGTTGGAATCCAACCAACTATAATAAAATATTCATAAAATAATATTTTATGAATTTTTCCATATCTTTTGGATCAGACTCTAAAATTTTCATTCGATCCAATATACTGATAAATAATCTTTTACTCAGAAATAAACTGTAGGATTCATCTTGAATCGAACTAAAAATATTTCCAACACCTGGAAATGACTTTTATAACCTTTCTATATCATATGGTAAAACTTCAAAATTTTTCAGTTCGATCCGGGTATCCGAATTCCACTTAAACTTTAACTACGATTTTCCTAATAATCGAAGTATCAGATCGAATAAAAAATTCCGCATTCGATTCACACCCTTAGGTGATCTATTTATTTATGAAATAAAAACCCTTAACTTTTGGGAAATTACAATTTTAGTCCCCAAACTTTTCCAAAGTTTATACTTTAGCCATAAAATTTTCAAAATTTACATTTTGGTCACTAAACTTTTAAAGTTCAATTTCCATTCAAATTTTCCTTGGTATTCAACCAAACTTTAAGAATACCTTATTCAATTCACTATCTATCACATGAGACCTTTAAACCTTAGAAATTTCCTTTCCAAAACCCATAATTAAAGAAATCTCAACTTTTGCATTTTTTTCATTTTAGTCACTAGTACTAAATGACCCTTAATAAACTTAGTAAATTTTGGGATATTACAAATAAATTTTGCAAGAATCCACTGTTTAGCGGGATAAATCCTATAGGACTTCTTTCTTTTTTCTTGTCGGAAGAAATAAAAATCTATCTAGACTTTAAATGACAAGAGTTGGAGAAAAGATGCATAGTTTTGAATAAATAGGAAGAGAAAAAGCAACGAATTTTTTTCTTTGATATGTAGATTGTCACTTCCCCTCATTAAGCTAACGGTAGTGTAAGTGTCAGTAAGAAAAAAATGGATGAATGCATTCCAAGATTCAATTAGTGATCCACCCCGTACATATGATAACATTGTATACAAAGAATGTGGTTTATCTGATAGAGAGGTTTCTTCGGTAGCTTAGTCAAAAAGAGACCAAACACAAAAGTAATTTCATCAAGTTACATTGCCCAGTCATTCGTAGAATTTCGTTACCTTATTGTTCGCTATATCAGGGAAAGACATAGAATAGAGTAATTGACTCAACTCCCACAGGTGTAGCATCCAATTGAGGAGCTTTATCCATTGACTCACACTAATAAATAATGAACTGTAGAATACCAGGACGTGGAATTCACTCATTTATCTTTTTGCTTTTCCTACTTATGTTACGTCATGTAGACATCTAAATTTTTAGTTTTTGTGACGGATTCAAAAAATTAAAGAGTCTGGCTTGGGAGGATGTTTGTACTGTTATAATTAAACCATAACTAAATATGAAATCTAAACCCAGGATCTATCATGTCAAATCATCAAGAACAATAAACCGAAAGCGGAAGCGTACCTGAATTCATTGATAGCCTGAAAAACTTGAATCTTGATGTTGAAATCCCAAATCTTTGGTATTGATCTTCCAAGAAGATAAGTTTTCTCTTGACGTAAAACTCTCTGACGGGGAAGGAGAGAAAAACAAGTTGACCTATTTCTTGGGGACCACTACCTCTTTATATAGTTGATTTAATAATCAACTATTAAGTATTTATAACTCTGCCCCTCATCGAATTATAAATACATCTTATGGTATCTACACTTTTATTTCTATGACATTTTAATACCCATGACACGCCTAACATAATTGGTCACTTAATTTTGTGTCATACTTTAAAATAGCAATATACATTATACATATGTGCCCACTATTATGGATTTTAATCCAACAATCTCCCACTTGGGCAACATATGTTTCCTGACAAATGTATAACCTTATGAGCTCAAAAATTTGCTATTATATAATAGGTATTCTCAGAATAATCTCGTCCATCAACTATATCCATATAGGATCAAAGCAGTCTTTGTCGTATCAATCATAACAAGACCCATCAATGGTCACGTATACAAATATAGTCAAATGACATAGATCAATCATGGATGCGTAGCATGGAAAATTACATGAAATGTGAACCAAACATGTCTATTTCCAACTGGTCCTCCTAAACCTTAGCGAGATCAAACTTTACTGAATTCAGAGTGTGCATAAACCAAAAGAACTTTATTTCTGTAGAAAATAATCTTAAAATATCCTTAAGCTGAAGTAACCGAAATTGTGTCTAAAACGAATGAGCATTTTTTCAAAATTACAAACTCCCACAAAAACTGAATATCCTTAAATAACATTACACCCACATGAGTAGTGTGCTCATGAAAGACCTAGGGTGCCAGTTTCTTAATAAGCGCGCAATTATGGAGTTTGTACCAAAGATGCTCTATAGACATACAACCACTCAAATTTTCTTTAACAACTAGGAACTTAATATTTATGTGCTTCAAATTTAAAGTGTTCCTATTGTTTATAGAATAAATGAGTGCATATTTATTGTCACAAAATAACTGAAGTGGTCTTTATGTTCAGTCTATAATTAGCAGCCCATGTGACAAAATTCTTTTGCATCAATATTCTAATAGAATCAAGTCTCAGAAACCTGATGATCTCTAACTTACCAAACTCCGATATGTGAGCATGTAATTTTTGTTCTCTAAAGATATCCCATAACCCTACTGCTGCTATCCAATAGTTCATACTAAATTTTCTTAATATCTATCTAACATTCTAACAATGTATGCAATATTCGAACGCATACATACTTGAACATGAATGGATTATCAATAGCTTATGCATATGAAATCTTTTGTGTGTGTGTGTATATATATTATAATTTCAAGGTTACTTTTAGGGCATTGAGTAAGACTAAATTTGTCTTCTTTAGCAATATGAGTATCACTTGGTTTACTTCCCACTGAACTTGTAGTACATACAATTGTCAACCAAATTTATCTCAAAACCAAATGAGATAATCAATATGAAATTTATAATTTCATTAATGAGAGTCCTACTTAAGCTCATAGATGGATTTCTTTAATTTACATATAATTGATCTTGTATCATTAGACACAAATCTATGATTGTACCATATAATTTGTTTCTTCAATGTCACCATTGAAAAACACAAGCTTAACATCCATCTTATATAGCTAAAGATTAAAATAAGCAACAAGCGTCATGATTATCTTGAAAGAGTCTTTCAATGAAACTTGAGAGAAAGTCTCCACAAAATCAATGTCTTCTTTTAGAGTATATCCTTTAGATACAAGACATGACTTATACTTGCCCACATTATCATTTGTATCCCTCTTGGTTTTAAATATCCATTTACAACCAATTGGTTTGCACCTTCACATAATGAGACAAGTTCCTAAACTTTATTGTCTTGCATAAAATTATACTCTTCTTGAATGACATCAATCCACTTTTGAGAGTCAGAACTTTTATGATTTGATAAAAAATGATTGAATCATTTTCTATCATTCCATTATTATCCTTATTTTCTTGAATAAATCCAAAGTAATAATCTAGAATAGTATTTTTCCTTCCTCTCGTGGATATCTTTAACGACACTTATTTTTTAAGGTTGTTGAGTTTGTTCTTCTGAAACAATTACCTTATCTTGAATGGGAGTTGTTCAACATTGTTTTGCTGAGGTACTTGATTCACTTCTTGATTAATGATAGGTGTAAAAACCTAAACATCATTAAAAGTGATAGTATGAATTAAATTATAATTCAACTTCCCCTCAATAGCAATGTATATAACCTTATTTCTCCCTCCAAACTCAACATCCTAAAAATGTTATAAACTTCTCCTTAAAATAATCCTTATTGTGGGATCATAAAATTTACAGCCCATGGATCACTCAAAATAACCAAGTAGTTGGTCACTTTTGAAGTTTAATTTTTTTCACATGTGTCCTAACTTATACAAAAGAATCAATACTTTGTAACTTATTGTTGTTTCTTTTGATTAGGACCTTTAGCAACTTTATTCTAATATTTTTTATTGCCCTTATCCTTAGAGACACTAACTAAATGAGCACTAACCGAATGAGTACTTTTACACTTATAATGCTTCAACTTTTCTTCCTCTTTAACACAATTAGAAATAAGCTCATTTAAAGTCTATTTCTCCTTTTGACAGTTGTAACTAATTTTGAATTGGTTAAATCAGTATAGGAAGCGATACCAAAATCATAAGAACAAACAATTGTTAGAAAGTTTGATCTTATGTGACTTAAATTTTGAAGCAATATTAAACATTTTTCATAATGTACTTCCTCACATTTCCTTGACCCTTATACTTCATAGACATCAAAGAAGGCATAAGTGATGTCATCTTAACCTTAATGTTTTGGGTAAATCATTTCTTAATTTCGTCAAGGAAACCCTTAATATGAGTAATCTTTTTAGATTTGTGCTTCTAAAGACTTATAGAATGTTGTTCTTTATGATCATTAGACTCGTGCGATTTTAACAATCTCACCTCTCAAAATTCCTTTTATGGGTGCTTACATGGTGAGAGGTGCAAGTTATTCTTCCCTTAGTGCAAAGTCTATGTTCATACAACCAAATACTATATGTAAGTGTCTTTTCTATTCCTTGAAACTAGTTTCACTAAATATGAGTGTAGAATGTATTTAATGATATTGTGACAAAGAAAGATAAATTACCTAAATATAGAACAAAAATAAGTAAATAAAATAAAAACAAGCTCACATAAATATTCATAAGTAAACAAATAAATTCAAAATAATGGCTAGTTCCCCTCAAGATACCAAGCACAACATTAATATCAAGTCTTTGGACAAGAATATTAATCGTAAAGCGGTACTCTTGTTGTAGCAATCAAACATTGACAATAAACTATGTCAAACAATAGATTAATCTTTGGAGTAACGTATTGCTTACATAAAATACCTTATAATCGTCACACATTTATCGCCACAATTGTCGTTGTAATTCTGCCAAATATTAACTTTCCTTTGGGCCAATTAATAAACGCATGAATTACAAAAACCCATAATTATCTTAATATTTTAAATAAACTAATCTACACAAAAGCGGTCACTTTGGTGACATTATATTTCAATTAATCTATTAAAATATTAGACATTCGAAGCCAAAATATGAATTTAATTGTTTTAAAATATTTATCTTAATTTTATCTTTCAATCAAATTAAAAGATAACCAAAATAATAATAAATTTGAATAAAGGTAAACCTCATATCAAGATACCGGACACTCCATTAATATTTTATCTTTGGACAAAACATTAACTTGCAAGTGATATCTTGGTACAAAGAATCAAACATTGATAATAAGAACATGTCAAACAAAAATCTTCCTTTGGGCCGATTTATTGCTCACATATAAAACTGAATAATTATCACATGTTTATTACCACATTTGCACATGTAATAATGTTAATTATTAACCTTCCTTTGGGCCAATTAATACTAACATAATCCGACTTACATGCACAAAACCTTCTATATATTAAAATAAAATAATTTCTACAATAGAAGTCACTTTGGTGACTTAATGCTTCAATTAATTTATCTTAAAATATATAACATAAATGTACCGATATCCAAATTTAAAATTATGTAACAAATCAAAAACTCAAATTTCTGATAACACTTAAGTTTCCGAAATAACCCAAATAAAGTTGTCTATATGGGGCTATTAGAAATCGAAAAAACCGAAATCTTTGACCGTTTCTAAAAAAAAATCCTTAAACATGCATTTACCAAAATAAAACTTGAATTCAAAACAATCAATCTTTAACTAAAAGCGAAAATCAAAAGTATCATACAAATGAATAATTTATATAATGATCACATAAAACTTTAGTATATCCATAAGAACCCAACGATCAAAATTAAATTTTTTTTTATCAAACTGAATCAAATAATCATCAATACCAAATGTAAATATGTATATTCTGCAGATAACATTAACGACATAGTAAAGCATAATGCCAAACAAATTTAAGCAAATATTTTGCACAAAACTAAACATGATTCAACAAAATTCAACCATAATTTATTAGATATAAACCGAATATAAAGCTTCGAGAGCTAACTTGATTATAAAATTTCCAAGTCACGGTAAATTTACCTTGACAAAGCATAAGTCAATTTTTTTTTTCTTAATTACTAACGATCAAAACTAAAATTTTGATCAAACTGAATCGAATATATATTTTAAATTGAATATATATCATTGATTGCATACATATAAATATTTTTAAATTAAACAGTATATATCATTCAAGTTAAAAACAATCGTATTAACCATCAATTAAAACCCTAAATTAATCGATAAGAAAAACATGATAATCTTATAATTCTAAACACCATGATCAGCCGACTTTAGAGTCTCGATGGTCGCTAACCTAAATGAACATAACCATAATTCCCTTGAAAATCTATACTATCATGATTGGCAAATATACAGTAACATCAAAGTTAAGAAAAAAAACTATATCGCATAGGCATAATTGTAAAGAAATATGATGATCGTTTGTTATTAAAGCCTTTTTCTTTATTGCCGCAAAACATAAGTTATTCATTCGAAAATTGATGCGGCGCTTTAAACAAAAAAAAAGTTTATGATTCTGAATTTTCATAGAAAATTAATGGTTCTTAATGATTCAACATGACGAGTCTCTGATGCCACTTGTTATAATTAAACCATAACTAAATATGAAATCTAAACCCATGATCTATTATGTCAAATCATCAAGAACAATAAACCGAAAGCGAAGCGTATACAATTCATTGATGGCCTTGAAAAACTTGAATCTTGATGTTGAAATCCCAAATCTTTGGTATTGATCTTCCAAGAAGATAAGTTTTCTCTTGACGTAAAACTCTCGGGGAAGGGAAGGAGAGAAAACAAGTTGACCTATTTCTTGGGGACCACTACCTCTTTATATAGTTGATTTAATAATCAACTATTAAGTATTTATAACTCTGCCCCTCATCGAATTATAAATACATCTTATGGTATCTACACTTTTATTTCTATGACATTTTAATACCCATGACACGCCTAACATAATTGGTCACTTAATTTTGTGTCATACTTTAAAATAGCAATATACATTATACATATGTGCCCACTATTATGGATTTTAATCCAACAATCTCCCACTTGGGCAACATATGTTTCCTGACAAATGTATAACCTTATGAGCTCAAAAATTTGCTATTATATAATAGGTATTCTGTAACAATCTCGTCCATCAACTATATCCATATAGGATCAAAGCAGTCTTTGTCGTATCAATCATAACAAGACCCATCAATGGTCACGTATACAAATATAGTCAAATGACATAGATCAATCATGGATGCGTAGCATGGAAAATTACATGAAATGTGAACCAAACATGTCTATTTCCAACTGGTCCTCCTAAACCTTAGCGAGATCAAACTTTACTGAATTCAGAGTGTGCATAAACCAAAAGAACTTTATTTCTGTAGAAAATAATCTTAAAATATCCTTAAGCTGAAGTAACCGAAATTGTGTCTAAAACGAATGAGCATTTTTTCAAAATTACAAACTCCCACAAAAACTGAATATCCTTAAATAACATTACACCCACATGAGTAGTGTGCTCATGAAAGACCTAGGGTGCCAGTTTCTTAATAAGCGCGCAATTATGGAGTTTGTACCAGCATGCTCTATAGACATACAACCACTCTGAATTTTCTTTAACAACTAGGAACTTAATATTTATGTGCTTCAAATTTAAAGTGTTCCTATTGTTTATAGAATAAATGAGTGCATATTTATTGTCACAAAATAACTGAAGTGGTCTTTATGTTCAGTCTATAATTAGCAGCCCATGTGACAAAATTCTTTTGCATCAATATTCTAATAGAATCGAAGTCTGTAAACCTGATGATCTCTAACTTACCAGAACTCCGATATGTGAGCATGTAATTTTTGTTCTCTAAAGATATCCCATAACCCTACTGCTGCTATCCAATAGTTCATACTAAATTTTCTTAATATCTATCTAACATTCTAACAATGTATGCAATATTCGAACGCATACATACTTGAACATGAATGGATTATCAATAGCTTATGCATATGAAATCTTTTGTGTGTGTGTATATATATTATAATTTCAAGGTTACTTTTAGGGCATTGAGTAAGACTAAATTTGTCTTCTTTAGCAATATGAGTATCACTTGGTTTACTTCCACTGAACTTGTAGTACATACAATTGTCAACCAAATTTATCTCAAAACCAAATGAGATAATCAATATGAAATTTATAATTTCATTAATGAGAGTCCTACTTAAGCTCATAGATGGATTTCTTTAATTTACATATAATTGATCTTGTATCATTAGACACAAATCTATGATTGTACCATATAATTTGTTTCTTCAATGTCACCATTGAAAAACACAAGCTTAACATCCATCTTATATAGCTAAAGATTAAAATAAGCAACAAGCGTCATGATTATCTTGAAAGAGTCTTTCAATGAAACTTGAGAGAAAGTCTCCACAAAATCAATGTCTTCTTTTAGAGTATATCCTTTAGATACAAGACATGACTTATACTTGCCCACATTATCATTTGTATCCCTCTTGGTTTTAAATATCCATTTACAACCAATTGGTTTGCACCTTCACATAATGAGACAAGTTCCTAAACTTTATTGTCTTGCATAAAATTATACTCTTCTTGAATGACATCAATCCACTTTTGAGAGTCAGAACTTTTATGATTTGATAAAAAAATGATTGAATCATTTTCTATCATTCCATTATTATCCTTATTTTCTTGAATAAATCCAAAGTAATAATCTAGAATAGTATTTTTTCCTTCCTCTCGTGGATATCTTTAATGACACTTATTTTTTTAAGGTTGTTGAGTTTGTTCTTCTGAAACAATTACCTTATCTTGAATGGGAGTTGTTCAACATTGTTTTGCTGAGGTACTTGATTCACTTCTTGATTAATGATAGGTGTAAAAACCTAAACATCATTAAAAGTGATAGTATGAATTAAATTATAATTCAACTTCCCCTCAATATCAATGTATCTAACCTTATTTCTCCCTCCAAACTCAACATCCTAAAAATGTTATAAACTTCTCCTTAAAATAATCCTTATTGTGGGATCATAAAATTTACAGCCCATGGATCACTCAAAATAACCGAAGTAGTTGGTCACTTTTGAAGTTTAATTTTTTCACATGTGTCCTAACTTATACAAAAGAATCAATACTTTGTAACTTATTGTTGTTTCTTTTGATTAGGACCTTTAGCAACTTTATTCTAATATTTTTTTTATTGCCCTTATCCTTAGAGACACTAACTAAATGAGCACTAACCGAATGAGTACTTTTACACTTATAATGCTTCAACTTTTCTTCCTCTTTAACACAATTAGAAATAAGCTCATTTAAAGTCTATTTCTCCTTTTGACAGTTGTAACTAATTTTGAATTGGTTAAACTGTATAGGAAGCGATACCAAAATCATAAGAACAAACAATTGTTAGAAAGTTTGATCTTATGTGACTTAAATTTTGAAGCAATATTAAACATTTTTCATAATGTACTTCCTCACATTTCCTTGACCCTTATACTTCATAGACATCAAAGAAGGCATAAGTGATGTCATCTTAACCTTAATGTTTTGGGTAAATCATTTCTTAATTTCGTCAAGGAAACCCTTAATATGAGTAATCTTTTTAGATTTGTGCTTCTAAAGACTTATAGAATGTTGTTCTTTATGATCATTAGACTCGTGCGATTTTAACAATCTCACCTCTCAAAATTCCTTTTATGGGTGCTTACCATGTGAGAGGTGCAAGTTATTCTTCCCTTAGTGCAAAGTCTATGTTCATACAACCAAATACTATATGTAAGTGTCTTTTCTATTCCTTGAAACTAGTTTCACTAAATATGAGTGTAGAATGTATTTAATGAGATATTGTGACAAAGAAAGATAAATTACCTAAATATAGAACAAAAATAAGTAAATAAAATAAAAACAAGCTCACATAAATATTCATAAGTAAACAAATAAATTCAAAATAATGGCTAGTTCCCCTCAAGATACCAAGCACAACATTAATATCAAGTCTTTGGACAATAATATTAACTGTAAGCGGTACTCTTGTTGTAGCAATCAAACATTGACAATAAACTATGTCAAACAATAGATTAATCTTTGGAGTAACGTATTGCTTACATAAAATACCTTATAATCGTCACACATTTATCGCCACAATTGTCGTTGTAATTCTGCCAAATATTAACTTTCCTTTGGGCCAATTAATAAACGCATGAATTACAAAAACCCATAATTATCTTAATATTTTAAATAAACTAATCTACACAAAAAAGCGGTCACTTTGGTGACATTATATTTCAATTAATCTATTAAAATATTAGACATTCGAAGCCAAAATATGAATTTAATTGTTTTAAAATATTTATCTTAATTTTATCTTTCAATCAAATTAAAAGATAACCAAAATAATAATAAATTTGAATAAAGGTAAACCTCATATCAAGATACCGGACACTCCATTAATATTTTATCTTTGGACAAAACATTAACTTGCAAGTGATATCTTGGTACAGTAATCAAACATTGATAATAAGAACATGTCAAACAAAAATCTTCCTTTGGGCCGATTTATTGCTCACATATAAAACTGAATAATTATCACATGTTTATTACCACATTTGCACATGTAATAATGTTAATTATTAACCTTCCTTTGGGCCAATTAATACTAACATAATCCGACTTACATGCACAAAACCTTCTATATATTAAAATAAAATAATTTCTACAATAGAAGTCACTTTGGTGACTTAATGCTTCAATTAATTTATCTTAAAATATATAACATAAATGTACCGATATCCAAATTTAAAATTATGTAACAGTCAAAACTGAAATTTCTGATAACACTTAAGTTTCCGAAATAACCCAAATAAAGTTGTCTATATGGGGCTATTAGAAATCGAAAAAACCGAAATCTTTGACCGTTTCTAAAAAAAATCCTTAAACATGCATTTACCAAAATAAAACTTGAATTCAAAACAATCAATCTTTAACTAAAAGCGAAAATCAAAAGTATCATACAAATGAATAATTTATATAATGATCACATAAAACTTTAGTATATCCATAAGAACCCAACGATCAAAATTAAATTTTTTTTTTGATCAAACTGAATCAAATAATCATCAATACCAAATGTAAATATGTATATTCTGCAGATAACATTAACGACATAGTAAAGCATAATGCCAAACAAATTTAAGCAAATATTTTGCACAAAACTAAACATGATTCAACAAAATTCAACCATAATTTATTAGATATAAACCGAATATAAAGCTTCGAGAGCTAACTTGATTATAAAATTTCCAAGTCACGGTAAATTTACCTTGACAAAGCATAAGTCAATTTTTTTTTCTTAATTACTAACGATCAAAACTAAAATTTTGATCAAACTGAATCGAATATATATTTTAAATTGAATATATATCATTGATTGCATACATATAAATATTTTTAAATTAAACAGTATATATCATTCAAGTTAAAAACAACCGTATTAACCATCAATTAAAACCCTAAATTAATCGATAAGAAAAACATGATAATCTTATAATTCTAAACACCATGATCAGCCGACTTTAGAGTCTCGATGGTCGCTAACCTAAATGAACATAACCATAATTCCCTTGAAAATCTATACTATCATGATTGGCAAATATACAGTAACATCAAAGTTAAGAAAAAAAACTATATCGCATAGGCATAATTGTAAAGAAATATGATGATCGTTTGTTATTAAAGCCTTTTTCTTTATTGCCGCAAAACATAAGTTATTCATTCGAAAATTGATGCGGCGCTTTAAACAAAAAAAAAAGTTTATGATTCTGAATTTTCATAGAAAATTAATGGTTCTTAATGATTCAACATGACGAGGCTCTGATGCCACTTGTTAGAATTAAACCATAACAGATATGAAATCTAAACCCAGGATCTATCATGTCAAATCATCAAGAACAATAAACTGAATTGCGGAAGCGTACCTGAATTAATCGATAGACTGAAAACCTTGAATCTTGATGTTGAAATCCAAATCTATGGTATTGATCTTCCAAGAAGATAGGTTTTCTCTTGACGTAAAACTCTCTGACGGGGAAGGAGAGAAAAACAAGTTGACCTATTTCTTGGGGACCACTACCTCTTTATATAGTTGATTTAATAATCAACTATTAAGTATTTATAACTCTGCCCCTCATCGAATTATAAATACATCTTATGGTATCTACACTTTTATTTCTATGACATTTTAATACCCATGACACGCCTAACATAATTGGTCACTTAATTTTGTGTCATACTTTAAAATAGCAATATACATTATACATATGTGCCCACTATTATGGATTTTAATCCAACATGTACGCCTAAAGGAAGGATTAAGCATTCGTCAAATGAATCAATTGAATGAGGCCCTGCTCGGCAAAATCGCTTGGAGAGACTCTGTATTGATTGAATCGTATTAGACAAAAATATACTCATCAAAGTACAGGCATAACAACCAGGATAGATCGTGTATTAATCTACTATAACTATAGGATAGAGTCCAAGAAACCTAAAAAACTCGAAGAAGAGCGACAAGTTCTCAAACAAACAGCGGGAGAAGCAGACTGAGCCTGCTACATTGATAAAAGGCAGTCCTATGATCACCATCTTCAAAAATAAAAAGGACACAAGCTTTCTACGACCAGTAAGCTCAGCACGAGTCATCATAGATCGACCTACTGAGGCAATGACCACGCACATCCCAGTATATTACATTCCTTTATTATTCTATCTAATCAAACAATAAATTTTTATAACTAGTTTATTCCATTTATTAAACCAAATAATACAATGTTTTTACTTGTCTTTTTGATCCAGCTGATCAAACGTACTATAAAGTAGGGGTGTACAAAATAAATCGTAACTGTAAACTAGTATAACTGTTCAATTTTACAGGTTAATTAACTTAATGTTAAGGTTAAGCGGTTTCGGTTATCCAACCGCTAAAAATAATGGTTAATTGTTAATCTATTGTTAACTATTATGAAATTATTTAGTCATAAAATGAAGTTTGTGATTAGAATATCTATATTTAAAATATTTTTTCTGAAAATTTTAATATAATATTTATCAGAGAGATAAATTCATTATTCTCAAAAGAATTAGTGAACATGTGAATTATTTGTAATAGGTTACAATTTAACTTATAACGGTATTGTTAAGTAACGATTAATCGTTTAAAAATTTAACGGTTAACCGTTTCTTAATAAATATATTATGATTTAATAACCGCTATAACAATTAATCAACCGTTTATACCAAATGTTACGGTTAACCTACTATGGAAAACCGTACCGTAAAGGTTTACGTAATTACAGTTCACATGATATTTCGATTTGGTAACAGAAATATCAAAACAGCAAATGCAATACAGTTGGAGTCGACTATGTAGGGCCTTTCTACGTTTTGAGGGCTAGCTCGTTTGTGTTAGGCCTAGATATTAAGAACCCGAACTCCATAAATTTAATGGCAGATTTGGTTTGGGTTTTGACCCAATAATTATTGTTGTTATGACCCGAATTCCAAGATTGCCTGGACCATTTTGCTCTCATGCTTGGTTGTTTAGCAACAGTTTGTACCTTGTAAAGACAGTTTAAACCGACAGATTCAAGAACGGATGTCATCTTTAAGAATCTATTGGACATTGTAGAAAAATAGAATTTGTTATGTCTATAACGAATATAATTCGTCTGTCCCTTTTCCATCAATAATTTTATGCTACGTGTATTAATAACTTTTTTATTATTTTATTGATTGTTTATATTTTATTGATAATACACATCACATAAAATTATTGGTGGGTCCTATAAAGAAGAACAAAAAAGGGACAAATAATTCTATTCGTCTATGTTGAGACATTTAATTTTGATATAACTTAACTGAAAAATGCTTTTGGACCTAAACAAATTTGCAAAAATATTTCAAAAGCCCATTAACTTGAAAAATATGTTTGAAAGGTTTTCAAAGGGTTTTTGACTTGTTTAAATGCTTTCAAAATAGCCCAAAAGTAAAAAACAAGATCTCTATATCGATACAGTCTTTAGTGTACTGATACCAGTCAATCGTACCGGTACCCATTTTGCCGGTACCAATACGCCCTTTTGTTTCTCCAAAATTCCAAATTCCAGTAGCCAAATAGAGCATCGATATGGCTTCAGCCGTACCGATACACAAAGGGGTGTACCGATACCTAGTGTAAAAATACCCAACGACTCTTTATATTTTGAGGCGAGTACCGATACCCTTGCACGCGTACTGATATCGACAAGCCCAAAAATGCATTTAATGCTAAAAATAAAGTCCACAACGGCTCCAAATCAACCCCAATGACTAGTAACGACCACAAACTTCTTAGAGGGTTTAAAAACCTCTTCAAGCAGCCCTGTAATAAGAAGAAACATCATTGCCAACATTCAATATTAGAAAAATTGTTTTAGTGCTTAAATTGTCAAATTCTTTGTAGAAAACACTAGCGAGTCAAATTGTCACATTTGCTCAAGTGTTAGGATTTGAGTGAATGCTTAAATTGCAAACACATTTGCCTTGTAAGGGTTTTCATTGTTTGCTTATTTTTTCTCTTTGTAAGAGTGTTTCTCAAAGCTTTGGGGTATAAGCTTTGAGGGTTGTAAGGGTTATCTCATTGAGCCCAGAAAAAGGAAAATAAAATTATTGAATTTGTAGAAAATCCTTAGTATGGATAGCTAAGGTAGTGGATGTAGACTTTGGTTAGAAAGTCGAACAACTATAAATCATTGTGTCCTATTTTTATTTCTTAGCTTTTTATCTACCAAAGAAAAAATCCAATTCACCCCCTCTTGGCACATTTGGTTGATCGGTTCAAGTCCAACAATTGATATTAGAGCTTCATCTCTACAACAGATTAACATCCTAGAGTTGACCGTTCAAGTGCTCAACCTTTCTACATCAATCGAAGATCATGTCACAATTCAGCGACAAGCTTTCTTATTTCAACGATGCCAACTACTCCTATTGAAAAAATACGATGATAATTTTCATTAAAGCCAATGATTATCGTCTTTCGGATGTAGTTCTTGATGGCCCATTCATCCCACAAAAAAGCAAGATAGAATAAATACAGAAGATCGAAAGAAGATGCAACTCAACGATAAAGCTATGCACATATTGTTTTGTGCTCTTGTACCCGATGAGTATGCAAAGACATCTTCTTGCTCGAGTGCCAAAGAGATTTGGGACAAGCTTGAAGTCACTCATGAAGGAACAAATGAAGTAAATGAGACCAAGATTGGTCTTCTCAATCTTGAGTATAAGAACTTCAAAATGGACCCAACGGAAGACATCAAAGCTATGTTCGATCGATTTTCCACCATTGTGAATGGACCTAAAGGCTATGGAGAATAGATTCTAGATTACAAGCTTGTGAGGAAGTTAATTTATTCACTTCCTGATTCATGGGATTCCAAGAAGACCACAATCATTGATATGAAGAACTTGAAGGAGCTCAAGCTTGACGAGCTTATGGGATCTTTGCGAACCCATAAAATGATGATGTCAAAGGAGAAGAAGAAAGAAGAACAAGACGTTGAAGATTTGAATGCTACTCTTAAATCATCCACAAGTCAACAAGAAGATTCAAGTGGAGAGGATAGTGAAGAAGAAGAGATGGCCAAGCTCTTCAAGAAGTTCACATGATTCATGAAGCAAGTAAAAGAATAATCAAGATATGAATCGAGAATGAAGAGAAGGGATCCCATTATTTGTTGTGAATGCAAGAAGCCGAGGCACACCAGATATGATTGTCCTCGATTCAAAAAGAAGGAATCAAGCCATTATATTTTTATTCCTTTGGTATACTTACTGTTTCGAACTCTTAAATAATTCTTTTCTATTATTGTTTTGCTGGTCTATAAAGAGGTTGATTTGTCTAATTTTGCTACCCAATGTCATTGGATTTATTTTTAAAAATTAAATAAAATTTGAATGATAAAATAGAAACCAATCAACTGTAACACCCAACTTTAATTTTATTTTTGAAAACGACTTTTCTCTTTTTACAATTTAGTTCTCTAAATGCAACTCTTTACAAATTCAATCTTTCTATCAATTCTTGAGTCTTTTATACTTCTATCAATATTTTTTTCAGAATCTTTTCTTAAAAATAATATTATAAATATATTATATATTTTTAAATAGTATTTGATTTATTAAATAACATTACAAATCTTATTCAGACACGTGAGAAGAAACATATATGTATATCATATATAGTTATATAAAATCGTTTAAATATAAATCAATCAATACTATAAAATTATAAATATTTACATATACAAATCACCATTATTATTGTGATTGTAGACTGTTGGGCTCAAACCAATCAACCAAATGTGCCAAGAGGGGGTGAATTGGATTTTTTTCTTTGGTGGATGAAAAGCTGACACAATGATTTATAGTGGTTCAACTTTTTAACCAAATTATACATCCATTACCTTAGCTATCAACAATAAAGATTTTCCACAAATTCACTAATTTGTCTTTCCTTTTTGCGGGCTCAAGGAAATAACACTTACAACCCTCAAAGCTTATACCCAAAAGCTTTGAGAAACTCTCTTACAAAGAGAAAACAAATAAGCAAACAATGAAAACCCTTACAAGGCAAATGTGTTTGCAATTTAAGCACTAACCCAAATCCTAACACTTGAACAAATGTGATAATTTGGCTCACTACTGTTTTCTACAAAGAATTTGACTATTTAAGCACTAAAACAATTTCTCTAACATTGAATGTTGGCAAGAGTGTTTCTTCTTATTCCATGGTTGCTTGAAGAGGTCTTTTAAGCCCTCTAAGGAGTTTGAGATCGTTACTAGCCGTTGAGGTTGATTTGGAGACGTTGAGGACTTTATTTCCAGCATTAAATGTATTTCTGGGCTTGTCGTTATCGGTACGCATGCACGGTTATTAGTGTTTGCCTCAAAATTGAAAGAGTCGCTGGGCATTTTTACACTGGATATCGATACACTAAACAAGTTTATCGGTACACCCTCTTTCTATATCGGTACGGTTGAAGCCGTATCAATACTTTATTTAGCTACTGTGATTTGGAGTTTTGGGGAAATGAAAGGGTGTATCGGTATATGTAAAATGGGTACCGGTACGGCTGATTGGGTATCGATACACTATAGACTGTATCAGTACACATAGCATGTTTTTGACTTTTGGGTTATTTTGAAAGCATTTAAACAAGTCAAAAACTCTTTGAAAACCTTTCAAACATATTTTTCTGGTTAATGGACTTTTGAAATATTATTGCAAATTTGTTTAAGTCCAAAAACATTTTCATTTCAGTTATATCAAATTCAAATATCTTAA
Organism: Hibiscus mutabilis; assembly: GCA_019671005.1. Lineage (NCBI taxonomy): Eukaryota > Viridiplantae > Streptophyta > Magnoliopsida > Malvales > Malvaceae > Hibiscus > Hibiscus mutabilis. The sequence continues at coordinate 20,772,474 of CM033745.1, forward strand.
CAATATCTCAATTTTTGATATAACGAAATCACTTTAAAATTTGTTTTTTAAATTTATTCCCCTTAAAAAATAATTTTAGAAAAAAATAATATTTTAGAAAAATATTAAAACTCTCTCGCTTTCTTTTTGAAATCGAATTTTTGCAAAACTTTCTCTCCCTTTTTTGTTATATCAAAATAATTTCAAAATTAAGTTTGAAATCACATTAAAGCTTTAGACACAAAATGTTGAAAGTTTGAAACCATTTGATAAAAAAATACCAAATGTTGGTGCAAAATAACAATGGAGAAAAGACCAAAGATTTTAACATGAAAGAATTAAAAAATGGCTCCCCTTAATTAAGCATCAATAAAATTGTTAGTCCAACAATTCAAGAGAAATGAATTGAATTTCATATAAATAAATAAATCAAATAAATACAAAAAAAATCAATTAAATATGTTATATATATCAAATATATCATAATGCACACAAAGCGTGGCAAAAAGAGACGAAACAATCCCTTTTACTAGGCGTACCAGTACAGTATCGACCGTATTGGTATTGGTTGAAAGCCGTATTGATATGGTATGGGTTGTACCGGTACCGAAGGCACGAAACTGATGAAAATGAAACAAAATCAACTCAAATAGCCTTACAACTTAGTCTTAAGTTCATACAAAGGCTCTATGAGGTCATAGATACACATTTTGATCATTTTTGCCACAAATTAACAACATGCTTCTTAAAACATAACATTTAAAACACAGAAAGCATGATTTCACCAAGATTCAACCAAATATTACAAGTTTAAGGCCAAAAACATATATATGAGCATAAAAGACAAAACATGTAACTCATGCAATTTGAGACTCCTCCTAATTATATGCTTAGATCATTATGGAATATAAACATGAAAAACATGATCAAGCAATTGCATGAAACTTAATTTTACCACTTGAACCAAGGTATGATGTTAAGCCTTTCTTTCTTCAAGTGTCTCTCCCTTGCGTGTCAAGAGCTTCCATAATGTGGCTTTATTCATCAATGCTCAAGCACACCTACAAAAGACAATCACAAATATTTTGATATTCAAATTGCTTTGGATCCATTAGCATTAGTCTCAAAAATTATAGTTCCCTTTGGAATCTATTTTTCAATGTTTTCCTTCTTGTTTGAAGAAATAAGTCCTTAGAGACTCAAACATTCTTTACAATTTTTCCTTTAAAAAATTTAGGGGAACTAGATTGTCTTTGATAAGTTTGATTTTACAAAATTAGATTTGGAGCATTCTCTAATTTTCTTTTCAAAATCTTTTTAAAACAAAACTTTTTCTTTCTTAAAAGCATATATTTCTCATTGATGATCTTTTTGAAGCAATTGTTGTAAATCAAAATTCTTTTGCTCAAAATCCTTGAGTTTTGCTTCAAGTTCATCTTTGGTTTTAGAAATCAAATCATTTTGAACTTTTAAATTTGAAATCAATTTATTGTTTTTTAAAATATAATTTTTAAACTCAAACAAAATCATCTTAGGCATCTTGTAATTCATCAAATGTATATGAAATTGAAGTTGATGAATTAGAATTTACCCTTGAAACTTTTTCTTTCTTAAAAGCATGGGGACAAATCTTGGTATCAGCCTTAGAAATATAATTACCTATCTACTTAATATTTTGATACACAAGTTGTGTAAAAAACAATTTACGCAATCCTTAATATTTAAGTTGTAAAATCTAAAACCTAAATCCTGGTCCTAACACCCTAAAACCTAAACCTTAAACCCTAAACTTTAAACTATAAATTCTAATCATAAACCTTAAATTCTATACCCTACACACTAAGCCCCTAAACTATAAATCCTAACCTAAAACCCTAAACCCTAAAATTGAAAGGTTTGAGTAAACTTTATTTTACACAAGCTTGTGTATCAAAGTATTTTTCATAAAAGAATATGAAAGTAATTTTCTAATATACAATTTTGGTACAATGTTTATATTATTTAGATTTTTCTCTATTAAAAAAACACACCTTACAAGCAGGGGCGGTTCAAAGGTTTAAGGGACCCTGTAAATTTAATAAAATGGGGCCTTTAATTATAATAAAAAAATGTTGGATTACACTCTCAAGCAACATAAAAATGACTTACAAATATCTAAAAGTCTAACATTTTCACTTAAAAAGTAATGTTATTCTTGCATATTTTGAAGTAAATCATCTACGATGCTTTCGATATCAATTTCTTCCAAAAGATCAGTCTCGATTGCCATCAAAACAAGTCTATTTAGTCTTTCTAGTGGCATAGTTGTTTGCAAGTATGAGTTCACAAACTTCAATTTTGTTCTGCAGAAGCAACAATAATATGATTATTCAATAAAACTCTATATGCAATTGTCGCATTTGAGAAGCAATTAAAACATTTTAAAAACTTTAAGAAATCCATTGCTCCTATTTTTTCCTTGGGTAAAAGCTTTCTTTGTAATTTCAACTCAACGAATAACTCATTTACATCTACATCAGATAACACATCTTTTCTAAGAGTATTTTCAAAATTATTGCAATAAGACTTGAGATTAACGTCATCCAATAAATGTAATATATTATAATGAAACAAAAAATCATCAAATAATGTCATCCTATTTGAAAATTTTTCACCACCAGTCGAAAAATATGAAATTACAAACCGAAAATTGAAAATGTATTTTGAGGTAAAATTACACGCATAAGCTTTTAGAAAATGAGAAATTAAGGGAACCATCTTATTAATCTTCCAATTGTTACCATATATACTAACACACATCTTATCCATCTTATTAATTTCCCAAAATACCTATTTTTTAAAATCAAGATTTGTTGGTAATTTTTTTTTCTAGAAAATGATTATATCTATAATAATTTATCATGGGGCCCTCTTTTTTCGGGACCCTGTGCAGTCACACATCTCGCACATGCCTAGAACCATCTCTGCTTACAGGCAAGATTACTCGAACACGAATTTTCTAGAATAAACATCATCTTTATTTTCACTAAGCCTACACGTTAGATTTAAAAACTTGCTTTTTTTGACAAATCATATCTAATCTTAATCCTACCTAAAAGGGAGGGAAAGAGAGACTTTAAGAAAAAAAAAAAGTGCTCTTAGTGAGTCTAGAACTTATAATTTAAGAGAAATAAGAGAACAAAGATGAGTAGTAAATTAACAAAAATATTGGTGGCGCCTTAGGGTTTTTATTTTTCTTCTTTTTTGTGGTGGTCCAATAGAGTGAGGTTTGGTGAATTAGTTAGAACTCCCATGGATCCCAGCTGGGCTGCAGAAACAATAACGTCAACCCCAACGAATATTTTTAATGTATATAATATAACCCTAAACAGTAACAAATCCAAACCCCCTGTACCTGAGAAGAAAAACAAATCCAAAGCTCCGCATTAAAAGGAAAAAAGAAATCCCTTTACCTGGGTCGGTGGGTGGACTACAACGCTTGAGAGTCGAGACGAATTTAATACTGCTCTACTAGTGGTCTCCAAATCCTTAAGAAAATCCAGTTGTTAGTGAGAAAATTAAGAAAAAGGAACCATCTCTCTTCTCTCCATTGCACAACTGTTGAAAGCTAAAGCAATAATTATATATTTGTTTCAGACTTTAGATAATTCAATCCAGCTGTTGTATAGCGTAATGTTCTAAAATCTGGATATATCGATGACCAAGTCTCTTAAGGGTCTAACGTATAGTATGTAAGAGTGCGGTTAAAAAATGATAAGTTTTGTTATTAAAAAAATGACAAGTCTCGAAATTTGTAAAAAACTTATCAATAACTTAAAATATTAGATTTTATGATAATATTTTAGCTTGATTTTTTCGTGATCTTTGACAAGTTTCGAAATTTTATCCAACCACCTAAAATGTTATATAAAAAAAAAGTTTTGAAACTTTTCAAAAATCAAGAAAAAACCAACCTAAAATATTATTAAAAAGTCTAATATTTTAAATTTTTAAGTGAATTTTTCATAAAATTTAAAACTTACTAATTTTTAACCGTATCCTAAACCGGCTGTAACCCAAACTCACCCCCTAAGTCTTTGGACTCTTTCTTTCAAGCTTTCACTTTCCCTAGGTTGAAACGAAATGTAGCAACCCTAATCCTTAAGCTTATTTTTCTCTTGTTAACTTTTCACGTAATTTTAAGAAGAAAAAATTTAGGTAAAAGATATATTGTAAAGTAATTAAAATGATAATTTTATTTTTTAAAAGTTAAAGTTTATTTTGTTAGAAAATAAAAAAAAAAAATGTTTAGTAAAAATTGTTGAATTTTAAAAAAAAATTCAAGTAAAATAATTTTAAAATAGAAAAATAATATGTTTTATTAGACCGTGTACCACTGTTTCCTCTCCTCCCAAACAACCAAACTCTATCTTCCTTTTCCAAACGTTATTACAACAACCGGACCCACTCGCCAAACTCTTAACCATCCATTCGCTTTCTATAAATAGCTTCAGCGATCCACATCACATAATAACGTAGCCAAAGTACTCCAACGACACTATTCCACAGCTCAACGTTACATAATCTTATTTCCCCCCAGAAACATGGGTTTGGGTGATCTTGTTTTAGTTTCCTTGGTCTTGGTCGAGGTGTTGCTGGTTCATGCAATGGCTGATCATGAACCCGAGGTGAAACCTTCAGAAGTTTATAGGGTTCATAAGAAGGACGAGCCAGGTTGGGTGATTTCTAGACAAGGAAATCATCGCGCGCCTGCTGAAAGTCCAGCCGAATCGTCTGAGGACACCAGAGAGGCTGAAGCACCGGAGATCAGACGGTTGGAAAAGCACCGTTCATCGAATATGTCAGTGGCCGGCAGTGGTGTCATCATCGGTGGAATTTTTTTCACTGCGATTTTCACATCTGTTTTTGCCTACATTCGAGTTACAAGAAAAAAGGGTTGATGTTAAACACTAACGAGCTTTGCATCTTTTCATTTTGTTGACTCTGGACCTATTCACATTTTCCCCTTTTGTTTCATAAATCTATAGGCAGAAATAAAGGATTGATTTTGATACATAAGCAATATTTGTTTCATCCGTAGAATATTTATAATATCATTTGAATACCATACTGAGATTGCATCTTTATAGCTTGAAATACATGCTTTTCCCTACTTATAACTGTCTTCGTTAGAACTAACAACTGTGTTCCTTTTCTCTTGATTGTAATTTTCCTAGGTGCACATTGATTGTAATAGGAGAAAACTTTATATACTCAGTGGGTAATTTACCCAACTGATATGGCACTTTAAATGTAATTTTTTTGAAACTCAAATAAATAGTAAAAAGCATGAATTTAATAAAAAAAGACAAAATTTATTAATTCATTCATTAATTATTTCACTCCTATTAACTCAAGTAATTAAACATGATCGAAAATTTTGTTATTCCAAAAATAATAAAGAAAAAAAGTGAAAATTAGATAATAATATTTATATTTTAGGCAAGAAATTAATACGAGTAATAAATTGTGAGCACTTATATATGAAGAGGAAGGGATAAAATTTTGGATTGTTTTTTTACTATTTGATTTTATCTCTTCCTTTATTTATGTCTTGATCACTCGAATGTAAAAACAATAATTTTAAATTTATATATTTATAGGTAAGATCATTTATTTTTTCTGTGAAGAAAGGTATTGAATATCCATCTACTTTAAAAAAAATCATATCTCATTATAAAAATAAGTAGTGTTCACATATATACATGTTTGTCTCGAATACTATTAATAAATAGAAGGGACAACATTTTTATATGAACTTAGTTTCATAGTTCTGACTGTATTTAGAGTTTTAGTCTAATTGATATTTAAACTTTTGTCATATCTTTATTCACTTGACGTCAAAATATATATTAATTTTTTTAAAAGTAGATAAACGTTCAATATAGTTCTCCACACAAAAATAAATAATCTTACCGACAAATATATAAATTTAAAATATTTGTTTTTTTTTTTACTTTTGAGAGTACTAGACATAAACAAAAGAATGGATAAAATTGAATAGTAGAAAACGACCCAAATTGTATCCTTTCTTCTTCACGCTTAGGTGCTCATTGGGTGTGTGTAAAAAGTCCGATATGTGTAATCCGATATAAAAAATCGGATACTCGATCTATTTTTTTATTTCCATGTACTTTGAATCAAATATTTGAGAAAAAATCGAATACGGATCACTTAAATTGTAGTTTTGGATTATTCAAAAATTTTAAAAAAAGCTTTTAACCCTTTAGAGTTTAAACATGTCTAACCTTAGCCCTTGATTATATGATTTTTGAATCTAAGCTCTCAAGATTTACAAATTTTGTGTGTAATTTGGACTTGAATTTGACACCATTAGAGAATGATTTACAAATTTTATATGGAAACAAGGCTCCCAGCATTGATGTTTGCTTTTGACATTTTATTATGAGATTATAAATACACGTGATATTTATTTCATTAACGACATTTTTAATTTATTTCTTAATTGGACTTTATTGGAAGATTTTTATAGAAAAATTCTAAAGATATTACATTCTTTTTCTTTTTGGTGAAGTTATTATTTTTAATTCATATAGTTCGAAGCTTTAATTTAATTCAAAGTTTAACGTATGTTTCATAATTCCAAAAAAATATGAAATTTAAATTTGATTTTTTTGTCAAACCAACTCATATGTACGGATATGAATATTTGATCTAAAAATTTAGATATTCAAAAAATAAATATTCAATTTTCAAATCGGATGCAAATCATTATTTTAGTGATTCGAAAATTTTAATATTCAAAATTTTAGATCAGATCATATGCGATATCCAAAATTGCACACCCCTAATGTTGAGAGTCTAATACATGTATTGATTTATTGCCTAAAATATAAATATTACTCTCTACTTTTTCACTTTTTTTCTTTCATATTTGTAGAATAATTAAATTTTTAGTCATATTAGCTACTTGACTTAATAGCATTAATTTTTGGTAAATGATGTATTAATTGCATTGTATTTATAGTTTAAAAATTATTTATTAGTAAAAGAAATATCGAATGTTTGCATTATCAAGTCAAACTTTTAGAAGACATTTTAATTCATTTCTCATCGTAATATACAGGTATATTATGCAGGCAAAATTTCTTTTGAGAAACCATTAAGTACTATTATTTCTTTCCCCCGTTTCAACAGCAAAGTGTACCGAGTAGTAACTTTTTTTATAAACATTAAATAATTTTAAATTTTACGAGAAGGAAGGTTTAATGAAGGCGCAAATTTGGTTGTCAGACGATGCAATAAAAGCAGCAAATTAACTGTCTGGTTGTTGGTCATGGCGCGTCCCTAAATAAATAGGTGAAGCAGCGAAACTTGTAAATGAACGCATAGAAAACAAGGTTGAACCGCCTGAGGGTTATCAAAACAACGAAGGCTAGTCCATTTGCTACTCTCTAACAAAAAAAAAAAAAAAAAAACTTCTACATGTCTTCATCGTAATATCGTATGAACCTAGCTCACCACGCCATTTATGATTATTATCCATTAAAAATTAATTAATAAATTTTTATTTTTCATGTCATTTTTTAATTAATTTTTATGTAACCAGCCACTCACTACTTACATGACAAAAAAGGTAAAAATTCATATTTAGAAAATAAATAAATAAATTGGTTGTTTTCAAGTGTATGAAACCATAAGACCATATTATATTGTTTCTTTTTATCATAGTCTTAACTCTTAACTTGCATTTATCGTTGTTGATCATCTTCCAAAGTAAAAATGAGATTTGGTGGTGGATGAGTCTACCACGCTCGACTCATTTATCGTTGCATTTAACTTGCATTTATATATATAGAAAATAATTTAATTATTATTTTATTTTAAATAATTTATAATTATATGTTTAGTCGTTAAGATTTTAATCTTTATTAATTAATTTAATGGTGCTCAGCAGTGCTCAGTATTAGTGGTGCTCAACTGCTAGGTTACCTCTTGAATTGGCGAATAACATTCTCATGTCAGATCTGTACATAATATCCCTATTTAATTTGAAATGATTTTTTTATTTAATAAGATCGGTAAGACTCGAACTTGATACTTGTCGAGTATTTATGAATATTCAAATATTTTTTATACATTAATTATTATTATTCATATTTAAATAATCCATGATAAAAGTGTTAACAAACTCTAGAGCAAGTGGTTAAAAGCTCTTAGTTGAAACTTCATTCTCTTAGGTTGTAGGTTTTAGACTCATTAGGAGCAAATTTCCCTTCTCCTCCTTTAAGGAGGAATTGTTCAAAAATAATCCATCGTAAAAGTAGGGGGCGGATCTTTGTGTGATATTTGGGGGTACTCAATCAAAATCTTCAAATTTTTTGGAGGTCTAATAAAATTTTTTGAGGATTTTATGAGATTTTTTTTAAATATTGAGGGTCTAACTAAAATTTTCAAAAAGAAATAGGAGACCTAATGAAAGTTTTAACAATTTGAGGGAGCTTAATTAAAAATATTCAAAATAAATTAAGAATTAATGAAAATTTCTAACAAATTTGAGGGGGGCTAATTAAAATTTTTAAAAAATTCGAAGGGTGTAATTTACATTTCTCCAAAACCTTGGGGGGCCAAGGCTCCCTAGGAACAAGTGAAGATCTGTATATGGTAAAGGTAATATGTGTGAATAGCAGCGACAACCAACGTTAAGGTTGGTGCTGCCACCGACTAGTCAGTAATGAAAGAAAGAAAGAAAAAGATAAGAAAGAAAAAAAATTGAAGAAAAAAAAGAGAACCATTGGTAGTCCCATTTATTTTAATTTATCGAAATGTGATGGTATTTTTATTCATGGGAAGTTCAAAGATTTAAGGGGTCATGTACAATGTACTAAAATGGGGCATGTAGATGCCAAAATAAAGAAGCACCAAACAAGAGAGGTGGAAGTAACAAACTAATATGTTTGTGACGAATTCATATGGTTCACCCTTGTAGATTTAGAGCGAAGAGTCATAGATAGTATGGCGATCTGAGCCATGAAGAAGAGGAGTATTTCCCTCAAGATTCAGCTTGCCTTCTCTATTTGCTAGGCTGAGTATTTGTAGTCCTGGGGCTGTAGATGATTAGACAACGTCAAGCCAAGTGATGGCCTACAGACGGGTTGGTAAAGATAAGTTCAACTTCCGAGTACTTAGGCCTTGCATGTTGGGCACACGTATGCCGTATAGATGTATCTAGCCATGCCCTATCCTCAAATATTTTGAGGGCTTCAAGAACATTGGTCTCTAGAGGGTTCTTTCTTTATGGAGACAAATATCGTGAATCATCTCCGACGTTTGCCAGATGTGAAAAAGCCAAAGGCTATTTTCGAAATTGTATAGATATGGTAAGTTTGGGTGTAACACTTGTCCCCCGCAGTTTAGAGCACCAAAAAGTGATACTTGCCATGATATTTTCAGGGAGGTTTACCCTTTAGCAGAATGATTTGTATTTTCTGCATTTGTTTTCATTTTTTAGTCATGTGTAGGGATGTCAATTGGGTGGGGCGGGTGCGAAGGGTACTCTTCTTACACTCATTTCTGTCAAGAATTTTTTTATCTCTATTCCCGGCCCACGACCTATTGTGAATACAAAATCTAAAATTATCCCTGCCCCGCAACTCGTAAGACTAAAACTATCCTCGCCTCACTACCCACGTGGGTCATGAGACCCACTTAATCTCCTCTTACCCTATAACACTCTCGATCCGGATGTCACATTTGGGCCTTAAGCTCAACCCATTATCATAAACTTTCAACCTAGTTTAGCTCAAAACACATCCATTTCATAAAATCCATTAAGTTCAAATATTTTAAAGTAGATAAACAATTAAAAACGTTACATGGGAGCTCCATTTATAAATACATAATTAAAGCATTCGACTCATGATTTGAAATCCAAAAATAAGAGTTGCAATACAACATAGGGTCCTACAAATACATAGCCCAAATAATCTAAGTACTGTACTCGAACAACAAGTAGATGCTGAAGTCCTACTTCGGTGGTGCTCCGATGATGCACGCCAACCTACTAACCTGTGAACGGAAATAACAATTCCAAACGCTAAGCTAACGAAATTCAGTGGATACACTTCCACTCAACCATGCTTCATGCAAATCATAAATATGAGCATGCAACTAAATATGATAACATGGCAATATAACATTATATAAATATGGCGCTACCTCTAGCCGCCTAAACATATAGCAACAACAAGAATGCATAAGTTTCACATAGCATATAAGCATTATACCACAAACATGAAATGAGACCCACGTCCATTAAGCATCGAGATCATACACTCTTTGGGGTGAGGACCATGTCCACTAAGCATTGGGATCATACACCCATGGTTGGAATCTCACATCAAGCATCTTCGAATGAAGCTCGGTACCACTAAGCATCGAGATCATACATTCAGGAATCTTTAACTATGGTGTTGCAACACACTTTTTCTCTCACTAGGTATCTAGATCCCAACAATCAAGTGCTCACATAGCACATAACAATATCTCATAATCATAATATTCCTATGGTTTCTACCAACATATAAGTCACATACGACTTTTACTAAGTTTTTACATTTTATGCTCTAGTATAAGGAGATTTCTTAGTTTCTCAGTTTTACAACTCATTTTAGGCCATTAGGGGTCTATTGGATCGAACGATACTAATTTTCAATCTTTCGGGTCAAAGTCAACATTTTTGGGCAGATTGGCCAGTAAGTACCGGTACAGGTCCTCGCGTATCATTTTTGGGTACCTTTTGAGTATTGGTACTCACATGCGTACTGATATGATTTGAGCTCACTAGAATTACCCAAAGCTATAGCGTATTGATATGAGTCAACCCGTACTAGATTGCAAGACATACCGGTACAGGTTGAACACCGTACTGGTACCCCTCTATGTGTTCATCCAATGAAACATTGTTCTTTAAACCCAGAACACTAGGGTATCAGTACTGCCTCCCCGCGTACCGATACCAAAGCTTAGAAATGGCTTTCTAGGCTCGAAAAATTATTTCCCAAGCCCTCAAAACACAACCTTAAACCCTTAAACTCAAGCCTACATCTTATGGAAGTGTTTAGGGTGGTTTGTTACCAATTTTACAAGTTTTAACACTAAATCCGAGTTTCACCAATAAAGAGGCTCTCAAACATTTAACAACCAAAACAACCATACATATCAAATCAAGGAATCAAGGCATCATTCGTAGGATGTGCATGAAACCAAAGAGTTAGTGTACTAACCTTGATTTTAAGCTGGAAAAGAAGCCTCCAAACAATCTCCTTAAGCCTTCTTCTTTCCAAGCTCTTTTGAGGGATTTCCAGCCTCTTTCACTATAAGAAAATATTGTAAAACGAGTTAAAACATTGCTGAAAACTTAAGATATGCTAAAGGAAGAATTCTTCAACAAGAAAGGGAGTTAAATCCTCAAATCTCGTTCTTCCTCTTTAACCCCCGCCAAACACCTACTTTTCCAACTTCCACCAAAACCACCCATCCTTACATAAAAAACGTAGATCCTTGAGTGATGATTAACTTCCTCTCAACAAGGATTTCGAGATTCTTACTTGAAAGAACAAAGATCACACCTTCATTTGGTTTCTTGCAAGGAAATGGGGAAAGGAGATGAAGAACAACCAAGAGAACAAGATGATCTCATTCCCCCAACTTTTCTGCAGAAACAATTAAAGATGTAGCCTTATCTCTTCAAAAATAAGGTGAATTTACCTCTTTGTCTCTTGTGTTTTCCTCCAAACCCAATCACAACCCAAGGCCAATGCCAACCAAGGAGAAAGGAGCCACTAAGGCTCTTAAGGGCCCAAACCCCGGCCCAAATACAAGGCCCACAACTTGAGTTAAACCGACCTTTAAATTTTAAAATTCGGGTCGTTACATACCCGCCTCATTACTCATTCATATATGTTTATGTACGTAAAACCAATAGTATTAGCTTCAATTATGCCACGTAGAAGATAGTAATTTTTTTGATTAGATGTAGAAGATAGTAATTGTAGATAGGAGGAAGAAACAAAGTTGATTTAGTAACATATTACATTTATGTGTTTGAAAATCAAGCCTTTTGTATTCGAGCATAAAGGGAATAAATTGACCGATTTGATCTCTAATTTTAGAATTGGTCTAAAGTCTTGTACACACAATCATCTTCTTATTTATCTATTATAAGTCCAATCACAAGTATTTGTTTATAAATTAAAATCAAAATGTTTTTATAAAAGTGAATTTCTTTTGAAATATCATACACTTTACAACACCTTGAGGATTCATGTGTGTATTGTATTGAAAACTCAACCCTGTATTTTCTTTTCAAGCTATATATTATGCTACTTGACGAGGTAAAATGTTTCTTAGAAATTGAAACAAAGATGGTGAAAAAAAAACTGTACTGTGCAATTGTTTTGCCTGCAAAACCAATGTATTATTTGACAATCAAAGAGAAGATCAATAAACTCCTTTACAAGACATTAAACGATGTATTGTATTAACATAAAATCATGTTAGAATCCAGCAGTTTTGAGCTCTTGTTCAAGTATTTCTTGGAGCAATAGGTGGGACTCTTCCATCAAACCAGGGCTCAATCTGAACATCAACACACAAAATTCCATTTCATTCAGAGCCCCGTCGCCGTCGAGATCACCTTCCCTCACCATGCCGGCAAGCTCATCGTCTCTCAAATCTTGCAATCCCAGCATCGCGGCGTTGCTCTTCAAGCTCGCCGCAGTGATCACCCCTTTGTCCTTGTCCATCAACAGCTCGAACCCATTGCACAACTCTCTCATCAGCCCATCCCCGCCCAGCTTCTCCGCCATCGCCGGCAATAAGTCCTCGAAATCTGGAGCTGTTTTACTAATCCCAGCCATTGATCCTTGCTAATGAATAATGACAATGATATGTCTTTTTTGTGATGCATTGGGGTTACTTATATACACAAGGGAGATGGTAGAGCAGGTAATGAAGGAGGTTTTTTCTCGGAAAGACGAGGAATTATGTGTTCCTTATGTATGACAGCAAAGGAACACGAATCTTATTACGGATGGGCTGATGCTTGCGGAGCTGGAAAAAAGAGAGAGGAAAAGCTCTGTTTCGGGGAAGCTGTTGTCTGCTTTTGACTTGAGGCTCGTGATCGTCTCTTCTCATATTTACAAAACAGTTGTTAAAGATTTGTGATTGTTGCTCAATGAAGAAACTTTCTGCATAGCTTTTATTGGTTTTGCAGCTGTTCACATATAACTATTCTATTAAAAGATGGATGAATAAATTTAGGAGTCGGCGGCTTCCGTCACAATATGGTTTCTGTGAAATTTCATGCCTAATTTACTAATTCCAGGCTTAGAGCTTAAGGACTTTCTTGTTGAGAATAATTTGCTATATTTTTCAGAAAATATTGGTGACAATATTATAAGATAAATATGAAAGTTACACATGAATTTCGATCAAATGTGTGATAATATATATGAACTTTTTTTGCAATAGTCTAAAGATGATTAGACGGTAGTATTTGTTTATACATATTCTTAACCTTTTAACAATGCACTTACATCTTGTAGACAAAGCGATTAAACTCGTATCTTCTAGTATGAATATTATCTGCTTTTCTACTGAAATATCTGTTCATATATATGAACTTTACTTTTATATAATTGTATACATGACATTTCGATTTCATTTATTTTCAAATATTATTAAAATGATTTCAACATACTATTATCCTTTTTTTTTGAACATAAACATACTATTATCTTTGTACACAAATAATTATATATTTGCATACAATTGAACTAAAACCAAAGATTCATATATATATATATATATAATTATAGACACTCAGAGTTTATATATAACTTTACAATCGTATAAAAATTCATATGTAATTTTGATATTTATTCTAATGTCAGAAAGCATTAGCCCATCAAAGAATGCATGAACAATTTTAGTATTATTTATATGCGTTAGATAGAACGTGGATAGGAAGTATATAAAAATGGAATTAAAATTGGAATAAAAGAATATGAAGCTTATGGAGGGTGCAATGAACAGCTTGTCGTTCCTTATCCGTACCGAACTTTCCTTTGAGCAACCTTTAAATTTTCAAATGTAATTGAGTTCAAGTCGTATTATATAATAGGCATAAAGCTCTAAAATTTTATTCAATAGTCACTTTAACCCATTTTTAAAAATAATTTTAGGTCAAAATAATCTTTATACGGATAAAAATCGTTAGTCAACTAACGATTTAAAAGGACGTAGCAAACATAATATTTTTTTACTGATGTGCAATTCTCTCAAGTCATTTCAAACGTTTATCATTGGTTGACTAATAGTTTTCAACCGCAGATGGGCCATATTAACCTAAAATGAAACGTTGAGGGTTTAATTGTTTAAAAAATGGACTAAAATGACTTTTTGTCAAACGTTAGAGTCATTTTTTAACATCATGCCCAAGGGTGGATCGTATGAGTGACTAGTGGGGGCCACGACCCCTCCAAAATTTTCAAAAATTTAAATTTTATCCCTAAAATTTTTGAAAATTTTAATTTTGCCCCCTCAAGATTTTGAAAATTCATATTAAGCTTTAAAATTTTGAATATTGTTAATAAATTCCCTATCAAAAATTTTAAATTTTTTTATTAAATCTCTCAAAATTATTAATTTTTTTTTATTTAAACCCTCATATTCTTGTGAAAATTTTTGTTTAAGCCTCCAAAATTTTCAAAAATTTAAGTTGGCCCCCTCAAACTTTTACTTCAAGTTCCGCCATTGATCATGCCTATGGCCCCGTTTGACAATTAGCGGATAGCTGATAGCGAATTATATTAGCTGATAGCATTACATGATTTGACTAGCGAATTACATTAGCTGATTGTATAAAAGTGTTTGGTAAATTTAACTGATAGTTTATAGCTGTTTGATTATTTGAACAAGCAAAATGACATATAAGAACATGATTATATTAGATACTTGTTTGAATAATTTATTAGTTATTAACATTTTGTACCTATTAATATTAATTAGATTATAAAAATTAAATTTTTAATATGATTACTAAGCATATATGAGGATGTACATATTAATTTTTTATTTGTAAAGTTATCTTTTTAATATAATTTTAATAATTATTAAATTTTGATGTATATATTAATTTCTTATTTATGAAATTATATTATATTTTGAATATGATTTTATTAATTATTAAATTTATATATATATTTATTAATTTATATATTATTTTTTATTTATGAAATTATTTTTTAATTTTATTAGTTAATTAAATTTATGTTATTTAGAGAAAATTTATAATTATCAAAGATAAAATAGTATTTACAAATCTTTTATCTACACCTCTAACTCAATAAGCTCCTAAAAGGAGCTTCTTTCAAAATGAGAAGTTTCATCTCAATCCGCTATTCAATCCTCTACTTACCAAACATCCAAATTAGCGGATTTGACTGGTCAAACCTTTAAAAATACTTCAAATCTCTAATTTTAGCTCAAAAAACTCTTTATCAAATATGGTATGTGTATTCTCGTGGTGTTTATATGTATTTATGAATAAAATCAAAAGTTTTGAATGAGATCAAAACAAAATTAAAAAAAATGAAATGAAATTAAATATATTTGTTTTAATTTTGACCGAAACTCCATAAAAATTAAACCCAACTGTATGCGTAGTGTATATATAGCTTTTCTCATGTGTAACGCATGCATGCATGTTGGATAAATTAATGGAAAATGATCATTTTTTGGTCCATGTATATGGATGAGAACATTATAAATGTGATACCCGTATAAAGTATAAACGCAGTCATAATAAGATAAAACCTGACTTGCTATATAAGTAACAGAATAATTCCCAACGACGCTTTCACATCTCTCACAATTGTGGAAGAAACGTCAAAGCTTGTGTATGTGTGAATGCGTAATACATTCAAATCTAATAAAACGTTGAAATTAGACTAAAACTTATGCGGTATTTTTTTGTTAGATTATAATTTTAATCCTAATTCTATCTAGAGAGAAAAGGAGACTCTAGAAGAAGGAATGAGGTACTCTTACTGAGTCTAAAATTCATGCTCTAAAAAAATAGAAGAGAACAAAGATGAACAACTTGATCAACCGACTAAGTATACTTGTTCACTTATGCAATAGCTTTTATTTGCATTATATTTTTGATAGTAGAAGGGAAAGACATGTACTAGATTACTATCTTACTAGCGATTACAGTCATCATGTAATAAAGTTAAAATTTCATCTGGAGAGCTCAGAAATAATTCGGGGTTCAAAACTCTCTCCAAAACAGTTTCGCCGTAGTATCAACAACTTTATTTTGTTGGCATTATTGATATTAATGAAAGGATTATTATCCTATATATTGGCGGTGGAAAATAAAATTTTTACAAGCAGACTTGTTTAGGGGTTTAGAGTTTTAGTTTAGGGTTTAAAAGTTAGGGGTTTATGTTGTAGGGTTTATAGTTTAAGATCTATGGTTAGAATTTAGGGTTTAGTTAAGGTTTGTGTTTAAATTTTTAGAGTTTTAAGGTTAGAATTTTAGATTTTAGATTTAGGCTTGAAAATAGGCATATTTGTGTAAATTTTTTTTACACTGGCAATATATCAAATATTAATCCTTAATGAAAAACCAATTTTTTTTTACTAAGGTCATCATTAGTAGAAATTCAGTAAATATTTTTTCTTCTCTTTATTCAATTAGATGCTTAAATACTGATATTGAAGAGGTGATTAACAAATCAATATTGCATTCGCTTTTTCTAATAGTTTTGTAAACATCAATAAATTGCCACAAAAGAGGATATAACTATACAAAACTACCGATCTTTCATAATTAGGTATGTGTTGTGATGATCACTACACAAACGCCAAACGACCACAAAAATAAATGAAATCATGCCTTAAGACAAATAAAAAACGTGTCATAAGAAAGACAAAACAACTCAACAAGTGTCCTAATAAAAAAATAAATAATGTTCATCCTAAGAGACATGAGTTCAAATTCTTATGTCTACATGGGATATACGCGAAAAAAATAAAAAAAATAAACAATTAATAGTGGTCGATAACCAACATAAAATTACTATTGCTGGCGCTACGAGCCGAAAAGAAAAATTAAGAAAATCAACAATAAAAATAGAAAGGAAAGTGACTAACTGATAATAAGCAATTAATTATGATATTTTATTATTACAAGTATAGCTTTTAATCAAAATAATATACTTTAATTCAAGTTAATTAAATATATATTATTACAATAAAATTGCAAATAACGTATAAATTACATTAAGAAATGCAGTAATTAATTTTTTTTAAAGAATATACTAAAAGAAACTAGCCGCCTTCCTCTTTTTTCATGACCTAATTTTTTAAATATTTTTGCGACCCCTTCCTCTTTCTCTTTGATTTTTACTTAGTCGGCGGCGGCACCAATTTTAATGTTGATTGTCGACAGTCAGTGTTTATTTTTTTATATTATGTCCTTTGTTTTTTTTTTGAGTTTTTTTTTCAATTTTAAATAAAAATTTCTGTCTTTATGACACGTTTTTCTATGCTCTTGTGATACTTTTTCCATGCTCTTGTGGCACGATCCTTATGGTTCTTGGTACATTTTTCGCATACCTTTGCGGTCGTTTTGGTGGTCGCACAAAGACCCTCACGATATTTTGTTTTCTTATTGGTTTGTCGGTGGTCACGTAAAGTCAGATCCACTCTTTGGTAACAGGTTGTTTACCGATATAATCAGAATTGAGTAGTGAAGCAACCTGCTAAATAGTTTGGTTCGCTCACCACTCCTTTATCACTTCGTAAAACATCTCATTCGACATAGACAAGGAGCTTTTCTATGCTCTTGTGACATACTTTCTTCCTGCTCTTTGTAACAACAGAGTCGCCACCGGTCCTTTTTTTGTATTAGGCGGACCAGAAACCTAAAAACAAACCAGAGATTACGAAATCTTGAGGGTTCGGGGGCACAGTTATGTGTGGGGAAGGATTAGCACCCCCATCACGCCCGGAGACTGGCGCTTACTTGATCACTAATATTTTCCTTGACAACCCGAATGGGTGCAAAGGTTAATACAAAAATCCACAAAGTTCTAAAATTGGCTCAGACTCGCTCACAGCTGAGAAAATCCGAATCAATCTAGACGTAAGGGGATTAAGGTATTAACCCCTAAAATTCAAAAACGTAATTTCGCATAGGAGTCCCTACCATTCCCACAACGGCTAGGGGAAGACCGAATTAACCCTAATTGAAAATACACTTCATTTTCATGATGCAAGGAGAAAATCTTTTATGAATTATATTTCATTAGCCTTTATTAATTTCTAAACCCTAAAATGTTAATTATCAAGTGATTTAAGAAGCTATTCCTAAAAAGGCTCTATTTAACGGTTTTTAAACTTAAGTATGTATTTAGATCTTCTATTTACAAGATTACCAAATTTAATTAGGAGAATAAATTATTTTAAAAAACCTAAACCTATAAGGCTAATCGCCATATATTATTAAAATTAATTAAATTAAAGTTACTCTACTTATTTACTTAGGAGAATAAATTATTTAAATAACTTAGGCTAAACTGTTTATTTTAAATATTACACAATTTTAATTATAAAAAATCACATTATTAAATAAAATGAAGTATCTTTAACCTATGCTTTTATGGGTGTTCGAGAGAAATAAATAAAACAACATATTAAACATGAATAAAAGTATAAAAGGATTAAATTGCATGAAAATAAAAATTTAAGGAACTTAATTAAAATAAAAAGGAACTAGAGTGTAGAAATTGCAAACAGTGGGGAAAGAATGAAAATCTGGCAGAAGAGGGCACGGGTCAGACTAGGTGCGCCCAAATATCATAAACAGATTTAATTTTTTTTACCTCTTTAATCAAATAGATCAAACACACCCCTTGGAAATCCTCTGAAGATATTCAAAGGTGTTTTCATGGAATGAAGAACACCATCGCACAACCCAGCTTTCGGCGACGACCCGCCATGTTCCTTTGCGTCGGCCACCGTGGCTTCCAGCTGATGACGGTTCTCTGGCGATGATCTCCATCGATTTTTTCTCTTGGTTACAATGGCAGCAGCGGTTTGGCCTTTCGGCGGTGGCTCTTCCTTCAACAAATGATAACCCGTGCCCCCTTTTGATCCAAACAAGATATATATGAGAAAATTAAAAAAAAAAATCTTGAGTATAATAATACCTAAGGAATTTGTCTGGAAAAATGCTTGTATTTCTTGTAAATCGTTGTGTGTTACAAAGGGTGAAATTCGTGGCTTTTTATATCCATTACAAAGTGTATAAACAAGGGAAGAATCATTCCCGGATTTACAATAAAAACCCTAGTATCTAAAAGATTATTGCGTAGTTTGCTTCAATTCTTGCCGGATGTTGTTTTATATGATTTGGTCTGATTCCTTCCCATATTTGATTTTGATTCGATTTGAAACCCCTGATATCTTTCCATTTTTCTTCGAATCTAACTCTAATTCTCTCTTTTTTGCTTGCATGACACACCCGACCAAGGAACAAAGGAGCGCAGTGCCGGTGACGGCGGCTTGCGACTGTTGGCATCGAACGAAGAAGATGAACGACTGAATTGGAGTCGAAACATCAGGCGTGTGAGGGACACGCACAGAGGGTGATCTGCGTGAATCTTTTCTGCGCGATCTGGACCGTTGATTGAAGTTGGATCCAAGGGTACTGAGGCGTGCGACGCATGGATAAGGGCTTAGGGTTTCTAGGGATTTGACCGGGACTGTTGGATCAGATGGGATCCAACTGTAATAGGGAGGTGGTGGCTCATGAAGGAAAGAGCTTAAGCCTTAGGGTTTTTTTTTGTAAGGTCGAAATGGGCCTATGTATTGGACCCCTTTTTTTATAATAAATTGGATATTTTGCAAATAGTTTTTTATATTTTTTGGGTTTTCACATATTTCTCTTTTTTTGTTTTATTTTTGGGTTCTAACATATAACAACCAAATAAACATGGGCTAGATAAAATAGGTGACTACATCTGCCCCTCTTTGCTCATTCCGGTGAAACTAGAATAGGGCAAAGAACAAAAGGCACTGATTTTATCCGGCCAAGAGGGTGAACAAAGTGTTCCTCCAAAGCGACAACAAACATTTCTTCGAAGTGTCAAAACAATCTGGGCACCACTATCTCGTCTTTTTGAAGTGGAAAAGAACAAAGCAATTCTTCAGTTGACCTATTCCTCCTAAGCGGTAGTGAATAAATCAAGTGACTTCAATCAGTGAAAAGACCTATTTCTTCTGAGTGGCAGAAACAAATCGAATAACCATTGTATCATACTGAAGCGACAATGAACAAAACAAATCTTTAAATGACATGTCCTTCTGAAGCGGCAGTGAACAAATGAAATAATGATTCGACTCTTGTCCTGGTGGATACCGAGTCAGTGGAATAACATGTCTCTCCGGAGCGGCAGAAACATCTCTTCAAATGGCACAAAACACTAAGTCGCATGTTTCATCTGATCTTTGCATATTTGCTCACTCAATCCAATAATCTTGTACTTCTGATGAGCGGAATAGTCTTCTTGGTTCTTAAAAGCCTTTTACGAACACTCTTGAGTTTCTTGCATGAGAATCTTTGCAGCAAAGCTTATTTCCACCTTGAATGTTTTGGAATGGTATTTAATGTTCAAAGGGTCTTACCTCAATCTGCACAAAATTTCATACTTATGCAAATGATATGATCAGAGTCATAATAATGAATGGCATTATAATTCCTATTTTTTTTAAATCATATTCAGACTAATGCTTAGAAATTTCTTATGTTGTATGAATGCAAATCCATTGGTTCCTATTTTAATATGCAAAAAGGGGTGTAAAAGAGAAGTTCAGGTAAGTAGAATTTATTTATTATGGAAAACAGGAAAGTGATCACAAAAGAAAGAGAACCAAGTGTCCAAATATCAAGGATCAAAGTGCTCCGAGTCAATCATTCGGTAGTTTCTCCAAATGTAACCCATGTTGAGAAAGCTCCAGAGGTCATGAAAATGTTGAGTGAACTATCAATCTTTCAAGATGTCCATCCCAGTTTCAAATATTCAGGCCTCCCTTTGCGGGCTTTCAACTTGAATACACCATTGGTCTCAAGACGCCCTTTGCGGGTTTTCATCTTGGACCCTCGTTTTATTTTCTTTTTTTCCTTTTTTGGATCCAAAATTCCTTTTCAACCTGACCTGTTATGAACTTGATCTGTAATTGACTCAACCTGTAAATAACTTGACTTGTTATTGAACTGATATGATATTTATCTGACTTTATCTGACTTGTAATAACTAATAAGTTACAATTGATGAATTTGTGAGATTATGAATTTATTATATTATAGTGTGACAAAATACAACTTCACATTTTAATGTACATGATTAACTATGATCATTAAATTAATATGTTTACATTTTTATATTTATAAATTACAATATATAAAAATATTTAAAAAGTTTTATTAAATATCTAAATGTTGTCAACATAATTCCTTAACCTTTATGATTTATGGTTTAATATTAACAATTTATGGTTTAGTTTAGTGTTATTAGTTTATAAGATTAATTCTGAATCTTTAAGATTTATAGTTTAGTTTAGGGTTATTGGTTTATGTGATTAATTTGGATTCCTTAAAGTTTAGGGTTTAGTATCAATGGTTTATGATTTAGCATATGGATATTGGTTTATGAGATTAATTTCGATTCCTTAAGGTTTATGGTTTTGGGTTTCGTATTAATGGCTTATGGTTTAGTATAAGGTTATTGATTTACAAGATTAATTCCGATTCAAATTGCTAATTTATGAATTTGAATTTGATTAAATATTTAAATCAAAGCTTCATGTGTACAATTGAACTAAATTAAAGTTTCAACTTTCATGTGTACAATTACATATTTACATCCAAATAAAAAATTTGTGTATAATTATATTAAATCAAAATTTATATGGTATACTAATAATGTTCGAATTGAATTAACTTATTAAACTTAGGATCTAATTGAGTTAAATTAAAACTTAGAAGCATAAACCACATGTATAATTAAAAGAATTCTAAAACTAAATGTGAAATTTCAATTAAATTAATTTAAATTAGGACTCAATTGAATTAAATTAAAACCTAAAAGTGAAAATTTGGGACTTAAATGAAAAACATCTAAAGTTGGAAGGGTTAAAAAAATAATTTATCTTAACCTAAAAACCCACGCGGGTGGGAAACTTTCCCTCCTAGCGTTTCATTTTAATTAAAATCATGAAAAAAATAATTGGTTGGGGGAGGACAAAAATTTAGAAGGAATTAAACCCCTTAATTTTTAGGTTCTTTCCCTCCAAAATTCAAATAGAATCTTTTTAAATTTGATTCAATAATTAATTGTCCATTTGGCATTTGCCTCCTAATTTTTTTATTTAGTTATTAATTACTTTTTAGGTCCTCACTTGTTTAATTTTTTTATTTTAGTCTTAACATTCACTTTTAAATTTTAGTTTAATTCAATTTAGTCATAATTATATATATATATATATTAAATTGTAAAATATTTCGGCATCCTAGGAGATATTTTGGTTCATATTAATCTCTAAAATTTTATTTTTATCTGAAATTTACCTACAATTACCATACCGAAGTCTATTTGTACACGGTAAGACCCAACTTGAACTTTAACCGAAATCGATATTCCCCACCTGAATTTTATCCATCAACGTGAACCCGATTTCCTTTCCATTCCTACTTTTGGTACATCTGGCCATGGCATATTGACTTCAATCTCTTTTTGTCATGAGCTTGCATCATTCTCTTCTAGTTTTTCTTCCATTAAGACACGAAGTGACGGAATCTCAACTTCAATTAGCAGTATGGCCTCCATGCCATAGACCAAGAAAAACGATGTTACCCCGGTAGATATTCGCACAGCAGTTCGGTAGGCATATAGGGCAAATGAAAACTTCTCATACCAGTCCTTGTAAGTTTTAGTCATTTTGGAGACTATCTTCTTGATGTTCTTGTTGGCAGCCTCCACTGCCCTATTCATCTTTAGGCGATAGGTCACTGAATTGTGTGCTTGATCTGAAATTGCTCACAAACGGTAGCTATCATTTTATTGTTCAAATTTGAAGCATTTTTGGTGATAATACTCTCGGGTAACCCATAACGATAGATGATCTCCTTCTTGAGGAATTTGCAAACTGTCGATCTAGTGACATTTTCATAAGATGCCGCTTCGACCCATTTGGTGAAGTAATCAATTGCCACTAGGATAAATCTGTATATGTTGGAAGCTTTCAGGTAAATCTGTCCAATTACGTCTATGCCCCACCTTGAAAAGGGCCAATGAGCAGTCATTACATGAAGAGGTTGTGGCGGCGCATGTATTTTATCGGAATAAATCTGACACTTGTAACATTTCCGTACGTAATTGATGTAGTCTCCCTCCATGGTGAACCAATAATAGTCAAGTCGCATAATTTGTATGGCCATGGTAAACCCACTAGGATGGGTTGCATAAACCCCTTCGTGTACTTCTTCCAGGATCAACTGGGCTTATTTGGCGTTCACGTATCTCAATAGAATCTGGTCTCGACTTTTTTGTACAAGGTTTCTCCGTCACGAACATACCCTGCAGCCATTCTTCGAAGTGTTCTTTTATCATTTTCGGTCGCTTGAGACAGATATTCCTGAAGTTTAATGTATTGCAATATGTCATGGTACCATGGAAGACCCTCTTCTTCATCTTCTACATTGTAACAATGTGCGGGCAAATCTAAAATCTGTATCTATATGGGCATCATTCTCGCACCTTCACTTGCTTTAAATATTGTTGACAATGTGGCCAAAGCATCTGCCATTTCGTTTTCCTCCCTCGAGAGGTAATTGAAATTAACTTCTTTAAATTCTTTACTTAGTTCAAGGACTAACTTCTGATATTCAATTAATTTCAAATCCTTCGTTTCCCATTCCCCGCGAATTTGTTAGATGACTAGAGTTGAGTCCCCAAAGACTTTTAAGACCTTGACCTTCTTTACTATGGCTGCTCGCAATCCCATAATGCAAGCTTCATACTCAGCCATATTAGTGGTGCATAAAAACTTTAAACGGCTAGTGCATAGGTAATGATCACCTTCTAGAGAAACCAAGACCGCCCCAATGCCGTAGCCTAGGGCATTATAGGCTCCATCAAAATTAAGGACCCATGAATGAGCTAAATCCTCATCATCCGCCATAATGCACATCAAGTCTTTATCAAGAAAATCAAACACCAAAGCCTCATAACTAGGGGAGGCGTGACTTGCAAAAAAGTCGGCTATGGCACTTTCTTTTATCGCCTTTTGGCTAACATACCAGATGTCAAATTCTGTTAGCAACATATGCCAGTGGGAAGCTCTTCCTGACAAAGCTAGTGCTTCCATCATGAATTTTAAAGGGTCGAGTTTGGATATTAGCCACGTGGTGTGGTACAAAAGGTATTGCCTAAGCCTTTTAGATGCCCAAACTAGAGCGCAACACATATTCTCGATTTGGGGATACCTCGATTCACAATCTGTGAATTTCTTGCTCAAGTAATAGATTGCCCTTTCTTTTTGGCCAGTCTCATCATGCTGCCCTAGCATACAACCCATTGAATTCTCTTGTATGGTCAGGTATATGATTAGAGGCCTTCTTGAGATGGGTGACACTAATACCGGTGGATTTGAAAACTACTTTTTAATTAGCTCAAAGGCTACTTGGCATTCTTCGTTCCATTCTCTAGGGTCATTCTTTCTAAGTAGTCTGAACACTGGCTACATTTTTCTGTTAGTTGGGAGATGAATTTGGCAATATAATTAAGCCTGCCTAAGAAGCCCTAGACCTCCTTCTACATTTGAGGAGGAAGAAGCTGCTAGATTGCTTTTACTTTATCAGGGTCCACCTCTATTCCTTTTTCGCTTACTATGAAACCTAAGAGCTTTCCTAAAGTCACTTTAAAAGTGCACTTGGCGGGTTGAGTTTCAATTGAAACTTTCTTAACCTTCTAAAAAGCTTCTCTAGATTCATGATGTGCTCCTCTTATGTTCGGGATTTGGCGATCATATTGTCCACGTATACCTCGATCTCTTGGTGAATCATATCGTGAAACAAATTCACCATGGTCCTCTGATAAGTTGCCCCAGCATTTTTTAATTCGAATGGCATTACCTTATAGCAAAAGGTTCCCCATTGTGTCACAAATGTAGTCTTTTCCATGTCTTCAGGGCACATTTTGATTTGGTTGTAGCCGGAGAAACCATCCATAAATGAGAATAAAAAATTGCCAGCGGTATTATCTACCAAGGTATCGATGTGTGGAAGTGGGAAGTTGTCTTTTGGGCTCACCCGGTTAAGGTCTCTATAATCAACACACATACAAACTTTCCCATATTTCTTTGGGACCAGAAAAATGTTAGCCACCCACTCAGGATATCGGGCTTTTTGTAGGAACCTAACGTTAAATTGCTTTTTCACCTAGTCTTTTATCTTCAATAGCATATTGGCCTTCATTCTTTATAACTTTTGTTGCACAGGCCGACACTCCGGCCTTATAGGCAAATGATGAACCACAATGTCTGTATCTAGACTTGGCATATCTTGGTATGACCAGGCATATACATTTTTGTAGTTATGTAAAAGTTCGACCAAGCTTTGACGTGTTTGTGTGGTGATAATAGTGTCAATCTTTACTTCGCGCTTCTCTTCTTCAGTTGCGAGGTTCACAATTTCTAACCGCTCTTTGTGGGGGGACAATCTGTATTTCTTCGCTCTTCATCAGTCAAAGTAAATCCTCTGTGATATCGACTTTAGCCTCATCATTCGGATCTTTAAAACCCTCTAGACACACGAGTTGCTCGAAATTAACTCGCAATTCAAACTCAAGACTACTTATGTCATTGATATCCGGAGACCTATAAGAAAAGGAATATGAATACATCGATGTTTGCAAAAAAAGAAAATGAAATGCTTGATCTTATTTTATTTGTGTTTTTTGGTTTTATGGGTTTTTTAAATGTTTGCTTGCCACACAAGATTTATTGAAGAAAAATGCATTTTATTGAATGAGAACTGAAATGGTTGTAGCATATGCCCATACATAAAAGACCTCTTATTGTTTTCGGGCTAAAATAGAGGGTTAGTTTGAGAATTACTCTGAAAGAGATTTAAAAACTATAGGAAGTTCTTTTGCAGTCCAATTATTAAGCTCATCACATGGGTGGATCATATGCAGATATCTACCCTCTCATTCCTCTTCTAGCATTGCATGCATGCTCAAGTTGCCAAACATCTCAGCAATGTCATTCACTTCTTTCTTGTCTTGGGTCATAATGGGGTTAAAAAATCCCCCTGAAGTAAAAGTGAAATTGAGGGGCGAAAACATCATTGGGTCCCAAACAACCAAATCCCCTTTGAGTCTGTTTTTTCTCCTCTCTTGGCTTTTCACCATGGCGGCCCTTCTCTGTGCCGCGTTAGGCTTAAACCCTAACCCGAACATGTCATTTTTTCGGCGATGGTCACCGGGTATAACCTGCCCTGGTGACGCTTTCCACATCCCTTTCCTGTCTCAACACCTTTGCCCAAAGTTTCCTTCACCTACATCCTTGCTCAGTTAGACAGGCCTAGCCTTCGTATCTTGCTCCCCTTAGAAATAAAGGTCGCGCTCACTAGCTCCAACTACCTGAAAGAACATTCTAATGCCCAGTGTCAATCTCAATATAGGGAGCATCAGTTGTTCTTGCGGCGATAATATCCTCTTCTACGATGATGGTCACAAGTTATCCATCAACCATGAATTTCAACTTTTGGTGCAGCATAGAAGGGACTGCACTGGCTGCATGAATCCATGGATGCCTCAGAAGGCAACTGTAGGTAGGTCGAATATCCATTACCAAGAAATCGACCTCGAATGTAGATGGTCCAATTTGTAGGGAAACCTCTATCTTTCCTAGAACCATTCTTTGAATTCCGTCAAAGGCTCGAATTGTATTTCAGTAAGCCTTTATGTAGGGCTTGTCTATCGGCAACTTCTTCAATATAGTCATGGGTAAGACATTTAGGGCGAAACCATTGTCTATAAGGACCCCTAACAACATGTGTCCTTTGCAACGAGTAGTGATATGAAGAGCCTTGTACGAACCTCTCCCCCTCCTGAGATCTCCTTATCATTAAAAGAAATAAAATTATCAACAACAATGTTGCCAACTAATCTATCCAGCTTATCGGTGGTTATTTCTTTTGGCACAAATGTCTGGTTGAGGATTTTGAGCAATGTGTCGCGGTGTCCCTCTAAGCTTAGCAGTAAAGATAACATAGATATGTGTGCTGGGAGCTTGTGCAATTGCTCCACCACACTATACTCGCTGTGTTTCAGTATCTTTAAAAACTCTTGAGCCTCGGACTCCTTTACTGGCTCAAGCAATTTTGCTGGATGTTCTTTGTAGAGATCCTTCCTTGGCTCTTTGTCTAAAGCGTTCTTTCTTTGAGCTGCATCTTGATCTTCCTCGATAGGCGGTAGATAACGTCTTCCACTCCTTATGAAGTGGCCAATTTCGTTGATTACCTCTTCTTTGGTTTCGTCCTCAGCCTGTTTTGGGTTTTCCAGAGTCACCGTAGTGCATGCGTAGTTCCATGGTACCCTTTTGTTGTCATCGTAGGGAAACAGGGCTGGTGCCCTTATCACTAATTGTGGGACCACCTTCTTTGCTATTTCATCAGCCTTCACCTTGGTTCTGATGACCAAATGCTTGATCCCAACGAAACTATTTATCAGAGATTCTTCTGATGTGCATACTTCCATTATTTTGTATACGCCTTTCTTTTCGAAGAACTCCAGTTCTCCACTGTCTATCTTGGCTTGGACCAACTATCTGAATTCCAAACAACATTTAATCTCATGACCTTCTACCCTATGGTATTCATAGTGGGGCCTATCTCTTCAGGATTGAACTTTAGCTCTTGATCAGTACCCCAGCGTCCATCATCATCGACCACACCCACCATAGAGGTGTTTTAACATCAGCTATCTGTGTCTTCACCTGCTTGTCTTCGTCTTCCACCACAGCATTCACCCCCGTATCTTGATGGTTTGTGAGGGGCTTTCCTTTTTCCTCTACGGCCTTAAATGAAAACATACCTGTCTTTTGCAAATTTTCCACTACCTTCTTAAAGGCTATGCACTTCTCGACCATTCCGTAATCTCAGCATGATATTCGCATTAGGCATTTGGGTCATACCAATAGAGGGTATGACGATGATATCTGGGTGAGGTGTTGTGGCACTACAAGTCGGGACTTGACCAACTGAGGAAATAACTCCGCATAAGTTACTGGTATGAGGGTGGAGCTGGGCCTATTCGCTTGGTTTCTTGCTTCAAACTTTGGCGGGTTTTGAACTGCTGGACTCGCATTAATCATGTCTACTTTATTAATCACCACACACTTGGAGAAGTTTGGATTATATGCTGAAGTCATGTTTGCCTCACTTTCCTTTTCCTTGTAAGGTTTCTTTGACTCTCCCCCATCAAGTTTTTCGCTATTTATGGCCGCTAGGATTAATTTGTCGTTCATCAACATATCTACGAAGCTTTTAGTCGCATGATTTATCATCTGATCGTAGAAATGGCCTTTCAGTGTTTCTATGAACATGGGCGTGATTTCATTCTCCAATAACGGAGGCTGGACCTGGGCTGCCGCATCCCACCACATTTGGGCATATTGGCAGAAGCTCTCATTGGTTCTTTTTTCCATCCCTTGCAACACTAACCGGTTCAAGATCATGTCCATCACATGTTTATATTGATAAAAAAATACTTGATAGGTCCATCCATGTTTTTATGCTGGCCCGACTTAATTGCGTATACCAACGAGCAGCTGATCTTGGCAGGCTGTCCTAGAAACAGTGTATGAGCAGCTTCTCGTTGTCAAGGTAATATGACATTTTCTTGCAGTACATCGTCAAATACGCTGAAGGGCATGTAGTTCCCTTATAGTTCTCGAAATCTAGTGTCTTAAACTTTGGGGGAATAACCAAGTCAGTTACCAAACAAAGATCCCTGGCATTTAAACCACGATGAATGCTAACCCCTTGTAGGGCCTTGACGATTCCTTCATGTTTTTTGCAACGGTCTTCCAGTTTCTTATATGCGCAACTCTTTCTAGCCATTTCGTCGAGATCAGGCACCTCGAAATCTTGATCATCATCTTGACCTGCCCCAGACTCTACCAAAGCATTAGTTGAGGTTCTTGGAATCTGAACCTTCCCTTTGAGGGCCTCGTGATTTACCTCCTATGAGGGTATCGCAACACTCACATCTTTGAGGGCCTTGATAGTTTCGGGGCTTTTGCCGAGCACGGCTTCTATCTGTAGCACTGTATTTTCCTGAGCGTTGGTAATTTTATTCTTCATGTCACCTTCAATCTTTTTTAGCTTATCTTGAGTACCTTTCAAACCGGCTTCCATTGTGGACATTCTGTTTTCTATATCCATCTTTTAGGTTTAGGAGAGGGTTCCGTACGGATGCGTAATTTTGGCAACTGTGATTGAACTTTTCGTAGTTAATTATTTATTTATTTTAATGCACAATATTAGGTGAGATGAATGTATGGATGCAAATGCAAATGATGCAAAAGGCCAGTAGTATTCCAAAATAAAAGTGCACCTCATAGATTATAGAGTTTTAAGTACACATTATTCTCAAAAAGATAAAGGGGTCATCTATTTTACTGCCTTGATGCGCTTTGGTGCTGACGGCCCAACTCCAACAATTAGGGCTACTTCTCTCTAAACGCGGCCGAAAAATTGGCTAACCTGTTGGTATTGCTCAAATGTTTCATCCAAGAAGTCAAAAAAATGATGTCCATCCTCCCTAGTTGGGAGGAATCTCAATCTCAGATCTCTGGCCCGCTTCTTCATCTCACGAGCCTTGGAGACTGCCTTCTGGATTTGACGCCTCAAATGATCAATATAGAACTGTTGACCTAAGCATGCAACATCCAAAACCCGCTTTGCATCGGCCCACTGAATTTTTTCATAATCCCAATCATCAATAAGGGTATGGATATGGTCTTTATGTGCTTGCAGTTGCTTCTTCAAGTCTTTAATACCTAAACGGAGTAGCTCAGTTTTAGCTCCCTTGACCTCTTCTTCTTTCAACTTCATTTAGAGCTCTTAATTCTGATCACAGTATTTTTTGAGGCTACGGCATGCATCTGAATATTGTCCTTCCAAATGTTGTTTTTCTTCGGCAAGTCGATATGTCTTCTCTTATTTTTTCCGGGCCTCACTTTGCCAGTATTTCAACTCTTTCTTCATTTCTTCTAGTTGTGCATTTTCTTCCTTCATAGTCTTAGAACCACCCGCTCCTTCCCCTCGAGCCTTTAATCGGTTGTTTTCTTGCGTTAGCTTCTGCATATCCTTTAGGTAAAGCTCTTCGTTCGACAGCATGGTTTTCACCTTCTTCTGATAACCTTCTATCTGGACTTGTTCTGCGAGGAGTTTGCCTTCATGTTCGATTACTCTGCCCCATAGTTTTTCCTTTTCCTTCTCGAAGTCTTGTTTGTAAATCTCTAGCTCAATCAGCAGGATGCCAGGCTGAGGATTACCCGATGAGTTCGCCAAGACTGGAACGCCTATATTATCGACCCTTTACTTCCTCCAACTGGAATACTCGAGCACAGTACCAACAAATATAGCTACCTCCATCCGAAATATTTACTTCCACTCTCTAGCCAACTCCATTACTCGTCTTCTAGAATTAACTTCTGTGTAAGAGAATTTTTCCTCACGCAATCCATGGGTAACAGGAATCAACTGTCGAGAACTATACTGGCGCTGTACAAGCAAAAGGGCATAACTGGTAGCTCCCCATAGGCCTATGAGAGAAGCCCACTCCATCTTTCCACACTTGTATAGGATAGGTACTGGGTACATCGACGGGGCTCTCCATGTTATGTCGGTATGAGTGAGGTTTTTAAAGGAAGTCACCAATTGTTCTCGCTTTCTATTTCGCGACCACTGCTTTTTGGTAACCTATTTGATCGGGACCAGATCTCTGGATGTAGGATGTATGCTTATCTTCTTATTGTCCCAAAAGTGACTCTACAGCCATAGGTAGAGAAGTTGTGAGCACTGGGTGAAACGTCCATTTCCTTGAGTCTGGCAAAATTTTAGGAACCTGAAGGTTTCTGCCAAAATAGTTGGGACCAGATTAATATTTTTCTATGCCAGCAAGTACACCAGGGTTATTTCAATGTGCCCTAGAACTTTAGGAAAGATTACCAACCCATAGATAGCCAATGCGAGAAAATTAAGGACCCTTCCGTGCTTTACGTCCTTCATGATCTGGGCTTAGATGAATTCCCACGTGAAGCAAGGACTTTTATTCTTTTCGCCAATATGGGCATCTATTTCTTTGACATTTAGACCAACAAGCTTGGTAAATTTCTTCCGATATCTAGAGTTTTTCTCCTTCCAGTATATTTTATCGGGATTCTCTAATTCCAAGCGCAGCAAGACCATGTATTCCTCAATAGTGGGAATCATGTTTTCTTGATTGAAGATGAAACAACGATAAGCAGAACCCAAAGTTCAACGGCCACCAGCATCATGGGCTCGTCTATTTCTACCCCAAGCAGAAGGGCTATATCTCCATACTTCTTGGTGAATACGGCTCGATTTTGGGCTTCTAGGCTTTCCTATACAGTGATCAATCCCGACAAATGATTATGAGGCAATCCTATGTGTACTTGTTTCGACAGATCTACTGTGGTCTCTTTCTGCACGCTATCTCTGTATCGGCACTAAAACTGTAACACCTTGAAATCTGGCTTAGTCAGAATTGAGTTCCGGTGATCGAAAACCCTATATTGAAAATGTTTAAATATTGTATTGATGTTGACCACCAGGTCAATTGTATTGATATTGGACTCTAATTGAGTCGAATTATCAACTCAGGACCCTATTGAATGTACAAGAAACCTTTTAGTGGCTAAATTATAAAAATTGGAAGTTTGGGGATAAAAGTATAAGGAGAAGAAAGTTGAGGGACTAATCTTACGATTAACCCCTACTCAATTATAAATCCCATACGTGGGATTATCGGGAAAGTTTCCTTCAATAGAAGGAAACCTATTGCTATTAAAACAAAGAGAATAGCTAGGAATTGAACATACCCGAAATACTCCCCAAGCAAGCACCCCACCTTATTGTTTTCTTCCACCTCCAAGCACACACCTCCATTGTTGAGGTTGAAGAAAGCTTAGTTTTGATCGATTTATTGTTATCAAAAATGATCCTAGCTAATGAGTAAGCTTATTCCATCAAGCTATTATTGAATTCCATAGATATATTAAGCTTAATCACAAGTTAGGGTTGGTCTACCCATGGTCATCTTAATAGCTAATAGCTATTTTAAGTTTGGGTGTTGATTTGGTATTGTTATATTGATTACGATATCGTATTATTGTTTCTAACACCCTCCTATTGATTTCCTAGCTCAAGGAATTGATAAAGAGCACCCATCGCCTTCACCTAAAGCTAGGAACAATGGGATTTCTATCTGAGAGCCTTGAAAGCTTCAGAATATCGAGGTGAGTGTAGTCAGAATCTCGGGATTAGACCATGTGCCTTTCTCGACTTCATCATTAATAGAATTGTCATTGCTAACTTCGTTGTTAAGGATTATTGCATCGATTCACCTACCGGAATTTATGGTAAGTATAGGTAAGTTATCGCAACGAGTATTGAGCATTGTTAATGCCATCGTCATTGTTATTGAACATCGGACATAACTATTGTTGTTGTCATTGAGTATTGTTATTATCATTATCATTACCATTGCCATTGAACCATGAAAGTATATGATATTGACATAGCATCGATATAGCATTGATATAGCATTGATGTAGCCATTGTCATTGATCATTGGTGTTAACATCGTTATTGTTATTGAAACATTGCAAATGAAGCTCAACCATTATTGATGTCATTGAGATCAATGGACATTGCCATTGTTATTGATATTGTTATTGAACATAGACACTGGAATGTTGTTTATTGGTAAAAACATCGAATATGGCTATTGATATTGAACATGAATTATTGATATTGTCACCGGACCTTGGATTCTAAGGACATTGGATACAATTGGCAGGCCATAGAATTCATGATCTCATTGTACGATTGGACTACGTCCTAGGGCTACGGTCTATACTGATTTGGCGAGGCGAAGGGATGTGTTGTGATATTGGTCATATTGGCGAGGCGGAGGGACTAGACTATTCATTGATTTGGTGCGGCGTAGGGATTCACGTATCCATTATCCAGAATTGATCCAAGGGTTATTGATGAAATATGGATTTATTGTTATTCAACATGATCATTGCATTGTTTCCATGGATCTATTGCATTGTTATTAAAAAGATATGAATCGTAAAGCATTTCCATGAGATAGTGTTATTTGTGACTACCTCACTAGGCAAAGTATGTCTAATGCATTGCATTTCATCCATTTCAGGTTAAGAGATTCAACGTTGAAGATCGGAGAAGTTGTTACGTTATACAAGTCACAAGCAAGTTCAAAGTAATGTATATCATACCTATGAACTCCTGGTAGGGTGGCAAAGTACTTAGAAGAGTCATACAAGGTCCTTTTGATATGTGTATTTTGTGCTTGTGGTGTAATAGTGCTTAATGCCCTAATGGCCCTTTTGTAATGGCATAAAAGTGACTAAAAATGCATATTTGGCTATAAAAGGTGAAAAATAATAAATAGATTCGGATCAAAACGAAATTTGGTATGCTAGTAACTTATATTGTTTAAAACTTACTAACAAAATTTCATTACATTTGGACCTTGATTGATAGGTTAAATTGAATAAAAACTAGCAAAAATTTGTCATTACAAGGCATGGCGTATCGGTATGGTTGATGGCGTATCGATACGTCCTTGCATATTTGATCAGGTCAATGATGGTTAACAAAGGGCATATCGATACATCCTAGGTGTATCGGTACGGAATTTGGCTACTGGAATTGGGGATCAAAAATGGTATCGATATGGGGTCAAGGTGTATCGATACGAAGTCAATATGGTCAACCTATACCGGTACGACCCTCAACCGTATCGATACTGATCTATTACAATTGAATCTGAAATTTGGGAATTAGGTTTAGCGTACTGATACGGCTATAAGGGTATCAGTACGGTGATAGTTAATTCTGTTAAAAGATAAAGATCACAGTTTTGTATTGGTTACAAAATGGTCAATGATTATTGCATGGCTTAATTGAATGGGCATATGAACTCTGAATAGTATGAAAATTTGTACGCTCACTATTTGCATGATGAATTTCATTTTAGTAAGATAGGTTTCATAATTGGACCGCTAAGATACTGAAATTGTGGTTAAGTCCCTAAAACTTGTAAATGTTATAATTTGGTCCTAATTGGATAATCATAGACTCGTAATAGATTAATTGAAATTTTATATTGCTCATTCTTGTATGTTAGGCCTAATATCATTACATTTTGTATGAAATTATCGTATCGATCATCGTTTAGTTCATCGGTAGTATATTCCAACTCGGTTATTGACCAGGCCGGAAAAAGGGTGTTACATGTGAGCACCCGGTGAAGCGTCCCTTTCCTTGAGTCCGGCAAAATTTTAGGGACCTAAAGATTTCTGCCAAAATAGTTGGGACCGGATTCATATTTTTCTATGCCATCAAGTCCACCAGGGTTATTTTAATGTGCCCCAAAGCTTTAGGAAAGATTACGAACCCATAGAAAACCAAGGCGAGCAAATCAAGGAACCTTCCGTGCTTTACGTCCTTCATGATCTAGGCTTAGATGAATTCCTACGTGAAGCAAGGACTTTTATTCTTTTCGCCAATATGGGCATCTATTTCTTCGACATTTAGACCAACAAGCTTGGCAAATTTCTTCTAATATCTAGAGTTTTTCTCCTTCTAGTATATTTTATCGGGTTTCTCTAACTCCAAGCACGGCAGGACCATGTATTCCTCAATAGTGGGATTCATGTCTTCTTGATTGAAGATGAAACAACGATAAGCCAGATCCCAAAGTTCAACGGCCGCCAACATCATGGGCTCGTCTATTTCTACCCCAAGTAGAAGGGCTATATCTCCATACTTCTTGGTGAATATGACTCGATCTTGGGCTTCTAGGATCTCCTATACAATGATCAATCCCAATAAATGATTATGAGACAATCCCATGTGTACTTGTTTCGACAGATCTGCGGTGGTCTCTTTCTGCACACTATCTCCATATCGGCACTAAAACTCGGTTGACTCACTTCGAGCATCAATATTCATGCGAAGGATTCCAGAGCTAGATAATGTGTCCCGAATACTCATGATCTTTGACTGACTAGTGTTTTGAAATACCAACTGGATGCAATACGATATATGCTCTATAGAATTCAAAAAAGTGTTAGTATGTATAAATAATAAAATGAAACTCAAGGGCAAGATACAGAAAGTAAAACAAAAACAATAGTCATATGGCTTCACATGGCTTTATGGGGTGGGCTTTCTAAAACATACATTCATGCGAGTTTGGATCTAGAAAAGGTTCTCGAACCACCCCTATCTCCTGCTCCAAGGTAGATAAGACGTTCGATCCTAGCCCATCATAGACTTGTGGATCGAACATGGCTCGAGGGGATGCAATTTTGTTATGCTCGTACAGAGGGTTACTCACGAAAGCATAAGTACTCTGGATCCCGAAAGACTTTCACTAGCCCATGTGGAGGGTTACTCATGAAGGCATAGCTATTTTCTTCCACTTAAGTTTGATAAAGCCTGGGTAGAAGGCTTATGTTACGATGCAAATAGTTTGAAGCACAAAATATGCACATACAAAAATGTAATGGATTACTAAGGAAAATAACTCGTGATCAAGTAAAAGTTGTGCCCTCTTAAAAAAATGTCCCCAGTAGAGTCACCAAGCTGTAACAACGGAGTCGCCACTGGTCCCTTTTTGTATTAGGTGGATCGGAAACCTAAAAACAAACCAGAGATTACGAAATCTTGAGGGTTCGAGGCACGGTTACGTGTGGGGTTTGGGCGGCGCGTACTTGATCACTAATATTTTCCTTGATAACCTGAATAGATGCGTGCAAAGGTTAATACAAAAATCCACAAAGTTCTAAAATTAGCTTAAACTCGCTCACGACTGAGAAAATCTGAATCAATGTAGACGAAAGGGGATTAAGTTATTAACCCCTAAAATTCGAAAAAACAATTTTGCATAGGAGTCCCGACTATTCCCACAACGGCTAGGAGAAGACCGAATTAAACCTAATTGAAAATACATTTCGTTTTCATGATGCAAGGAGAAAATCTTTTATGAATGATATTTTATTAGCCTTTATTAATTTCTAAACCCTAAAATGTTATTTCTCAAGTGATTTAAGAATATATTCCTAAAAAGGCTCTATTTAACGGATTTTAAACTTAACTATGTATTTAGATATTCTATAAGGCTAATCGCCATATATTATTAAAATTAATTAAATTAAAGTTACCCTACCTATTTACTTGCATTTAAATAACTTAGGCTAAAGTGTTTATTTTAAATATTACACAATTTTTAATTACTAGAAAATCACATTATTAAATAAAATGAAATACCTTTAACTTATGTTTTTATGGGAGTTTGAGAGAAAATAAATAAACCAACATATTAAACATGAATAAAAGTATAAAGGATTAGATTGCATGAAAATAAAAATTTAAGGAACTTAATTAAAATAAAAAGGGACTAGAGTGTAGAAATTGCAAACAGTGGGGAAAGAATGAAAATCTGGCGAAAGAGGGGCACGGGTCAGACTAGGTGCGGGTCAGTTCTGGGTCGATCCACGGGTTGAGTATAAAGCCCAAATATCATAAACAAATTTTACTTTTTACCTCTTTAATCAAATGGATCAAACACACCCCTTGGAGATCCTTTAAAGATATTCAAAGATGTTCTTCATGGAATGAAGAACACCACCGCACAATCCAGCTTTCGGCGACGGCCCACCTGTTCCTTTGTGTCGGTCACCGTGGCTTCCAACCGACAGTGGTTCTCTAGTGATAATCTCCCTCAATTTTTGCTCCTGGTTACGATGGCAACAAAGGTTTGGCCTTCCGAAGGTGGCTCTTCGTTCAACAAAATGTAACCCGCGCCCCCTTTTTTGATCCGAACAAGATATATATGAGAAAATTAAAAGAAAACAGAGCTTGAGTATAATAATACCTAAGGAATTTGTCTAGAAAAATGCTTGTATTTCTTGTAAATCGTTGTGTGTTACAAAGGGTGAAATTCGTGGTTTTTTATAGCCATTACAAAGTGTATAAACAAGGGAAAATCATTCCCGGATTTACAATAAAAAACCCTAGTATCTAAGATATTATTGCTTGGTTTTCTTTGATTCTTTCCGGATGTTGTTTGATCCAATTTGGTATGATTCCTTCCTATATTTGATTTTGATTCGATTTGAAACCCCTAATATCTTGCCATTTTTATTCAAATCCAACTCCGATTCTCTCTTTTTTTGCTTGCATGACACGCCCAACCAAGGAACAAAGGAGTGCAGTGGCAGAGTCGGTGGCTCACATATGCTGGCGTCGAACGGAGAAGATGAACGGCTGAATCAGAGTCGAAATGTCGGGCGCGTGATGGACACGCGTAGAGGGCGATCCGCTTGAAGCTTTTCTATGCAATATAGACCGTTGATTGAAGTTGGATCCAAGGTTGCTGAGGCGTGCGGCGCATGTATAAGGGCTTAGGGTTTCCAGGGCTTTGATCTAAACTGTTGGATCAGATGGGATCCAACAGTAATGGTGAGGTGGCGGCTCATGAAGGAAAGAGCTTAAGCCTTAGGGTTTTTTTTTGTAAGGTCGATATGGGCCTATGTATTGGACAATTTTTTTATAATAAATTGGATATTTTGCAAATGGGTTTTATATTTTTTGGTTTTTCACATCTTTCTCTTTTTTTGTTTTATTTTTGGGCTCTAACATATAACAACCAAATAAACATGGGCCGGATAAAATAGGTGCCTACACTTTTGTGGCACGATCCTTATGGTTCTTGGTACGTTTTTTCGCATACCTTTGCGGTCATTTTGGTAGTCGTACAAAGACCCTCACGACATTTTATTTTCTAATTGGTTTATCGGTGGTCACGTAAAGTCAGATCCACTCTTTGGTAATAGGTTGTTTGTCGATATAATCAGAATTGTGTAGCGAAGTAGCCTGCCAAATAGTGTGGTTTGCTCACCACTCCTTTATAACTTCGTAAAACGTCTTATTCGTCAGAGACAATGAGTTTTTATGAAGGTTATCGGGTTCTTTTGATGTTGGATGTCACTCTCAAGGGAAGATTTGGTTTTTCTTCATATATTTGGGTTTGATATTGTTGTTTTATGTATGAATTTTTTAGGGACTATTGTCCCTAATTTTCTCTCTATGCTTTAGTATGTTGTAATTCTAATTCCTTCCATTATTTTTATTAATGAAATCCAGTTGTCTTTGTTAAAAAAAATCTAAAATCAAAATAAGATAAATTTAAACGAGGAAGGAAACAATGATTAATTAAGAATTTCATTGAATATTAATCTTACCATTATTTTTTAAAACAAATTCTACTTAAGGGAGGGAGGAGGAATTGACTCCTAATGAGTTTCAAACCCACAACCTAAATGAGAAGGAAAGATGTTAACTGAAAACTTTAACCACTTGTTATAGAGATTGTTGACAATCTGACCAACAATTAAAAATTTGAGCAAAATGTTTTAAACACAATTATATAATGAAAATATTAATGATAATTCTCTCAACGTAACCAAGTACAAAAGTTCACTTTATAACACATAAAATTTAGTCTTTTAACGGCTCATTTTATTTTTTAACATTTTAACGTGATATTATGATAATATTTATTTAATTTTAATCTTTAATAAAATCTACACATTATACCGATAAAGTTACCCAAGCCAAACTTTCCAATCACTTATGATGGTAGGTCTAATGTACAATAGGCTAAAATACGGCTAATATACAGTGTGACCGTTCCTTTCTTTTACCCGGTTGCTGTAATCACTCATTTTTGTCCATACCCAAACCTCAAACCAAATCCAAAATTAAAATACATATCCAATTAAAACCCAAATTCACATTTATTATTTCAGTCCAAATTACAAACCAAACCCGCAACCCAATAATCTTTGTGAACCGGCCCAAATTCAAATAACCCAAATCTGCCTACCCAATTAACAAACCCATATCAGACCCAGATAATTAAAAATAAAACCCTAATATTTAAACCTAATAAAACCCTAATTACCTCAATACCCTTAACCTTAAAAAAAACTAAAACCTAGCAACTCTTCATCTGCCGCCACCCTTTGCCCCTTCACCTTCCCCGTGCGTGGCCGTCACGCACGACTCTTCAACGCTCGAGTGATCGCCACACGTAGTACCTTGATTTGCCACCGCTCTGCCATGCATGCTCCACCGACCAAATACCTGCAAAAAGCAAGGAAATATGGATTAATATTATGCCGAATATCATCACTAGGCAAATCAACATTAATACAAGGGTTTCTTTTATATTTTTATATATGTAAAATCGGGTATAAAACTTGATCTGTAATTTGAGGGGATCCTTTTCGAACAAAAAAAAGGAAGAAAATAGAATAAGAAATAAAAATTTCCAGATCCAAGTTGCAAAGTGCGAAAAAAGAAGGTATACCATTTTCCCTTGTTTTATTCTAATATAAACACAAAAATGTGGGGGATATTTACCTCGGTTCGATCTCAAACCATCTCCGTCGTGCATGGCCAACTCCGAGCCTTCGATACTTCAATCGGATCTAAAAAGGTAGGGTTCGATTAATCTTAAGTGTAAAAAAAGGGGCTTGATTTAGTTTATCCCAGGGTTCTAAAAATCAAAAATAGAGAAATGGGGAGAGGGGAGCGGCCGGTTAAGCCAAGAAAGGGGAAAATGAATCTGATTATAAAATTTTAGCTTATAAAGTAGCTAAAAGTGGGAAATTGCATTGTAAGTCCTTTCGCCCCAAACTTTTTTAAGCTTTGTCTCTGCCCCTTGGTATAATTACATATATAGTCCCTTTGTTTATTAAAAGGCTTGGAATTTGGTCCTCTTTCCTTTTAATTAAAAGTTTTATTCCATTTTAATTTAGGCCGGGCATATTAACTAAAATAGAAAAATAGCATAATAAGGACCTCCACCCTAAACTATTCATCTCCCTAATCCCTTTAATCTGTCCAGATCATTCAATTTGGTCTTTTTTTTACTTCTGATTTGATTCTTTGAATTTGTTTCTCTTTTACTTTAGCCCCTAATATATTGTTATTATTACTATTACTGTTGGTATTAC
Organism: Hibiscus mutabilis; assembly: GCA_019671005.1. Lineage (NCBI taxonomy): Eukaryota > Viridiplantae > Streptophyta > Magnoliopsida > Malvales > Malvaceae > Hibiscus > Hibiscus mutabilis. The sequence goes on from CM033745.1 coordinate 20,812,962, forward strand.
TATTATTGTTATTATTGTATGCTATAATATTATATATGGTATATTTATGATCATATTAGTATATTTTATAATAATACATTGTATATTTTTATATATGTTTATATTTATATTTCGATATCGTATTATATTTATATTCGACAATATATTGTTATTGTAAATATATTTTGTTTCGAATTAATTGCTCATACATATAATTATTACATCTAGTGTAGGCCCTATTATTTTAGTATTCTATTGGGAGTGGCATCCCGGTCTCCGAGTGTCATTTCCTTTGATTGTCGTGAATATCATGGTCATTTTTAAATTATCATGCATTTTAGAAGTTAGAATTAAATTAACTCAAATTTTTATTTTTCTTAATAAATACGATGCGAACCTGTAGGTACCAATTTTTGGGCATTATGGGGGTGCTAATCCTTCCCACGCGTAACCAACTCCCGGACCCAAATTTTTCTCTAGTTTTATTTTCTGGTGTTCGGTCTACCCTTTTAAAGTGATCGGTGGCGACTCCAAATTTTTGCAAGAAATGACTTTTTCAAAAAAATACTCGCTACAACATGGCGACTCTGCTGGGGACATTTTTTTAAAAAATAAAAAAAGAAGTTAAGCCTTAATTAAGTTTGCATCATAATTATTAAGGAAAATTTAAATTTGATTTGATTTAATTTTAATTTCTAAATCTTGTTTGTTAATTGCATCATATGTGATTAGTTTTTGAACCCTTAAGTGGGAGTGATTACTTCGCTTCGTGGGGTTTTCACCTTCGTATGGTATAAGGGTCATATTCTTCCGAATCGATGTCCTAGCGACAGTTCGGGTACCGCTCACTATAGAACTTAAACCGCATATAGTGGACCGTAGGAGCCCACACATTTTAGAACCGTGTTGATATACTACCCGTTTAGAAGTAACCATTTTAGGTTTTGTTCCCTATATATTTATTTTTGTTTGTTATACATATCCCTATATTGTTAATTGGTTGCTTTATGTTAAGCACTTAATTCATTTAACTTATTATTCAATAAATTCATTATACTAACTTGTTTCCTTTTTGTGTTGATTATTTTTTATTGTTTCGCATCCAATTTGCATGTCATACCATACATAGGTGTTGATTCAAGAAAAGTTTGATTTAGAAGACATTCGACATGGAAGGGATGTTCTGTACAATTAAAAACAGTAATGCTACAGTATGGGGATGGTCCGAGCGAATGCAGATGGAAAAAAAAGGACATCCTGTCGATAGATCATGTGTTAGAGGTCACCGAGTCCAAATTTATTGTTTCCAAGCAAAATAAACTTCATGAACTAGAGTAAGTATGTTAAAGTTGGGATTCAGATATGAACGAAGTCTTCCAACAGGAATTCGATGACATAACACTATTGCTGAGTGTCCAGACTGATATGTATCTGCTCAGAGCCTTAACACAGTTTTGGAACCCAGGGTACCGTTGCTTCACTTTTGGCAAAGTAGATATGACCCCAACAATCGAGGAATATACGGCCTTACTCCACTGTCCAAAATTTTAAGAAGGGAAAGTCTACATCAAACCTAAAGACCCGCCGTATTTCCTACAAAGTCTAACTAGCATCATTGGGATGAGCAATGAATGGTTTCGAGGAAAGATTACGAGAAAGGGAAAGACTGATTGCATAGCCTGGCCGCATATTCGAGACTTAATCCTTCACCATCTTGACCCGCCGAAGAAGAGGTATTTTTTCGCTTTTAGCATTTATGGGATGATTATCTTTCCAAAAGTTTTAGGGCACATACACTACGCCACTTCAGACCTGTTCGACAAGCTTAAAAAGGCATTAATCCAGCACCAACCATCCTAACAGAGACTTTTCAGTCACTAATCGCATGCACGAAAATGAGAGGAGGCAAATTCCTAGGATGTGTACCATTACTGGATTTGAATTAGAGGTCATCTCTGGGAATTGAAGTTTTCCTATCGGATGTGCCTCACCACCTTCTCTCTTATAAAAGTCTTTTTGCAAGAATATCAAGCTGAAGGTATGACTGAAGATCAATGGACTGTCGGCTTTTGAGACCTCCGAGATGACATCGTTAAGTGGAAGGTACCGTGGTTAATTCTGACTGAGTTCCTTTACCGTTGTAGAGAATATGATTGAGTGCCATTGCCCAAAATTTGGGGAGGAACTGGATATTGTCCCTTGCTTGTGTCACGCTAGTATGGCTCGATGTAGTTCATTCATGCTACTCATGGTTTGAATACTTCTGATTTCAAGCACGGAGGTGACGATTACAAAGCAGAAATCCATAAAATGAACCGCTCTTGGAAAAATATGCATATGATCGAGGTTTATGATTCGCCATTCACTTCAAGCTACGAGCAATGGAGACTTAACTGGGTCAATGATGTCATTCCTTATGTAAACCAATTAAATGTTTGACCCATGATAAAACATATGGAAAATGCTCCTTCAGATTTGGAGAAGGCTAAAAGGGCCCATGGGAAAGAGGTATGTGCCTTGGAAAACGTATCTTTGACCTGAAGCGGCAAATTATTTAGCCTCGGTAGATATGGAGAAATACAAGCGGCAAGAAAAGAATTTTTCAAAACAAAAGAAGAGAGTCGATAAAGACCACAATGAGTTGAGGGAAGATTGGCAAGAACTGAAGCAGAATTTGCAAAGGAATGGTTTAAGTACCATGACCAAATAATTATCTACTAAGCTCCTAAAAGAAAGAAAGAAAGAGGGGCGACAGCTAGGCTGAAAGTATGAAGCTGGCCAAAAGCAAGTAGAGAAGAAGACAAAGGAGTTAGAAACGATTGCTCAAAAGTTGGTTGCTAGTCAAGCTCGAAATCAGAGACTAAGAGCTCAGAATGAAGAAATTGAAACTCAAATCATGTAGCTGGAGAGACTTCTGCAAGATTACCACAACCAAAACAATTTTCAAGATGAAAATGAGTTGCTAAAAGTAAGGGTGGCCGAACTCGAAGACGCTCTTTAGGAGTGGAAGGAGAGACTTGTTTCTTTTGAAGGAGCCTTGCAAGAAGATAATCATCGGATAGTGTATGGACTTCAACAAGCCGACCAACTGATTCGAGACCAGCATAGAGAAATAATAGACATCATGGTATAAGCACAGAGGGTTGCCCGACACATCCAAGGTTTGGCAATGGAAGCACGTGATCTGTGTACGCGCGTCAGTCTGGAGACACCATTAGTGTCTCGAGTACATGCCTTACTTCAAGAAGTCGAAGTCTTAGGAATAGAAGGTAGACGCTATCTGTAGCGCGTTATGCTCACTTTTTGTAATTAGACCTCTCTATCTAATGAAACTTTTTCTAAGGACTATTTAAGAATCAACACCTCCATTGCATTCATTCTGACATAACATAACATTTAACATTTATTTTTACATCATATCTTGCATACATTATTCAGAACAATTGAATTAATTGTGCAAATATCATAACAGAAAGTTTAATTCAAACTGCAATCATTCCTCATTGATACAGTATTCGTTTGCAAACAAAGATAATGGAAGATAGAGTAGCCAACCTACAACAAGGCTAGCAGGACCTTGAATCTCATTTCGATCAGGCAGAACAGAACATTGACGAAAAGATTGTCCAGTCACAAGTTGTAATTTTGGCTCAAATAGCTTCAATGCTGAGTAAAGATAAGATTTCAAATGACATCGTTGAAGAACCAGAAGACATTGCTATCGCATCTCATGTTAGGGTTTAACCGGAGACACTAATACCCCAAAGGAGAATATACATTAATACTGCCAGCCAGCAAGAAGGAGCAACTGTGAAACAACCAATTGATCTGGAGACACTTCATTAGGAAGAAGTACCATAATTGAACATAGTGGAAAAATTAGAGCAGAGTTGGAAAATAAAAATAAAGAAAGTTTTTGTCTATTTGTTGAGCAATTTAGAGCTATGCTAAGAGTGAATGAACAAGGGAATGAGGCTAGTGAATTGAGCCTCGTGTCAAATTTGGTTCTCCTACCAAAGTTCAAAACACTAAATTTTAATTAATACGATGGAACCACTTGTCCATCGCTCACATAACCATGTACTACAGGAAAATGACACATTTTATAAAAACGAGAAGTTGTTGATTCACTATTTCCAATATAGTTTGACTGGGTTAGCAATTCGTTGGTACACGCAGCTTAGTCAGGATAGTATTAAATCGTGCAAAGACCTTTCTAGAGCCTTCATTGAACACTACAAACATGTTTCCGACATGACCCCCAATCGAGCTATGTTGGAAGGAATGAAACAACGACCAAACAAAAGTTTGCGCCAATATGCTCAAAGATGGCGTGATTTAGTAGCACATATTCATTCGCCTATCTTGAGCATTAGATCACTCTGATGTTTGTAAATACTCTGAGGGGGCATTGTTTGATCGCCTAATAAACAACACCACTTAGAACTTTGCTGATTTAATAAGAACTGGGGAGTTGATCGAAGTAGCTATAAAAATTGGAGGATTGATACCGGGTAAAGTTCTTAGAAGCATTACAAGAAGAAGGATAATGAGGTATATGTCGCCAGCACCTACAATGTCCCTACAAACTTCACTATTTCTCAACCCTAGGCTTTTACTGGGAACACACAAGGCTCAAACAAGAAAGAAGATAGAGCCCCCTAGAAAGAAAAGTAGAATATATCTTTTTACCCCACTGTCGATATCGTACACTGAGTTGTATTCTCAGTTTGAATAAAGCCGACATGGTTTGACCCTACCTTGTTGCGTCATTTAAGCCTCATTTTCCTGCATGGTATGATGAAAAAGCTCATTGTGACTATCACGTTGGCGCCCTAGGACACACGACGAAGAACTGTATTAATTTTAAGAAATTTGTCCAGAATCTGATAAATATGGGAATTTTAAAATTTGATGACCCGAATGTGGTTGCTAATCCCCTACCAAACCATAGAGGGTGCAACGTGAATATTATTAAATATGGAAGTGACATGAAGGCTAAAAAGAGTGTATTTGAGGTTAGGTCCCCTCTCAGATGGGTGTTCTAGCAATTGTGCATGGCACATCTAACAGAAAAGGGGTATGAAAATAGTACAAGAAGGATGTGGGGCAACAAGAAGAGGGGCATGAGATCCAAAGCTGTGAACAGTTCAGGCAGTTGGTTTAAAAGATGATGGACAATAAAGAAATTTTGTTCTTTGAAAACGTTGAAGGAAAGAAACCGATGGACATATGCGCTTCAAAAAACCCCAACATTAAATACAACATTGACCAACCTTTTGTCATTTCATCTAAGCCAAAGAAGAATAGTTCACCCCGAATGGAAAATGCAAAAGTAGTTCACAAGCTTACTGTTTCAGCTCCAGCCCCTTTCCCGTTAAAAAACACACAAAATGTTCCTTGGGATTATGCCGCTCATGTTTCTATGTTAGGACCACAAAAAAGAAATGCAAGTCGAAAAAAAATCCACATAGAAGGGGAAATGGAGGAGTCAAGAGCTGAGGTTATAAATAAGGTATGACATTTTACTAGAGTGGTCGATGTTACTCGTCAGGGACTTCGAAGGCCACAGAGATCGAGATGGACAAGGATGTGAATACCGAGTGTAGCGACCTTTTTGAAAAATGACTACTGTGGCATCCCCTCACGTTTTTGAAGATAAAGAAGACTTGGAGTCGCCATCGGTCACTTGGATAAGGTAGACCGGACACCATAGAACCAGAGATTTGCGAAAAGGGTTCGGGAGTTGATTACGTGTAGGGAAGGATTAGCACTCCCACGACGCCCGAAATCGGTACCAAATCAAATATTGCTTTTAACCGTTGGAAATTGTTGAAATTTAAATTAACTTTAATTAAATGCCCTTACTTGAATATATACCTTAATAAGTGGGTTTTAAAATTTGGTGGGCTTGAATTAATTTGACATTTAATTAATAAGGGTGACGATACAACGAACCATAGATTAAACCGACATCGAATAAGCTTGACTGCCGTGTTAATTTAGGGTTCGAACTTCGTACAATCACCTTTATGCATGATTCGAGCAATTAATAATGATGTTGTAATTTGTCATCTTTTAGTTAATGTTTACCTTCGGACGGTAAGAATTAGTTCAAATATTCGGTCAACATCCATTGAGCCAGGACTGTTACGCCACAAATATCGGAACTAATAGATACCTCCTTTTTATAATTAAAAATTAATTCATCAAGATAAAAGAAGGTTAAATGAATGCTAAATAAAATGTATGTTACAAAAATAAAGCATTAAATAAAGACATGGCAAAAACAAATAAAATCCAGAAAAAGGACTGGATTGAACAAAAAAAACGTGTAAAGTAAATGTGATAAATTAAAGTGCAAAAATTTAAAGCAGAAATTAAAAGCGAAAATTAAATGTTAGGGGTTAGTTGATTACACTAAACGAGCTATAAATAATGCAGATCATACCCTGCTGCGGGTCACTATAAGGCCGATTTAAATAATAAAATAAAATAAAACAATACATATATATAAGAACAAAATAAACAAATAAACAACATATAATAATAATAATAATAAGGTAATACTATGATATAAATATACGTATGTAATATACGTATATAAAACTATAATATATATATATATATTATACGACAAAGAAGAAAAACTTCTAATATATACATATTACGTACGTAAATATTATATATATAATATATTATACGACAAAGAAGAAAAACTTATAATATATATATTACATACGTAAATATTAAACTGGAAAAGAAAGTAAAAGAGGGACCATATGTATAACATATATAAAAGGAAAATAAAGTAAAAAAGAAAAAAAGAAAGGAAAACACGGCATTGAAAAGGGTGAAAAGAAGAGTAAAAGCAAATATAAGAAAGGTAGACCACACTGGATTTAAAACTCAGTGATAGACATTAAGCTAACGTACAACTGCTTACTAGGGAGACCCTGGATCTATTCCGCCGGTGTTGTCCCTTCATCGCTACATCAAAAACTGAAATTTGTAATCGAAGGGAAATTAGTTAATGTTGGAGCAGAGCAGGACATCATTGCTTCAGTGACGTCTGATGCCCCTTATATCCCACCTGACTGCATTCTCAATGAGATCATGGGATATTCTTTTCGAAATTAGTAGTCGCATATTAATTTAGGATCCCAAATTGGACCCTCAAAGTTTGGACAAATTATGATAACCGAGCAATTAATCATAAGGTTATAATTTGTCATCTTTTAGTTAATTTTACCTTGCCTAAAGCTTTCTTTAATTTTGTTCAAATATTTGGTCAACATTCCCGAGTCCGAAGACAACGCTTTAATTTATCAAGATAAACATGGAACTAAAAAGGTTAAATGAATGACAAATAAAATGTATGTTACAAAGATAAAGCATTAAATAAAGATATGGCAAAAAACAAATAAAATCCAGAAAAAAGGACTAGATTGAACAAAAGAAACGCGTAAAGTAAATGCGATAAATTAAAGTGCAAAAATTTAAAAGCAAAAATTAAAAGTGAAAATTAAATGTTAGGGATTAGTTGTCTACAATAAACATGTCATAAATAATACGGATCATACCTCGTTTCGGGTCACCGTAAGGCCGATTTAAATAATAAAAATAAAATAAAACAATACATATGTATAAGAACAAAATAAAAATATAAACAATATATATATAATAAGGTAATAGTATGATATAAATATATGCATGTAATATACGTATATAAAACTAGAATATATATCTATATATTATACGGCAAAGAAGAAAAACTTATAATATATACATATATTACATACGTAAATATTATTTATATATCTATAATATATATTATACGACAAAGAAGAAAAACTTATAATATATACATATATTACATACGTAAATATTAAACTGGAAAAGAAAGTAAGAAAAGGGACCATATGTATAATATATAAAAAAGGAAAATAAAGTAAAAAGAAAAAAAGAAAGGAAAACACGGCATTGAAAAGGGTGAAAAAGAAGAGTAAAAGCAAATATAAGAAAGGTAGACTACACTGGATTTAAAACTCATTCAAACACAAAATTTTTCAGTCGAACAAAAAATCCATCCCCTTTCACATGCGCCGTTCCTCGGTGGCGCGGCTTCGCTGGTCGCTCCCAACGTCCGAAGACAACGGTTCACGACGGCTTCTCTTCAAACGGTGGGTAAGCTTGAAACTCCTCTTTTTTATTTGATTTTTTGACTGAAAATTTGAACCCAAACGAAATCCTAATCTTTGATTTCTAAAAAAAACTGAGAACCCCTTTAATTTTTACTTTGAAAACGAGATTCTACTCAAAAACCTTGAAAACCCTTTTTTTGAAAACAAAAATTTTAAAGTGAAGAACCAAGGCACTTGATTTCGGTTTTAGAAAATAAGGAAGAGATGAGAAAGGAAGAACGAAAAAGATTAGAATACCTAGGGATTTTTTTGCTTCTTAGTATTTCTTGTAATCTGAAAAAATTCCCCTTACATTGTTTTCTGATTTGGGCTTTATAGCCGAATTAAAAATGAAAATGCAAGAAAAAAACCTAAAGTTCTATTTGTTGCTGCATTTTGTTGTAATTCCTTGATTGCCCATGTTTTGTTTGTTTGCAGGTGAGATGGCCACCGCATGAAAATGGACCGTTTTGGTGTCATAGGCAGCTGCTGCTCGGTTCAGATGTTGGTACTTGGAGGATGAGTCGGTTTAGATTCATGTAATTTAGGCTTGGTATTGGGTATTGTAGTTGGGTTGATGATGTAAAATGGTTGGGTTGAGGGTTTAGTTAGGTAATGAACTTGGGTAGTTGGGCTTAAGGGGTATTTGGGTAATGGGTTTGTAAGTGGTAATGGATTTTGAGCTTTAATGGAACTTTTGTTTTGTTTTGTTTTTTAAAAAGATTTATTTTTTTGAATTTTAATTTGGTTATTCGAACCCCGAATGAAAATAGGTGATTATAGCCGTTCTTCTTTGCTCATTTTTGTATAACAACAATAGTGCAAAGACTAAAAGATAGTCATTTTTATTCGGTCAAACTGGAACACTTTTCCTAGCACAACTATTCCTTCAACTCTAACTGAACCATCTTTTAACTTCTGGAGGAGTAAAACTCATTTGTTGATCCGTTATACCACCGACGGAGTGTTAAGACCTAGTCGAATCATCTATTTCATCCTTTTTTCAGAAAGATAGAACTTGCGAGAGTTAAAGACAATTGTTTCAAACTAAGTATCTATTTATTTAAAACTGTGAAGTTAAAAGAGACGGAGTAAATAGATGTTTAAATATGGGTGATCTACTATGCCACTGACAACGAGACAAGATCAGGGGACTGGATTGGATCAAGCTACGACTCCGACGAAGAGGCATGATCCGTTGACTAGATTGCGATCAAGCTACAACTCTGACGAAGATGCATGATCTGAGGAGTTAAGGGTGATCAAGCTATAACCCTAATAAGGAGGCATGATCTGAGGAGTTAGTTTGGCTATCAAGCTACAACTCTGACGAAGAGGCATGATCTGATGAGTTAGTTTGGCGATCAAGCTACAACTCTGACGAAGAAGCATGATCTGATGAGTTAGTTTGGCGATCAAGCTACAACTCTAACGAAAAGGCATGATTTGAGGAGTTAGTGGCAATCAAGCTACAACTCTGACGAAGAGGCATGATCTGAAGAGTAGATTCTGATCAAGCTACAACTCTGACAAAGAGGCATGATCTAAGGAGTTAGTTTGGCGATCAAGCTACAACTTTAACAAAGAGGCATGGTATGAGGAGTTGGTGGTGATCAAGCTACAACTCTGACGAAGAGGCATGATTTGAAGAGTAGATTATGATCAAGCTACAACTCTAACGAAGATGCATGATTTGAAGAGTTAGTGGCGATCAAGCTACGACTCTGATGAAGAGGCATGATCTGAAGAGTTTGTGGTGATCAAGCTACGACTCTGACGAAGAGGCATGATCGGAAGAGGATTTTGGTCCGCTACACCACCGATGATAAGTTAGGATCTAAAGATGGACTCGATCAAGCTGCAACTCTGACGAAGAGGCATGATCTGGGGAGTTTATGGTCAAGCTACAACTCTAACAAAGAGGCATGATCGGAAGGGAGATTTTGATCCACTACACCACTTACGATGAGTCGAGACCTGAAGATGGATTTGATCAAGCTACAACTCTGATGAAGAGGCATGATTTGAAGAATTGGTTGATCTGCTACACCACTGACGATGAGCCAAGATGTGAAGAATAGAGGTTGATCCGCTACACCACTGATGATGGGGTAAAGCCTGAAAATAAGTAAAAAATAGTTAGTGATTGTTCACTTGGAGTTTTGAGTTTAGGCTTGGCTTCTTTTTCTTTGCGGGTTCGCCATTTCATGTTTGGTGTTGTTATCTTCCATCTTTTAGGTTTTAACTTCTTTGTTGATCTGGCTTTCCTTTGTGGTTGAGGGCTTGTCAATTTGTTATTGTCTTTCATGATCGAGGATTGAACCTGTTTGTTTAATGTAGAATGAAGCATATGTACTTAGCATGGATGCATCTAACTTGATGTATAACGTAGGTATTTGATGTGAATGCATGATGGGTCGAATGATGTTGATATGAGTGGTATGCAATGCAATTGGCCATGATGTTGACTTTAAAAGGGGTGCCCCATAACTTTCTAGCCATATTGGTGGCTTGGTCTTATGTTTTTCCTAATTTTGTCTTGTAGACCAGACGGACTGTTGTCGTTGATGCCCCAACCTCTTGTAGGTTTGACCATCTTTTTTTGAAATGTTACCTCACTAGGCGAAGGTTAACTTGTGACTACTTTCTTTAGCGGAAGCAACGATCTGATGGCCCCTTTGCTGTTGGTCCCTATACTTTTGAACTCATTTGTGAGTAATGCAGAGAAAACTTTCCATTTCTAATCTAGGGCTACATATTCTGATTTCAACGTGAGATGCTTAAAAATTGGGGTTTTCTTTTCAGATTGTGAATATATCAAGCTAGATTGAATGCCCCGAATATCAAGTGCACGGCAACACTGAAAATGGCTTATCGGGGATTGCCCCAAGCAAATCCTGTGTCTAGGAGACCTTGAAAGTTGAATTGATGTTTGAGGATGTGAAGTGCATTTTTAGGCTCCTTCGGTGCTTGACTATATTGCCTTTGGCAGGTTCATTTCTGTTTCATTTTTGTTTGGGGAATTCAATTCATTATATTCCTTTGGCTCGAAATAAATGATGGAGCAAAAAACAATTTCCCAAGCTACTCGACATTGTCATGATTTTGAAAATATTACCATCACTCATGAAGCAAAGAGTTTCGATCAGAATGGGATTTAGCTTAGTGCCCCAAAAATTCCACACTCTTATTCGAAAATGCCTATTACCAGGATTTGAACATTGGATTGCTTTTTGAAAGAAAATGCATATTACCAGGCTTTGAAGCGCTTTTTGAAAAAAACACCTATTACCAGGCTTCAAACATTAAACTGCACCGATTTATTATTATTTGATGCGAAATGCGAGTAACACATTCATAATCTCTACAACTTAGGATTTCAATTAGACACAAGCTACTCAGATTCAACCTTTGGGTCAAAGTCAATGTCCCTTGTGCAATTGAAATACAAGGGCTCACTAGACAGATATATTTATAGAATGAAGAGAATTGAAGAATAAAATGCATCATTTTATTGAAAATTAAACTATGTAGTCTTAGGACCTTAAAAAAGATCGACATTGCCTTCGGGCTTAGGCAGGTGGATTTGATTTACATGTATTACTTAAAGGAAGTTAAAATCAAAAGGAGACATACTGAAGTTTTGGTTTGATGTCTAAGCTCAAGGGGTAAGAGCGATTTCAATCCTCAAAGAACTCAACTTCATTACTGCCCATCAGGCTTTGAACAATATTCTTGAACTGGCCACATTCTTGAATAGTGTGCCCCTTCATTATGAAACTCACAATACGGACCATTATCTCGGGCATTCTCATTCCTTGACTGATCAGACCCACATTGAGTAGCTTCTTCCAAACCCAACTGAGAAGGGATTTGATTTCCGACACCTTGGACCTAGTCATTCGGTTGCTATCCTCGAGGATTGCATTCACTCCATCGGTATGATTTAAGAGGGGATTGATGGTCATATCCGGCCCACTGAACTTGTCAAAACCGATGACCCTGAGCTTGATTAGTTTTTCTACAGGCCTCTTGAAGCCGAAACAAGTCTCGATTGAGTGCCCCACTTGATCACCATGGTACTCGCATTTTGCACTAGGATCATACCACTTTGGGAAAGGAGGCTGCACCGGTGCTTGATAGAAGGGTGCCACCACATGTGAATCGAACAATTGCTTATACAATTCACCGTACAAGATTGGTAGCAGGGTAAAATCCATCTTCTTGGTGTTTTTTCTTTAGCCGGAGTTTTGGTTCGAAGGACCTTGGGCACTTGGTGTAGCCTTAGGTTGCACGCGGTGATAGGATTTGAGAAACTGATATTGTAAACCCCCGAATAGTTCACTTCATGGTCTTTCCTCCCATATGACTTCTTATGAGATGCACTTGAACTTCCTCAACTGTCAATTTTTCCATTATTGACTGCATTCTCAATGAGATCATCGGATAGCACAAGATTGGCAAAATTAGTAGTCGCATGGCCTATAACGCGATCCCAAATTGGACCCTCCAAAGTTTGGACAAATATGACCACCGTCTCTTTCTCACCGAGAAGGGGTTGAACTTGTGCCGCCACGTCTCTCCAACGTTGTGCATACTGCCTAAAGCTTTCTTTAGACTTTTGCTCGGTGGCCCGGCTTCGCTGGTCGCTCCCGACGTCCGAAGACAACGGTTCACGATGGCTTCTCTTCAAACGGTGGGTAAGCTTGAAACTCCTCTTTTTTATTTGATTTTTTGACTGAAAATTTGAACCCAAACGAAATCCTAATCTTTGATTTCTAAAAAAAACTGAGAACCCCTTTAATTTTTACTTTGAAAACGAGATTCTACTCAAAAACCTTGAAAACCCTTTTTTTGAAAACAAAAATTTTAAAGTGAAGAACCAAGACACTTGATTTCGGTTTTGGAAAATAAGGAAGAGATGAGGAAGGAAGAACGAAAAAGTTTAGAATACCTAGGGATTTTTTTGCTTTTTGTATTTCTTGTAATCTGAAAAAATTCCCCTTACATTGTTTTCTAATTTGGGCTTTATACCCGAATTAAAAATGAAAATGCAAGAAAAAAACCTAAAGTTCTATTTGTTGCTACATTTTGTTGTAATTCCTTGATTGCCCATGTTTTGTTTGTTTGCAGGTGAGATGGCCACCGCATGAAAATGGACCGTTTTGGTGTCATAGTCAGCTGCTGCTTGGCTAAGATGCTGGTACTTAGGGGATGAGTCAGTTTAGACTCATGTAATTTAGGCTTGGTGTTGGGTATTGTAGTTGGGTTGATAATGTAAAATGGTTGGGCTGAGGGTTTAGTTAGGTAATGAACTTGGGTAGTTGGGCTTAAGGGGTATCTGGGTAATGGTTTGTAAGTGGTAATGGATTTTGAGCTTTAATGGAACTTTTGTTTTGTTTTGTTTTTTAAAAGGGATTTATTTTTTTTGAATTTTAATTTGGTTATTCGAACCCCAGATGAAAATGGACGATTACACCGAGCCTGAAAAAAATATTTGGTGAGAAGCCACCCCCAAGAATAAACGAACCGGTGACTGAAGCACAAACGCAAGAATTCTTGAAGTTTTTGAGACACAGTGGGTACAACGTTGTTGAGCAACTTTGCAAACAACAAGCCAGAATCACAATACTTGAGTTGCTTTTAAGCTTAGAAAAACACTGTAATGCACTCATGAAGGTGTTAAATCAAACATTTGTTCCGGATGACATTTTTGTGGCCAAGTTAGACCAGGTTGTAGGCCATATCGTTGCGGACAATTATATCACATTCAACGATGATGAAATCTCAAGAGGAATGGGGTCCACCAAGGCATTAAACATCACTACCCACTGCAAAGGGTACGTTTTGCTTGGAGTGCTTATTAATAATGGTTATGCTTTGAATGTGTTGCCGCTAGCCATTCTGCAAAGGTTACCAGTGGACAACTCCCACATAAATCCGGGCCATAATTCTGTGAGGGCCTTTGATGGAACTCAAAGTGAGTTAGTGGGGAAGATTGAGATGCCCTTACTGATTAGACCAATAGAATATATCGTTGACTTTATAGTGATAGACATTAAGCTAACGTACAACTGCTTACTAGGGAGACCCTGGATCTATTCCGCCGGTGTTGTCCCTTCATCGCTACATCAAAAACTGAAATTTGTAATCGAAGGGAAATTAGTTAGTGTTGGAGCAGAGCAGGACAGCATTGCTTCAGTGACGTCTGTTGCCCCTTATATCCCACCGGATGAAGACGCTGTGGAATATTCTTTTCGAGCTCTGGAATTTGTAAATGCAACTTTCGTCGCAGTAGGAAGTAGGATCCCACGTCCCAATTTATCCAATTGTACCAAGATGACTGTTCGAGAGACCCTAGGACGAGGGGCTAAGACTGGAAAAGGTCTTGGCTTTACAGGGAAGCCTACGTACAAAAGGTGTTAGTTTCTAGAAAGATCGATACGGGCTTGGTCATAAACCTAGTATGCTGCAAAGAAAAGAGGAATACAGAAAGAAGAAGGAAAGAAGGAGAGCCAAGTTTAAGGGAGAAGACATCTCAAGGAAGCCGATGGCTTTTCCTCACCTTCGAGATAACTTTGTGTTCGATTGGATTGTCAATACCGAGCAGAAGGTACATGAAGCCAACCAATAGAACGACAAGCTTAACAATGAGGAGATGTTCAACGAATCCCTGGAAGGGATGCTTGTTAACATGATATCTGAGGGCGACAACGTCAACAAGATTTTAACTAAGATCCGCCTTTGCTTTCCGGGAGAGTCACTCGATAATTGGAGCAGTGTCGATCTGCCTGTAGTTTTTAGGACTAAATTAGAGTAATACCCCGAACCAACCCTTTTGCTTTTGCCTGCGAGCATTAAGGATCTTTTGTAAAAGGGCTACTATGTTAACCTACACGTGTAATAAAAATGATGTTTTCTATGTTTATCAAATGACAAACATTCCCAACATCTGTTTATATATATTTATACTTTATATTTTATACAAATACATTCATTCTTTGTCCAAATATATATCTGCCTTTTTTACAGTGTCCTTTCGTTTGACTGTATGAATCTGAGTCTGATCCTGAGATAGATTTCAAACAACCTATGTGTTCGGCGGAAATAGATGAAGAGGATGAGGACATGGGATATGAAGTCCCTAATGAATTAGCAAGGTTGATGGAAAGCGAGGAAAAACAAATCCTACCTCACCAGGAGAGGGTAGAGACTCTCAATTTAGGGACCGATGAAGACAAGAGGGAAGTGAAGATTGGCACCACCCTCTCTTCAACGACCAGACATGATTTGATAACTTTACTTCAAGTATTGAAAGACGTATTCGCTTGGACTTATCAAGATATGCCGAGTTTGAATATAGATATTGTGGTGCGTAAGTTACCAACAAGGCCTGAATGCAAGCCAGTTCAACAGAAGCTTGGGAGGATGATGACTGATATGCTGTTGAAAATCAGGGAAGAAGTGAGGAAACAATTTGATGCTGGTTTTCTAAAAGTCGCAAAGTACCTAGAATGGGTCGCGAACATAGTCCCGGTACCAAAGAAAGATGGGAAGGTGCGTATGTGTGTTGATTGTGGAGATCTCAATAAAGCAAGCCCGAAGGATAATTTTTCTTTGCCTCATATTGACATTTTGGTTGACAATATGGTGGGGCATTCATGGTTCTCTTTCATGGATGACTTTTCGAGGTACAACCAAATAAAGATGCACCCGAAAGACATGGAGAAGACTACATTCGTGATTGAATGTGGCACGTTCTGTTATAAAGTAATGCCCTTCAGGGCTTAAAAATGATGGGGCAACTTATCAAAGGGCCATGGTGACTCTCTTCCATGATTTGATGCACAGAGAAATTGAGGTGTACGTGGATGATATGATTGCCAAATCCTGAACGAAGAAGAGCATATTCAAGACCTGGGAAAACTATTCCAAAGATTAAGAAAGTATTAGTTGAAGCTCAACCTTGCCAAATGTACCTTTGCAGTGATGTCCGAAAACTCTTGGTATTTGTGGTTAGTAAAAGAGGAATCGAGATTGAACCTGACAAAGTGAAAGCTATTCAAAATTTTCCACCACCTCGGACACAAAAAGAAGTTTGAGGGTTTTAGGAATATTAAATTATATATATCAGTTTATTTCTCAATTAACCGACAAGTGTGATCTTATTTTTAGATTATTTCAAAAGAATAACCAGGAGTATGGGATAAGTAATGCCAAGCGGCTCTAGAAAAGAACAAAAAGTATTTAACAAATCCCACAATTCTGGTGGCACCGGTACCAGGTAGGCCATTGATCATATACCTGATAGTTTATGAGAATTCAATGGGACGTGTATAGGGGAAACGTGATGAGTTTGGAAAGAAAGAAAGAGCCATCTACTACTTGAGCAAGAAGTTCACCGATTGCGAAACTCGGTATCCACCAATTCAAAAACTATGTTGTGCTTTAGTATGGGCCACTAAAAGGCTCAGGCAATATATGTTGTATCACACCGCCTGATTGATATCCAAGTTAGACCCGTTAAAGTTCATGATAGAAACACTGTCATTGACTGGGAAGATGGCCCACTGAAAAATGTTGCTATCCGAGTTTGACATTATCTATGTAAGCTAGAAAGTGGTAAAAGGGAGCGCTATAGATTTTTTAGCAAGTCATGCCTCAAATAATTACCAGTCCTTGAACTTTATTTTTTCTGACGAGGACTTGATGTGTATCACGACTGAAAAGGAGACTACCTTGGAGGAAGAATCATGGAAACTATATTTCGATGGGGCATCTAATGCCCTTGGTCATGGAATAGGTGCAATACTGATTTCCCTGAATGATGTCTACTATCCTTTCATGAGCAGATTAGAATTCTTCTGCACAAATAACATCACTGAGTATGAGGCTTGTGTTATGGGATTGTATGGGGCCATCGAAAGGAAGGTCAAGATACTCCAAGCTTTTGGAGATTCGTCTTTAGTGATTTATCAGCTTCGTGGAGAATGAGAAACAAGAGACCCAAAGTTAGTTAAATATCACAATTTAATCCAAGAGCTGATTAAAGGATTCGAGAAGGTTAGTTTCACCTACCTTCCAAGAGAAGACAACTAAATGGCAGATGCCCTAGAGACCTTAGCCGTAATGTTTAAGGCAAGTACAAGGGCAAAAATGAGACCAATACGAATGCAAACTTTTGAAATGCTTGTTTACTGTTGCAGCGTGGAAGAAGAAATGAATGGCAACCCGTGGCACCATGATATCCTGCAGTATGTCAAATTCCAAGCTTACCTTAAAGAAGCGAGTGAGAATGATAAAAGGACTCTTAGAAGAATGGCATCTGGGTACGTTTTAGATGGTGAAGTCTTGTACAAAAGGCAAAGATCAGATACTGTTAATATGCGTTGATTTTCAGGAAGCCAAGAATATTCTCGTAGAAGTGCATGATGGTTTGTGTGGGATACACGCTAATGTCTTTTTGATGGCCCAAAAGATCATGAGATACGGATATTACTGGTCAACCATGGAAGGAGATTGCATTGACTATGCCAAGAAGTGTCACAAATGCCAAATATATGCTGACAAAATTCATTCTCCGTCACTACCTTTGCATACCATGAAATCACCATGGCCTTTTGCAATGTAGGGTATGGTTGTTATTGCACAAATTCATCCAAAGGCTTCCAATAGATATCGTTTCATCCTGGTGGCTATTGATTATTTCACTAAGTGGGTAGAAGCAGTCTCCTACGCCAATATCATTAGGGCAATAGTTTGCAAGTTCATAAAGAAAAAGATCATTCGTCGGTATGGCTTTCCAAAAAGGATCATCACTGACAATGCTTTCAATTTGAATAATAAAATGATGACTGAAGTGTGCGAGCAGTTTAAAATAATACACCAAAATTCTACCACTTATCTCCCTAAGATGAGTGTGGCAGTGGAAGCAGCAAATAAGAACATCAAGAAGGTCATAGAAAAAACGATAGAAACTTTCAAAGACTGGTATGAGAATCTACCATTTGCTTCTGTTCACCTATCGAACGTCTTTGCATACATTGACAGGGGAAACACCCTATTCTTTGGTCTATGGGACCGAGGTAGTATTACCCATTGAATTAGAGATCTCGTCGCTTCGAATTTTGAGTGAAGTAAAGTTGGATGAAGTTGAATAGATACAGGCTAGGTATGATCAACTGAATCTTATTGAAGAAAAGAGATTGAGAGCTATATGTCATGGTCAAATGTATCAAAAGAGGATGATGCGAGAACATGACAAGAAAGTCCACCCAAGGGATTTTTGAGAGGGGGATATAGTGCTTAAGAAGATCCAACCAATTCAGAGGGACTTCCGTGGGAAGTGGGTGCCAAATTGGGAAGGGCTCTACGTCGTTAAGAAGGCCTTTTTTGGAGGGGCGTTAATTTTAACAAAGATGGATGGGGCAAGCTGAGCAATCTAGTAAACTCAGACTGGGTCAAAAAGTATTACGCCCAAAGAAAAATAAAATGGAAAAAAGAAAAAAAAAAAAAAAAATGGAGTTTTAAGAATGAAAACCCGAAAAGGGCTTTTTGAAACCAATAAGGGATCTGAGTTGAAAACCCGTAAAGGGCAGCTTAAATGAATTTTGAGATGCGGCATCCAACAGGCATACCCTCTCGAAAAATACCAGTGCTTTGTAGATGAGCTTGAGGCAAAGATTCTACCTCTGACGATGGGCTTACGCATCATTCATACAGTGAATTTCTAGGACTTTGTATCACCTTTTGTTTTCTTTTCCCTCATGTTTTCCATGACATTTTGAACTATATCATATTTACTAATAAAATACCATTTTATCCTTTTTTATTGTTTCCTCGAACATCCTGCAAGTGAGTTAACATAGATTCATGATAAGCAAAAAATTTCTTGGCATTACTATGTTCTAGTTCTAGCCGAAAAAGTGTAGGTGATTCAAGGGAAGAATCGACCTCGGTACAAAGGATCCTACATGCCAAAGAACACTCACAAGAGGATCTCAAGCACCAAGTTTTCAGAATACACCAAAATGAGGCAACGGGTGTCATCTAAACGCAAACTTGTCCAAGAAAAAGCAAGAGGATGGCAACTACAAGGACATAAAGATTTCAAGGCAAAAACCTAAAAAAGAGAAAAAGAAAACAGATGAAAAGAGAAAAAATAAAAAATAAAGAGAAAAAAAGAAAAGACGAGGGGAAAGCCTAAATAGAGGCACTTCGAAAATAAGTCTAAAGTGAAAACCTAAAAAGACGCTTTAGAATGGACTCTCAAACTCAGAAGAAAGGGTCAAAAGGTTAGACTTGTATGTGAGATGAGGTGTCACTATCACATGAAGAAGGAGAATGAAATGGCAAGAAAATCAACATCGCCCTATCAAAGCAAAAATGTTGGAACAATATCAAGATACCATTATCCATGCATTATATAAGATATGCATCCCTAAGATTAGGAGCATGCTAACTTATATTATTCGGGTATCTTGGCTATTTTCATGGCAGGTACTCAAGAATCAGAGGAATATCAAATTTGCGCAATTGGGGAAGTATATATTCACAAAGAAGTAAGAGTCAAACCTTACCAGGATATTCTATTAATGGTGCCATGATAATTAGAAATCGGGGCATCATTTCGAATATTTCTATTCTTTAGCCTGCGAAAAGCTGTAAAATTGCTGATACTTGCGACATCAGAGAACAAAATGCTATTTTTGAAAATGATTCTATATAGGAAGAACTCGTGACTGCAAGATAGAAGTTCTATATAAGAAGTTCTATATAGGGAGAACTCATGGCTCGGATACTCCAAGGCGAAAAAGTTCCATATAGGAAGAACTTGCAGCTTGAAGAATCTAGAGAGCGAAATGCTCTATACATGAAGAACCTATAGATCAGAAGATTTTGAAGTAGAGAGTTTTATATAGGAAAAACATCTACTTCAGGATTCTGAGACGAAAAGTTCTATATAGGGAGAACTCTCAGTTTGAAGAATCCACCCATGACATAAAAGGTTCTATATAGGGAGATCCTGTAGCATTGATAATCAAAGGCAAAAAGTTCTATATAGGAAGGACTTGCAGCCCAAAGACTTTGCCAAATTCAAAATTAAAATACAGATCCAATTAAAACCCAAATCCACATTTATTATTTCAGTCCAAATTACAAACCAAACCCACAACCCAATAATCTTTGTAAACTGGCCCAAATTCAAATAACCCAAATCTACCTACCCAATTAACAAACCCATATCAGACCCAGATAATTAAAAATAAAACCCTAATATTTAAACCTAATAAAACCTTAATCACCGTAATACCCTTAACCTTAAAAGATAACTTAAACACTAGCAACTCTTCATCTGCCGCCGCCCCCTTGCCCATTCACCTTCTCCGCACGTGGCCGTCACGCGCGGCTCTTCAACGCTCTTGTGATCGCCACGCGCACCACCTTGATTTGCCACCGCCCTGCCATGCTTGCTCCACCGCCCAAATACCTACAAAAAGCAAGGAAATATGGATTAATATTATCCCGAATATCATCACTATGCAAATCAAAATTAATACAAAGATTTCTTTTATATTTTTATGTATGTAAAATCGGGTATAAAACTCGAAGATCTATAATTTGAGGGGATCCTTTTCGAACAAAAAAAAGGAAGAAAAGAGAATAAGAAATAAAATTTCTAGATCCAAGTTTCAGAGTCTGAAAAAAAGAAGGTATACCATTTTCCTTGTTTCATTCGAATATAAAAACAAAAAATATAGGGGGCGATTTACCACGGTTCGATCTCAAACCATCTCTGCCGTGCATTGCCAACTCTGAGCCTCCGATACTTCAATCAGATCTACAAAAGGGGGGGTTCGATTAATCTTAAGTGTAAAAAAAGGAGGGGCTTGGTTTAGTTTATCCTAGGGTTCTAAAAATCAAAAATAGAGAAATGAGGAGAGGGGAGCGGCCGGTTAAGCCAAGAAAGGGGGAAATGAATCTGGTTCTAAAATTTTAGGTTATAAAGTAGCTAAAAGTGGGAAAATTGCGTTGTAAGTCCTTCCACCCTAAATTTTTTTAAGCTTTGTCTCTGCCCCTTGGTATAATTACATATATAGTCCCTTTGTTTATTAAAATGCTTGCAATTTGGTCATTTTCCTTTTAATTAAATAACTGAGTTTTATTCCATTTTAATTTAGGCCGGGCAAATTAACTAAAATAAAAAATAGCATAATAAGGACCTCCGCCCTAAACTATTCATCTTCTTGGTCCCTTTAATTTGTCCAGATCATTCAATTTGGTCTTTTTTTGCTTCTTCGAATTTGTTTCTCTTTTACTTTAGTCCCTAATTTATTGTTATTATTACTATTACTGTTGGTATTACTATTATTGTTATTATTGTATGTTATAATATTATATATGCTATATTTATGATCATACTAGTATATTGTATAATAATACATTGTATATTGTTTACATATGTTTATATTTATATTTCAATATCGTATTATATTTAGAT
Source organism: Hibiscus mutabilis (assembly GCA_019671005.1). Classification (NCBI taxonomy): domain Eukaryota; kingdom Viridiplantae; phylum Streptophyta; class Magnoliopsida; order Malvales; family Malvaceae; genus Hibiscus; species Hibiscus mutabilis. The sequence goes on from CM033745.1 coordinate 20,834,625, forward strand.
TCGTCAATATATTATTATTGTAAATATATTTTGTTTCGAATTAATTGCTCATACATATAATTATTACATCTAGTGTAGGCCCTATTATTTCGGTATTCTATTGGGAGTGGCTTCCCGGTCTCTGGGTGTCATCTCCTTTGATTGCCGTAAATATCAGGGTAATTTTTAAATCATCATGCATTTTAGAAGTTAGAATTAAATTAACTCAAGTTTTTATTTTTATTAATAAATACGATGCGAACTTGTAGATCCCAATTTTTGGGTGTTGTAGGGGTGCTAATCCTTCCCCACGCGTAACCAACTCCCAGACCCAAAATTTTCTCTAGTTTTATTTTCTGGTGTTCGGTCTACCCCTTTAAAGTGATTGGTGGCGACTCCAAATTTTCGTAGGGAATGACTTTTTTTAAAAAATAGTCACTACAGTTACCAACCCAAAATGTTATATATATATTGGTAACAATTTCAGTTGCGACCTAAGTTGTTATGATTTTGGGTAATATTTTAGGTTTAGGTTTCCAAACTAAACTATTATAAGTATTGGTAATATTTTAGGTTGAAACTTAAATTTGTATCATTTTAGGTTGCAACTTAAATTGTTATGATTTTGTATAACATTTTAGGTTGAAACTTAAAATTTTACTAAATTGTTATGATTTTGGGAAATATTTCAGGTTTAGGTTTCAAAACTAAAATGTTATATGTATTGGTAACATTTTAGGTTGAAACCTAAGTTGGTAAGATTTTAAGTTGAAACTTAAATTGTTATGATTTTCCATAACATTTTAGGTTGTGTAGCGACTAAAAAAATTCGAAGTGTCCAACTTTTTTCTTAAAAATTGAATTTTGGGGATTTCTTTTTAAAACTCGTATTTTGGTATTCGAAGTCTCCACCGATCACTTGAGTTAGGTAGACTAGGCACCAAAAAATTAGCCAAAGATTCTTTTCTTTTTGAGTTCGGGAGTCAGTTACGTGTGGGGAAGGTTTCGTACCCCCACCACGCCCAAACTTGGTCCCAAATCAATTACCATTTTATTAATATCGAATTTTGCGAGTTGAAGTGACGATTAAATCAAAAATTGGTTATATATGCAAGTTCATTTTAAAGGGCTCCGGTGTTCGAGGAATAAATGAAAACCACCACCAATACTCTTGGTACTAGCCAAGTTCATCCTCGAAAAAGGAGCCAAATTTTTCCTCGAAAAAGGGAGCACCGCATTGACAAATCATATTTCGGATGCGATCATAATAAAACATATGTATGAGCAAAATATAAGGCATAAATGAAAGCATAAACATTAAATGACAATAAATAACATATATAAACGTAAAACAATATATATATATATATCATATAATAGTATGTAGTATAATATTTTAAAGAAACAATGTGTAAAACTGAAATAATGTAGTGACAAAACTATAATATATGTATATACTATACAAAAAGAGAGGAAAAAAACTATAATATATGTATACTATACTGGGTAAGAAGAATACTAGATATATATAAATCATAAGCTATGTTATATAATATATAAAACTATGTGAATATAAAATTATAATGATATAATGAAGCTATACATAATATGTAACCATCATTTATATATAAATATATGTATAATAATCTGTAAAAAAAGAAAAAAAGCGGAACCCAACAAGTGTCTCAGTGAAAAAACGGATGATGTTTATCCTAGGAGACACGAAGTCAAATCGCTATGTCTACATGGTGTATGCCCATTATGAAAGGGTTAAGAATATCTATAAACAAATACTACCTTGTAATCATCTTTAGACTATTCAAAAAAAAAAGAAAAATGTGTGTAGCATACGCTATGTATATTAAAAAACATATATAAACACACATATATTAACAAACAACAACAAAAAAAACAACACATATCGAATAAATGAACACATATAAGAGGAAATAAATAACTGAAATTAAATAAATATAAAACATGTGCTGAAATTAAATACGCATGATTAATTGGGGTCTAGATATGAAAATATACCACTAGATTATAGGGCTTAATTAAAAGGAAATTAAAACTTTTGAGGACCAAAAAGGGTATTAAACCATTCGGTTTTTAACTAAATCACGAAAGGGGACGAGATTACAATTTTCTGAAAGCTTCAGGGATTACAGGACGAATTTTAAAAGGCGGAAGGACCTAAAGCCGTAAATATGTTGGGGTGGAGGGATTTATTTCGTAAATAACCCATTTTTATTTTAGGTTCGAGTATATAAGAGATTTTAAAAAAAACAAGCCCTTTGTTCATTTTTTTGTTTTAAACTCTCCTAATATCCATCAATCCCTCTGGATATTGGATGAACGCCGCCGCACGTTCATTCGAATCTGGGGAGAAACCCAGATTCTGGCGAGCCCCTACTATGGTAACCGCAGCCCAACATTGTCGGTCACAACTCTCCAGCGCTAGCGAACACCGAAACCAGACCAAAACCACCCCTTTTTTACTCCTAAAACCAAATTTAACCTTGGTTTTTCAAAATCAAAACCCTAGACCTTTTTTTTTCATAAAACAATGACCCTTTCTTTTAGAATCCCAATTGTCCGATTCACCATGCACGGTTCGAGAAGAAACCAAGGGGCTTGTTACCGGATGGCAGACAGAAATGACTAGAAAATCGAAGGTAAAGACTTGAACTCTATTTGTTATATTTTTGTTTATGCTCGATATGTAAAGAAAAAAGAATGAGAATACCTTTCGGGAAATATTTTTTTTCTATTTTTCATGGTAAAAACCGATTACATGGGGATTGGTTTTCTTTTACCTGATGTTTGTTTACATTTACAAGTAGAATAAATGACTATACTGTTGATGATTGTTGTTTGACAATCCTAATCCCTTTTTTATTATTTTCTGCTGCACGGTGGTTGGAGAGCTGGTGATAGGACGACGTGGTTTTTGGCGATGTGGGGAACCGTTGATCTGGACACGTGGAGGCAATTGATAGGAGGGAGGTGGAGAGTCTAACATAGCTGATCCAATATGGACTATTAGATTAAATTCGATCTAATGGCAGTGATTTTTCCTAGAGGTAAACGGTTCAGATGATGGTTGGAGATGATGTGGTGGCTCCAGATAAGACCACATGGTGTATGGAAGACGAAAGGCCTTGGGCGTGCACCACATGCACGCATGGAAGTTCAACAGTCCTGAGCGTGTATCACAGGCGCCATCTGAAGGGTTAATTGGCTTTGATTAGAACCGTTGCATCAAATTTGATCCAACGGCCCAGGGACGGCTGCACGTATAAAGAAGGGATTAATGTTAGACATCATATTAGGGTTTTTAGATTGGGCCTAACCGGCCATGTAAATATTAGATTTTTTTAATTGTAATGGACCTGGACATTTTAATTAAATGAGCTTTACTTATTATTTTCATATATGTGTTTTTGTTTTTTTCTTTATATTTCAACCCATAATAATAATAATAATAATAAATGAAGATAATAATATAATATAATAATAAAACTCGGGTCAATAGACCCGGATAATATTAGTGTTTACAACTGCCTTTCTTTGTTCGTTGTTGTGACACGAGAATACAACAAAGACTATAAGCACTAATTTGATCCTACTTCCTGTTCAGAGATTCGGAGCCACAAGTCCCTCATATATGGAACTGGTGCTCTCTTCCTCCATCTAAAGCCCCGGGGCTACAGGTTCTTCCTATACAGAACCTTTAGCTTGTCCCTAGCGACATCTTTTAGGCGGCAAGTTCTTCCTATATAGAATTTTTTGCCTTGAAATCCTGAAGCTTCGGGTTCTTCCTATATAGAACCTTTGGCTTTGAAATCGTAGAGCTTCGGGTTCTTCCTATATAGAACCTTTCATTTCGAAGTCTTGGAGCTATAAGTCCTTCCTATATAGAACTTTTTGCCCCAAAATGGCACCCCGTTTTCTTACGTCATGAGTACCAGAAAAATTTTCCCTTGCTTCCCAAAAGGCTGAGGCTTGGAAAATAATGAAACAATACTCCGATTTCTTATCGTGTTGGCATGGGAAGATGCTCATTGCTTGAGATCCTCTTCTTCGAACATGGAGTGAAAGATCCAGTATTTTGCTAATTTCTATAGTAAATATGAGTTAGCATACTTATTGTTCAAGAAAAATGGACAAGACGTTTTGATGGTATGAGTTAGCATGCTCTTATCTTAAGGATGCCTAACTATATATGATGCATGGATAGCAACATCTTTGGATTGCCCAGGCATTTCACTTTTCTGGTCGACCAATTGTGGTTTTTTTACTTGCTTTCTCACTCTTCTGGTTCTTTGTAGTAGTGGTACTCCATCTCACATTCGGGTTCAACCATTTTAGCTTTTTCTTTTCGAGCTTCTGAAATTTTTCTCCAAAGTGTCTTTTCAGGTTTTCACTTTAGATTTGCTTTTCTAAAAGTGCCCTTTCAGGTTTTCACTTAGGTTTTCTTTTCTTTTTCTCCTTTTAGACGTTCTTTTGGGTTTTCGCCTTACAATGCTTTTGTTTTTGCATTCTCTTGTTTTTCTCTAACAAGCTTGAGCTTCAATGTCGGTGGCACTTGTCGTCTGATCTCAGTGCAATCTCATATCTCGGTGCCTGGCATCTCCTTCTGGGTATATTAAAGAAAACTTGAATGTCAAGGCTAATTTTGTCTTTGTATCACATGCACTTTAAAGGCTAGAACACAATAGTACCAAGAAATGTTTTGCTTATCATGAATCTATATTAACCTACTGGCAGGATGTTTATAGAAACGATAAGAGAAGGCACAAAATATTACTTTATTAATATTGATTGATTTTGGAATGATTTGAAAGGTAATGGAAAATATGAGAAAAAAATAAAACATGATACAAAGTCCTAAACATCCGCTGCATGAATAATGCGTGAGCCCATCGACCGAGGTAGAATCCTTGACTAAAGCTTTTCACTGAGATATATGATTCTTGAGAGGGTCTGTTTGCCAGATGTCATACCTCAAAATTCATTTGAGTCGCCCTTTACAGGTTTTCAACTCAAATCCTCCATTGGTTTCAAGATGCCCTTTTCGGGTTTTCATCTTGAACCCTCTTTTCTTTTTAATTTAATTTTTCTTTCTACATTCTTTTTTACCTTTTGTTTCTTCAAGTGCAATATTTTTTAACCGAGTCAGAATTTACTGGATTTCTCAACTCATTCAAGTGCAGTATTTTTTAACCGAGTCAGAATTTACTGGATTTCTCAACTCATTCTCGTCCATCTCTGTTAAGATCAGTGCTCCCTTGTAAAAGGCCTTCTTGACGACATGCGACCCTTCCCAATTAGGCATCCATTTCCCACGAGAACCTCTATGAACTGACAAGATCTTTTTAAGCACTAGATTCCCCTCTCGGAACTCTCTTGGGAGAACATTCTTGTCGTAAGCCCGCATCATTCTCTTCTGATACATCTGACCATGGCAGATAGCTTTCAACTTTTTTTTCTTCAATGAGATTCAGCTAGACAAACCTGACTTGTATCCATTCATCTTCGTCCAACTTAACTTCATTCAAAATTCAGAGTGATGGGATCTCTACTTCAATAGGTAGCACTGTCTCTGTGCCATAGACCAAAGAGTATGGTGTTGCCCTTGTAGATGTACGTACAAACGTTCGGTAGGAGAACAGAGCAAAGAATAGTTTCTCATGCCAATCCTTAAAGGTGTTTGTTGTTTTTGATATGATCTTTTTGATGTTCTTGTTTGCTTCTTCCACTGCCCCATTCATCTTAGGACGATAGGTGGTGGAATTATGATGCACTATTTTGAATTGTTTACACACCTCAATTATCATTGTATTGTTAAAATTGGAAGCATTATCGATAATGATCATTCCTGGAAACCCATATCAATAAATGACCTCCTTCTTTAAGAACTTGCAAACTGTCTCCCTTGTGATGCTAGCATAGGAGGTTGCTTCTACCCACTTAGTGAAGTAGTCAATGACAACCGAAATAAAATGATGCCCATTAGAAGCCTTTGGATGAATATGTCCGATAACATCCATTCCCCAGACTGCGAAAGGCCATGGTGAATTCATGGTGTGCAAAGGGCGGCGAAGAATGGATCTTATCGGCATATATCTGACATTTGCGGCATTTCTTAGCATAGTTGATACAATCCCTTTCTATGGTTGACCAGAAATAGCCATATCTCATAATTTTTTGGGCCATCGAGAAGCCATTGGCATATGTCCCACACAACCCATCGTGTACCTCAACGAGAATATTTTTGGCCTTTCAAGCATCAACACACGTCAACAGTACTTGGTCTCTGCTCATTTTGTACAAGATCTCATCATTTAGGACATAATTAGTTGTCATTATTCTAATAGTCCTCTTGTCATTCTCGTTTGCTTCTTTAGGGTAGGCTTGGAACTTGATATACTGCAAGATATCATAGTACCATGGTTTGCCATAAACTTCCTCTTCCAAGCTACATTAGTGAGCCGACACTTCAAAGATTTTCATTTTAACTGGTTTTATTTCCACTTTTGTACTTGTTTTAAACATCTGGCTAGAGTTGCCAAAGCATCTGCCATCTGATTGTCCTTTCTAGGAAGGTAGGTAAAACCGACCTTCTCGAATTCTTTAATTAGCCCTTGGATCAAGTTATAATACTTGACTAGCTTTGGGTATCTTGTTTCCTATTCTCCTCGAAGATGATAGATTACCAAGGACGAATCTCTGAAAGCTTGAAGCACCTTTATCTTTATCTTAATGGCCGCATACAATCCCATGACACAAGACTCATACTCGGCTATGTTATTTGTACAAAAGAATTCTAATCAACTCGTGAAAGGATGATAGACATTCTCTGGAGAAATTAAAACTTCCCCTATTCCATGACCTAGGGCATTGGATACTCCGTCAAAATAAAGTTTCCATGACTTTTCTTCTGAAATCTCTCTTCTTCAACTCTAATACACATCAAATCTTCATCTGGGAAATTAAATTTCAAGGATTCATAATCCTCTAAAGAACGACTTGCTGAGAAATCTGCTATAACACTCACTTTTATTGCTTTATGGCTCACATACACGATGTCAAACCCGGACAATAGCATTTTCCAACAGACCATTTTCCCAGTTAGTGCTGGTGCTTCTATCAAGAATTTCAATGGGTCTAACTTAGATATCAACCACATGGTGTGATACAGCATGTATTGCCTAAGCCTTTTGGTAGCCCAAACTAGGGCGCACCACAATTTCTAAATCGACGGATACCATGTTTCGCAATCAGTGAACTTCTTACTCAAATAGTAGATGTCTCTTTCTTTCTTTTCGGACTCATCATGCTGCCCCACTATGCAACCCATAGAATTCTCATAGATCGTTAAGTACATGATTAATGGTCTATCCGAAACTGGCGCCACTAGAATCAGAGTATTTTTCAAGTATTTCTTGATTTTTTCTAGAGTTTCTTGACACTCTTCATCCCAAACTCCTGGGTTGTTCTTCTAAAGTAATCTAAAGACAGAATCGCACTTGTCAGTCAACTGAGAAATGAACAGAGATATATAATTTTGTCTTCCCAAAAAGCCTCAGACTTCTTTTTATGTTTGGGGTTGTGGAAGATTTTGAATAACTTTCACTTTATTAGGGCCAATCTCGATTCCCTTTCTACTAACGACGAATCCCAAGAGCTTTCTAGACGTGACTGTGAATGTGCATTTAGCAGGGTTGAGCTTCAACTGATACTTTCTCAATCTTTAGAACAGCTTCCTCAAGTTCTGAATATGCTCTTCCTCAGTTCAAGATTTAGCAATCATATTACCCACATACACCTCAATCTCCGTGTGCATCATATCGTGGAAGAGAGTCATGATGGCCCTTTGATAAGTTGCTCCAGTATTTTTAAGTCCGAAGGGCATCACTTTGTAACAGAATGTGCCCCACTCAGTCACAAATGTAGTCTTCTCCATATCTTCTGGGTGCATTTTTATTTGATTTTATCCTGAAAAGCAATCCATGAAAGAGAATCATGAATGCTCCGCCGTATTGTCAACCAAAGTGTCAATATGAGGTAAAGTAAAATTATCCTTTGGTCCGGGACTATGTTCGCAATCCATTCTAGGTATTTGGCAACCTTTAGAAAACCAGCATCAAATTGTTTTCTCACTTCTTCTCTAATTTTCAACAGCATATCGGTCCTCATTCTCTAGAGCTTCTATTGAACTAGCTTACATTCGGGCCTTAATGGTAGCTTATGTACCACAATGTCTGTATTCAACCCCGACATATCTTGGTAAGTCCAAGCAAATACGTCTTTGAACTCTTGAAGTAGAGTTATCAAATCGTGTCTAGTCTTTGAGAAGAAGGTGGTGCCAATCTTCACTTCCCTTTTATCTTCACCAGTCCTCAAATTAAGAGTCTTTACTTCCTCTTGGTAAGGTAGGATTTGTTTTGCCTCACTTGCCATCAACCTTCGCAGTCCCTCTGGGATTTCGTATTCCATCTTATATTCCCTCTCACCGATTTCTGCCAGACACAAAGGTTGCTCGAAGTCTATCTCAAGATCAGATTCAGAATCATTCATATTGTTAATAGTAGGGACCCTGTCCGAATTAAAGAAAAAAATATGTATTTGGAAGAAAAAAGTATAATCATATGAAATGAATGAAAGAATGAATAATAAATAAATGATAAATGTATGAAATGTTTGCCATTTGAGAAAGCATGGAAAGCATCATTTTCATTGCATTTTAAGTAGATTAACATAGTAGCCCTTACAAAAGATCTCTAATTCTCGCGGTCAGAAGAAAAAGGGTTGGTTCAAAGTATTACTCTGATTCTGTCCTAAAAACTATAGGCAGGTCAATACTACTCCAATTGTTGAGCGACTCCCTCGGAAGGCAAGGGCAAATCCAGTTAAAAACTTATTGATGTTTCCATCTTCGGATATCATGTTGACAAACATCCCTTCAAGTGATTCACTAAATATATCATCATCATTAAGCTTGTCATTCTCTTGGTTTGCTTCATGTACCCTCTGCTCGACATTGAAAATCCCACCGTACACGAAGATATCTCTTAGGTGAGGAAAAATCATCGGCTTCAATGGGATATCTTCTCCCTTGAACCTAGCTCTCCTTTGTTCTTCCCTCTTTCTATACTCTTTATTTTTTTGCAACATGCTAGGATTATGACCAAGCCTGTATCGGTCCTTCTTGAAGATAACACTTTTTGCACGTAGGCTTCCTTGCAAGTTCTTTCCAAAACCTTTCCCAATTTTAGCTCCTCGTCCTAGGGTCTCCTAGATGGTCATCTTGGTACAATTGGATAACTTGGGGCATGGGATCTTACTTCCCTCTATGAAAAAGGTTATGTTCACAAATTCTAGAGCTAGAAAGGAACACTCTACAACATCTTCATTTGGTGGGATATAAGGAGTATCGAATGTTACCGAAGTAATCATTTCTTGCTTTGCTCTAACACTCACCAATTTTCCTTCGATTACAAACTTCAGTTTCTGATGTAGCGATGAAGGAACAACACGACAGAATGAATCTAGGGTCTTCCTAGTAAGCAGTTATAAGTTGGCCTAATATCCATTACCACAAAACCAATGGTGTACTCTGTTGGTCAAATCAACAGGTGTATCTTGATTTTCCCCACAACCTCCCTATGAGTTCCATCGAAGGCTCTCACAAAATACTGACATGGTTTCAAGTGGTAACTGTCTAAGGGTAACCTTTGCAGAGTTTCCATTGACAATACATTTAGCGCTGACCCATTGTTAATGAGTACCTCGGACAAGACGTACCCCTTATAGTGTGTGGTGATGTTTAAAGCCTTAGTAGACCCTATACACCATTCTGGGATATCATCATCACTGAACGTGATATAGTTTTCTATAGCAATATGGCCTACTATTCGGTCCAACTTGCATACAGAGATGTCATCTGGAATAAACGTCTAATTCAACACTTTCAACAACGCATTACGATGTTTTTCTGAGCTTAGTAGCAACTCCAGTATAGTAATCCTCACTTATTGTTTATGTAGTTGCTCGATACCACTTTACTCGCTGTGCCTTAGAAACCTTAAAAATTCTTGTACTTGTTCTTCGATCACAAGCTCATTGATTTTTATAGGAGGCTCCTTACCAAATATCTTCTCTGGCCCAGTCATCGCACTCTTGCTTTTGTCCTTTACCGCCTCTGCTGTCTCTCGAGTCTCCCAGTGAATAACACTTGCAGCTTCTTGTGAAATGTCCTACTTCATTCACAGCTTCAGTTGACTCCATCAGTTTCTCCTGTTGTATGGGATTCACATCTTTAGGAGACTTCTCATCTTTTTGCGGTTTTGATCCTTCCAACACAAAAACATTGGAAGTATAATTCCAAGGAACCTTCTACGTGTCTTTGAAATAGAAATGAGTTGGTGCTGAGATGATAAACTTAGGGGACATCTTTGAACCTTCCTCTTGGGACGAGCCATCTTCCATCGGCTTGGATGAGATGATGAATGGCCTGTCCACTCCATACTTGAGGTTATCCGACGTATACACATCCAGTTCTTTCCCTCCTTTAACTTTCTCAAAAAATTTGATTTCTTTGTTGTCCATCATTCCCTAGACCAGCTGTTTAAACTCTTTACAATGTTGGATTCCGTGCCCTCATTCTTGATAAAACTTGCAGTATGGCCCACATCATTCTTGTACAATTGCTATACCCCTCTCTATTAGACGTGCCATACATAATTACTGGAACACCCATCTAAGAGGGGACTTGACTTCAAACACTTTCCCTTTGGCTCTTCTGCTACCTTCATCTTCAATAGCATTCACGCTACGGCCTTTGTGGTTTGGTAACAGATTAGTAGTCTCGTTTGGTTCATTGAATTTTAAAACTCTGGTGTTTATCAAGTTCTGGATAAACTTCTTAAAGGAAATGCGGTTCTCTATCGAGTGACCAAGGACACCAACGTGATAGTCACAATTCGCATTTTTATCATACCATATAGGGAAAGAGGTTTGTACAGAGTAACATGATATGGTTGGACCAAATCAGCCTTATACAACTGAGAGTACAACTCAACATAAAACACCGGTAAAGGAGTGAATGACATCTTTTTCGTTTCCTTCTTAGAAGCTCTATCCTCTTTCTTACTCGAGTTGTGTACATTTCCAGTCGAAGCTTGTGGTTGTGAAATGATAATGTTCACTGGAACACTATAGAAGCTCATAGTGTTCACCTCGTTATCATTCTTCTTATAGTTTTTTCGAGAGTTCTCTCCATTGTCGATCCTTCCACTCTTTATTGCCACTTCAATTAATTCTCATGTTATCACTAGATCAGCGAAAGTCTGAGTGGTATTATTTATCAAGAAGTCAAACAATGCACATCTTAAAGTGTTCACAAACATAGGTGTATTCTCATTTTCGGGAATGGGTGGTTGAATTTGGGTGGCAACAACATGCCATCTTTGGGCATACTAGCTTAGACTTTCATTCTATCTCTGCTCCATTCCTTCCAACATGATTCAGTTTGGGGTCATGTTAGACACATGCTTGTATTGTTCACTGAAGGCTTTTGAGAGGTCCTTCCACGACTTGATGTTAACCCAACCCAGCTGAGCTGGGTATACCATAGAGTTGCCGACCCGGTTAGGCTATCCTGGAAGTAATGGATCAACAACTTTTCATCCTTTATAAAGGCTGCCATCTTCCAACAATACATAGTTGTGTGAGCAATGGGCAAGCAGTTATGTCATATTTATTGAAGCCTGGCACTTTAAATTTTGGCGGGAGAACTAGATCTACCATGAGACTCAGGTCACTGGCATCATTCCCCTGTTCGTCGGCCTCTTGCATGGCTTTTAATTTTTCTTTGAAGAAACGAAAACTTTCTTCATTATTCTTCTCCACCTCTACCCTAATTTTCTCTATCACATTCAGGTATGGAACTTCATCATCGTAGCCTGCCTCTAAATTGATGGGTTGGCCCGCAGATATCTCTACTTGGTGGCTTATAGATACCCCAAATGGTGTTGATGTAGATTCTTCTCTCGGGTGCCTCTGGTTGAACCCTGACATGAGATGCAGTCCCCTCTGGCTCTTCAACAGTACTATCATAAACCTTTTCTTTACAATTTTTTTTTCAAGTAACGCAGCAGCCATCTGAGACATAATTGTAGCTTGCGACTGTGCAATCTTATCACCGATGTTCTATTTGGCTCGATCAAAATAGTTCTCGAGGTCTCTCTGACCTTGCTCTAAGTTAGCTACCCTATCTTCCATCTTTTTTACTTACAAATGAGTATCGTACGAGTTCGAAATGGTTGTAGTTTGAGTTTAAACTTTCTTCCATGACATTTCCACAATTAATTTTATTATTTTAATAATCGATGCATGATATATATGCCATGAAATGCATGGAACAAATGATAAAATAAAATATATACGAGAATGTATGCATATAAAGGGGTTGATTCTCTAGGAGATCACCCTAGAACAACTTTCATTGAAATTAAAGAGGTTTTCATTACAAAGTATATAAAACAAACTCCTACAGATAGACCCTGGACCTAACTCCTAATTCTTCTATAGCTTCAAGTAGTTGAAAAAATCTCGATGCCTCATCCATCTCTGGAATAACAAAAGGGCGAAGAGCTTCAACTTCTGCGGCTAGAGTCCTCACGTGTTGGGCTGCCTCTTGTACTCGAACCATCAAAGTCATGTTTTATTGATCTCAATTTGGAATTATTCGAGTAGCATGACAAAGTTACCTTTGCCAGTAATTGTCTCCACCTTCTGTGGCTTCCTCAAGGACCACGAGTCGACCCAAGTAATCTTGAACTGTAGCCTCTAATGACTCGATTTGAACTCGAAGTGTCTTGTTCTTGTGCTGACTAGCTTGAAGTTCAAGGAAGCCGTTTCGACCGCGGTACTCTTGGAAGGACTGATCCAACTCCACTATTCTTATTTCTAGCTAAGCGTTCTGAGTTTAACTCTGGTTCAGACTTTCGAAAGTAGTGTTATATAGACCTTGCATCTCTTGTAGACGGTTCTTATTATCGTGAGACTTTCTTTTCCATGCGGCACTGTTCTCCCTCTCCCAATCTATCACTTGTTTACCCTTCTCTTTCTTAAGCTTGGCTTTCTCTCTTTCTCGGTTGATTGCTCTTTTGGAAGACTTTCTCTCATTCTCGATGGTTAACTCATAGCTTTCCCTTTCTTTCTCAACCAATTGCTTATTCTTATCTCTTTCCTCTTCGACCAACTACATGCTATTTTTTTCTTTTTCAATTGCTATGAATCTTTTTCGGTCGGCATTTCGCACCAAAGCCTGAAGCTTAACATAATCATTTTTGGTAAAGGGTCATCTTCTCCTTTAGATCCGTATTTTCCTTCTTTAAATCCTTGATTGTCCCATCACGCATATCCACGTCCAGAATCACCTTATAAAGGTCACTTACATGCTCAGCTTGTTGGGCTTCCATCTTGATCCTAAGCTTTTGTAACACCCCTAACCCGACTTAGGAGTAAACCGAATTAGGTGGTGTTAAGGAACAAATATACAAACAAAAATACGATCATTGAACACTTCTCAACTGTAAGTAACCAGAAATCAGGGTGATTTAAAACTTTTTAGATTTTGTTAGGGCAAACCTTAACTTAGTCATGTACAAAAAGTTTTACAAGCATCAGGCAAAACACTCCAACCACCAATTTGTAGCATGTTCATCTATTTCATGTTAATTACTATAATTAAACCATGACTACGACAATTGAATCAAGTTTCACAATTCCCATAGTTCGCATACTATTGATCTGTTATTGCTCACGATAATATAAACCCATCAGCTAAGATCTACCAACTTACAAGTTATGATATTTAAGGTTTAAGCATTTTGATCATAATTACTCTCCAAGGTGTCAAGTATTCAGATATTATAACTAGCCTAGCTTTATCAACACGCAACATTTGAATATCATATTTATCATAACACAACAAGCAAGCAAACGTAAGACATTATAGGTCAATTACAAAAGGGGGTGATAGATACGTTTTAAATACTAGGAACACGGTTATTTCGAAATTCAAACCACACCTATTTAGATGTATATAACTTCACATTGTAATACTTGCAAGTATTTGTTGACATGTTTACAGAACACCTATCATAATCACCACTCTAAACTTGCAACCATGTTATCTTATTTTAGGGTTAATACATATTAGTACATATACAAATCAACCCCCATACATGCATGTCGACAAGGTGGTCTAGTAACTTAGATCACATATAAACATTTAAATAACCATACGGCCATACTAACCATATAAATCATATAGCAAGCAATCATAGAATAAGTAAAGGCCCATTACAAAAAATTGAATGCTTGAAAAGCTTATAAGCAAATGAAGACAAGAAAACATTATAATGCACAATGCATTCTTAACAAATATGTGCCACCACCTAGGAGTTCTAAGAACAACATTCAAATTGTACTTTGGATCCTTATGATCATGTCCAGATTCATGGGAAGACCGAAAGCTCATTTACCCTGAAATATAACGGAGGAAAATAGGGTAAGCAGATGCTTAGTGAGATATCGTAAATGATTTAGAGTATGTGTTAACATTATACGTTATATTATTAATCTTTTACCGAAGTCAATCAAAGATTAAGCAAACAATGACTTGTCATGAGGTAAAGTACTTTAGTCACATAAGTTACCTACTTAAATACAATACGTAAGGCATTGCTTATTACACAAGTCACCAACTTGCATGCTACATTATCCATTCACAACAGCTCAATTTTTCTTTCTATTCAAAGGAATTATAATTAACATCATAGAAATGATACTTGTCACACAAGTTATTTCACTTAGTATTTTGTTAACAATGTTACTTGACTTATAAGCTATTAATCTAGCATAGGAGAAAATCAAGATTCTTGGCACATAAGACTTTAAACATCTTAAGTCATTTTCATGAAGTACTCATATATTTTTAGAACACTCCAAGACATATTAGTTTCTACCAAACAGTCCATGTAATTCATGTATACATTCAACCTATCAAAAACAGTCCACTATCTTTATTTAACATGCCAAACAGTCCATGTAATTCATGTATACATTCAACCTATCAAAACAGTCCACTATCTTTATTTAACATGCCAAAACAGTCCATGTAATTCATGTATACATTCAACATATCAAAACAGTCCACTATCTTTATTTAACATGCCAAAACAGTCCATGTAAATCATTTGTACACTTTAATACATTAAAACAGTCCATGTAAATCATTTGTACACTTTAATACATCAAAACAGTCCATGTAAATCATTTGTACACTTTAATACATCAAAACAGTCCACTATCTTTCAAGTATATATAGTTCATGGCAGCATTACATAAGTATATATTTTATACACTAAAATAGTCCAACATAGTATAGAATCATAGCATCTCGTGTACTTGTTTTACTTGTCATTTAACGTATCGAACATATGATATTTTTAACATGGTTTACTTTTCACATACTTTCGAACGTCTCACATCTTAGATATAACTCACTTATCTTATAAGTTAACAACACATAACATATCATATTTATAACTTATTTATCACATAAGTTATCAACATCACTTTTCCAGATATAAGTTTCTTAGCAATAATGTATCAAGTTTAACCCATTAAATTGGCTCACAATTTCATTACTTAATCTTTACACAACCTTGAGAATTGAATAGTCTAGATACACGAATCCTATCCGTATGTCGTCAAACAAGGGTACTCGAAGTACCAAACAAGGGACCGTAGTCCAAACAAGGGATCAAAGTCCAAACAAAGGAGCTCTACAGACTCTATGGCATGCCAATTGTACCTAAGACTGACTCGAGACCAATGCATTCCTTTTTAATCTTATCGTAACAATTTTTGAAGTCAAGATTTATCACTTAATCGAGTATCAGCCTAATCATGCTTTATTCATAGCAAGTTGAGCATAGCTCAAAGATCATAGAATCATATATTTATATAGGCTGAATTTCGTCATAACTTATCGAGATACAGACATGTACACATCACATTCAAAGTTTATACAATCCTTTAGCTCAAATATAACTTATTCTTAGGTACTTACCTTGAAGTACTTACCTCTAGCCCAAGCTAGCATTTGCAAGCACAATACAACCAAACAATCAAAAGTAATAATAGGCAATTTCATATAAAAGTACTTGGGATAGCTATAAGCTTATTCCGAGGCTTGAACTACACTCGCCTCTTAACCCGAAGTTACGAGATACCTGAACCCTTAATCGAATCTTGCTACTTAACCAAGTCCTCTCTTAGTTTCCTCTTGGTCTAAGAGTAATAAAAGGTGTAAAGATACATTAGAATTAATCTTATTACTTATCCCTTGTAACTACTCACATAGTCATTTATATATATACCATTTCTATGCAAAACAGTCCAAAACATGAGCAAGCATAATCAAACATAACAAAACAGTTCACCAAGAACACATACATGTGCAATTTGGTCCCTATTTGTATGTATACATTTTTATGCATCTAAGCAATCTTTCCCTTAATTATTTCAATGCAAAAACAGCCTCATATACACATACACCACATGTTCATATACTCAAAGCAGTCAAGCATGTATTTAAATACCATCCAAGCAGTCTAATGACATTTATTTTAACACAATTTAGTCCTTTACCTATTCAATGTATACACAAAGCAGCCTACATTGTTTGTATATACATATAAGCACATAAGACGGTCTATTTAACAATTATATCATTTCAAAACAATCTTCATGCTTCATATACATTCAAGACAATCTATATGCTTTAATATTTCTTTTTAAGTCATTAGACATGTTTCTTTACTATCAACACAGCAAAACAATGCACTCCTTAAATGACATTTAAAACAGCTCCAATGTATACATAAACTCATACAATATTCACTCAAAAACAGTCTCATTCAATCCAAAATCAGCCCCATGTTTTCTAGCGAAACAGTCCCCAAGTTTCTTTGTAAAACAGCCCCCTTTTCCCCTAAATCAGCCCCTGCCCTGTTTTTATTCGATAAAAACAATTTCGAGACAGTTTTTCCATATTCAAAGCAGCCCATAGGTTTATTAAAACAGCCCCCTTATATTTCAGAATTTATAGAATAGTCAATCTAATCACTTAACAGTCCATTTATATTCTCATGCACGCCCAACAGCCCTACAAACTTTCACATTGATATAAATCAGTCCTCATGTGAAAATCAATCAAATTTTACATGCTCAAAACAGTCCCGTATTCTTTCATATATTTAAAACTGTCCAAAACATTTATATACATAGAAAGCAGTCTCTACATGCATATGTTTACATTTACAAATATTCACAAAACAGCCTTCTAAATTATATATACATAGAGTGACATAGTCCATAATTATTCGACTCCACAAAACAGGGCAGGTCAGTAGGGATCTCAATCGAACAGCCCTTAATTCTTCCTAATCGTGACTTAACTAAACTAGTAACATTTGGTTCAAATAATTCTCAATCTAAGCATGGTAACTTACATATACATACGTTCTAAGGATTTATGATAAGAACTATAAAATGGGTATCTTTCTAACAATCTGTTCACAACAAAATTCATAGAAGCAACAAAATCCATGGTAAATTGTAACATGAATATCATAGATCAATTGAAATGTAAGGAGCTTTTACCTTACTTAGCTTTGGAAGAAGAAAACAAAATCTGCATCAACGGAGTTCTATCCGAATTCTTGTATAACTCTCTCTCTCTCTCTCTCTAATTTTTCTTACTTTCGGCCAAGAATGATGAAGGAAGGAGTTAATCTCTAAGGCTTTAAATCTATCTCCTTCAATTCCCACATGTTTAATCCCCAAAACCGACATGTGTAGGAGCCACTTGCTAAACTTTTATTAACATGCAACTTTCTTATTTTAGGTTTCTTACATTTTAGTACATCTAATTAGGGACTCCCATTCTTAAACTCAAATTCGGTATTGCTTAACCCAAAAGTAACCGACACAAACTGTCGAGATCCAAATTGCCGAGACACCAACAAGGGGATACATCCAATTCCTCCATACAGACCTGTCATGATTAGCCAATTATAATCTCCACATTTATATAGGAAACGGATGACACTACCTAGCCAAGGTACCCTCCAAACTATGTCTTTTTTCCCGCAGATCTCGAAGAATTACAATCCACTTCTTTTTAGACAGGTCCTCTCGTCACTCTTTTGCTAAGAACTCTTGTAAAGGAGAAAAAGTTGACAAACGGACACCAAGCAACACTCGAGTTGGCGTATACCACAAGTGACTGCGGAACCACACTAGAAGCAAATGGGCGCACCCTCTAAAATGACCTTCCTCTTGTCTTCGACAAGCATTCAAATTTCTAAAGGTTTTGGTTAAGATTGCTGGCACTGGATTTATTCCAAACTTTAAGCATTCCAAGAAATCGAGAATATGCATCTCGATGTTACCCAACACTCTCGAAAAAAAGACCAAACCATAAAATCCAAGCGCCAAAAGCTCGACCCTTATATTCTCATCGGGGTGAGTATGAATGACATCCCAAATGCTTTCCCAATAAAAGGCTAACTCGTCTCCTCTTTCTCGAATTAAACCGTTCACCCAATCATCACTCATTCCGGCAATTTTAGTAAGCTTAACAGGGTAATTTTGAGATTTCGTCGGCTTCATATAAACCCTATCCTCTTTTACAATCTTCAAGTTGACTAGAGCCAAATACTCTTCCACTGTGGGCATCACATCCTCACCATTAAAAGTGAAACAACAAAAAATCGGATTCCAAAACTGTAATAAAGCTCGAAGTAACGGTTGATTTACCCGGACATACAACAAATAAGCTATGTCACCATAGTTGTCACAGAACAATTGCTTTGTCTTCCAACCCCAACTATCCCACATATCTCTCAATTCTTGCAGGTTATTTTGCGTGAGGCTGACATAAGTGTAATCGGTCAAAACACGTTCACTAGGCAAACTGTCCCTAGGTCTCTCATTGCTTGACTTCAGACCAATATCGGACATTCCTGAATTCTTCCTCCTTTTTGAGATACTGCTCTTCGATTATGAAAGATTTCTAATTGTGGCAACCAACTCCGAATCAACACCTTTATGACATGTAATGTAGATGCAAATGTAAAAAAAAACTACAAAAGAAATAAGTTAGTACTTAATAAATAAAAATAAAGCAAAATAGAGGGAAAATAAACGAACAAAGCATTAAACAAAACAACCTTATTTGCATACCATCTAAGACACCTAGGTTATTCACATGGCTCTTAAAGGGGTGTGCTTTCTATATTCTCTACATGCAGTTTTGGTACTAAAAGGGTACCCGAACTGTCCTTGCTGTCCCCTACTAAGGGTAGCAAGGCCCCCGATCATCACCCATTATAGGCTCCTTTCAATCGAGTTCAATTCGGGGGACCCATTCGCTATGTCTACACGGGGAAACGATATTCCCACGAAAAGATAGGGTACTCGAGAGCCAAAGGTACTTGCTAGGCCTACACAGGTGAATAATATCTCCATGAAAGCAATATCGTTTTCCCCTCACTTAAACAGACGAGTTTATATGTCAAATTTTAAATGCGTTAAAAATAAACTTGCATTTATAAACAAATATTAACTTAATTGTCACTTTAACTCACAATTTTTGGTATTAAAAAATGGTAATTATTTTAGGCCTGACTCACATTTTGTAAAAAAACAAAAAATGTCCACGGTGGATTCGCCATGCTGTAGCGACTAAAAAATCTGAAGTATCTAACTTTTTCTTAAAAATTGAATTTTGGGGGATTTCTTTTAAAAACTGGTATTTTGGTATAGAAACTGGAGTCGCCACCAGTCACTTGGGTTAGGTAGACCAGACACCAAAAAATAAACCAGAGATTCTTTTCATTTTAGGTTCGGGAGTCAATTACGTGTGGGGAAGGTTTCGCACCCCCGCCACGCCCAAACTTGGTACCAGATCAATTATCATTTTATAATATCGAATTTTACGAGTGAAGAGATTCTTTTCTTTTTGGGTTCGGGATTCGATTACGTGTGGGGAAGGTTTCGCACCCCCACCATGCCCAAACTTGGTATCAAATCAATTACCATTTAATTAATATCGAATTTTGCGAGTTCATTTTAAAGAGCTCCGGTGTTCGAGGAATAAATGAAAACCACCACCAATACGCATGGTACTAGCCAAGTTTATCCTCAAAAAAGGGAGCACCGTTTTGACAAATTATATTCCAGATGCGATCATAATAAAATATATGTATGAGCAAAATATAAGGCATAAATGAAACATAAACATTAAGTGACAAAAAATAACAAATATATACGTATATACACACACGCACACCCTAAGATATTTTTTTTTTGAAAAATTGAAATCCACTAATTTTATTAAACGAAGATATATCTAAAATTACAATGAAAGTTCACAACTTAGTAAACAAAATACCTAAATCCATACATAATCCTAGTAGACAAAAGTAGCATCTCGAGATCAAAAGATGACCATACAAGGAAAAGATAAGAACTTAACCCAAAGACTCGAAATAAAAGAAGGATACAAACATCACCAAAATCGACAATGATAGGTAAACCCATCAACAAACAACATAAAAATACATATTACAATGAAGGTACATTGACAATAAGGTTATTACCACAACTCAATTGCGAATAAGGAACGATAGATGTAATCGCATATCTAAATCCAGTTCGAGGGTCCGAGACAAGGAGATCAGCAGCACAATGAAAGGAGCGTCATCTTGATCAGTCGTGGCGTCGTCAGATTTAACCCTAATAAAAAATCAAAAAAAAAAGAAAAAGCGTACCAAAAGACAGAGAAAAACGTACCAAAAGGTAGATTAAAATCGTGCCACAAGAGCAGAATGATTTATTGAAAATTGAAAAACAAAACAAACGAAACGATAGATCCCGGTGGTCGGCGACCAATATTAAAATTGGTACCGCCGCCGGTGTTTAAAGGAAAAGAGGAACAAGAGTGAGCGGCTCTATATATATATCATATAATAATATGTAGTATAATATTTTAAAGAAACAATGTGTAAAACTGTAATAATGTAGTGACAAAACTATAATATATGTATACTATACTACGTAAGAAAAATACTAGATATATATAAATCATATGCTATGCTATATAATATATAAAACTATGTGAATATAAAATTATAATGATATAATGAAGCTATACAAATATTTAACCATCATTTATATATAAATATATGTGCAATAATATGTAAAAAGAAGAAATCTGTGTGTAGCATACACTATGTATATTAAAAAAAACATATATAAACACACATATATTAACAAACAACAACAACAAAACGGATCCCCACCCAGTTGATGGTTGGTTGCCGATGTAATCAGGCTTGGGTAGCGGAGCAATATGCCTGATAGCTTAGTTCGCATACCACTTCTTTTTCACCCCGTAAAGCGTCTTTGAATAGAGACAATGAGATTCAGGAAGGTTTCTGGATTTTGGTATGCTAATCTCGATGGAAGTGTTTGCTTTTTTTTGGACCATTGCAAGAGACTTTTAGTGGACTTATCATTTTTTTCTCTCTCTTTTTGATGCATTGTATTGTATTATCTTTCATGGAGATTAATAAAATTCAGATGCCATTGATAAAAAAAAACACATATCGAATAAATGAACACATATAAGCAGAAATAATTAACTAAAATTAAATAAATATAAAACAGGTGCAGAAATTAAATATGTATGATTAATTAGGGTCTAGATATGAAAATATACCAATGGATTAGAGGGCTTAATTAAAAGGAAATTAAAACTTTTGAGGACCAAAAAGGGTATTAAACCATTCGGTTTTTAACTAAATCACGAAAGGGACGAGATTAAAATTTTCTGAAAGCTTCAGGGACTGCAGAACAAATTCTAAAAGGCGAAAGGACCTAAAGCTATAAATATTTTAGGGTAGAGGGATTTATTTTGTAAATAACCTGTTTTTATATTAGGATCGAGTATATAATACATTTTAATACCAAAAAACATACCCTTTATTTATTTTTTTCTTTTATACTGGTTACATTTTAGGTTCCATGACAAGTATCGAAACTTAGTCAGAAGTTTTGAAACTTACAATAATTAGCATTCCAACCTAAAATGTTATACATATTGGTTTGGTAACGTTTAGGTTGGTGGGTACATATAGTAAGTTCCGAAACTCATATAGTAAGTTTCGATACTTGTTAGTAAGTTTCTAAACCTACCATGTCAACTTAAAATGTTATATCTGTTGGTAACATTTAGGTTGGTGGGTAATATTTTAAGTTCTGTGTTTTTTAAGTTTTAGGTTATAATAAAAAATGTTGCATATTATGGTAAGTTTCTATACTTGTTAGTAAGTTTCGAAACTTACCATGTTAACTTAAAATGTTATATCTTTTGGTAATATTTAAGTTGATGAGTACATATTATAGTAAGTTCCGATACTTGTTAGTAAGTTTCTAAACTTACCCTGTCAACTTAAAATGTTATATCTTTTGGTAGCATTTAGGTCGGTGGGTAACATTTTAAGTTTTGTATTTTTTAACTTACAGGCTACACACACTTCCTGTTACACACTTTTTTTCTTAATCTAACGGTCAAAATTAATATTTTTAAATAGATACTCATCCAACGATTGTACGAACCTGTCGTTTATTAATCGTATACTAACTTGTCGTTCTTTAGACTCCCCAATCTCTTGAAAGAGAACAAATTCCTTTTTTTTCACTAGTATTCCTTATATTTTCATCCTATCTCTAAATGAATTGTTCCGTGGAAAAATTTCAAGCCCATACCCATTTGACCGAATACATATATATTTTTGAATAATACCGAATATTTTATTTGATATGTAATTTTTATAAAATATATAATTATATAAAAATGGCTTAATAGTAAAAAAGGTGTCCAACCTATACCTTTTGTTCCAGTTTGGTGCCTAACGCTTTTTGGGCCACTTTTGTGCCTAACATTTCATTCCGTAACTCATATTGAGTTTTTTCGTCAACGGCCGTTAAAAATTTTCTGTTAACTAATTATAACATGACACGTGACCTATTTTATATATTTATTTAATTTATAAATTACTTAAAAATTATACTTCTTAAAATACCCAAAAATTTAATTTCTTTCAAACAAACCCTCAAATTACATCTCCCTCACCGTCTGGCATCCTCCACACGCCGACGATTCACCATTCACCACCCAAGTGTCGGGTAACTCACCGTTTAACATCCCCCACCCTTTAGCCGTTGATTCGAAGCCCAACCAGTCTTTTTTTTTCTTTATTTTTGAATGTTCGTCGAAGGACCAATCGGTTGTTCATTCGCCAAATTTCGACAATAAAATCATGGGGCTTCCGGTCGTGGGGGCCGACAAAGGCAAGGGCGACCGGTGGTGGGAAGGGAGGAATTTAGGGATCTAGGGTTTGGATTTGAGCATTTTAGAGAAATTAAAGATTTTGAGGTTTTTTATAAAATTAAAGATTTTTTTGATTTTTAGAAAAATAAAAATTAAAGAAAATAATAAAATATTCCACGTGTTGCGTTTTATTGGTTAACAGAAAATTTTAACTGCCGTTGACGGAAAAATCCAATTTGAATTACGGAATGAAACGTTAGTTACCAAAGTGGACAAAAAAACGTTAGGCGCCAAACTGAGAAAAAAAGTATAGGTAGTGCACCTTTCTGACTATTAAGCCATAAAAAATTATAAACTCAATCCATTTTTGAGCATCTTTATCTAGTATTTTTGTTTTCTTTTGAACAGGAAAAAATGTGTACAGTATGATAAACTTGAACATTTGAAGAAGTTAAATTCCAATTTTGGCTTAAAAAAATAAGAATGGTATGGAGGAGAGCCTTCACAAACTATCGACCTTCTTCGATAGAAGATGTGATTTCCTTGTTAGATTCTGTTTTACTAAACGTAGAAGCTGTTGCAGAAAGGGGTTTCCTTGTCAAATAGGCCGGCTGTTTAGGATTGGGAAGCCTTAAATTTTGGGTGCTGAGCATGAGAACAACGTCGGCCATGGTGGGGCGCTCACCGGGATCTTCCTGCACGCATAACATCCCAACATGCACGCACCTCGTAAACTCACTCGCATTGCAACTCGTCCTTACTCTCTCGTCCACTAAATCCAATGCCTTGTCTTCTTGCCACAATCTCCATCCCTGCAACATAAAGCATTCAAAACACCACTACTTCGCATTTGGCAATGGCACGGGGAAGGAAACTAGTGCATCTCTACTTACATAACCAACAAGGTTTGGGCCATCTTCTTCCACCTGATAAAATCTCGTGTTCTTTTTCCCGCTAATGATCTCAAGCATGACTATACCGAAACTAAAGACATCGGATTTTACCGAGAAAAGGCCATCTACTGCGTATTCTGGCGCCATATATCCACTGCATTTTGCAACACTCGTTATGATAAGTAAAATTTTTGTATAAATTTCTTGGTTGCTCTAAAAGTGAAAATTCTGCAGTTTACTCACTATGTTCCAATTACTCTAGCTGTGTTTGCTTCGGTTTGTTTTCCTTGGATCATCCTCGCTAGGCCGAAATCGGATATTTTCGGATTCATCTCTGCATCTAGTAGTATGTTACTGGTTTTTAAATCCCTGTGAATGATTCTCAACCTGGAATCTTGGTGAAGATAAAGCATTCCTCTAGCAATTCCCAAGATGACGTTGAAGCGTGTTTCCCAGTCCAGTTGTTGGCTTGATGATTCACCTTTAAATTTTCTCATTCAACACAATAAGCTACATCAATAAACCTATATATACACATGGATAAGTTATAACATAAGATAAACAGTAAGGGTCTCAGTGGTTATTTACCAAATAACAAAGAGTCTAAGCTTTTGTTGGGCATATATTCATAGAGTAGAATCTTTTCCTCTCCTCTAATGCAATATCCCAATAGTCTCACAAGATTCCGATGTTGAAGTTTAGCGATCAACACGACCTCGTTCTTGAATTCCTCCAAGCCTTGTCCTGAAACACTTGAGAGCCTCTTTACAGCAACTTCTTCCCCTCCTGGAAGTTTACCCTGGCATCATTTCATAGCCTTTGTAAGACAATAGAACTATCAACGAATAAACGAAAAGTACTTCTCGAAGTCTTGAAATCATCAATACCATGTAAACTGGCCCAAACCCTCCTTTTCCAAGTTTGTTTTCTTCTGAGAAATTGTTTGTTGCAGCTAGTATGCTTTCAAAATCGAAGAATGGTACGTCTATGCCTGTCCCATCTTTTCCCTCGAAATTGCTCAAGTCCATTAACTCTTTAACTCCTCTCTCGGTGTCAAACCGAAGAAGAGCAGCTTTCTTTTGTTTTGCTGAATTCCAAAGAAACATACCATGTTGGTGAGTACAACAACAATCTCTGTCAAAAGCATCAGTTTCTTTTCCGTTAAACACTTACCTCGCCTCTTTACCACCTTTGTTCTCCACATGTATATCAAAACTACAGCGCACAAAATGGTCGTTCCAATTGGCAGAGATATTCCAAGGATCAAAGGGAGTGGATTGCTTTTATCAGAAGATCCTCCCAGCTGCACAGCTGCTGCAAGTAAAGGTTAGAGGGTAATGGCTATGTATAACACAATTTATGCATCGAATTTAACACTAACTTTGGGTACAGTTTAAAGCTGTGCCATCCCAAGTAAAGGTGGCATCGCAAATGCATCGTCTTGGTCCATTTCCTGTTTCATTGCAAGTTGAATGTGGCCAATCCTTGCAGTCTGCAGATGAAGTACAGATTGGCTCTAGTGGTGGCTTCCAACTAATTTCGACTTCAATTGTACCTTCTAGTGAAGAATCAGAAGTTAAGTTGCCAACATCACCTCTGCAGTTGCCAGTCACATTGAATGGAGAGGATTGATTGAACTGCAAAATTCTGCTTGCTGAAGAATGCATAGCAGAACAACTATCTGCATCTTTGGCTTTCATTTGGATGACGAATGTTCGTGCATCTGGATTAACTGTAATGACGCCATAGCTTCCATTAGGCTCCATGAAACTTAGTTCCTCTGTATTGTCGTTACAGTTGAAACTGAAGTACATTGGATCACCGCATTTTGGTCCAGTGCTTAGGGGATAAGGGACTAAGTTCGTGCCACAAGTCTCACAATCTCTAGTTGTTGCTTCTGAAAAGTAGAATAGACATAGTTAAATCAAGTTTTTACATCATATTGTTACTATTTGCCTTATGCAAAGTACCTATATCAGACGGCGCAACCCGGACGTGGAGATCGTAGCCACCGTCTTGATCCTCCTGAAGATTTTTGAGATCCTCTGACCAAATCAAACATGAAGTAGTGGAGTCTCTCTGGCCAACAAATGAGGCAACAAATGAATACGCCTGGCACTGGCACTTCTTGAGGCACTCCTCCCTGCAATCCGTTTCATCCTTAGCATCATACGATGAGTCTGAATCTTCCACTTTCATTCTTTTCAAGCTCACCACATCATTGCCACATGATGATGGAGAGTTTCTGGAGCAACCATCCGAAAAATCACCGGCGTTCCATTTCTCCAAGAATTTAGGTTCGAAACCCGGTAAACATTTGCAAGGCAACCAACTGTTGGCATTGCAGGTGCCAAAGTTGCCACAAAAATTGTACACACTACAATTATTGTTCGGCTTCCACCATATCAAGGACCAATTTTTCATGTCTTCATCCAACTCCCAATACTGTAATTGTCCAGTAGGACTCATCACCATTCTTTTATCTCGGTAAACTTGTGTTTCACTCCGGTTGAAACTGAAGAACTTGACTATTGTAGAAGGCAGCTCATCTGATTTAATGATCTGACCTGAATCTAGCCTACTTGATCTCCAGTAAATAGTGCTCTTTTCCATGACAACAAGCTGCTGCCCTTCAGGATCTTGCTTGAACGTGAAGTTTCCCGGTGACGGATCTTCTTCACTGCTCCATGAAGTTAATAAGAATTTGGCATCCATCTTCATACCATAAAGAAATGTATCTGTTGGATTGTCAAAACTTTCCCAAAGTCTTACCCTCAACCGATCATCGAGTAGAATCAAGTTACCGTCATCACTAAGCTTTGCCACAAGGACCGAGCGCATAACCCCGGGCCGTGCAGACCAGTAAAGGTTCCCTTTATCATCAGATAACCTAAGTGTTCCATCTGCAACAGATAGAACTCCGGTCTTATTTGAAACTGGTCTTTCTCTATTAGCAACCCAAACACGTATTTTTGGATTGGAAGTGTACCATATCCCCACATATCTCTTCACTTTAGAGGTGGTGGATGGGCCAAAGAACCCCAGTTCAAATCAATTTCCGGCTGAAACAAGAGTTTCTCCATCTGCAAGTCTACTTTTTACAGTTATATTATCTCTAGCAAAACAGAACTGGGGGGAAGAAAACAGAATTAAAATGGTGTTGATAGATAAGATTGCGGGGAAGATGTTAAGTACTGACCAACAAGAAGTTGCTTTCATCTTCTGTGGAGCATAACTTTTCTGCAACAACCGAAATTTTTGTTCTTCAGGGATGCTTAATTATGTATGGACTAATACGAGTGAATTATTGCTGCCAAAGTAATACTAATAATCATGGGCTCCTATTCTTATTGTCCTCCTACTAAAGTGAATTATTGCTGCCAAAGAAAACAAAAGAGTCTTGGCATGATTTGCATACGGGAGACCAGATACCAATTCCACGTCGAAGAAAAAAAGAAGAAGAGATTTTAGAATATAAAAATGGCGGTATTGCATATTTATCATATTTTATGTATATAGAACGCGGTTTAGGACTTAAGACCTGCCCTGCTTTACATTTTTTTATGTAGTGTTGTACTGTAAGCTGAACATGTTGATCTCCGCCGGCTGCAAAATAAAATAAAATAAAACAAAATAAAATTCCACTTAACGTTGGATATACCTCTCCTGCTTGGCGCAAGTGACATCTCATCTACGGAAAGACAAAAATAAAAACTTTTGAAACAGTCGGGGGAAAATAGAAATCCTCGGGTTTTTTTTTGATATTTTTATTTATGTTTTCATACTATAAAATTAAATTTATGGTTAAAGTTTAAAATAAAAATTTAAAGTTTAAAAAATTAGAAATATAGTGTTTTATTAAAATTTAAAGTTTATAATTTATAATTTAAAATTAAAATTTATAATTTAATTTTTTTAATATTGAGATATAAAAAAATATTTAAAATAAAATAAAAAAATTATGAGGAAACCATTCATTAGGTGGGACGGGCTAATGCCCCTTGTCACGGGCCGTCAGCTGAGGCCCGAGTCATTGGCACCACGGGGTGCACACCAGGGTTCCCAAGAGGTTCAGACAGAGATCTTGGGCCCAAAGAGACCACCAAACAGGCCCGATCCGTGGGAAGATCCAAGAAGACATAGTAATTACCATAGTAAATTATCTTTAATTTAATTAAAGATAATTGAAGATAATTCCCACATTATCTATTGTTTGAAATTTAAAATTCAAATGTTGTAGATAAGATAGAGGCTCTCATCTTGACCGTCGATGTAAATCTGTATAGACCGTTGGATTGGAGGGAACTCAACTATAAATAGATACCTTCCCCGCCTCATTTTGTATTCAGTATCCAAGTTTCCAAGGAATAAAGGCATTTACTCTAAATCCTCTGAGTGTTCTTCGTTCTTTTCTTTGTTCTTGAGCGTTCTTTCGAAGTTCTTATTCGCTCATCTCTTTTGATCCGATTCCGCGTAGAACGCTTTGCGTTTGTCGGTGCTTGGGAAGTTTGATCTTCCGAGAGGGTTGAAAAGGCTTACTTAGGCGTTTGTCTTGTGTCACATCGCCTAAGGCCGCACAGTGGGCTGGTTGGAACTCTAGCCACGTGACAGTTGGTATCAGAGCCTTGTTCGAGCGACGTGAGCTAGTTCGAGGCACAAAGCATCGAGTAGAGATGGCACCAAAGAAGGGAGAGAATGCTGGAGCGAGCCAGAAGGGTGTGGAGACCCAGGCGGACAAAGAAAGTCGAGCAAACTCGAGGGACAAGTTGTCGGCGCTCGAGGAGAGGGTCACCAGGCTTGAGGGATCTATGAAGGATTTTGTGGAGCGACTCGACGTGGTGGATACACAGATCGAGGAGCTGGATGACCATGGTGATTAGTTAGAGGGAAATAGAGATGCTCTCGAAGCCATGTTGGAGGCATCGAGGGTGGAAATGGTGGATCTGAAGGCGGAAGTGATGGTTTATCAGGCTGCCATGCGGAACGGTGTGTTAACCATGACGACACCTAGACCGATGAAGGACATTCCGAAGCCAAGAGAGCTCAAGGGGAACAGGTCGGCGAAAGATGTTGAGAACTTCATTTGGTGTATGGAGCGGTACTTCTGGGCAATGAGCATCACAGATGATGCCGGGAAGGTAAATACTGCTGTTGTTTACTTGACTGACGTTGCTTTGTTATGGTGGCGACGTAGGTGCCTTGATGAGAATAGTGGGGGCACGGGCGTTGGGACATGAGAGGAGTTCCAAGCAGAGTTTTGCCCGAGTAACACGGAGAAAGAAGCCAGGACCAAGTTTAGGAGGCTTCGACACGATGGATCCATTGCGGATTACATCCAGGAGTTTAGTGAGCTACAACTCCTTATCCCCGGCTTGTGTGAGAAGGATGCACTTTTCACGTTTATGGATGGATTGAAGCCATGGGCCAGGACCGAGTTAGAGCGGAGGGATGTGCAGGAACTTTCCAAAGCCCTAGCCATTGCGGAGTCCTTGACCGATTATAGTGCTTACAAGTCCATGGAGTCCAAGTCTTCCAAGCCCCATGGTAAGGGTATTGGTGGGAGAAACGAGGACGTGTCCGGAGATAGCAGCGATGATGGCAAGGAGAGGCCATCGACCAAGCCAGACCGGTATGCGAAACCAGATGATCGGAAGGATCGAGGATCCATAAGGTGCTACCATTATGATGGTCCACACGTAGTGAAAGACTGTCCCAAGAAGAGGAGCCGCCTCGATGCCATTGTCCAGGAGGACGACGAGTCAGATGGAGAACCCGGTAGAGTTGGTGCAATCGCTAGCATCAAAGGAGGGAAGCCGAGGGGGAAAAAGTACATCGAAAGTGTTACCGATGTAGGGGGCCGCATTTAGCGCTAGAATGCCCTGATCGAGTTAAGAAGTCCAAGGAGGACGAGCCTGAGAGTGATGAGGCTGCGAAGCTTGGCTCGATGATATTGGATTCTGTCAAGGCGAGGAAGAGCCAGAAGTAGAATGGGTTGATGTTTGTCGACATCAACGTGGCGGGACGATCGAGGAGTGCTTTGGTGGACACCGGGGCAAGCGATCTGTTTATGTCCAGGAAGGCTGCCGAAAAGCTTGGTCTTATAGTTGTGGACTCAACCGGTAAGATCAAGGCGGTGAATTCAAGGGAAGTTCCAGTTGTAGGGACAGTGCGGAAGATTGAGTTGCAGATTGGGGATTGGAAGGCCAAGGAGGATTTCGAGGTAATCGAGCTAGATGACTTTGATTTTATTTTGGGACTAAACTTTCTTGACCGTATTGAAGCTCTGATCATTCCGTATGCCAACGTCATGTGCATCTTGGATCCGAGACAACGGTGCGTTGTGCCTGTGTGCCGAGACAACGGGCGAGGAACCAAGAAGCTGACAGCCATTCAGCTTGTCGAAGATGCTCCAAGCCAAGGAGGCATCGAGTTGGAGGCGACAGTTGGGGACACTACCTTGGATGGGCGAGAGTTGCCCGAGGCAGTTGGCATGAAGGCCGTCGAGGAGCCATCCATGAGCAAGGTGGCCGAGGCATCGAACTTCAATGAGAGAGAAGTGTCGATGGGTTTTGCATTGCCGAGGAGAAATGGGGCATCAAACTTCAGGGACGAAGGATTGATGTGTAGAGTAAATGCTGGGAAAAGGAGTGAGGTACGTCTTGAGCACGGTGACAGTGTTTTACAGTTTGATTTGCCGGATTTGTTGGGTGTAGGGCGCAGAAAACCTAACCCATCAGATGGAGTTGCCAAGACTTGGTGCGGGCCGAAGCAACCACTCAGAGTACTGAGGATTCGTTCGGTGTTTAACGTGAAGGCATCCAAGTTTGTGCACAAGGATTGGGAGAGTCCAGATCGGGGCAAGTCAGAAATGGTAGGAAAAAGTTCCTACGATCAAGATGTGCCTGGGACGGTTGATTTTGCATGGCGGTGTGAGCTAAGGCGAGTAGTCCTTATGGGGGGACATCCGAATCAGAGTCTGGTGCTCTTTATGGGGATAGCGGTCCTTATGGGGGGACAATCAAGCCAGATTCCGAGTTGGGAGCAAGCCAAGGCACGCAGAAAGAAGCTCCAGGATCGATCTCAACTTTGTTCGAGAGGAGCGACGAGGGCGTCGCCAAGTTTGGTGGGGGAGATTGTCACGGGCCGTCAGCCGAGACCCGAGTCATTGGCACCACGGGGTGCACACCAGGGTTCCCAAGAGGTTCAGACAGAGATCTTGGGCCCAAAGAGACCACCAAACTGGCCCGATCCGTGGGAAGATCCAAGAAGACATAGTAATTACCATAGTAAATTATCTTTAATTTAATTAAAGATAATTGAAGATAATTCCCACATTATCTATTGTTTGAAATTTAAAATTCAAATGTTGTAGATAAGATAGAGGCTCTCATCTTGACCGTCGATGTAAATCTGTATAGACCGTTGTATTGGAGGGAACTCAACTATAAATAGATACCTTCCCCTCCTCATTTTGTATTCAGTATCCAAGTTTCCAAGGAATAAAGGCATTTACTCTAAATCCTCTGAGTGTTCTTCGTTCTTTTCTTTGTTCTTGAGCGTTCTTTTGAAGTTCTTCTTCGCTCATCTCTTTTGATCCGATTCCGTGTAGAACGCTTTGCGTTTGTCGGTGCTTGGGAAGTTTGATCTTCCGAGAGGGTTGAAAAGACTTACTTAGGCGTTTGTCTTGTGTCACATCGCCTAAGGCCGCACGGTAGGCTGGTTGGAACTCTAGCCACGTGACAACCTACACCACCCAAAGTTTTTATTTTGGCTTTCATTTGCGTATTTATAAAATATTGTTTATTTCTCAAATGATTTATATTTTACCATTTTCAAATTGATATTCTAATTTCGTCTCTGAAAACAATGATGGTCAGAAACATCCCTCCACGTGTTACAAAAGAATCAAAATGGTCCCATAATGAGTTTTTTTTTATGAACTCTCCAGCTGGTCCCAAACTTACAACAGCGTCGCGAAGCAGAGAGAAAGGAATTGCATTTGCAATCACTCTCCACTATTCTTCCAAAGTGGTCCCAACCTGAAAGGGTCCAAACTTGTTTAATCTACTATTACCTTTGCTTTGTCATTTTGACTATTCAAAAGTCATAATTTGTCATTAGAAAAATCAAGTGGGTTTATGCTACTAGTTTGATGGGACTATTAACTATATTGTAACCAAATTTTAATGTCGATAAAATATATTTTTTCACTTTGGTCAATTCTCTAAAGTTTACTATTTTATATAAAATTGTATTCATGTTTAATGACGGATCCATATAAGGGTGAACACTTGTCTGCTTTGGAATCTCAAAGGCTTAGGGACAAATGTAGGACCCTTAGGTCCTATTTTGACCAAAGTAGGATTTGAAATTCTAAATTTTTCGGACTAGCACCCTTATAATAAACTCGCCGCACTAGCACGACGAGTTTTGAAAATATATTATTTTTTATTCAAATTCGTTGTAGACGCACAACGAGTTCTATTTTTTTATATCTCGTTTAAACCTTAATCACGAGCTTAACTTAATTCCAAACCGAATTCGCTGTATGGGCACGACGAGTTTCCTCTGACTTAACGGCCGCAACGAATTTCACGGAAAGAATAATGTGTTACTTTAGGGTTTTTTCAAATTAGGGTTTTTTATTTTCTTATAAATAGATAGTTTTGTTTAGGATTTAGAACACAAAAACAATTTTCAACCTCTTTTGTTCGAGCAAAGAAAAAGAGTTTGTGAAGCCGTGACATTTTCTTAGACGACACCGAAAGAAGCAAGCTCACACATAATTCGAAAGGTTAAAGATAACGTTTGTTAACTTTTTTAGAGTACGATTAATTTTTTTGAATATCATTTATTTTTGTATTTAAATTTTTTATATATGCATACTTTTTTAATCTGAATAGTAAATTGTGTTGTAAATATTTTAATAAAAAATATTTAAAAATTTGATTGATTTGTGTTGTTTTAGTCATTTAATTGCACATAACTATTAGGAGGAAAATGACATTGTTAAGACTTCAAGATTCTCACATCACGAATAACATGCAATTATTGGTAAGAATTTATAGTTTTTTTTGTAACTTTTAATTTATTATTTTTAAATGATAAAGTACTAATTTCATTTAAATTTTGTGTTTGTAGAAAGATGATTCAAAATTTTGACCTCACTTGATATGAAGCGATCCGCCAAGCCAATACATAATGGGATATCTGGAGAATTCCGGTTTTAGGTATTCTTCAAATATTCGTGAGTTTGAAATTGTGCTGCAATTGATTAACGGGTTGTTGGAGCGTTGGAGACCAGAGACGCATACCTTCCACATGTCGTGCGTGAAGTGCACAATAACCCTCGAAGATGTTGCTATGCATCATGGTCTTCCAATTTTAGGCATTCCAATCATTGGTTAGAATGATTATTTTGTTAATGATTACTACTCCAAGTATTTAGGGAAGACACCACTGTTGCATGTTGTTGATGGTAAATGTGTGAAGCTGACATGGCTGAAGAGTGATCTTTAAGTGGATGGAAATTCCACATCAACAAAAATTAATTACGCTGCTCGTGCCTATATATTGCTCCTTGTCGGTGGTATGTTAATGCCGGACAAATCGAGTTCTCAAGTGCACACGCAGTACCTTCCGTTCTTGTAGACGTCGTGAGGAGCAAAAAATTTCAGTTGGGATATGCAATATTAGGTTTCCTGTACCGCAAGTTGTGCAAGGCAGCGACCTAGATAAACGTCAACGACATATTCATGCACCCCGATATTGGTGGGTGTGTGGTGCTGATACAATCATGAGCTTGATACAGGCTTCCATTTCTAGCACTTATTTGCGATCCTCCGTTTGAATTTTCACTAGCTTCAAGGTAATAATGTTAATTCTCATAATTATTTTAAATGTTATTTAGGGAAACCATGATACATCTATGTATTTGTATTATACAGATGAGCCCAAAAATTCAAAAATAATTCATTGGAGGTAGAAATAATCGTCGAAGTTAGAGTGAAGATTGACATGTATTGCGAAGAGCATGCAATGTAAATTTGCTTTAGATCAAAATTTTAAAATTTAAATTTATTTTGATCCAATTTTTTGGTTATGTACGTATTATTGTAGTTCCGATGGATTTCATAGGATGGGGATGATGATATTTGCCAGGTTATTCCGAACGATGCCTACGAAGATGCCAAAAATTGGTGTTCAGTAATGCCGTTGTTAATTTTTTTGATTGTCGAGCTGTTTTACAACAATCGGGTTCTTAGGCAGTTCGGATACCACTAGACTATGCTGGAGGACTCAACCAATATGGATGAGTTCAAACAGGTGGACTTATGGGGTTTGAGCGAAGAGAATTGGCCAGAGAGATATTCATCATACATAGCATGGTGGCATGACATGTCAAACAGGTTGCCGACTCGTGATCCCATTCGACTGAATGATTTTGATTTATCGAATTCTAAGTATCATCAGTGGTTTGTGACGAACAAAAAACCGAAGTTGACGACCAAAGCCCAACGAGAAGCTTATCTTCTTCTGTTTCAAACCAAGGCCCAAGGAGCATCGAGTGAGTCGTCATCAGGTGTTGGGTCATCTGAATGTAGATACGGAGAGAGGAGAGGTAGAGGTAGATCTGTAGGTAGAGGTAGAGGTAGACGCTTAAGAAGAGAACCTGAACCAAAACCGGTACGAGAAACTAATTCGGAACCCGAACCCGACTTGGGACCAAGCTTTACAGAGTACAAAAATGTTTAATTATTTATTTGAGTTGAGTTGAGAAAATTTGTTATGTTTCGTACGCAATAGTTATGTTTATTAATTTTAGATATTTGTCTTTTAATAAATTTTGGACCAAATGAACGATTTCTTTTATTAATGAAATTTTGAATTTAGTTGACAAAAAATTGTTATGTTTGTTTATTTTTTTCACGTAACGAACTATGTAGAGTGTTGCAGTCGACACATATAACGAATTACTACGTTTAGAACATTAAGATATATTTAAAATACAAAAAAGAAATTGGCAATTTATTATACATTACTCTCTGAACTTGCATTCATATGCTTGAGTACATGTAAATAATTTTTATAGTATACAACAGATTAACTCAATACAACACTTTGTGATATGACTGCCCAATTGTTTGATATGTGCAAGGTTGTTCATGCAAAAAACGGGGTCAGTCAACATGGAATATGACATGCAGTAGCCGTATATGTCATGATGGATGCATAGGGGTCTTTCATGGAATAAAGATGGGTGCAACATTATGCCCTAAAGGCCTGGTAGCATTATTTGTGTTGCATCCCAAATAATTTAGGGCCACACAGTTTCACAGTAAACTAATGTTGTAAGTAGAACTTCGTAATATGAGACAATATGGCAAAAATTGGAGTTTTCGAGCTTCCGCTATGATTTCTAGCAGCCTCATTCTGAATAATATGCAATGTAATTAATGTACTAGCGTGAACTTTGTCATTTTAGTATGTATAAAAAATATGAAAGACAATTGTGGTATGGAAATGAATGCGTTGTTTCAGTAGTGCTATTTATACCAAAAGCGGAAATGACGGGAGAAACTCGTCGAGCATTCACGACAAGTTACCTAACTGGTCGTGCATGTTCGGTGAGTTTCTCCAGTCATTTTCACCCTTATAGCTTTTTCGAAAGCATTTTTGTAGAGGTTTCATGTAGGGTTTGAAACGCAAGTAGCGGTTTTTTGAATGTTGGACCGAACGACGGGCACTTAGTCGTATAGATAAGCACTTATACTTGATGTTAACGTAAAAAATTGGGCAAAAAAACATCTGAAGATGGGGTAAAACGCGCCTAAACACCTCTATAGAAGTTATCTTGGTAGGGTTTTCAACGCATTTTTGGAGCACTTTTTGAATGTCGAACCGAATAACGAATACTTAGTCATATAGATAAACACTTGTACATGATGTTAATGTAAAAAATTCAGGCCAAAAAAATTCGGAGACGGCGTAAAACGCGCCTAAACACCTTTATAGGAGTTGTCTTGGTAGGGTTTTCAACGTATTTTTTAGAGCATATTTTGAATGTTGGTCTGAACGGCGGACACTTAGTCGTATAGATAAATACTTGTAATTGATGTTAACGTAAAAATTCAGGCAAAAAATATCCGGAGCAATTTTTGATTGTTGGACCAAATGGATGACACTTAGTCGTATAGATAAACACTTTTACTTGATGTTAACGTAAAAAAATCGGGCCAAAAAACATCCAGACACGATGTAAAACACACCTAAAAACCTCTATAGGAGTTGTCTTGGTAGGGTTTTCAACGCATTTTTCGGAGCAGTTTTTGAATGCTGGACCGAACGACAAACACTTAGTTGTATAGATGAACACTTGAATTTGATGTTAACGCAAAAAATTCAAGCCAGAAAACATCCAGAGATAGCGTAAAACACACCTAAACATCCTTATAGGAGTTATTTTGGTAGGATTTTTAACGCATTTTTCGAAGCAACTTTCGAATGTTGGACCGATAGACACTTAGTCGTATAGATAAACACTTGTACTTGATGTTAACATAAAAAATTTGGGCTAAAAAACATCCAGAGACGGCGTAAAACAAGCCTAAACAACCTATAGGAGTTGTCTTGGTAGGATTTTCAATGCATTTTTCGGAGCAGTTTTTGAATGTTGGACCGAAAGCCGGACACTTGGTCGTATAGATAAACATTTGTACTTGATATTAACGTAAAAAATTTAGGCCAAAAAAATTCGAAGATGGCGTAAAACAAGCCTAAACATCCCTATAGGAGTTGTCTTGGTAGGGTTTTCAACGCATTTTTAGAGTAGTTTTTTAATGTTAGACCGAACGGCGGAACTTGGTCATATAGATAAACACTTGTACTTGATGGTAACGTAAAAATTCAGTAATAGTATAGTAAAGAAATCATCTCTACAAGGATTGGTGAAACTCTGATTGCACTGAAAAGAAAAATGAATAGTGATGATAGGTGTTTGGAAATAACAAATAAAATAGCAAGCAAATAAACTAAATTGAAGTGTATTAATTAAGAGAGTAGGCTGAGTTATCATGAGTAGTGGTGTAATTGTTGAATGGATTGTCGTGGCAATTAATTGTTGAGGCAAATCGATTGTAGTGACAACTAAGACTGGTTGATTTGTTGTGGCATCTAGGTCACAATTTATATCCAAAAGCATTTTTCATTTTCCACACTTTCAAACAAACACACTAATCCCTCTTTCAATTCAAAATTTTCCCAACCTGGCAACTAGGACTTTTTTTGTTGATTGGAAAACTGGGTTCCTTCTTCAAAGCTCGGTGAAGTGTTATTCAATGTCTTCTTGTTATCCCTAACAGAAGAACTTGGTTATTTGTGCATGCCTTGGTGATACATCCTTACGTTAACCTCGAGTGAACAAAACCCGATATTACACTCCTCTTAGCCGTTGAAATCCGATCCTTATTTCTTAGGTGGATTAATTATCACAAACAATTGTTTAAATAAGAATCGTGATCATTCATTTCTTGAATCTAACTCTCACGAGTCTAAATAAATGGATAACACTTGAGATCTTCTCCCAATTCTCTCAAGATGGAAATTTAAAGAACCAAGAATGAAAAAACTTTGAATTTATTGAAATCAAAAGCCTAAACCATCCAATGTTTACCACACCAAAAAACCCAAATAACCTGAGCCAATGTAATTTAGTTCATGGCTGGGTTCGAAAGAAATACAAAATAATAATTCCCCAACATGAATTGCATAAAAAATAAAGAATAATATGTGTTGGAGTTGCGTGATCAGCCTTTCTATCTCTCGTCATCCCCGAAAAATTCCCCCCCTAAAGTTACGATTTGATCTTCTATTTGTAAGAGAGTTTGCTATCAGATTTGTTGTTGATGAGGATAGGATTAAGCTTGAATTAATTTGAATAAGAGATAATTAATCTCTTTCATCTTTATCTCCAAAAACTCTTCACAAATGTAAGCCTTTATCTCTACCCAGCTCTGCGTGTAAATCCAAATCTAGGGCAATTTTCCCTTGCATTTTGTATTTATCCTAAAGTTGGGTGGACTTATCCAGATATCATCGGCAATCAGCTTTGGCAACTCTTTCAGTATTCTCCTCAATTACCACAGGAATCTCTTTAGTATTCTCTCTACTTGCCACGACAATCCTGTCCTGCACAAAACAAAGCACACCGACAACAATTTTTCCATGAAAACCAGCCAAAGTGCAATATTAAACCTGATAACGAAGGAATCTAGGAAACTATGCATGAATGCCTATTAATGCAACTAAAATGAGCCTAAGTCTAACAATAATATGAGTTAAAAGGGCAAGAAAAATAGTACTTTTGCACACTCATCACACCTCAAACTTGAACTATTGTTTGTCCTCAAGCAATGCAAAACACTAACAATTACCTGCCAAGGACCTTACCACCAAAAAAACTTCTTACCTGACTTCAACCTCAGAACCATGGCATAACAATTCCATTACCCTTCAACCATCGGTGTGCATAGACAATCACTCAAAAACATAGTTGTGAACAAGTCAATCAAAAGAATTCAAAGAACAATTTTCTTTTATTCATTTTTATATATATACTTTGCTGAAACAATTTATTAACCACAAACCATGGCATTTTAGGCCTTTAGCTCATCACAACTACTTTCCTAGGCTTGAAGATAAGATGGAGCAAACAACGAAACCCCTAGCCTATTGAGCAGAGTCATCCTGTGAAGTCTTTCATTCACTCATGCTAATCTGCCTTTCCTACTTAGTAATTACCAAGCGTACCAGACTAACATAGCAGCGGAGTGTCCTAAGCACATGGTGTTTATTTAACTAGAGCCAGAAATACACGTCTAGCATAAGAAACATATTTTTTTCTTTTTCTTTTTTTTCTTCAATTAATCCCAAGATCAACAAGTCACAACCGTGTGAGTTTAAAACAACATCATAGCAAGTCTCTAAGTGAACTCTACACTAAACCTAAAGCCAAAGGTTCTTTCATTTTCATGCCGAGGAAATAAATTCATCATAGGGTATCACAGCAGGTTCAGACGGTTTACTCAGGTAAAAGATATGGCAAGTAACATATGCAACTATCATGAGACAATAACATGAATACAACTAAAAACAAAAACAAAAACAACCCCCCCAAACTCGAGAGAAGCATTTTCCTTAATGCATGCTAAAACAAACAAAATAAAAAAATAAGATGCAAATAAGTTAGTTGATGAGGTCATCACTTGGTATCACTAGTTTCCTTCGCGCCATTTCCTTTGTCCTTTTTTGGCTCGTGGTGGTTGTTGCCTTGACGCTGGTGGTGCATCCAAAACCATTGTCTCCGCAACCTCTTCACTTGGGTCATCCTCTTTTGTGGCCTTTTCTAGTTTATAGGCTTTGCACTTCGATTACAATTTTGATGGCACTGGCGGTGGAGACTTTATCGCTGCAAAAATAGAATCGTCTGAATCTAAAAAACCATGAAGGGATTCAGTATGAGTAGGTTCAGTAATAGGATCCTTACCTTCTTGTGGGATAGCAGTTGTTGCGACAATGTTGCTAGGTGCATCTATAGTTGTCGAGGCAAGTAATTCAACATGGAAATCTAGGAAATGAATTATATTGTCGGGATAATTTTCCAAGATAACTCTCATGAGGGCTACATCTCGATCCTTCAAGTACCGTATGAACAGTAGCTGTCAGGCCTCCATTTGATCCAATCGTTGTGCCAAAGCGAGCGAAGGATTTTGGCAATCCCTTCTATATTGGCTGTGGCATGTACACCTGACGTGGCATGTGCACTTGCCGCAACATGTTTAGTTGTCCTGACAGTCGCAGGTGCAGAGGAGTTTTTTACAGCTGTTGGTCCTCTTGTTTGTTCCACACGCATCATCCGCATGTATTGGCTCTGGGTCCACCCATTTCTCTTGGTCAGTTTCTTGTCTATAACATCAATTAGCACGTGTTCCTTCTTGCACAATCGTGATATCAAATTGGGGGAAAAGAGTGCCCCACATCCTTTTGGCTACAAGTATATATTTTATTAACAATGATTTTCCCAATATTTATAGAACTCTTATGCAAAATAAAATGAAGTAGTAATAAACGAGAATAAGAAACTATAGTATTATGGGTAGTAGGCATCAAACAGGTTTTAAGAAAATTGTTCCATAATTTCACCACGTGCTTCAACATAATGTGGTTTAATGTCCCCTTCAAGGCTCCTTCGTGCCACGCGGCTCCCATAGTGGTAAGATCTTTGAACACCTACTCCACTTCGTCGGCTGTGATGTTTTCAACAAATTCTTTATGCTCATCCTTCGCAAAATATAGCCTAAAGTATGTGTTGATTGCACCAGAATCAACGAGAATTGCCCTACCACGCACATAAACACAAGGGTTATCTGGATTGGAAAGATGTGAATAGAATTCCCTTACCCAAGAGATGTTTCCAGGCCTTGGTTGTTCACAGAAAATCTGCCATTTATGGTGCTCGATGATCTGGAAGATTGAAGCTTCCAGGCCATAGTTATTTAGAGAAACATCATACTCGAACCCTTGCTCTTCCCACACCTTCTAATTCGCAAACTTGGCAAGGTATCGCTTCTGCATGAGTGGACCTGCAAACCAGCAGAAAGATGTCTTGACTTCTCTTGAAGAACTCGCCTTGGGCATAGTCTTGAGATTCTTTGCCACGAATTTTGGTTCTTGATTGGAAAAAAGAACAAAGTAAAATAATAAAGAAAAACTTAAGAGTTCAAAGATGATGAAAGAGTAAAGGAAAAGATGGAGTAGATGGGAAGATAAGGGTTTAATGGTGGAGTAAAAAAGCGTGAGATGTAATGGATGGTTGTGTGAACAAAGGGGGAAAAGAAAAGACAATGAAGTTGATTGGTGTAGTTGTTCGGCTAGGTTTAGTAAAGAGAGAAAAAATTTCTTTGGGTGAAACAAAATCTCAAAGGGGTAATTAAATCCCTTAAGAGAGAGACGAATATCCACCTTCCTTGGGATAAAATTTTATCCTAAGCCCAACTCCTTATCCTTTGAAACTCTTGTCTTAAAATTCAAAAAATAAAAATAAAATGATAAATATCAAATAAATTAAAAGATAAAAATGAAATAAAAATAAAGATAAAAATAAAGATAAAGATAAAACTAAAATCAAAGATAAAGATAAAAGTTGAATATCCAAATTAAATAAAAATAAAAATAAAAAAAAGACGAAAAGGAAAATAAATTGAAAAAATTAAAAACACTAAAGAAGAGCATTGCCATGCATCTTCTAAGGTTACTGCTTCCTTGTCACACTCAACATGGGTACCAACACGTAGTACTTTAACCGTTGAGTGTTAACCTTAAACTCATGACCGTCCACAGTTGACTTGATCAAAACATCCCCATGAGGAAAAGGTTTTACTACTTTAAATGGCCCAGACCATCTCTACTTTAGTTTTCTTGAAATAAGTTTTAATCGAGAATTAAAGAGAAGCACCAGTTGCCTTGGGAAAGAATTGTCGCGGCAATAGCTTCTTGTCATGCCAACGTTTCGTTTTTTCTTTGTATATCTTGGCATTGTCATAAGCTAAGGCATGAAACTCTTCTATCTCATTTAGGTCCAATAGATGCCTTTTCCCTGCACTTTCCCAATACATATTCATGGTCTTGATAGCCCAATAGGCTTTACGCTTGATCTCTACCAGCAGGTGGCAAGTCTTGCTATAGACAAGTCTGTAAGGAGACATGCCTAAAGGTGTCTTGTACGTTGTTCGGTAGGCCCAAAGTGTGTCATTAATTTTCAAAGACCAATCCTTTCGAGAAGGATTAACAACTTTCTCCAGAATCCCTTTCAATTCACGGTTGGAAACTTCAGTCTGCCCGTTAGTCTGCGAGTGATATACTGTGGCAATTTTATGTTTCACTCCAAAGTGCTCCAACATCTTGGCAATCAGCTTATTCTCAAAATATGTGCCCTCATCACTGATAATTACCCTTGGTGCTCCGAACCATGTAAAGATATTCTTCTGCAAGAATCGTTGCACAGTCTTTGAATCGTTCTTGGGAACTACAACTACCTCCACCCATTTGGACACATAGTCCATGGTGAGTAAGATATAGAGGTTGCCAAACGATGATGAGAAGGGCCCCAGAAAATTGATACCCACACATCAAACAATTTAACCTCAAGGATATTTTGCAATGACATCTCATGCCGCCTTGATATGCTTCCCGTTCGTTGACAATGGTCACACCCCTTGTAGAAATCATGGGCATCTTTATAAAGAGTGGGCCAGTAAAAACCAGACTATAGAACTTTGGCTGTTGTAAGAGTTCCTCCAAAATGGCCTCCGTAGGGTGAAGAATGGCATTGTTGAAGCATATTTTATTGCTCCTCCTTGGGAACGCATCATCGTATGGCTTGATCTGTACATTATTTAAACAATAGAGGCTCGTCCCAATAATAATGCTTAGCATCATGTTGGAACTGTTTCTTTCCTTCGTGAGTAAGGTTATAAGGTAAAATACCGCTAACCAAAAAAATTACTAGATCTGCATACCAGGGTGTTACCGTGGCTACTAACAACTGCTCATCCAGGAATGCATCATGGATCTCCAAGGAGTCATTGTCTATTTTGCCCTCGTCTAACCTTGACAAGTGATCAGCAACCTAGTTCTCCGTTTCTTCTTGTCCTTAATTTCAATGTCAAATTCTTGTAAAAGAAATATCCAATGAATTAAACGAGGTTTGGAATCTTTTTTAGCAATCAAATACTTAATTGCCGAATGGTCAGTGTGGATAATTACCTTTGTACCAATCAAGTAGGAACATAACTTGTCAAATGCAAAAACTATGGCTAGTAGTTCCTTTTTCGTCGTGGTGTAATTCAATTGAGCACTATTAAGGGTTTTACTAGCATCATATATCACATGGAAAATCTTACCTTAATGTTGTCCTAAAACAGCCTCTACCGCGTAATCACTTACATCACACATGAGCTCGAAAGGTAAGGACCAATCAGGGGGAATAAAAATAGGTGCCGTGGTAAGTTGCTTCTTAAGGGTGTCAAATGCCTTGGCGCAAGATTCATCAAAATTAAAAGACTTGTCTTGTTCAAGCATGTTACACAAGGGTTTAGAAATCAAAGAAAGGTTATGAATAAACCTTTCGTAAAAACCTGCATGTCCGAGAAATCTTCAGATACCTTTGAATTTGGTGGCGGCAATCTCTCAATCATGTCTACCTTGGCTTTGTCTACCTCAATTCCCTTCAATGAGATCTTGCGCCTGAGAACTATACCTTCATCCACCATAAAGTTGCACTTCTCCTAGTTTAACACTAGGTCAGTTTCTTCATAGTGTGCCAACACCTTCTCCAAATTGCCGAGGTAATTGTCAAGATTGTCTCTAAATATTGAGAAGTCGTCCATGAAGATTTCAAGGAAATCTTCCACCATGTCAGAGAAAATCGCCATCATACATCTTTGAAAGGTTGAAAGAGCATTGCATAGTTCGAACAACATCCTCCAAAATGCATATGTACCATAAGGGCATGTGAAGGTGGTATTTTCTTGATCCTCTGGTGCTAGGTGATTTGGTTATAACCTGAGTATCCATTAAGTAAACAATAAAAGGATTTACCTACAAGATGGTCAAGCATTTGATCAATGAAGGGTAAAGGAAAATGGTCTTTCCTAATAGCTTTATTTAACTTGCGGTAATCCATACAAACTCTCAAACTAGTAACA
Source organism: Hibiscus mutabilis (assembly GCA_019671005.1). NCBI lineage: Eukaryota > Viridiplantae > Streptophyta > Magnoliopsida > Malvales > Malvaceae > Hibiscus > Hibiscus mutabilis. The sequence continues at coordinate 20,878,742 of CM033745.1, forward strand.
ATCCTAGTTGGAATGAGTTCGTAGTTTTTGTTACTTACCACAGTGATACTTCCCTTTTTTGGTACACATTATACCAGGCTTACCCATGTACTGTCAAAGATAGGATATAAGATACCTGCATCAAGCCACTTAATGATTTCCTTCATCACAACTTCCTTCATGGCATGGTTTAACCTTCTTTGAGCCTCAATTGAAGTTTTATGACCATCCTCTAATAGGATCTTGTGCATACACACTACCAGACTGATTCCCTTCAGGTCTGCGATTGTCCAACCTATCGCCTTTTTGTGCCTTGCCAACATGTCAATCAACCTCTTTTATTGTTCATGCTGCAACTTAGAAGAAATGATAACGGGTAAAGTGTTATCATTTCCCAAATAAACATATTTCAATTGCCTTGGCAATGGTTTAAATCCAAAACAAGAGGTTGCTCATTATAAGGTTTTCTGAGTTTACATTCCTTACCTGGGTAATCTAATGATTCAAATTTTTTACTCGGTCGACTTACAATCCAATTGGCTTCATTCTACTCCTCGTCATTCAGCTCCTCAAATTTTTCAAGCTCGATAATACGATTGCCATGGCAATACTCTTACATATCAAAATTAAATTCGGTGGTGGCTTGAATGACTTGGCATTCTTCTGGATCATTAGCTTGCGCCAGGGTCTGGAAAACATTTAGCTGACTTACTGATCATTCACCTACATAGTGAGCTCTCCTCTCTTGACATCAATCAAGTTCCTTCTTGCTGCTAAGAACGGTCTCCCAAGGATAATAGGTGCGAAATCATCTTCTTCACAATCCAAAACAATAAAAGCAGCGGGAAAAATAAATTTACCAACTCTTACCCAAATGTTATCAAATTTCCCTCTAGATGCACATAAGATCTATCTGTAAGCTGTAACATAACTGTAGTGGGTCTCGTCTTCCCTATGCCCAATCTTTGAAAAACATATTTTGGCATAATGTTTATGCTTGCTCCAAGATTTCATAACGCCTTCCCGGCATAGTAATTTTCGATTGCACAAGGTATTGTAAAACTGCCAGGATCTTTTAGCTTGGGTGGCATTCGGTTGTGCAACATTGCCATACATCCCTCCGTCACAGCAACCGTCTCAAACTCTCTTATCCTAGTCTACTTAGAGACAATGTCTTTATGGAACTTACAATAGTTCAACATTTGTTCTATTGCTTCAACTAGTGGCAAGTTAATGTGGACTTGTGACAAGCGTCATATTTGTCAAATAAATTATCCTTAATCACAAAATAAATAATTAATAAGCGTAGTAAAGAGAAGAAGGGTCGATCCACAGGGACTAAGGAGCTTATGATATCTGGAGGTTTTGATTCCGATTGTAGCGAGAAAATAAAGTAAATGAGGGGGTTGATCAAGAAAGTAGAGAATAAATGTAGAGTAAAAGCGAGAATGATGAAAGTAAATTTTGAGAATTAAATTGATAAAATAGAATAGCCTCAAGCTTAGCTTAGTCTCAATTCAAACTGTTCATATAAAAAGATTTTACACCGGATACATTTCGGTTACAGTCTACAAGGCCCAACCCTTGTAACTTACTTTTCAGTTTGATAAACCAATAATCCAAAGGCAATCTTTCGAATTCAGTTTTTACTTGGACTAGCCACAAGTATCGTTGCTAGCACCAATGCAGTTTAAGTGTTAGAAAAGCCTAACTCGGATTATGTTTTATCAATGAGAACCGAATCCGATCTCAATTTCCCTTAGCGAATTTGTCGCTGAGTGTGTTCATAGGAAGTCGAATATGCTACAAGTTCATCCTTCCTTCCAACATTATATCAGAACAACATTCAGACCAACGCGCGCTTTTTGAAATGAAAGTGTAAAGATTTTAAAAGAAAGGCCCATTGCCAATCTAAGTTTCCAGAAAACTGAGAATGTTATCCGAAGATATTAAGTACTTTTCAGTTCTCACAAAATGAATTGAGTTGTTGCTTAAGCCTTTGGCTAATTGGAAAATTAGCTAAGCATGATTATGGTAGAAATCATACTTAGCATATTAAAAGAAAATAAATAAAAACTAAAAAATAAGACCGTAAAGAAATTTTATAGAACTTCAAAAGTAAGAACAAAACTAAGGATGAGAGATGATTTTCTAGCTTACCCAAGGGGATATTTATAGTATTCTGAAAGCCTAAAAATAACCTAGAAGTGATAAAAGATAAATCTTAAAAATATTCAAATTAAATCGTAAAAACAAAAGATAATTCCAAGTTTGAAATTTAAAATGCAGCTGATCCTGCTTATTCGTTCTTGCTGGTTAGACCTTTTGGAAGCTGCTGACAGGATGCCATATCAGACTTTATGCCAGAGTCATGCCCACTAGTCTAGCCTTTATTCTAGAAAATAAAACTGCAGAACTTTTCCTTTTAAGTGTTGTTTTCTGGAATTTGAAGTTATGCACAAAAATGAATAAAATTGACCCAAATCAACAATATTAAAGATTCAACAAGGAGTATTTATCGATAAAATAGTAACAAAATAAAACACTCATCAATTTCCCCCCTTACTTATTCAATGCTTGTCCTCAAGCATGCCTTAGTCAAATAAAATAAATCTCAAGTTACCATCCTTCATCTCACAATATATCAAAGAAAACCAAATGAGTCAAGATCACAACAAGTATCGGAAGCAAAGTAACAATCAAGTAAAAAAGCATAATTTGGAAAGAGTGCAAGCAAAAACCAAGATATCCCAATAGTCCATCAATTTCAATGTAACAAAACTCAATACCTCACAAGGATTCGCTCATTGTCACTCAAAGTGTTTAAGGTAAAAGAAGTCGATCAAGCCAGAATCAAATATGACATTACCATATGCTTGTAAGAAAATCAAGTCTCCACCACTAAAAATGAACAAGATGGATTAATCAAAGTGTCTTTAAAGGTTGTAACGAGGCTTAAGTAAAGGTAGGAAAAAGACCAAATATATGGTCTAATATCAAGACAAGAGATGCAAAAAATATATGAGTTCAAGCCACAAAATAGGCTAAGTAAACAGATGCAAAGAGGCGTAAAAGTCAAGCAACCAAATTTTTTGCTTTTCTCTTCTTTTCTGAATCTGTTTTTTTCTCTTTTTTTGCTTGATTTTTCTTTTTCTGTTCGAGCATAGTTTGAACTAGATTTTTTCTTGTCCGAACATTTCTTCTTTGCTAAATTTTTTCATATGTTTTTTTTTTCATTCGTTGAACATATAAATCTTTGTCTTAACAAGGGTAACAGAAGAGGGTAAAAATAAAAGGTTTTGGGTTTATAATGTGGTAAAAGAAAAGAAAAGAAAAGGGTAAAGGCACAAAAATGGTTCACTAATGGATACAAACGGGTAGGCAATTTTTGGTAGAGAAGTTGGTTAAACCTAAGTGCCCCTATCATATTAAAGCACCAGGTTCAAAACATGTAGTCTCGATATGCATTTACTCACAAGTTCTAGAATATCAATATTACTCTGGCACACTCAATCAAACAAATGAGCAAAAATGAAAAAGTTTGCTCGTTTAGGCACAAATCTCACAAGAAAGTATAATTTGTACTAGGTCAAGAAACATATCAATCGACAAATGCATGGGATATCAAGCAAGATTTAAAGAAAAACACTAAGCATGACATTTCACTATCATGCACCCTAATTCTAATAAAAGTGGAATCACAAACTCATAAGGTAATCAATGCAATAAGGTAAAAATCAAGATTGGCAAAAAAACATCTCAGATATCAACTAAGGCAACTTAAATCAAAACATATAAACAAGCGAGGAAAAGTTCGCAAATCTCTACCCTCTCACTTAAAATATATTGTCCCAATATGAAATTGAAAGCGTGAGAGAAGAAATAGAGAAACTCCCCGTGTTTAATGACGGCCACGACCGCGGATATAGGTGACGGCTCAGATTCGACCAGAGGAGGTGAGGGTGCTTGCTACCATCATCCATCCGACGAGGAGGAAGAGGTAGCGGCGCAGAATCGCTGGCATCCTCTGAGAACAACCAGTGGGACGAAAGTATGGTTTTCTTCGCGTCTCATTGTCACCATCGTGAAAAATAGAGGATCGATGGAGGTTGTGGTTAGGGGTAGGTGTGCGGTTGTAGAGAAAAGTAAGAAGAGGAGAAGATGTAGGTTTACTTTTAGCACGTGATAAGTGTTAAATAAAAAATGGAAAAAGAATTTGTTTGGGAAAGGGGAACAAATGTTGGTCCATGGGGGGGAGGGGGTTAAAATTTAAAAGGAAAAAGATGGGTTTAAAATAAAGATAATGTAACACCCCTACCTCGGGCTAATAGCAAACCGACTCAAGAGCGTTACCAAGCAAGGACAAGGCAAGGCAAGCAAGCAAGCAATAACAAGAACAAGGCAAGATTTAATAACTCATCCCTATTAGATGAGTTACTTAACTAGCAAGCAATCATTACTTATCATGCAAGCAAACTCACAATTTGTTTACATGATCATCATAGGTTACTACATTATCAATACAATTAAGTTTATTTTATCCCTATCATTCGAATAAACAAGTGTGCAACATAATTCCATTTCATTACAATGTTCCTTAGTTTGATACATTTTACATTTCATACCTAAATTACTAACAAGATTCTTTGCACATTCAATTTGCATTTAACTAGTTTCCATTCAAGTCATACACTATGCCTATCCATTCGGCAATCATCATACTAACACCAAACAATACCTACATCAAGGTGTATTCATACAAGACATGAAGCATTCGAATGGTAGGTTAAGAAACATGGTTCATCTCATTCTACTTTCAATTCAAGCATACACATGTACATAAACAAGGCATTCGAATGTTCCAAGGTAAACTAGATCAAACACTCGATCATTCCATATATAAATCCATATATACGTAGCAAATACCATTCCATTATATGTAGTTTAAGTTCAATATACGATTCACATCATCAACCAAGATCATAACATAGTAGGCCCATACAAGGACAATATATACAAGTTTCAAGAGTTCCAGAATGCAAGATCAAGCTACACTCTATACAATTTAGTGCCACTAATCTAGGAGATATACAGAAAAAGTATGAAACCATACTTAGGCAATCCTTGGGTGACTTGCTCCTAGCTCAAGGTAACAAGCTTCAAGATCAAGCAACACTCAAATCCCTTTATCCTGTAGGTTGGGAAGAATGAAAATGAGAGTGATAAGTACAAGAATGTACTTACTGAGGTAGTAACTAGTTCTAACCATTTGTTATATCAAGTTACGTGTCAATTGAACAAGAATGATCCTAGCTAAGGATTTCAAGCATTAGAGTAGTCTTAGCTAAGGATTTCAAGAATTAGAGTGATATTAGTTAAGGATTATAAAATTCAGCTAGTATAGGATACAAGAAACATGAAATCATACTTCATGCTTTGATATCAAGAATCAAGCAAATCATACTTGTATAACAAGAAATCAAGAAAGTCATGCTTTCATGTCAAGTAACATACAATTCATGGCTTTCATGTCAAGTAACATTCAATTCATGGCTTTCAAGACAAGTAACATGTGATATAGGATTGTAATTTCATTTATTATCAATTAAACAACCCCCTTGGTACTTAGTTTGTATAGGTAATTGAGTCTCCAACCAACTGTCGCCACAATATGCACCGTAGTGTTGGTTAACCCTCATATTGTCGTCAAAGACCACATACGTACCCTCCGTCTGACGCCAAATAAGGTCCTTAGCCCTGGACCGTAGTCCACCCTAACAAAATGATCTATAGACTCTAAGGCATACCCTTCTACCTTGACCAACTAGCTACCAAGGTTGTTTGATTTAAGCCATTTATACAAGTGTTTCACGTTCAAGATCATGTCAAGCAAGTTCATTTCATACTAGGCCCTTAGGCCAATTGAGCCATAGCTTACATATCATGTAATTCTCATGTTTCATTTCATCAAGATGACATAATATCTCAACCAAGTTCTTTAGCATTCGATCACACACATACAAGCACCAATGTATCACTTAAACATGCTTAGCATTCGAATAAAACATGTATTCAAGATGTGATCAAATTTCATGCATTACTAGTCATTCTTCCCTTATTATGTCAAGTCCATATTAGGTTCATTTAAGCATTACAAGAATGTAAGCAAGCATGCATTGGTTAGGACCTAGTCCTAACCCTAGAGATAATTACACTCACAATACTCCAAGCTTAGCTAGTCTTGGATCTGCACTCCTTTGTTCTTGGCTTTAGGATGTTCCATTTTTTCCTCATCCACCAAGTTCAATCCTGGTTCTAACACATTACAAGTAAACACATATCAAAACAAGTTCACAAAGTCATTCAATAAAGGCAATGTTACAAGTACATAACACACACAATTCTGGCAGCATGTTCATATACATCCTTCACTACACTTAACCACACTTATCTATACTCTAATTCATGTAAAATAGGGCAGAATCAATGCCCCAAAACTGTTTACAATACAATTTACAAATTGCCACAAAACAGTGTACAATTACCTAAACTGTTGTTACTAGGCAGCATGTAGTCTGTTCACTTAAACATGCATAACTTTCATTCCGTATGTCAGAATTTCAATTGGTTTACACCGTTGAAAAGCTAACTTAATTGTATTTATAACTATATAAACCTTGCATTTTAGTTCATTTCCAATTAATACAGTTTTTAACTTAAAGACAGAGCAATTTACTACACTGGACAGTTTGCACTGTCCCTAGTGTTTCTTCTCTACAATTCAGTATTCAATACAGAATTCAGTTCGGTTTTCTCCTAATGATTTTAGACATGTCAAGGTATTATCCATAAAATTTTAAGCCTTAAATTCACTTTATACAAGTTTTGGTGATTTTTCAAAGTTTCTGGCCAGAACAGAGCATTCTGGGCAGATTACACTAGGTTGAGTTTCTAGCTTCATAACTCATTTTAACAAGGTTCTAACATTGTAATTCAATTCATTTTCATGTTCTTACATGTCTAGGTCTGTCTAATTCACCTAGCAATGTACTTAAAACATGGCATTATCATGTTAAATCCAATTTGATCTATTTGATCAACATTACACATCCAATTTACCATTTGAGCAGTCCATTACCTAATTTAACTAATCCAATTAGGTGCATTCATTTTCCAGCAACTTATCTATTCTATTCAATTCTCAATTCATCTACCAACATGATCAAAACAGAGTTCTATATACATTTAGCCTATTCACACATTTTCACTAGTAAAACAGTCCCTAATCAAGACTGTTTTCAATCATATACATTCCCTTTATCAAATTGATTACTAGCATTCAAAATTTCTAGTACTATTAGAAGCTAAGATCATCCTAACACACATAACAATCATCCTAATCAATCTAGGCAGTAAGAACGTCAAAATCTCAAGATTCAACATTCTATAACTTGTAGGAGTTAAACATTATACCTTCTCCAAGCTAAATTTGATCAAAGTTAATTCAAGAAGCATGAATTTGAAGATGATCAATGAAGCTTTTCTTTCCCTTTCTCTCTCAAGAATTTTCGGCCATGGAGGATGAATTAGGGAGGAAGATGACAATATGTTTGTTCAACTATTCCCCCTACCCGTGAGTCACCCTTCTACAAGACACATGTTCTCATCAATTGAGAACATGTGTCAAGGCCTTTAATTTAATTAAATTTTACATGCACTCTTTATAGCTTTTTACGTTCACATTTCCATCATTCCATTTAAGCCTTTTGATTTTAATTTCAATTCAATTTGATTCTAATTTCACTTATTTGATCTTAAGGATGGCCAATGTTCTTTCTTCTTTAAATTGATTAACTTATGTATTCAATTAGCCTTGTAACACCCTTACCCCGGTTTAGTAGTAAACCGGCTCAGGAGCGTTACAGAGTAAGAACAAAGCAAGGGCAGGTGAACTCATCCCTATTAAATGAGTTTCTTACTAGCTAGCGACATAGGCATTTACAATCAATCATAGCAGAAACACGAACCATTTAAACTTTTCGAACTCATCTCAATTAGATGAGTTACTTGTCTAGCAAGCAACTTAGACATACGTATCTTACCATACAAACAAGCATATATTTGTTTACAAGTCATTTAGGTTACCACCTTCATTACCCTTTGCATTTTTGTTCAAGTTAACATATAGCATTCGAATGGTCATACAAACAAGCATGTTTTATTTCATTCCAAGTTGCCTATTTATGTAGCTAACATTTCATCATACAATCATGGATATATATATATTTCATATTCATTATAGACCTTCATCCGAGTGGTTACCTTCAAGATTCATTCAAGGGTAGTTACTACTTGATTAAATGATCATACATGAGAGGTATTCGAATAAACACTTAAACTACAAGTATTGATATCATCCTTGTTTATCCTAGGTGAGTAGAGAACTAGCAAGGCACATAGACATCACATTCAATTACACAAGCATGGACAAGTTCTTATTCATTATAAGTTACCACTTTAATTATTCATTTTTGAATCTAAGTTCATGTGATCATATCATTCAAATAGTTTACCTAGACTAGCATGTGTTCATTTTAACTCTATTTCATCATGTTTCATTCAAGACATGTAAACAATTCATGTAGGTTTTACTAAGCATAATCATGTGTAAATATATTTGAACATCTCTATTCAAGAATGTAAGGATTCATTCCTTACCATTCAACAGTTTCAATTCTCAAGCACACCATGTATCACTTGTATCATTCAATCTCAATTATGCGCAACTCATATACCTTATAACAATAGTTAACAAGATTACGATGGTATAATCAATTCACATTAATTAGACATGGTCATGTAAGTTATTATATTCAAAACTTGCAACATTCCATGTAGATTCAATTAAACAAATTCATTTAGTGTAAACATTCGAATCATAGTCTTACACAACATTAGAGGTCGAATCGTATTTATATACAAGCTCCCAAACATAAAAAATGCATGAACTAGCCTTAGCTATAAACAAGACTAGTTGCCACCAACAACTAGGAGTTATACAAAACAAGTAAGGATTCATACTCAAGCTCCACTTGTGTCTTGCTTCAGGCTCAAGAAATCTAACTTCAGGATCAAGAAAGTGTTTAGAACACCTAACCTGTTGGTTGGGAACAAAGGAAACAAGAGTGATAAGTACAAAATGTAATTAGTGAGGTAGCCCTAGCTCTAACAATTTTCAAGTCATGTGTCTTTTAGTCAGACATTATACTAACCAAAGAATTCAAGTATTTTGAATTGAACAAGTAGTCATGTAACTCAATAGCAACATGTGTGGCATTCAAATAACATGACAAGCAAGGTCATGGATTACCATTCATTCAAGTAGCATGGAAAACAATTCATGTTTCATGTTACATTTAAGCAAGGCATTCGAATAAGGGTATGGAGTCAAGCAATATACATAATTCGAATTCAAGCAAGCAAATCAATTGATCATTAATTCAAGTAAAATCATGAGACATTCCAAGTAGTAAATCATATCACACAAGGTTCAAGTATAGGCATTTACCATTTCTTGAGTTTCATGTCAAAAATCAAGCATTACATGCCAATCAATTCAAGTGTTCAAGCTTACTTATCAAGCAATCCATGTATTCAAAATTATTTATCAAGCAATTCAAACATTACATGTCAAGCATTTCAATTGTTTAAGTTTACATATCAAGTATTATGTCTCATTTAATTCTTATTTACTTGATTTAGTTTTGGGCCTTGGTTCATAGTGGTCTATTATACATGTTTGCACACCAATACAGGTAAGACAATCCATGGTGACTTTTAGTTTATTTAAATCTGTTCATGTATGCTTATAACGAGTTCAAAACTGTCCATATTTGTTTATAACTTGTTCACTTAATCATGAAGACTATAAGCCTAGTAAAACAGTCCACTTCTAGACTTAATATAACTTAACATGGAAACACACTTACTCATACACTTACACACATAAAACAGTCCGGTTTTAGACTTAATATCACTTAACATGGCATCACACTTACTCATACATTTACACACATAAAATAGTCCAGTTTTAGACTTAATATCACTTAACATGGCAACACACTTACTCATACATTTACACACATAAAACAATCCGGGTTTTAGACTTAATATCACTTAACATGGCAACACACTTACTCATACATTTACACACATAAAACAATCCGGTTTTAGACTTAATATCACTTAACATGGCAGCACACTTACTCATACATTTACACACATAAATCAGTCTGATTTTAGACTTAATATCACTTAACATGGCAGCACACTTGCTCATACATTTACACACATAAATCAGTCCGATTTTAGACTTAATATCACTTAACATGGCAGCACACTTGCTCATACATTTACACACATAAAACAGTCTGGTTTTAGACTTAATATCACTTAACATGGCAGCACACTTACTCATACATTTACACACATAAAACAGTCCGGTTTTAGACTTAATATCACTTAACATGACAGCACACTTACTCACACTTTTACACATGTAAAACGGTTCATATTTCCAATCAATCCAAGTCACATAACAAGTAGCCCAAGAAATCAAGTCAAGTAACAAATAGCTCAAGTAATTCAAATCAAGTAACAAGTAGTATCAAGTAATCAAGTTTGCATATCAAGTAATTCAAATGTTCAAGTAAGCTTACATATCAAGTAACTCAAGTAGCAAGATTTCATGTCAAGTAATTCAAGTAATGCTCACCAAGAGCTTTCTTTAGACATTATGCTCACTAAGAGCTTTCTTTAGACATTATGCTCACCAAGAGCTTTCTTTAGACATTAGGCTCACCAAGAGCTTTCTTTAGACACTATTCTCACTGAGAGCTTTCTTTAAACATTATGTAACACATTCAAGATTATCTTTTGAATTTTTTATTTAATTTCTCTATAAGGTTCATGTCTTTTAACATGTTTTCCTTGGATCACAATTGGTTATGGATGACATTGGTCCGTGTTTGACCATAAAGGTCCAAGAATCCTATACTTCCCACTATCCAACCAACTGTTTCCAATCTCCGTACAACTCCCCCGTTACCTCCTACTGTCGCCAATAACATATTACATGTAATGGGGCATACCCCTAAGCCGTGGCTCATGGACCGTAGTCCCAAGAATACCAAACATCATACCAATGTATCCAAGGACTTCCATTTCAGGCAACTTAAGTCTTTTAAATCATCAACTTTCATTAGAGGATATCTTGTGGCACAATAATTCTTATTTTACTTTAAAGCTTGTTGTTGTTTCTTGTTTTTATTCTTTCATGTTCAAGTCAAGATAATTGTGTTCAAGAATCACATTCAAGCAAGTTATAGCAATATCATGCTTAGCCCTTAGGCTAGTTGAGCCTTAGTTCTTTAATTCATTTTTTATCTTGTCATTCAACCAAGTATTCGATTTTTATGCCCTTAGGCAACAAGAAATGTCTTTATTTCATGGTTTAATTCATACTATTGACACATACATTATTGAGTATTATCGAGCCAGCATTCGAATACAAGCTTAGCATACTCAATTCAAGAAATTTAACATGTATACACATTATACATACTTTAGAAGTCAAGTAACATATGCTAATTCAAGCAAGACATTTCGAATACATGCCATCTTTGGCATTAAGCAAGTCAAGTAAATCACAATCAAGGTACAAGGATCAAGCAATGCCTTATAATTCATAAATCACATCTTGTTAGTAAATGTTAGACCATGGAGAACATACAAAAAGCGTTCACATAACCATCTCATTCATCAAGTAACATTTAGCATATACTACCGTAGGCATCAAGTAGGCATTCAAATGAATAGCCACATTCAAGAACAAGAATTTACACTTTTGTTTTCACTTTTCTTTTCGACTATCTAGTCAACTTTCATGCTTTTATTCACTTACAAGTTTAGCTTAGCCAATCTTCCCTTTATTTGCATGTTCAAGCCTATATTAAGTCTATTTAAACAATACAAGGATGGCAAGTAATTTAAGCATGCATATTTGGTTAGGACCTAAGTCCTAACCCTACAAAACTACACTCACAATACTCCAAGCTTAGCTAGTCTAGGATCCACACTCCTTTATTCTTAGCTTTAGGATGACCCACCCTTTCCTCTTCCACAAAATTCATTCCTGGTTCTAACACAATAGACAAGTAAATAAATATCAATACAAGTTCACATAATCATTCAACCAAGGCAATATCACTAGTACACAACATATACCAATCTGTCAACATGTTCATTTTCATAGATTACATACATGACTTTAATTGTTTATACTTCTATTCATGTAAAACAGTTTAGTAACCACAGTCCCAAAAATGTTACAAAACAATTTACCAAACTGTAAACAAAATAGTCTCAAGTTAACTAGGCTGCTGCTGCCAGGCAGCTTGTACACTACTTACTTAAACAGACATAACTTTTATGCCGTACGTCAGAATTTCAATTAGTTTACACCGTTAGAAAGATTATTTAGTCCTATTTATAACCATATTGTCCTTACATTTTAATTATTTTCCATTTAGTTCAAGTTTTAGTTCAAAGACAGGGCAATTGCATTTCTGGATAGTTTGCACTATCCAGAGGTTTTCATTTCCATATTCCAGCTCACAATCCAGAATTCAATTTTGTTTTCTCCTAATGAAAATAGACATGATAAGGCATCATATACCAAATTTTCAGCCTTAAATTCCATGTATACAACTTATGGTGATTTTTCAAAGTTGCTGCCTAGAACAGAGTGTTCTGGGCAGATTACACTAGGTTACATTTTGGTTTCTTTAATCACCTATACAATGTTCCTACATGGCAATTCATTATACATACTCATTCATAAAAGTCCTAGGCAGTCCAATTCTTCTATTAATGTGATTAAAACAAGGTATTATGCATAATTAAGCATGTTCATACTTCTATTCTAGCAAAACAGTCCCTAGCCATCAATTTAACTAGCAATGTGACCACTTTTGTTTCAAGCTTGATCCATTCAATTATACTATCATTTTAACTCAATATAGTCCTTGTTAATTCAGTTTACATTATTTTAACTAGGTAGTTACTTGATAATCACTCCCCCTATTCAAATTAGTACACAAATTATCACATATATCTCTAACTACAGTCGGCTATCACCTTGAACATGTTAACTCAATCATGATACCTATTGTTCATGCCTTAATTTAACATAGCTATAACATCAATTCAATCATTATTCAAGCGTTAAACAATGGCTATCAACTACAAAATCAAGCAATTACAAATTAATTTCAATCCAGCCCCTAGTTTTTATTCGAATGGAAAACAAGAAGATGGGAGCTTACATTGTTTTGCAAGATAACCTATCTACCAAGGTTGATTCAAGCTCAATTATCATTTTTATGCCTGAATTCTCTTCCTCTTTCTACAATTTCTTTCTTTCTTTCTTTCTTCAACTTGGCAATGGTGAGAAAGAGTGAAGAAGATGACAAGTTGTCATCCTTGTTTATCCATGCATTGCCAAGTGGTTAGATGAGATAACACATGTTATTTCATTTAATTTACATATGGCTTATTTGATATTTCCATGGATTTTACATGCATTTCCCCTAACTTTCAATTTATTCATTTAGTCATCTTATTTTGGTCACCAATCATCTATTTCTTGCATTTAAGTCAGTAGATATTCTAATTGGTTTAGGATCAAGCTCAATTGCGCTAGCAAATTGGGTGACTTGGTTTAATTACTTCTAGGGTGTGTTTTAGGGTATTACAAGCCTATAGTTTAGATCGCGGTAACTTTCCTAGGCCAAGTTTAGGGTGTTAGAATTCTTCTCCCCTTAAAATAAATTCATCCTCGAATTTACCTGAATCAAATAGGTGAGGATATTGCTTCCTCATGACTTCTTCAGATTCCCAAGTTGCTTCTTCCATCTTGTGGTTTATCCACAAGACTTTGACAAGAGGTATATTCTTGTTTCGAAGTCTTATGACTTCCTTGTCAAGTATCTGAATAGTTTCTTCCTCATAAGATAAATCGGGATTTAATTCCACTTATTCGGGATCAAGGACATGAGATGGATCAGATCTATATCTTCTGAGAATAGAAACATGGAAGATATTGTGGATCTTATCGAATTCACTAGGAAGTGTCAATCGATAAGCCATTGGACCAATCCTTTCAAGGATTTTGAATGGTCCGATAAACTGAGGGCTGAGCTTTCCTTTTCTTCCAAATTGAAAGACTTTCTTCTATGGAGATACTTTGAGGAAGACCTTGTCCCCAACATTGTATTGGATGTCTCTCGTTTTCAAATCAGCATAATCTTGTTGTCTATTGAAAGCTGCCTTCAATTGATCATGAATGATCTTCACTTGTTCTTCGGTTTCTCTAAGCAATTGAGGTCCCAAAGCTTTGTTTTCTCCCAATTCAGATCAGCAAAAGGGAGTTCTACATTTTCTTGCATATAGAGCTTTGAAGGGAGCCATCTAGATAGATGTCTGGTAGCTATTGTTGGAAGCAAACTCTACTAGGGGTAGAGATTTCTCCCAATTCTTTCCGAAGCCTATTACACAAGCACGTAGCATATCTTCGAGCACTTGAATGATTCTTTTAGATTGTCCATATGATTGAGGATAAAAGGCTGTACTAAGATGCACTTTAGCTCCTAGATCTTTCTGCAAAGAATTCCAGAATTGAGAAGCAAATTTGGGGTCACGATCAGATATTATAGCTATAGGTACACATTTTAATCGAATCACTTCACGAATGTATAGCTCAGCTAAGGTTTCCAAGCTCATGTTCATTCGAACAGGAATGAAGTGAGTAGACTTTGTGAATCTATCAACAATCACCCATACAACATCATTTTTTCTTGGAGTGGAAGGAAGACCAGTAACGAAGTCCATTGAAATCCGATCCCATTTCCACTGAGGGAATTCGATTGGTTGGAGCAATCCAGTAGGGACTTGATGCTCGGCTTTAACTCTCTAACAAGTTAGGCACTTTGAAACAACTTCTGTTATAGCCGATTTCATGCCTGAAAACCAGTATAGTGGCTTTAGATCCTTGTACATCTTAACCGATCCCGGGTGAATCGAGAAAGAGCTTTGATGAACTTCTTGTAACATCTCTTGTTTTAGTTCCTCATTGTTAGGAACACATACTCTATCCTTGAAATAGAAGAGTCTATTCAATTTGAGAGAGAAGTCAGAATTAGACTCAGAGTCTAGCTTGGATATGTTCTTCTGAAGATCTGGATCAATTTGTTGAAGTTCCTTGATTCTCAAGATCAAGCTAGATTGAACTTGAAGTTCAGACAAGAATTTCCGTCATTTGGATAAACGTAAATGAGCATTGATAGCCAAGGAAGCTACAAACGAATGGACAAGAACATTAAGAGAGATTTTCGAGTAGTTACTTGCAAGACAAGAAAGGTCAATTCGAATGGATTACTTGTAATCCAAGTAAGATTAAATTTGAATGAATTATTCTAGGATTTAGATTTAAGGGTTTACCCGAGTATAGTCCGCGACTAAGGGCATCAACAACCACATTTGCTTTCCCTGGATGGTAGTCGATAACCAAATCATAGTCTTTAAAAATTTCTAGCCATCTCCTTTGCCTCAAATTCAAGTTTTTCTGAGTTAGAAGGTATTTGAGACTCTTGTGGTTTGTGAACAGGTTACATTTCTCCCCGTACAAGTAATGTCTCCATATTTTGAGAGCAAACACGATAGCTGCAAATTCTAGATTGTGTGTAGTGTAGTTTGACTCATGTGGTTTTAGTTGCCTTGAAGTGTAAGCTACCACTTTTCAAATCTTGCATTAGGACACAACCTAGTCCTGTATGAGATGCATCACTATAGACAGTGAATTCTTTGCTCGATTTTGGTTGGATGAGAACCGGTGCATGAGTCAGAGCTTGTTTAAGTTGATCGAAGCTTCGTTGTTGGTTCTCCGACCAAACAAAGGGCGTGCCTTTACAAGTCAGCTTAGTCAAGCTTCCAACAATGGATGAAAATCCCTTAACAAAACACCGATAATACCTGACTAAACAGAGAAAGCTTCTAACCTCACCAACATTCCTCAGAGGTCTCCATTTTAAAATGGATTGAATTTTGCTCGGGTCTACTTTAATCCCCTCTACCGAGATAACATGGCCAAGGAACGAGACTTCTGATAGCCAAAATTCACACTTAGAGAACTTTGTGAACAATTGACGTTCTCGGAGAGTTTGCAATAAAATTCGAAGGTGTTCAGAATGTTCTTCCTTATTATGAGAATACACCAGAATGTCATCGATGAAGACAACCACAAACTTGTCAAGATAGGGCTTGAATACACGGTTCATGAGGTCCATGAAAGCAGCTAGAGCTTTCGTTAACCCGAATGGCATTACAAGGAATTCGAAATGGACATATCAAGTACAAAAGGCTGTCTTGGGTACATCTTCTTCTTTTACCCTCATTTGGTAGTATCCCGATCGAAGATCGATCTTTGAGAACACCGAGGCATTCTTGAGTTGATCGAAAAGATCTTCTATCCTTGGGAGAGGATATTGATTCTTGGTAGTAAGCTTGTTCAATTGTTTATAGTCAATACAGAGTCTCATAGTCCCGTCTTTCTTTTCATGAACAAGACTGGAGCACCCTAGGGAGACGAGCTAGGCTGAATAAAGCCGTTGTCTTGTAGCTCTTGGAGTTGCTTCTTGAGTTCTTTCAATTCAACATGTGCTATTCGATAGGGTATGATGGACACCGAAGTTGTTCTAGGTTGAACAGCGATCCCAAACTCTACTTATCTAGTTGGAGGGAGACCAGGGAGTTCCTCAGGAAAAACATCAATGAATTCTGATACAATTGGCATAGTAGGTAAGCCGAATTTAAGTTCATCTTGTAAAACCATAGTAGCAAAGATTGAGGTCGGTTTTCTATCAATTAGGAGAATGGATTCCTTTCCTAAACCCCATAGATAATGTCTCATATTTTGGGAATCTACCCAGGCTTCATGCTTGCTTAACCATTCTAGTCCTAACACTAAATCGAATTCACAATTTGACAATACATATAGATTAATAGGAAAGGGTATGTTTCGAATGATTATAGAACAGTCCTTGCAAATGAAGTTAATGGATGTGATTCCCCCTATTGGGTTCGAAACTACAAGCCTTTGTTTTACAATTTCAGGTTTCAAATTCAACTTTACAATCAAAGATGAGCATACAAATGAATGAGTGGATCCCTAGTCTATTAAAGCATAAAAAGGAGTCGAATTTAGCTCAACGGTACCTTCTATGACATTGGGTGATTCTTCATCCTCTTTTCCCCGGATGTGGTAGATTCGAGCAGGAGCCCGAGATTCTTGATGAGTAGGGGCATTCGAATGGGGTCCCTTGTTCTTCCCCTGATTTCTAGATTGAGCTTGTCTAGGTCCCTTGTTTTGAATGGAATGATCTAAACTAGGATTTGCAGGAGTTCAATTTGGAGCCTTGTTAGGATTCTGAGGATAATCCAGGATATAATGATCGGAGGCTCCACATAAGAAACACAGATTTTGTTGAGTTATGCATTGCCCAGTGTGGTGCTTCTGACAGAACTTGTAAGTAGGATATTGAGCAGCTTTACCGAAATTCCCCGTACTATCAACAGGGATGATCAGGGCTGAAGGCTTGGTTATCGATTGAGGTCTCGGTATGTAATTGCTCTTCTAAATAGAAGTGTAATTCGAAGAGTGTTCATTGGAGTGTTAGATTTCTTTGACTGTTACTGACGTTTTTCATCATTTCTGGATTGTTTGTCTTTCCAGGAATTACCACTTTTACGTTTCTAAGAGGCCTTCATCTTTGCCTCGGTTGCAATAGCCTAGTTCACCAAATTCTGGAAGTCAATGATACCCAGGGCAATGAATATAGGACTTAGTTTATTATTCAGTCCATCGATAAACATTCTACATTTATCAGCATCAGTCTTGATGTATTCTGACCCGTATTTGCAATACTTGCAGAAGTCACTCACGTATTGTTCAATTGGTCGACCTCCTTGCTTGAGATACAAGAAATGTTTCTGGCGCTTGGCCAGGTGTTGTTCACTGATGTATTTCTTCCTGAATCCCTCGAGGAAGAATTTCCAAGTTACAGCTTCAGTAGGAGCAGTCAGTGTAGTGGTTTCCCACCAGCTTAGAGCTTCATCTACCAACAAGGCTATGACACATTCAAGCTTGTGCTTATAAGGAAAAGGTAGTTGTTTGGTCAAGATTCGAGTAGTGGCCTCTAACCAGTACTCAGCTACCTCAGGATTGGCTTCATCAGTGCCAGTGAAAGTATAAGCCCAGTGTTGAGCTAGCTTATCAATCGGGGCTCTGTCTGGCATAGCAACATGAGGAGTAAAAGGATGGTCTTGTTTCAATGCAGTTACTAGATGATTGAACATCTCCTTCATGCTCAGGAGACATTCTTGTTGCACAAGATTTATAGCAGGAGTTTCCTGTTGAGCAACAGCTTGGGCTTAGGTTGAGCTTGTTGTTGTGGAGGATTCTGCTCCATCCTCACACTATCCCCTTTATTCGAGGAGCCTTCAGGACTTTCATTGTCCCGGCCAAGTCTCATTTCAGACATTTCTAGTTCAGGTAGAACAAGAAGAGTTTAGTTTAAGAAAGGACAAAAACAACTTGAAATAGAACTCCTAGATGGCACAATTAATCCTATATGATGCAAGAGAGCTAAGTTAGTCCTAGATCCGACTAAAAAGCTCTGATACCAAATAAATGTAACACCCCTACCCCGAGCTAGTAGCAAACTGGCTCGAGAGCATTACCAAGTAAGGACAAGGAAAGACAAGCAAGCAAGAACAAGAACAATTCAAGATTTGATAACTCATCCTTATTAGATGAGTTACTTAACTAGAAAGAAATCATTACTTATCATGCAAGAAAACTCACAATTTGTTTACATGATCATCATAGGTTACTACATTATCAATACAATTAAGTTCATTTTATCCCTATCATTCGAATGAACTAAGTGTGCAATATAATTCCATTTTATTACAACGTTCCTTAGTTTGATACATTTAACATCTCATACCTAAATTACTAACATGATTCTTTGAACATTCAATTTACATGTAACTAGTTTCCATTCAAGTCATACACTATACCTATCCATTCGGTAATCATCATACTAACACCAAACAATACCTACATCAAGGTGTATTCATAAAAGACATGAAGCATTCGAATGGTAGGTTAAGCAACATGGTTTATCTCATTTTACTTTCAATTCAAGCATACACATGTACATAAACAATGTATTTGAATGTTCCAAGGTAAACTAGATCAAACACTTGATCATTCCATATATAAATCCATATATGCGCAGCAAATACCATTCCATTACATGTAGTTTAAGTTCAATACATGATTCACATCATCAACCAATATCATAACATAGTAGGCCCATACAAGGACAATATATACAAGTTTCAAGTGTTCCAAAATGCATGATTAAGCTACACTCTATGCAATATAGTGCCACCAAACTAGGAGATATACAAAACAAGTATGAAACCATACTTAGGCAATGCTTGTGTGACTTGCTTCTAGCTCAAGGTAGTAGGCTTCAATTTCAAGCAACACTCAAATCCCTTTATCCTATAGGTTGGGAAGAATGAAAATGAGAGTGATAAGTACAAGAATGTACTTAGTGAGGTAGTAACTAGTTCTAACCATTTGTTATATCAAGTTATGTGTCAATTGAACAAGAATGATCCTAGCTAAGGATTTCAAGCATTATAGTAGTCTTAGCTAAGGATTTCAAGCATTAGAGTGATCCTAGTTAAGGATTATAGCATTCGGCTAGTATAGGATACAAGAAACATGGAATCATACTTCATGCTTTGATATCAAGAATCAAGCAAATCATACTTGTATAACAAGAAATCAAGTAAGTCATGCTTTCATGTCAAGTAACATACAATTCATGGCTTTCATATCAAGTAACATTCAAATAATGGCTTTCAAGACAAGTAACATGTGATATAGGATTGTTATTTCATTTATTATCAATTAAACAACCCCTTGGTACTTAGGTTGTATAGGTAATCGAGTCTCCAACAAACTTTCGCCACAAAATGCACCGTAGTGCTAGTCAACCCTCCTACTATCGCCAAAGACCACATACGTACCCTCCATCTGTTGCCAAATAGGGGCCTTAGCCCTGGACCGTAGTCCACCAGACACAATGAGCTCTAGACTCTAAGGCATGCCCTTCTACCTAGTCCAACTAGCTACCAAGGTTGTTTGATTTAAGCTATTTATACAAGTGTTTAACGTTAAATATCATGTCAAGCAAGTTCATTTCATACTAGGCCCTTAGGCCAATTGAGCCATAGCTCACATATCATGTAATTTTCATGTTTCATTTTATCAAGATGAGATAATATCTCAAGCAAGTTCTTTAGCATTCGATCACATGCATCATGACATATACAAGCACCAATGTATCACTTAAACATGCTTATCATTCGAATAAAACATGTATTCAAGATGTGATCAAATTTCATGCATTACTAGTCATTCTTCCCTTATTAACTCAAGTCCATATTAGGTTCATTTAAGCATTACAAGAATGTAAACAAGCATGCATTGGTTAGGACCTAGTCCTAACCCTAGAGATAACTACACTCACAATACTCCAAGCTTAGTTTTTCTTGGATCTACACTCCTTTGTTCTTGGCTTTAGGATGTTCCAATTTTTCCTCATCCATCAAGTTCACTCCTGGTTCTAACACATTACAAGTAAACACATATCAAAACAAGTTCACAGTCATTCAATCAAGGCAATGTTACAAGCACATAACATACACAATTCTGGCAGCATGTTCATATACATCCTTCACTACACTTAACCACACTTATCTATACTCTAATTCATGTAAAATAGGGCAGAATCAATGCCCCAAAACTGTTTACAATATAGTTTACAAATTGCCACAAAACAGTGTATAATTACCTAAATTGTTGTTACTAGGCAGCATGTAGTCTGTTCACTTAAACATGCATAACTTTCTTCTGTACGTTGGAATTTCAATTGGTTTACACCATTGGAAAGATAAATTAATTGTCTTTATAACTATATAAACTTTGCATTTTAGTTCTTTTCCAATTAATACAGTTTTTAACTTAAAGACAGGGCAATTTGCTACACTGGACAGTTTGCACTGTCCCTAGTGTTTCTTCTCTACAATTCAGTATTCAATCCAGAATTCAATTCTGTTTTCTCCTAATGGTTTTAGACATGTCAAGGTACTATCCATAAAATTTTCAGCCTTAAATTCACTTTATAAAATATTTGGTGATTTTTCAAAGTTGCTGCCCAGAACAGAGCATTCTGGGCAGATTACACTAGGTTGAGTTTCTAGCTTCATAACTCATTTTAACAAGGTTCTAACATTGTAATTCAATTCATTTTCATGTTCTTACATGTCTAGGTCAGTCTAATTCACCTAGAAATGTACTTAAAACAGGGCATTATCATGTTAAATCCAATTTGATCTGTTTAATCAACATTACACATCCAATTTACCAATTGAGCAGTCCATTACCTAATTTAACTAATCCAATTAGGTGCATTCATTTTCTAGCAACTTATCTATTCTATTCAATTCTCAATTCATCTACCAACATGATCAAAACATGGTTTTATATACATTTAGCCTATTCACACATTTTCACTAGTAAAACAGTCCCTAATCAAGATTGTTTTCAATCATATACATTCCCTTTATCAAATTGATTACTAGCATTCAAAATTTCTAGTACTATGAGAAGCTAAGATCATCCTAACATGCATAACAATCATCCTAATCAACCTAGGCAATAAGAACATCAAAATCTCAAGATTTAACATTATATAACTTGTAGGAGTTAAGCATTATACCTTCTCCAAGCTAAATTTGATCAAAGTTAATTAAGAAGCATGAATTTGAAGAAGATCAATGAAGCTTTTCTTTCTCCTTTCTCTCTCAAGCATTTTCAGCCATGGAGGATGAATTAGGGAGGAAGATGACAATATGCTTGTTCATCTATTCCCCCTAGCCGTGAGTCACCCTTCTACAAGACACATGTTCTCATCAATTGAGAACATTTATCAAGGCCTTTAATTTAATTAAATTTTACATGCAATCTTTATAGCTTAGCATGTTCACATTTCCATCCTTCCATTTAAGCCTTCTAATTTTAATTTCAATTCAATTTGATTCTAATTTCACTTATTTGATATTAAGGATGGCCAATGTTCTTTCTTCTTTGAATTGATTAACTTATGTATTCAATTAGCCTATAGTTTAGATTGTGGTAACTTTCCTAGGCCTAGTTTAGGGTGCTACATATAAGATAGGGATATGGCAGCAAAAGATGGAGAGTTGGGTTCGGCTAAAATGTACCAAGAGATGGAGAAGTTTTGCTAACATGCACCATTTTCTCAAAATGGTGCCTTCACTCTGATCCATGCGTAGATTATTTCCATGGATGTTATGCTATATTAGACTAAAACCACCGCTAGTATCTTCATGAAAGTTTGATTCAAAATATTTGGGGTACCTAAAAATTCAAATAAAATAAATTTGAGACCAAAATAAATGAAATAAAATTAAAAAAAAATAGAAATTAAGTAAAATAAAATAAAATGGGTTGCCTCCCATTACAGCGCTTTATTTAACGTCATTAGCTCGACGACCTAATTTAGACTACAAGAACTACGACAAATACTTCCTCCAATTCATGCGCTTTATCCAAATGAGAATTTCCCTATGAGAAATTTTACGATCATGGAGTTCCTTCATTTTTTTCTGACAAAATATCTCCTTTACTCTTCAATTTATCCGATGGCAATTTTAACTCCAAATTTGGTGCCTGCAAAATGAAAGGAAACACTTTAGTTTTGGAAGGAGTTAGGCGTAAGTCAGAATGAACAAAAAAATATTTTCCAACTCCCTAATTTCTTCGCGTGATCTTCCATTTCCCTGCATAGATTATCAACAAAGTTAGATTCTATAAATTCTTCAACGACAGACTCAATAACATCAATAAAATTTATACTAGCAACATTATTTGGATATCGCATCGCTTTGTAAACATCAAACTTAACAACCTCACCGTCAAATTCCATGGTAAGAATACCACTCCTAACGTCAATTTTAGTATGTGCCATGCTCAGAAAGGGAGACCAAGAAGGATATCAGAGGAAGAATTGGTTCGGTCATTTTCCATGTCGATGACATAGAAATTCGGCGAAAAAATTAAATCATTTACCTTAACCAACACGTTCTCAAGGAGTCATTCAGGATAAATGACGGATCTATCGGCGAGCTGGATTGTCACTCTTGTTTCCTTCAAAGGCTCTACACTAAGTGAATTGTAAATAGAAAGCGGCATAACATTTATGGAAGCACCTAAATCACACATAGCACGTTTAATTCCTACTTTACCAATTATACAAGGGATAGCAAACATACCTTGGTCCTTTAGCTTAGGTAGAAGTCTACGCTGAAAAACAGCTGGTACATTTTCACCCAAAATCATCTTTTCATTACCGGTAATTCTTCTTTTGGTTGTGCAAAGGTATTTCAAGAATCTAGCATATATCGAAACTTTTCGGATTACCTCAAGAAAAGGTATGTTTATCTCTACCTTTCAAAAATTATCAAGTATCTCTTTTTCCTCGGCTTGTTTGTCACGTTTAACCAATCTTGATGGAAAGGGAGGTGGCGCGGCATAGGGAGATGGCGTGGGAGGAGTTTACGATTCATCATTCTTTTTCCTTTGGGATCTTGTGTCAACTTCTTCCTTCTCTTTGGGATCTTGATTCATCTTCTTTTTGGGATTCTGCGGTAACATCCTCTAGGGTTGGTGGTGCGATAATAGAGTCGCTCTGAAGGGTGATTGCACTAACATTTTCTCGTAGGTTCGCCTCAGTTTGCAACGGCAGCTTCCCTTTGGATTCTAAATGACTTACTACTAACGTAAGTTGACTCATTTGTCAATTTCTTGAAAGTGTGCTTCGATTTTTAGTTGAAACTTTTCTTGGGATATCGCTAAACGTTTGACAATTGAATCCAATGATGGTTTTTGCTATTGATATTGTTGTGGTGTAGGTGGTTAATAAGCTTGATTTGATCTGGGATTTGGTCCATAGTTGAAGTTTGGGTGGTCCTTCCACCCCGGATTATAGGTGTTGGCGTGAGGATTGCATGGCCTTTGGGGAGGTCCCGACAAATTACCTACTGCATTTACTTGTGCGGCAGCATCTTCTTGTAACATTGGATAACAATTCGTAGGGTGGTCCAGCTTTGTACAAATTCCGTAAAGTCTAGATGTACCTATTTTGCCTATAATAAGAGATTGAATTATATCAGCTAACTTGTCAATTTTAATTTCTAAAAAAAGCTATACTTAACTCGTGAACTCATCGAGAGGGTTTACTGGAAGGGCAAAACTGTTGAGAGTTAGCAGCCATAGTAGAAATTAAATTTCTAGCCGCAGTCGGAGTCACGTTTACTAGTGCACCTCCACTTGCTGCGTCGAACATCTTTATCTCCATAGGGAGTAAGCCTTCATAGAATTATTGGAGAAGTGTTTGTTCTGACAGTCCGTGTTGTGGACAATTTGCGCATAATTTCTTTAACCTCTCCCAATACTCATATAATGATTCAACATATTTTTACCGAATTCCTAAGATGCTTCACCTCAATTCACTCACCTTGGCTGTAGGGAAGAACCTGTCAAGAAAAAGTTGAGCCATATCAGTCCATGTAGTAACCAAATTAGACGGTAAATCAAATAACCAATCCTTCGCCAAATCGTCCAATGAAAAAGGGAAAGATTAGAGTTTAATTTGTTCTTCGGATACTCTCTATGGTTTCGTGCTTAAACAAACCATAATAAAATTACTTGAGATATTTGTGCGGGTTTTCATTGGGCAAACCATGAGAAGTCGACAGAAGATGAATTAAATCCGTTTTAAGTGCGAATGGTGTCTCTCCATTCGAGAATGTGATGCACAAAGGTTGTTTCTCATTAGGTGTCGCAACAAGTTCTCAAATAGCTTGGTCGTCGTCTGCCATCGAAATTTGCTATATTTTGTCGAATTCAAAGTGTGTTTCAGCGTCAGAAGGTGTTTCTAGATTTGGTTCAGACGGTTGTCGTCGTTGTTCTTGTTGTTGTCGTTGTCTTCTTCCTCAAAGTGTTTGTGAGTGTAGTCTTCGAGTTAATGCTTTGATCTCCGGTTCAAAATCTACTAGTTCTTCCGAATTCTTCCTGGTCATAAATCAAAACAAACTTTAATCAATAACTTTGTCAAAGTCCCCGGCAACGACACCAATTTGAAAAGCATCGTATTTGTCAAATAAATTATCCTTAATCTTAAAATAAATAATTAATAAGTATATTAAAGAGAAGAAGGGTCGATCCACATGGACTAAAGAGTTTTTGATATCTGGAGGTTTTGATTCTGACTGTAGCTAGAAAATAAAGTAAATAAGGGGGTTTGATCAAGAAAGTAGAGAATAAATGTAGAGTAAAAAAGAGAATGATGAATGTAAATTTTGAGAATTAAATCGATAAAATAGAATACCCTCAAGCTTAGCTTATTCTCAATTCAAACTGATCATCAAAATTTTTTTACACCGGATACATGCCGGTTGCAATCTACAAGGCCCAACCCTTGTAACTTACTTTTCACTTTGATAAACCAATAATCCAAAGACAATCTTTGGAATTCAATTTTTACTTGGACTAGCCACAACTATCGTTGCTAGCACCAATGCAGTTTAAGTGTTAGAAAAGCCCGACTCAGATTATGTTGTCTCAATGAGAACCAAATCAGATCTCAATTTTCCTTAGCGAATCTGTCGCTAAGTGTGTTCATACGAAGTCGAATATGCTACAAGCCGATCCTTCCTCCTAACTTTAAATCAGAAGAACATTCAGAACAATGTGTGCTTTTTGAAATAAAAGTGTAAATATTTTAAAAGAAAGGCCGATTGCCAATCTAAGTTTCCAGAAAACTGAGAATGTTATCTAAAGATATTAAGTACTTTTCAATTCTTACAAAATAAATTGAGTTGTTGCTTAAGGCTTTGGCTAATTGGGAAATTATCTAAGCATGATTACGGTAGAAATCATACTTAGCATATTAAAAGAAAATAAATAAAAACTTAAAAACAAGAACGTAAAGAAAAGAGAATTTTATAGAACTTCAAGAGTAAGAACAAAACTAAGAATGAAAGATGATTTTTTAGCTTACCCTGAGGGGGTATTTATAGTATTCTAAAACCCTAAAAATAACCTAGAAATGATAAAAAAAATAAATCTTAAAAATATTTAAATTAATTCCTAAAAAAAAGATAATTCCAAGTTTGAAATTTAAAACACAGCTGATCTTGCTTATCCGTTCTTGCTGGCTAGACCTTCTGGAAGCTGCTGACTGGACCTTCTAGAAGCCACTGACAGGATGCCATGTCAGACTTCATGCCTAGAGTCATGCCCACTAGTCCATCCTTGATTCTATAAAATAAAACTGCAAAACGTTTCCTTAATTATTGCTTTCTGGACTTTGAAGTTCTGCACAGAAATGAATAAAATTGACCCAAATCAACAATATTAAAGATTCAACAGGGAGTATTTATCGATAAAATAATAACAAAATAAAACACTCATCAACTTGCTTCAGGATGTCAAGAAATTTCTTGTACTGGTAATCATTTTTTTGCCTCTTCAGCCTCTGTGGGAATGGTGGTGGCAATCTGATCTCCTTGTCCTTCCTCATCTCATATGGCTTGGGACTATTGGATAGGCTTGCCGCGACAAGTGGACTTGCCATGGCAACTGCTGAAGGCTCATCATCAATGATTGTTGTGCCATTGTTGTTGGATACATCTTTTTGAGCAGGATTATTGTCCGCTGATTAGATAGATCCATCACTTCCTTTTGTTCCACTTCGAGTGGTGACCACCTTACATTGTTCATGGCCCATTCCTCATACAACCTCAGTGTCGTTGGGTAGACCACCTTGTGGTATTGTATTCAGGGTCTGGGCAAATTATCCGACTTACATATCTAGTGCTTTCAAAGCTACTCCTTGACTCTGCGTTTTCACCTTGGTCTTGTTAATAAAATCGTTAGTCTCTTTCATGAATTTAATGGTCTTGGCCATATAAGATTCAATTTTAAACATGAACGCATTTAAAGAGTTTTCCAAAGAACTTGCTGGTGTTGATTGTTGCTGAGGCATCTATTGTCATGGCATGTTCTGTTGGAATCCTACTGCCTCTGTATTCTAGCGGGTCTAATTAATAGAATTGCTCTGGTTACTCTATGAAAAAATCGGGTGCTTTCACCAAGTTGGATTGATTGTGTTGGAGTATGCATTGATGCTCCGTTTGTAGTTTCCAACATAAAAACTTGACTCTGGGTTCTGTGGACACTCAGAAGAATCATGATTATTATTACATAAATTACAAAATGCATCTACTACCTTCATTTCCCGTGTGGTGTTGGGTCGCTGCATATTCTTAACCAAATTGGTTAATGTGGCCAATTGTGCTAAAATAGTTCTGACAAATCAAGCTCAATTGCAGAGGCATTTCACCTGACTATTCCTCTTCTAGTGGTTGGGAACTGATAAATACCCCAAAATTTACTAATTTGATTAAGGGTCATTAAGTACTGAGATAATAGCTTAAAAGCTAACCTAGTGACTAAAATGACAAATGCGAAAGTTGGGATTTCTTTAATTATGGGTTTCAGAAAGGAAATTTCTAAGGTTTAAAGGTATCATGTGATAGATAGTGAATTGAATAAGGTATTATTAAAGTTTGGTTGAATACCAAGGAAAATTGGAATGGAAATTGAAGTTTAAAAGTTTAGTGACCAAAATGTAAATTTTGAAAATTTTAGGGCTGAAGTATAAACTTTGGAAAAGTTTGGGGACTAAAGTTGTAATTTCCCAAATGTTAAGGGTTTTTATTTCATAAATAAATAGATCACCTAAGGGTGTGCATCGAATGCAGAACTTTTGGTTCGATTTGATATTTCGATTATTGGAAAAATCGCAATTAAAGTTTAAGTGGAATTCGTATACCCGGATCGAACTGGAAAATTTTGAAAATTTACCATATGATAGAGAAAGGTTATAAAAGTCATTTCCAGGTGTTGGAAATATTTTTAGTTCGATTCAAGATGAATCCTACAGTTTATTTCTAAGTAAAGGATTATTTATCAGTATATTGGATCGAATGGAAATTTTGGAGACTGGTCCAAAAGATATGTAAAAATTCATAAAATATTACTTTATGAATATTTTATTATAGTTGGTTGGATTCCAACTAGATTTAGTTCATTTTTTACAAGAATGGAAAACTAGTAAATAAAAACTAGTTGGAAGGCAAATTGGTCATTTAGCTCCAATGGCAATTTTGAAATATTTAAAAAGTTATAAGGGCAATTTTGGAAATAGAAAATGGAATTTTAAATCTTGGCCCTTGATTGATGATAAAATCAATCTCAACCATTGGATAAAAAGGGCAAAATTGTAATTTCACTATTATATGAATTTAATATTCATTTAATAGATATATGTGAAAAATAATGGTAAAAAGATGAACCAAATGTTCATCTTTTCCAGCAACAAACGTGAGGTCTAGGGAAAGAAAGAGAAAAAATTTTGCAAGCTCGATTCAAGCCCCCAAACTCGGTTTTCAGGTAATCTCTTCAACTACAAAGTTGTTCTACTCTTCAAGCTCTATCTTTTGATATCAATAATTCAAGGAATCCATGCTTGATTGATGATAATTTACATGAGAAAGAAATTAGGGTTTATAGATCAAATTGGGGCTTTTGAGATTTTATGATTCCATGATTGAATTCAAGTTGAAATCAAGCTAGTATGATGTTAAAAATCATGATATTGAGTTGGGATTTAAGTTTAAAATGTTTTGATTATTATGAAAATGATTAGGGTTTATGGATTCAAGTTTAATTTAGGGTTTGTAATGTTGAAATAATGATCTAGTAAGCTTGGATTGTTGTTTGGAAGCAAAACCCTAAGTTAAATTGTGTAGGGACCATTTCAGCAAATTGAAAAGTTAAAGGACCAAATCTGAATTTTTTGAATTTGGAGTGTATTTATGTTATTAATTATGTTAGAGATAAGAAAATGAAGTTAGAATGCCAAATTGATGTTGAATTGAATTAGTGACCATTTTGACAATTTGTCAAAGTTAAGTGTCCAAATCAAAGTGGAAGTTTTGTATGGGAGCTAAATCTGATTTTTAGTTTTAATGATGGAATTAAGGTAGTAATGTTGAATTGAGGACTAAATTGAAAAGTTAAGAAGCATGAATCCTTATCTTTGCATTTTAGTACCTATTTCGATAACTAAGGAAAATTAGGGAGAATTATTGTGAATAATTATTTGGTGAAGAATGTCATGATTTGGTGGTTTAATGCTAGTGATTGGACTAAATTGAAAAGTAGATAAGTAAGGAGAAGTTAGTATAAAAGTTGAAGTTGTTTATGGAAGTTGTGTAGAAAAACTAGTTTATGGCAGTAATTTTGAAAATTTACCATAAATTCTACAAAAATGGTTAGAAGGTGAATTTTATACCTATGTAAAGATTTGTTCGTCTAGTTTCGTGTCCAACAAATGGAAACTAAATTCGAGTTTCGAGTAAAAAGATATGAATTTTTAAGTGGTGAAAGGTCAGAAAACAGTATAGCAGGCTGTTCCGAAATTTAATACTAGAAATTGACTTTGAAAATTCTCCATAAATCGTACAAGTTGAATTTGGGCTATTAATTTATATGGTTGAAAATCTTATTGAATATAGTTTCTATCAGAACAAATGGAATCGAATTCCGAGTTGTAGATTATTTTATAGAAATATTTCTTTGGAGGTACTGCAAACTGCCAGAAAATGAGAATTATTGATAAACTTTGTATCTAAGGTTGATTAGTGCACTTGAAAAGGGTTAATGGAAGTTCAAATTGGCCACTAAGGACCATAATGAGTTTTTGAACAATACAAGGAAGAAAAGAAAATGTTTGGAGATTTTTTGCTCAAATGATTATTTTGGACAATATGCCTAAAATATTGTTAGATTGGGATCTAACAAATATTTTACTTATTTGAATTATGAAGTTAAGTTCGAATCAAGGGAGGTTCGAGGTACAATAAAGGAAAGGATCAAAGAGGACTTAGTGAGGCATACTAATACATGGCCCAGGTGAGTGCAATGCATACGTAACATTATACATGGATGTTTCATACATCACCGGTAGGACTTCCGATGGGTCTACCTGGTTTATATATTGTCATGATAATTATGTCACTTATCATACATTTGACATACTTTAAATATGTCAAAGGTTGAAAATAAATGCATTGATCACTAGTTATTGATGATGATTTACTATTAATTTTATTCGGTTATGAACTGCATCATGTTAATATAAATTGATTTACATTGCCATGGATGAAATATTTGATGATATAAAGCCCCAGTATGATATAGAGGTTCAAAGATATAGTTGGCTAGCCATAGAGTCATAAACAGCTGTATAAAGATTCTAAGCAGTTCAGGTAACATGCAAATTTTATAAATACTCATTGGGGAGTATACTCATACATGGTTTGAGTATACAGACTTATTACGGGTGCTAAGTACTTCGAAGTAATTTCATAAAAACTCAATGAGGGATTATTGTATACCCCGGTAAGTATACATAAGCACTTCGGTGCTAAGCACTCTCGGTAGAGTATAAATAATATACATACTCAAGAAAAGTTGGGTATGGGGGGATGACTTGTGTACATAGAATCTCTTAATTCAATACCTTGGGCTAAGTAAACTGAATTGAAATAAAAAAAATAGAATGATAAGCTTGAAAGCTTGCAGACAGAGTTGGAAAAAGGTAGTGGTAAGCATTGAAAGCTTACGGATAGAAATGGCACCAATATTGGTAAGATCTAATCTTATCACTTTGATATACATATATGCTATTACATATTTAATTATGTTAATGAGCATTTAATGGTAAGGTGATCATATGCATTATTAATAATTAATAATTAATATTGAGATTGATATTATGACAATTGCACTTAAATTTGAATTATTGCCTCACTAAGTAAATACTTAGCGTGTAACTGTTTTACACGTAGGAAAGAAGAAATGGTTGGAGTAAGGAGCATATACGGACATCATCAATCAATAACATGTATATTAAAAGGGTATGCCTGTTCTGATAGAAATTGTATTTTATTTGGTATTTGAATGAATTTTAAATCAGACAGTTTTTAGGCAGTTTTATTAATTATATCAAGACAAATTAAATTGATAAGTTGCTGCCTGAAAATAAATTCGATTTGAAGATGAAAATATTATTTTTAAACTTTACGCGAATAACTAGATTTGTAAATAAAAACTAAATACATTGTAACATTTTTAAAGAAACAAAATTTTACCGAGTTACAAATGTAGAGGATTTTACAAATGTTTTGTGATATCTCTGACTCGTATTCAGCTATGAATACGGGAAAGGGGTATTACATTTATTGGTATCAGAGCTACAGGTTTAGTCGATTCTCAGCCTAAATGAAAATGGTTTTATGTTAAAAAGAGTATACATGCCACTAGGATATCAATATTACCGATATGATGTTTTTACGATTTGATTTATGTCGCTCCTTACTAATGTAAATTGGGAGGAATTATAAGAAATATTTGAGTCAAGAAAGCTTAATGAACTGGTAAATTGGAAGCTTTGGAAGGAATCGAGAGTAGTAACAATAAGGTTAATAATAACCCTTCGGATAAATCTGAACACGAAAGGGGAACTAGTACAACAAGAAGTGCCTATGCCGAATTAAGGAACTGAAAAGTTTAGAAACATATGAATTGAAAGGAAAAACAAATTAAGGTCCAGTGATTGTTGATTTGTAATTGAATAATCTAAGGATTACACTGGACGAATTCCACTGTTTGGATACCGAGAAATTGGATGGAGCTTGTTTTGTTGCTCCGAGATTTAAACTAGATTAGAAAACCACATGAATTTGCTTCATAGCCAGGATTGCACATATCAGTTCGAGTTTATAACATCAGGACTGATAAAGATTGGGATGATTCAAAAATCATAGAAGGTACATCTAATCTTTTTGGATAAACCTGTATTGATGTTGATGGGTCCTAGCTTTACACATTCGTATGTAAGTACGAAGTTGAATGGTGAATGATATATCCTTATAGAACCCATTTCAAGTAATATAGCGGTCATGAATTTGTTGGGTTTTAATGTAAGGGCGAGCTGAATATGTGGAATTGCTTGATAAAAACATAAGAAATAAAGTTCTCGATAAACTTAATGGAATTATCTTTTGAGGAGTCTAAGATGATTGTGGGCATGAATTTGTTACCTTCCTATCAGGCCATGATGAATTGTCGCATAAAGCTATTAGTATTGAAAAACATGGAAGGTACAAAAATAGTAGTAGTTGATAAAAGGGTAAATCCCTTCTCTAATGTAATTTCAGTTATTTTATTAAGGAAATTGTTGTTATAAGGTTGTTAAGTTTTCTTAGCAAATATAGTGGATACTCAGGCTGTTGAAGTTAAATTGGAAAATAACTCGACTGTCCAAAAATATCTGGATGTATGCCTAGATGGGTTACTCAGAATTACCTCTAGATTGAGAAGTGAAATTCAAAATGAAGATGATACAGGTATTGCACCTAAATTAATGGCCCCGTATAAAATGGCTTCGACCGAACTTCGAGATTTAAAGGTACAAATTGTTGGGAATGTTAGGTCAATGCTTTATAAAGTCAAGTGTGTCATCTTGAGGGCACACCAGTCTTAATTGTGAAAGAGAAAGACTGATTTCTATCAGCTCGAGAAGGTAATAGTAAACAATAAATATCTTCTTCCGAAGACTGATGATCTTTTGATTAGTTAAAAAAATCAAGGAAGAAGAAATTCTAAAGATAGCTTTTTGGACTCGGTATGAATACTATGAGTTCGTGATGATGCCTACGGCATTTATAGGCCTAACGAACCAGGTATTTTAATTTTGCTTGGACCAATTTTTGGTAGAGTTCACTGAGAATATTTTGGTCTATTCGAAGGAAAAAGGAAGAATAAGATGCCCATTTTTGCATTGTTTTTCAGACCTTTCGAGAAAAGAAGTTATATGCTAAATTGTTAAAGTATGAATTTGGTTGTCAAAGTCTATTTTATTAGATCTGTGGATTTGGCAGTGGGAATCAGAGTAGACCCCGAGAAATTACAAATTATAGTTGAATGGAAACCTCTGAAGAATGTTTTAGAGGTTCAAAATTTCTTGATGATTGCCTCCTCATTGACCAAGCTATTGAGGAAAGATATAGCATTATTATTTATACAGTGAACGATGCTATATTTATATAGGTTATAAAAGTTTAAAGTATATGCTTACTAAAGAAGAGTTGAAATTGACGCAAAGAAGTTGGATCGAGTTTCTTAAGAATTATGATATGGTCATTGACTATCATCCAGAAAAAGCTAATGTGGTAGCTGACGCTCTCAGTCGAAAGACAATTGTTGTCTTAAGAGTTATGAATGCAATATTTGCATTAAAAGAAAATGTTGTTCTGATTTTCAAGTTAAGAATAAAATTTACCATATTAGATTAAATAAGATATCTTTAAAGAAAGGATGAGAAATGTCGTCAAGGTTCAAACAAGTGGAAAAGAGTGAAACTGAAAACTTGGAAGTTAGGTTTGATAGATATTAGTATTATCAAGGAAGAATTTCTATCTCAATGATGGAAACTATATGTTGACCCTAAAAGGAAAGATATTTAATATGAAGTTAAGGATAAAGTATTCCTTAAAAGTTTCACCTTGGAAGAAGGTGTTATGGTTTAGACAAAGAGAAAGTTAAGTTCAAAATTTATTGGGCTATAAGAAATTATGAAAGGAGTTAGTCTGATAGTTAAGCTTAATAGTTACCTTTTTCTTTGGAAATGAACAAGATTCATAATGTATCGATGCTCTGGAAATATTGATTATACTCATCACATGTTGTTACTCCGGAGAAAATAGAGATTTAGCCGGATTTAAGCTATTAAAAAGAACTGGTAAAGATCCTAGCACATGGAGTCAAAGAACTAAGAAAACAAGACAATCCTGTTTGTTAAAGTTCTTTGACAAAAAAATCATAAGATTAAAGAAACAATTTGAGAGAAATAAGAAGAAAATATAAGAAAATAGTTTCCTCACCTTTTGAATCAAGTGCGTGTTGAAAATTCGAGGACGAATTTTCTTAAGGGGGAGAGAATTGTAATACCCCAAAATTTACTAAGTTGATTAAGGGTCATTTAGTACTAAGATAATAGCTTAAAAGCTAACCTAGTGACTAAAATGACAAAAATGCAAAAGTTGGGATTTCTTTAATTATGGGTTTTGGAAAGGAAATTTCCAAGCTTTAAAGGTATCACGTGATAGATAGTGAATTGAATAAGGTATTCTTAAAGTTTGGTTGAATACCAAGGAAAATTGGAATGGAAATTGAAGTTTAAAATGTTAGTGACCAAAATGTAAATTTTGAAAAATTTATGGCTAAAGTATAAACTTTGGAAACGTTTGGGGACTAAAGTTGTAATTTCCCAAAAGTTAAGGGTTTTTATTTCATAAATAAATAGATCGCCTAAGGATGTGAATCGAATGCGAAATTTCTGGTTCGATCTGATACTTCAATTATTGGGAAAATCGCAGTTAAAGTTTAAGTGGAATTCGTATACCCGGATCGAACTGGAAAATGTTGAAATTTTACAATATGATAGAGAAAGGTTATAAAAGTCATTTAAAAGTGTTGGAAATATTTTTAGTTCGATTCAAGATGAATCCTACAGTTTATTTCTGAGTAAAGGATTATTTATCAGTATATTGGATTGAATGTAAATTTTGGAGACTGATCCAAAAGATATGGAAAAATTCATAAAATATTACTTATGAATATTTTATTATAGTTGGTTGGATTCCAACTAGATTTAGTTGAATTTTTACAAGAATGGCAAACTACTAAATAAAAACTAGTTGGAGGGCAAATTGGTCATTTAGACCCAATGGAAATTTTGAAATATTTAAAAAGTTTTAAGGGAAATTTTGGAAAGAGAAAATGGAATATTAAATCTTGGCCCTTTATTGATGATAAAATCAATCTCAACCATTGGATAAA
Source organism: Hibiscus mutabilis (assembly GCA_019671005.1). Classification (NCBI taxonomy): domain Eukaryota; kingdom Viridiplantae; phylum Streptophyta; class Magnoliopsida; order Malvales; family Malvaceae; genus Hibiscus; species Hibiscus mutabilis. The sequence continues at coordinate 20,914,035 of CM033745.1, forward strand.
AAGGGCAAAATTGTAATTTCACTATTATATGAATTTAATATTCATTTAATAGATATATGTGAAAAATAATGGTAAAAAGATGAACCAAATGTTCATCTTTTCCATCAACAAACGTGAGGTCTAGGGAAAGAAAGAGAAATTTTTTTCCAAGCTCGATTCAAGCCCCGAAACTCAATTTTTAGGTAATCTCTTCAACTACAAAGTTGTTCTACTCTTCAAGCTCTATCTTTTGATATCAATAATTCATGGAATCCATGTTTGGTTGATAAGAATTTACATGAGAAATAAATTAGGGTTTATGGATCAAATCGGGACTTTTGAGATTTTATGATTCCATGATTAAATTCAAGTTGAAATCAAGCTAGTATGATGTTAAAAATCATGATATTGAGTTGGGATTTAAGTTTTACATGTTTTGATTATTATGAAGATGAATAGGGTTTATGGATTCAAGTTTAATTTAGGGTTTGTGATGTTGAAATAATGATCTAGTAAGCTTGAATTGTTGTTTGGAAGCAAAACCCTAAGTTAAATTGTGTAGGGACCATTTCGGCAAATTGAAAAGTTGAAGGACCAAATCAGAATTTTTAGAATTTGGAGTGTAGTTATGTTATTAATGATGTTAGAATAAGAAAATGAAGTTAGAATGCCAAATTGATGTTGAAGTGAATTAGTGACCATTTTGACAATTTGTCAAAGTTAAGTGACCAAATCAAAATGGATGTTTTGTAAGAGGGCTAAATATGATTTTTAGTTGTAATGATGGAATTAAGGTAGTAATGTTGAATTGAGGACTAAATTGCAAAGTTTAGAAGCATGAATCCTTATCTTTGCATTTTAGTACCTATTTCGGCAAATAAGGAAAATTAGGGAGAATTATTGTGAACAATTTTTTGGTGAAGAATGTGATGAGTTGGTGGTTTAAAGCTAGTGATTGGACTAAATTGAAAAGTAGAGAAGTAAGGAGCAGTTAGTATAAAAGTTGAAGTAATTTATGGAAGTTGTGTAGAAAAACTGGTTTATGGCAGTAACTTTGAAAATTCACCATAAATTCTACAAAATGGTTAGAAGGTGAATTTTATACCGATGTAAATATTTGTTCGTCTAGTTTCATGTCCAACAAACAAAAACTGATTTCGAGTTCCGAGTAAAAAGATATGAATTTTTAAGTGGTGAGAGGTCAGAAAATAATATAGCAGGCTGTTCCGAAATTCAATACTGGAAATTGACTTTGAAAATTCTCCATAAATCGTACAAGTTGAATTTGGGCTATTAATTTATATGGCTGAAAATCTTATTAAATCTAGTTTATATCAGAACAAATGGAATCGAATTCCAAGTTGTAGATTATTTTATAGAAATATTTCTTTGGAGGCACTACAAACTGCCAGAAAATGAGAATTGATACACTTTGTATCTAAGGTTGATTAGTAAGCTTGAAAAGGGTTAATGGAAGTTCAAATTGGTCACTAAGGACCATAATGAGTTTTTGAACAATACAAGGAAGAAAAGAATTTTTTTGGAGATTTTGTGCTCAAATGATTATATTGGACAATATGTCTAAAATATTGTTAGATTGGGATCTAACAAATATTTTACTTATTTGAATTATGAAGTTAAGTTCGACTCAAGGGAGGTTCGAGGTACAATGAAGGAAAGGATCAAAGAGGACTTAGTGATGCATACTAATGCATGGCCCAGGTGAGTGCAATGCATACATAAAGTTATACATGAATGTTTAATACATCACCGGTAGGACTTGAGATGAGTCTACCTGGTTTATATATTGTCATGATAATTATGTCATTGACCATATATTTGACATACTTTAAATATGTCAAAGGTTGAAAATAAATGCATTGATCACTAGTTATTGATAATGATTTACTATTAATGTTATTCGGTTATGAACTGCTTCGTGTTAATATAAATTGATATACATTGTCATGGATGAAATATTTGATGATATAAAGACCAAGTTTTATATAGAGGTTCAAAGGTATAGTTGGCTAGCCATAGAGTCATAAACAGCTGTATAAAGATTCTAAGCACTTCAGGTAAAGTGCAAAGTTTATAAATACTCATTGAGGAGTATACTCATGCATGGTTTGAGTATACGGACTTATTACGGGTGCTAAGGACTTCGGAGTAATTTCATAAAAACTCAATAAGGGATATATTGTATACTCCGGTAAGTATACATAACCACTTTGGTGCTAAGCACTCCCGGTAGAGTGCAAATAATATACATACTCAAGAAAGGTTGGGTATGGGGGGATGACTCGTGCACATAGAATCTCTTAATTCGATACCTTGGGCTAAGTAAACTGAATTGAAATAAAAAAAAATAGAATGATAAGCTTGAAAGCTTGCAGACAGAGTTGGAAAAAGGTATTGGTAAGCATTGAAAGCTTACGGATGGAAATGGCACCAATATTGGTAAGATCTAATCTTATCACTTTGATATACATATATTCTATTACATATTTAATTATGTTAATGAGCATGTAATGGTAAGGTGATCATATGCTTAATTAATAGTTAATATTGAGATTGATATTATGACAATTGCACTTAAATTTGAATTATTGCCTCACTAAGTAAATACTTAGCGTGTAACTGTTTTACATGTAGGAAAGAAGAAATGGTTAGAATAAGGAGCATATACAGAAATCATCAATCAATAACAGGTACATCAGTATCAGTAAGATATCTTTTGATACTGTTTGATATTTACTAGTTGGCATGTATATTAAAAGGGTATGCCTGCTTTGATAGAATTTGTATTTTATTTGGTATCTGGATGAATTTTAAATCAGGTAGTTTTTAGGCAGTTTTATTAATTATATCAAGAAAAATTAAATTGATAAGTTGTTTCCTGAAAATAAATTTGACTTGAAGATGAAAATATTATTTTTAAACTTTACGCGAATAACTAGATTTGTAAATAAAAACTAAATACATTGTAACATTTTTAAAGAAACAAAATTTTACCGAGTTACAAATGTAGAGGGTTTTAAAAATGTTTTGTGATATATCTGACTCGTATTCAGCTATGAATACGGGAAAAGGGTATTACATAGGAAGTCTGTCCAAAATCTCCCAAGCTTTCTTTGTTGATTTGTCTAGAAGCGTGCCATTCGCTGAAGCATCTAGCATCAACCTTGTCGCCGCGTTGACTAAATTGTAAAACATTGTTACTTGCATCCAATCTCTGAATTTGTGCATGGGAAATTTGCGTAAAAGCTCCTTATACCACTCCCAAGCCTTGTACATGGACTCATCATCTGTTTGTCGAAAAGAAGTAACGTCATTACGCAGTTTATTAGTCATATTTGTAAAACTAAATATAGAAAGGAAACTCCGACATAGATCTGTCCAGGATTCTAAAGATCTAGATGGGATACTATTTAAACATGTTTTCGCCCTATCCCTTAGTAAATAGGGGAATAATTTCAGCCTTAGGACGCCCTTATGGACTCCTTGTTGCTTGAATGAATCACATATTTCTAAAAACAATTTAAGATGCTGCCTGGCATCCTCGGTCGCTGATCTACCAAACTGACCAACTGTATTGATCATATTAAACATCACAAGCTTCAACTCGAAGTGGGCGGCTTGAATCTCAGGTGTGAAAACTCCTGGAGTGAGACCGTCAAGATCTTGCTCTAAGTAGTCTCGGATGGGTCTATTTCGAACGATAATAGGTTGATCCAAAAGAGCTACAATGCCTCATGCTGCGACATTCTGATTTCCGTTAGCATTCAAATTGCCAACTGGATCATTAGGTGGATCTGCCTTTTCTCCTCTTAACTCTCTTCTTTGTCTATGAAAAACACGTTCAATATCTGGTTCAAATGGATAATCTGGTGCTATCAGTCTCGCCCTGGTCATACACCAATGCAAAACTAAAGTTATTAGCCTCTTGAAATCGAACACAAAAATAAAATAAATAACCAAAGGTGCAAGAAAATAAAAACAAAGTCGATATTGCCAATCCCTAGCAACGACGCCAAAAACTTGTTGCGTGTTTTGAGTGCTTCACAATTGGTGCAAATATACACGTCGCAAGTAATAGTATAGTAAAGATATCATCTCCACAGGAATTGGTGAAACTCTAGTTTCTAACTTCTTGCACTAAAAAGATAAATGAATAGTGATGATAGGTGTTTGGAAAAAGCAAGTAAAATAATTAAGCAAGTAAAATAAATGGGAAATGTAATCGATTAAGAGAGTAGGATGGGTTATCGTGAGTTGTGGTGCAATTGATGAATGGATTGTCAAGGCAATTTATTTCTGAAGCAACTTGATTGATGTGGCAACTAAGACTAGCTGAATTGCCATGGTATCTAGGTTACAATTTATGTCGGGGAAACTGGGACTAGTTTTAATGCCAAGACAACTGGGTTCCTTCTTCAAAGCTCGACGAAGTGTTCTTCAATGTCTTCTTGTTATCCCTAACAGAAGAATTGGTTATTTGTGCATGCCTTGGTGATACATCCCTGCGTTAACCTCGGGTGAAAAATAATTGATCTTACACTCCTCTTAGCTGCTGAAATCTGATCCTTATTCCTAAGGTGGATTAATTCTCACCAACGTTCGTTCGAACGAGAATCATGTTCATTCGTTTCTTGAATTTAACTCTTCCGATTCTAGATAAATGGATAACACTCGAGATCCTCTTCCAATTCTCTCAAGATGGAAATTTAAGAACCAAGAATGAACAAACTTTGAAATTTATTGAAAGTCAAGAACCAAAAACGATCCAATCGTTTATCACACCACAAAACCCTAACAACCCTAACCAATTTGATTTAGTTCATGGCCAGGTAAGAATGAATTACAAAAGAAATAATCCCAGACATGGAACGCATAAAAATAAAATGAAGAAGAATATGGTGTGTGAGATTTCTTGCGACCCGATTCTCTCCAAGTTGATCTCAAAAATTCCCCTTAAAGCTGTGATTTGATCTTCTATTTGTACGAGAGTTTGCGAATAGATTTGTTGTTGACGAGGATAGGATTATATAACATACTCTAACCACCCTAGTAGGATTAGGTAAGTTACTACAATTACAATCAACAATTCAATCAATTGTAGGTAGTGAGTACATTTCGTTTAAGGTCTTTCTTGCACTTCAAGTTACAATTCGAATAGGTGAGGATACTTTAGACAATGTATGAAGCATTTACTAGATATATTAGGACCCATAAAGTAATTAGATATCATGTTCAACACCAATTAGGACTTACTTGTCCTTCAAGCAAGCATTCGACTAGATGAATAACATGAAAGAGAAATTTCAAGTTTCCTATGTAGCTATTACACATACCAATAGGTGATGACATCATTTACTTAAGTTATCATAATCAATCATACATGCTTCCAATATTATCTACACGATATGGCTAGTTCCTTAGGTGATCAATGTGGTTCATGTCTAAACATGTCGTTTACTACATTTACTCGATGTTAACTAACCATTTTCAAGAGATCTATTCAACCATTTCATGCATAATTCATCCATGGAAATTAAACATTAGGCTATCAAGCATACAAGTTCATTAAAGTGCATACATACTCATATATACATACCAAACTTCTTATAGATCATAGATAGAATTTACTTATACAAACCATAACAAAATGACCATGAAAATACATGCCTTAGGTGCCACTATCTTAGGAGAATTATAACAAGATGGAAACATACTCTTTTAAGCAAAATGTGACTTGTATGAACTTAGAATTCAAGATAGTATCCAAAATCAACATGTATCATAGAAATGAGACTTGAATAAGCAAAGCTTAGTGAGTGAGTTAAAGTTACAAGGCAACAATACAATAAGCCTCAACTACGAACCATCAAATGGATGGTATGGTTCCCCCATCAATAGGGAACCATTCGAACAAGTCATACACTACTAGATGCATTGCCTAATTTTCAATCCAATACCAATACAAGTCTTGAAGTTTAGACATACTCAATCATCCAATTCAATTAACATTTAAACTCATCATGTCATTTAAACACAATCAATGTTTCAACTCAAGCAATCTCATATAAGCAATGTTCAATCAATGTTTCAATAGCAATAGATTATGGCATTTGATTTTCCTTTATAATCAAGCAATCTCATATAAGCAATTTTCAATCAATGTTTCAAAATCCATAGTTCATGGCATTCAATTTTACCTTTACTATCAATCAATGCAATTCAATGTAGCAATAGGTTCAATGTACATGAGTTATTAGTTCATTTTAGGTATAGCCTTGAGAATTGATTACTCAATCTAGATACTCGAGTCTCCAACCAAACTGTCGTCAATAACAATAGTCAATATGGTACCAAGTACCTGGTCAAATCACTCCTACTGTCGCCAATGACCAATAACAATGCTTCATTCCTATTGTTGCCAAATAGGGACCAATGTCTCGGACCGTAGTCTACCCTGATAATGAGCTCTATAGACTCTATGGCATGCCAACTATATCTAAGACCGACTCGAGACCAAGGCTTACAATAGTTATCACTTTTAATCAATTAGAAGCATGATTCAATTCAATGTGCACAATTTGTACCAATATTCCCTTTTAGTCGAATAGGGCTCAATCCAATCCAATATCAATGTTTCCATAGTCAATGAAGGAGTATCAATCAACATGTCATTCAACAATGAATTGAGTTACTCCTATCTATAACATCATGCTTCATTTCAATATAGTTCAATTAGGCAATAAGCACATCATTACAATCAATGGCAATCCAAGCATGCTTCGCAATCAAGTAACCACTCAAAAGAGTACTTACCTTGCTAATGCTCCATAGAAAGCTCATTATACAATTTATACTTTAGATTCAATAAGAATTAAAAATCAAAAATATACTTGGAGAGGTTACCGCCCTCACCAAACTTTAAACTACACTCTCAGGAATTTTTTGAGCTATTTTGGATCTCAGATTGTGATCTCTTTCCCTCTACTAGCTTGCTGATCTAAGGGAGCCCCTTTATCCTCAATTTCCACTTGATCTAACATCCATACAATACATAGTGTATTAGATACAATCCAGCAACCAATTAAGTCATTATGTGACTCCATACTCAAGCATACAATTCAATATAAACATCTAGACTGTTGCTGCCTGGCAGCATGTGCACTGCTTACTTAAATGTTCATATCTTGTATTCCGTATATCAAAATTTTGAACCGTTTACACCGTTAGAAAGCTAACTTAATTTTCCTTCTAACCATATAAGCCTTACATGTTAATCCTTTTCCAATTAATACAGTTTTTAGCTTAAGGACTGGGCAATTTACAACACTGGACAGTTTGCACTGTCCCTAGTGTTTCTTCTCTACAATTCATTATACAATCCAAACTTCAGTTCTATTTCTCCTAATGAATTTAGACATGTTAAGGCACTGCCCATAAAAATTTCAGCCTCAAATTCCATTTATACAATTTATGGTAATTTTTCAAAGTTACTGCCCAGAATAGAGTTTTCTGGGCAGTTTACACTAGGTTAAGTTTCTAGCTTCATAATTCATCTAAACAAGGTTCTAACATGTTTGTTCAGCATATATACTCATTCCTACATGTCTAGGTCAGTCCAATTATGTGTCCAACCTATAAAAAAACAGGGCAATTGAGCAACATTTTCAATTTGATTCATTAGGACATCAATTCTCTAGAATTTCCAGCATCTACAATTTCAATTCACATATTAATCATCCATTCTAATCATCATCCAAAATTTCCAGCATCTAGCATAACATTTCACCATCAATTTGACTATTGAAAGCATTAATTTCTCCTATTAATTCGAATGGCATGTCAATTTAATGGATTAATTAATCAATTGAACTTCTTAACTAGCTCATAGCATCAATTCACTATCTATTCATCAAATTCATGCAATTCAAGCAAGAACCCTAAATTTACATGTATTATTTGTATATATTACATTAAGGAAGGGATTTTACCTTCCAATCAAGATTATATGAATGTTAGCAACTCCAATTTCTCCAATTTCAAGCTTGAATGTATGGTTATGGAGTTTTTCTCACTCAATTTCCTTTTCTCTCTTCCTTGTTCATCTACACGGAAAATGGGGGAAGAAGATGATAATGGATCATCCATTATCTCCCCCCAAATCCCTAATTTATCCTTAATTATCCTTTAATTAATGACATGTGTAGGGGTATTGTAGGAATTTAGAAATTTACCATGCATTCCTTCAATTTGTTGTTTGTTTTGGTTTGGTCACTTATACATTAGGTTACTACTTTTTCATTTATAACATTCTAGTCCTTATTAACTAGATATAGCACCTTACTTTCAATCAATTAGGGATTAAATGAGGCATTGTAGTAACCTCTTTTATACTAGTTTTGAGGATATTACAATTCCTTCGTCCTTGAATTTACCTGAGGTGAATAGATGAGGATATCGCTTTCTCATTGTTGCTTTGGGTTCCCAAGTGGCTTCTTTTACATTGCGATTCTTCCATAGAACTTTCACCAACGGTACAATCTTATTACGAATCCTCTTGACTTCCTTATCAAGTATTTGAATTGGCTCATCATTATACGATAGATCAAGTTTAAGTTCCACTTCATTAGTCTCTAGAACATGTGAAGGATCTGATCGATATTTCCTCAACATCAATACATGAAAGATGTTGTGGAATCTATTGAATTCAGCAGGAAGTGCTATCTTGTAAGCAACTGGACCGATCTTTTCCCAAGACTTCAAAGGGTTTGATGAATCGAGGGCTTAGTTTACCCTTCTTCCTGAATCTGAGATTTTCTTCCAAGGAGATACCTTCAAGAATACGTAATCTCCCACTCGATATTCAATGTTTCTTCTCTTGAGGGCGGCATAAGCCTTTTTCCTATCAAAGGCTTCTTTCAATCTACTATGAATCACCAAAACTTGATTTTCGGTTTCACGAAGTAATTCAGGTCCTAAGGCCTTGTTTTCACCCAATTCAGACCAAAATAGGGGAGTTCTACATCTCGTACCATACAATGCTTCATATGGGGCCATTTTGATAGAAGCTTGATGGTTGTTGTTGTAGGCAAACTCGGCTAATGGTAGAGATTTCTCCCAGTCTTTACCGAAATGGATAATGCAAGCTCAAAGCATGTCTTCAAGCACTTGGATTACCCTTTTAGATTGTCTATCAGTTTGTGGATGGAAGGCAGTGCTAAGGTTCAACTTAGTTCCCATAGCCTCTTGAAGTGCCCTCTAAAATCGAGAAGTAAAATGAGAGTCCCGATCAGATATGATAGATCTAGGAACATCGTGAAGTCTGACTACTTCTTTCAAGTATAATTCAGCTAGCTATTTGAGGCTCATGTTTATTCGAACAGGTAGGAAGTGAGCCAATTAGGTAAATCTATCAACGATCACCCAAATAGCATCATTATTCCTTGGTGATAGGGGCAATCCCGATACGAAACCCATTGTTATACACTCCCACTTCCATTGAGGCAATTTGACGGGTTGAAGGAGTCCACTATGTAGTTGGTGTTCGGCCTTCACCTTCTGGCAAGTGAGGCACTTCGATACAAAGTTAACAATATCGGCCTTCAATCCTGGCCACCAATAGACTTCCTTTAAGTCCTTATACATCTTGATCACTCCTAAATGTATTGAAAATGGACTACTATGTGCTTCTTGAAGAATTTCCCTCTTAAGAGTTAGATCATTGGGTACACAAACCCGATTCTTGAAGTAGAGCACAACATTTGATTGAAGTGAGAATTCAGTGCTTGGTTTGGATTCAATTTCTTTCAATATCTTCTGAAGTTCGGGATCATTTTGTTGAAGCTCTTTAATCCTCAAATTCAAGTCGGATTGAACTTGAAGTTCTGCCACATATCTCCGATTATTTAGGAGCTTAAAATGGGCATTGAAAGTAGTTGAAGCTACAATTAAAGGATTTCGATTAGTGGATTCACATCATCCATTCGAATAGGGGATAAACAATGTTGGAAAAATTCGTATTCGATCTTACCAATTGAATGTTTGCGACTGAGTGCATCAGCCACAACATTTGCCTTGCTCGGGTGGTAATCAATGATTAGATCATAGTCTTTTAGTAGTTCCACCCATCTTCGTTGTTGAAGATTTAACTCCTTCTGAGTTAGAATGTATTTTAAGCTCTGATGATCCGTAAATAATCGACATTTCTCTCCATATAGATAATGCCTCCAGATCTTTAAAGCAAACACGACCGCAGCTAGATCCAAGTCATGTGTTGGATAGTTCAATTCATGTGGCTTAAGTTGCCGAGAATAATAAGCAATGACCATGTCGTCTTGCATCAATACACACCCTAAATCGAGATAGGAAGCATCACTGAAGACTGTATAGTCTTTTCCCAGTTCAGGTTGGATTAGAACATGAGCTTGAGTTAAGACTTACTTCAATTGATCAAAGCTTCTTTGCTAGTCCTCATACCATTTAAATGGAGATTTCTTTAGAAGGAGTCGTTTCAATGGAGTAGCAAGAATCGAGAACCTTTTTATGAATCGTCGATAATACCCAGCTAAACCGAGAAAACTCCTTACCTCACTAACATTTCTTGGAGGTCTCAATTTGATGATGGTTTGAATCTTCTTAGGATCAACCTTTATCCCTTAGGCCGAGATAACATGGCCTAGGAATGATACTTCCGAGAGCCAGAACTCGCATTTGCTCAATTTGGCATATAACCGATTCTCCTTCAATGTTTGGAGTACAATTCGAAGGTGATTAGCATGTTCTTCTTTTTCCTTTGAGTAGACAAGAACGTCATCAATAAAGACAACCACGAATTTGTCCAAATAGGGTTTGAACACTCGGTTCATTAAGTCCATGAAAGCCGTTAGAGCATTGGTTAGCCAGAAGGGCATAACTAGGAACTCGTAGTGACCATAACGAGTCCTGAAAGCCCTTTTGGGTACATCCGAGTCTTGTATTCTCATCTGATAGTACCTCGATCACAAATCATTCTTTGTGAAGACTTTGGCATCCTTGAATTGATCAAACAAGTCCTCAACCCTCGACAATGGATACTTGTTCTGGATAGTGAGCTGGTTTAGCTGACGATAACCAATACATAGATAATCAATACATAGCCTCATCGTCTCGTCTTTCTTCTTAACGAACAATACGGGTGCTCCCCAGGGTGAAGAGCTAGGTCGAATGAAGCCCTTGTCTTGAAGTTCTTGCAATTGTTGCTTAAGCTCTTTGAGTTCAATAGGGGCCATTCGATATGGAGCGATAGACATTGGATTGCTCCCGGGTTGAACTTCAATCTTGAATTCAACTTCCCGAATATGGGGCAATCTCGGCAATTGCTCAGGAAAAACATTAGGGAAGTAAAAAACAATAGGGAATAAACTCACCCCGAATTCAATTTCATCACTTTTAATCATATCGGCAAAGATGCTAATAGGTTTCTTGTCGATCAAGGTAATGGATTTTTCTCCTAGACCTCGGAGAAACAATTTTCTCTTTTGGCAATCTACCCAAGCTTGATGCCTTCCTAACCAATCTAATCCCAGAATGAGATCGAATTTAACAAAAGGTAACAATAACAAGTAGGCTAGGAATGGGATGCCCTGAATAAACAAAGGGCAACCCTTACATATTTGGTTTACTATTACATTTGTAACACCCCAAATCCTAGCCTAGAAGTATTGAAACCAATTGCATAAGTTGATAGCTTAATTGAACCTAGAATTTAAGCTAAATTGATTAGTCAAGGATCTAATTGAAAGAATGAATGAAATAAGTGATCAATTTAAAGTGACTACATTGAATTAAATAAGAAAGATGGGGAATGCATGCGAAATTCCTTGTTTCCCCTAATGCCCTTGATTAAGTTAATAATAAGGATAAATTAAGGGACGTATTGGACATTTCATAAATCCAATAAGTTGGATCAAGTGTTATCATCTTCTTCATTATTCCTAGTTGTGTTTGGAAGAGGGAAAAAAGGGAGAGAGTGTTCTTGTAAGAGAAAGCTTAAATCTATGGTGTTTAAGTTGAAATTGAGCTAAATTCAACTTGGTGACACAATTACTAAGGTAAATTCATGCTGTCCAAACTGATTTATGCTTGAAATTATGATTTTGATGATGTTTAAATGCTTAGTTGAGTTGTTAGGTTGTTTGAAATGAAGAGAATGATGAAATTGAACATGTATATATCATGGATGACTTGAATTAGAGTAGAATTCATGTGTAAGGAATGGTGTAACAAAACTAGGTTGCTAGAAATTTGAAATTAGATGTTGATGTAAGAATTGAATGGTTAGAACAAGTAATTGAGCTATGGAATTAATGAATTGGACATGATCATGATTAGATAATGTAATTAAGGTGTTAAACAAGCTGAATTGTTAGTAACCAATACTGGAAATGAAAGATAAAAGTATGAACACAGTCTTATAACATAGAAACTATTTTAGTAAGAACCTATTGTGTAAACATGCAAAATTAAGCATTCTAACCAACTTACTCTATTTTGGATGGCTTGAATAATGAATTAACATTGACTAAACATGTTTAGGATTTCATGTGAAATGAATTATAGGGCCAAAACATTGGTTAAAATGAATTTAAGGAATTGAAATGTGAATAGGTGCAATCTGCCCAGAATTGCTCTGTTCTGGGCAGTAACTTTGAAAATTCACCAAAATTTGTATAGATCAAATTCAGGGCTGAAATTTTAGTGACATGATCCTTAGTATGTCTAATTTCATTAGGTGAAAACAGAACTTCTAACTGGGTCCTATGCTGGAAACTGTAAATAGAAATAGCTGGACAGTGCAAACTGTCTAGGCAATGTAAATGCCCTGTCTTTGAAAAAATAACTGTATTAATTGGATAAGAACTAAAATTCAAGTCTTATATGGTCTTAAAGACAATTTTTTTTTATCTTTCCAACGGTGTATAGTAATCAAAATTCTGACATACGGATCAAAATATATGACAATTTATAGGGACAGTGTGCAAACTGCCAGGCAGCAGTGTCTTAGGCAGTTTGGGACTGTTTTTACACCTAGATGCAAACTATTTCCAAAACAGTTTTGGGGCATTGTAACTTGTCCAGTTATCTCTTAAAATGAGGTAATAACAATATGGAGATGAACTAGTAAGAAATGCTTAAAAGAAAGCATAAAAGCAGTAGCTAAATGTTAGGTACAAATGTGGTAACATTGCTACTATACATGTATGACATTATGTGCTTGTTTTGATGAATTTTATGTGTTATGCTTGCTAGACCAAGGGCAGCAAGTTGTGGAAGAGGGAGATAAGAGTGGACATCCCAAATCTAGAGGCAAAGGGATTTGGATACAAGACAATTGGTTTGCTAGGAGTATTGTGAGTGTAACTATCCTTAGGGTTGGGAGTTATTGTCTTAATTCAATGCATTGCCATGTAACATGACCAAATACATATTTGGCTAATTAATGGAAGAATGACATGTATGACAACTTTTTTGATGCCATGATCTATTTGTTTACTTGAGTGTTAAGCAAATGAAATGAAATGCTTGTCATGTTGCATTGCTTATGCCAAAGGTAAGAAATGGCATGATTGCTTGGAGAATAAGGTACGCACATTGCATACATATGCATACGTTTGTGATTGATATACATGGCTGGTTGAAATGAAATGAACAATGGTACCACTTTTTATTCATGCCATTCGAATGGCATGGTTAGATTTGTCTTGGGAGTTAAGACTCCATAAGCCTAAGGGCTCGGCATTTGAATGGCTTAAACTTGTATTGAATAATGAATTGTATAAAGCTTGAATGAAATGGATAATCAACAACCTTGGTAGCTAGTTTGGATAGATACGAGGGCATGCCTTAGAATCTTGAGCTCATATTGGCACTACGGTGCATATTTGCACTACGATGCATATTGGTGCGACAATACATATTGGCACTACGGTGCATTTTGGCATGACGGTGCATTTTGGCACTACGGTGCATATTGGCACTTCGGTGCATATTGGCACTTCGGTGCATATTGTTGAAGATTTGATTATCTATTGAACTAAATACCAAGGGTGTTATAAGATGACTTAATAACTTGAAATGAACATTGTTTGCTTTGGTGGTGTGATGAGAACATTGCTTGTTTTGTAAGATTCTTGAATGAACATCCTTGCCTTGAAAGATGACACATGAATGGTTGTATAACTAGTTACTTCTCATAAAAGAAATGTATAGATGATGACTTTGTGTAAGAATGCTGACTTGGTAATTGGTGTATTTGGTTGCTTTCTTCTAAGCAAGATATTCGAATAGCATATGGGTATATATGATGGATGTTGCTATGTTGATTGTGTGATATGTGAAGATTGCCTATGTTACTCCTTGAATTCGAATGGTATGTGTCATGTAGAGATGATCTTTATTCTTTGAAATACATGTAAACTTGGATATGTATACTTGAAATTGGCTAGACTTAGTGTTACCTCACTAAGTACATAACTTGTACTTACCACTCTACTCTTTATTCTTCCCATAACAGATTAAAGACATTATCAAGAGGATATCTTGAGATCGAAGCAACATCTTGAAGCAAGATTGAAAGTATGATTTCATACTCTTTGTATACTCCTAGTTTGGTGGCACTAGAACTTGTAATAGGTAGTCTTGATCATGCATTTGTTGTGTTGTTAAGACTAGTAAATGTAATGCTTTGTTGGGCCTATCATGTAACCAACTTTGATGACTTTAAATTATGTATATAACCTTGTTGATATGTATATAAATTAGTATAATGCTACGCAAATTATGAAATAATTCAATGTTTGATGAAACCATGTATGATTCGAATGCTAGACTAAAATGGTATGATCATGCATTTGTTCTTATGGCTATTGGCATGATTCGACAATGTTGAGATTTAAGCAAAGGTATGTTTAAGCATGCATTAACAATGTACTAACCAAGTATGCCATGAAATAGTATGTCTTGATTGAAAAAGAAACAAATGAAATGTGATTAGGTTCACCTTATAGTTCGAATAGGCGTATGAATATGTAATAAGAATGTAAGTTGAATGCTTTGTATTGATCATGTTAATTGGTTGAATAAGTAGTAACTTGAGATGTAAGTAAGCTAATTGAAATGAGTTAAGTGACCTCCTTGTATCATTCGAATAGAGTACATGAATTTGTAGTAAGAATGAAAGTTGAATCATGTCTAATAGTAACCTATTGTGAAGTATGCCATACTTGTGATTATTATTTGAATGATGTATGTGAATTGAATGGAATGGTAATATGATAATGGTAACTTAGGATATAAGTATGAAATGAAACAAACTAGTACCTAAATTAGCATGCAAAGTATGTTGGTTTTGTTTAATATGGATTGCTTGTATGTTTTGAATGGTTGTGTTTAGGTTACTTGCGTTGCAAGTCATATATGTCGAGGTTACTTGTTCGACAAATAACCTATCTATTGCTTTGTTCTCGCTTTGGTAACGCTTCTAAACCAGGTTATGGCTAACCCGGGGAGGGGGTGTTACAACATTATCTCCTAAAGGATTGGTAGCAATTAAGCTACAACTGACATATTCAAGCTTTAATTTAAGCTTTTCAATTAAAGGAGTTCTTATGAATGAATGGGTTGATCTCGTATCAAATGAAGCATAAACAGGGTATGTATCGAGGTAGATTGTATCTACAATTAAATCAGTAGATTCTTCATCCTCACGCCCTTGGATGTAATAGACTCGTGCAGGTGCCCGAGACTCTTGATATGTAGCATTAGATCCTTGGCCTTTGCTCTTTTCGTAGTTTTCTGAGTTAGCTTGTTTTGAACCCTTTCCCCCGGGTAAAGGTGCTTGATTTAATTTATGAAAAACATGATAAGGCAACTTGTTTAGATTTTTTGGGGCAATCTTTGACATAGTGCGTTATGTCTCCGCACAAGTAGCAAGCATTGGTGAGCTTTCTACAAACTCTGGTATGGTTCTTTTGACAAGTCTTGCAAGTAGGGATTTGATTCTCTCTCCCGGTATTCTCGATACTATCCAATGACACCATAGGTGTTGAGGATCTGGACATAGCTTGTGGCTTGGGTATATAGTTACCCTTAGAGAAATTTCCCTGATTGGAAGAATTTCCTCCATGATGCTTTTTTTTCTTGTTGCGCCAATGAGGCTTGTGATCATCCCTTGATCTTTTGTTATATGGGACTAATTCTCTGATCGTTTTGTCGAAGTCTTCATCTTGGCTTCAGTAGCTATAACTCTGTTGACCAGTTCTTGGAAGTCAGTAATCCCAAAGGAGTGAACATGGGGCCTAACTCGTCATTAAGACCGTCGATGAACATTCTACACTTATCCTCCTCTTTCTTTACGAATTCTGAGCCGTATTTGCAATATTTGCAGAATTCGCTGACATACTACTCGATAGTCTTTCCTCCTTGTTTCAGGTACAAGAACTTCTTTTTGCAATCAACAAGATACTGATCACTTATATACTTCTTTTTGAATTCATTAAGGAAGAATTCCCAGGTGACAGCTCCTTCAGGTGTTGCCAAAGTAGTAGTTTCCCACTAATTCAATGCCTCCTCCGCCAATAAAGCCACTGCACACTCCAGCTTTTGTTCATCTGAGCACTGCAGTTGCTTAGAAAATATTCTTGTTGTATTCTCCAACCAGTACTCCGCTTCTTTTGGCTTATCTTCACTTGTTCTAGTGAAAGTGTAAGCTTGGTGTTGAGCTAACTTATCAATAGGAGCTCTTGCCAGTTTTGCTATCGGAGATTCATAAGTACTTTGTCTCATTGAGATAATCATTTGATCAAACATCTCCTTCAGACTGGAGAAGCATTCTTGTCGAATAGGATGAATCACAGGAACTTCCTACTGAACTTGTTAGGGTTCAGTAGGCTTCAGGGGATCCTAGTTCATCCTTACGCTTCCTCCCTCATTGGAGGATCCAGTTGGGCTTTCATTATCCTTGCCCAATCTTGTTTCAAACATTATATATATAAAGAATAAGAGAAGTTAAGCTCAAGTCACAATCCAATCAATATTCAAGTAACTCCTAGGTGGCACCTAAATTATCAATGACAATAGCCTATTCATGTAATAGACCCTAGAATCATGCAACCATAAGCTCTGATACCATTCTATAACATACTCTAACCACCCTAGTAGGATTAGGTAAGTTACTACAATTACAATCAACAATTCAATCAATTGTAAGTAGTGGGTACATTTCATTTAAGGTCTTTCTTGCACTTCAAGTTATAATTCGAATAGGTGAGGATACTTTAGACAATGTATGAAGCATTTACTAGATATATTAGGACCCATAAAGCAATTAGATATCATGTTCAACACCAATTAGGACTTACTTGTCCTTCAAGCAAGCATTTGACTAGATGAATAACATGAAAGAGAAATTTCAAGTTTCCTATGTAGCTATTATGAATACCAATAGGTGATCACATCATTTACTTAAGTCACCATAATCAATCATACATGCTTCCAATATTATCTACACAATGTGGCTAGTTCCTTAGGTGATCAATGTGGTTCATGTCTAAACATGTGGTTTACTACATTTACTTGATGTTAACTAACCATTTTCAAGAGATCTATTCAACCATTTCATGCATAATTCATCCATGGAAATTAAACATTAGGCTATCAAGCATACAAGTTCATTAAAGTGCATACATACTCATATATACATACAAAACTTCTTATAGATTATAGATAGAATTAACTTATACAAACCATAACTAAGTGACCATGAATATACATGCCTTAGGTGCCACCATCCTAGGAGAACTATAACAAGATAGAAACATACTCTTTTAAGCAAAATGTGACTTGTATGAGCTTAGACTTCAAGATAGTATCTAAAATCAACCTGTATCATAGAAATGAGACTTGAATAAGCAAAGCTTAGTGAGTGAGTTAAAGTTACAGGGCAGCAAAACAATAAGTCTCAACTACGAACCATCAAATGGATGGTATGGTTCCCCTATCTATAGGGAACCATTCGAACAAGGCTTACACTACTAGATGCATTGCCTAATTTTCAATCCAATACCAATGCAAGGCTTGAAGTTTAGACATACTCAATCATCCAATTCGATTACCATTTAAACTCATCATGTCATTTAAACACAATCAATTTTTCAACTCAAGCAATCTCATATAAGAAATGTTCAATCAATGTCTCAATAGCAATAGATCATGGCATTTGATTTTCCTTTACAATCAAGCAATCTCATATAATCAATTTTCAATCAATGTTTCAAAATCCATAGTTCATGGCATTCAATTTTACCTTTACTATCAATCAATGCAATTCAATATAGCAATAGGTTCAATGTACATGAGTTATTAGTTCATTTTAGGTATAGCCTTGAGAATCGATTATTCAGTCTAGATACTCGAGTCTCCAACCAAATTATCGCCAACAACAATAGTCAATATGGTACCAAGTACATGGTCAAATCCCTCCTACTGTCGCCAATGACCAATAACAGTACTTCACTCCTACCGTCGCCAAATAGGGACCAATGTCCCGGACCGTAGCCCACCCCGATAATGAGCTCTATAGACTCTATGGCATGCCAACTATTTCTAAGACCGACTCAAGACCAAGGCTTACAATAGTTATCACTTTCAATCAATTAGAAGCATGATTCAATTCAATGTGCACAATTTGTGCCAATATTCCCTTTTAGTCGAATAGGTGTTGCGCGTAATAAGTGCTACGCAAATGTGCAAGTATACACGTCGCAAGTTATAGAAGTTTAACTAATCTAGAAAGAAAATAAGTAAAAGAAAAGATGAATTCAATTGAGAGAGATAGGCCAGGTTATTGTGAGTTGAGGTGTGATAGCCGATTGGATCGTCTTGGTAAAAGAGTGCACGGGCAACTCAGTTGCCGTGGCAACTTGCACAACGGGGTTGCCTTGGCAACTAATTGATGGTTACCTGGGCAACTAGTTGGGCAACTACTTGGGCGTCTGGGCAGCAACTTCAAGGTTCGGCGGAGTGTTCTTCAATGGTTTCTTCTTATCCCTACGTTGAAACTCTAGCTACTTGTGCATGCCTTGATAATACATCCCTGCGTGAATCAAGGGTGAACAACAACCAATGTTGCGCTCCTCTTAGCCGTTGAAATCCTTAACTTATTCCTAAGCCGGATTAATCTTCACCATCAATAGATTGAATAAAGATCATATTCATTCGTTTCTTGAATCTAACTCTCCCGATATTAGATAAATAGATGAAATCATGAGATCTTCTCCCAATTCACTCGCAAACAAGAATAAGAACCAAGAATGAATAAACCTTGAAATAGAAAAGTGCAAACTCTTATTACCTAAACAAAAACCAATAGTTTCTCACAACCACAAAACACAATAACCATAGCCAAGTAAATTTAGTTCATGGCTAGGTTCCAAAGAAACACAAGATAAACAATCCCTAGCATGAACCCAATCGAACAAGAAAGAAAAGATGAAGCTTGTCGAAAATCCCTTGGACTTGTCGAAATTTCCCTAATGCTCTCTCTATGGATTGTCGAAATCTCCTTGCTATTTATAGGGCTAGGCCAAAGTCCTTCTTTGAGGAGGAGTTTGAGTTGGAATTAAATTATCTTTAAAGAATATAATTCTTTATTATAATTTTATTCCTATTAGAACTTCTCCTATCTTCTTGGAATTTAAATCTTCTTTAATCTCTGCATGGCAATCAAATTCCTTTATGCTTGGGCCTTGTTCCATGTCATCTTGGGCTTGTAAAGTCATTAATTTCGACATCCCTATTGCATTTTCTCTTTGTCGACAATTGCCATGGCAACTGGCTCGGCGTCTACTTCATGCATTGCCCTGGCAACTAGCTCGGTATATCCTTCATGCATTGCCCTGGCAACTAGCTCAGCATTGCTTTGGCAAGTGATCCTGCACATACACACACAAAGCACACCAAAGTAGCATCTTTTTCCACGAAAATCACCAAGTTATGTAATCAAGCTCAACGGTGGAAAGAAACATGAATTAATGCATGAATGGCTAACTATGCAACTAATATGAGCCTAAGTCTAACAATAATATGAGTAAAAAGGGTAAGAAAATTAGTACTTTTGAACACTTATCACACCCCCAAACTCGAACTATTGCTTGTCCTCAAGCAATGCAAACTCATAATTACCTGCCAAGACTTCAATTTTCACAAACTTAGCTTTGAACTTGATTTCAATTCTCTGAACCGGGGCACAAAGTATGATTGGCTTTTTATTTTTCGGAAAACTTAGGAGTTACTCGGAATCAAACTATAATGCTTGTGAGTGTGTGCGGAGTTGTGTGCAAGTTGATTTTCGGATTCTAATGCAAACAATAGGTTTTCAAATTACT
Organism: Hibiscus mutabilis; assembly: GCA_019671005.1. Taxonomy (NCBI): domain Eukaryota; kingdom Viridiplantae; phylum Streptophyta; class Magnoliopsida; order Malvales; family Malvaceae; genus Hibiscus; species Hibiscus mutabilis. Next base: position 20,934,452 of record CM033745.1, read on the forward strand.
TCATTGGGTTCTTTTTAACATGTTTTAACTAGAGCCAGTTTTGGGCACCTCTAGTGTTTTTTTTTAGTTTTCTTAAGTTAATTCAATCGACTAGAGCCGGTTTCGGGCACCTCTAGTTAAGTTTTTTTTAACACATACTAGAGCCAGTATCGGGCACCTCTAGTGATCCTAAGTTTTAGCACATGCTAGAGCCAATTTTGGGCACCTCTAACATTCATCCAATTTTTATTCTAATCCCCCAATTTGTTAATTATCAACCTAAGTTCACTAGAATTCCTTAAATCAATTAAACCACAACAGTGTTTCATCAAATTTAGCATCATAGTAAAATTCTAAGTTTTTCCATGGTTATCCTAGAATAAAATTCTATCAATTAAGTGCATTGGCAAAGTCATCATCGAATATTCATCAAATCTAAGCAATTCTTGTTCCAATTAAAGGCATGGCAAGCAATTTATGTATCCTAAATGTAATACTTAAGTGAATGTAACTAAACATGGTAACTACTAATAACAATCCCCCCCAAACTCGAGTGAGGCATTGTCCTCAATGCATGCATAAAATAATGAGAAATAATAAAAATAAAAAAATAAAAATGCATACGAGGACTTACTCCGAGAGTTCGTCATCGTAGATGATTAGTTTCCTTCTAGTCGGTGTCTTGATTCTCTTGCTTGAATGCGATGGTTGTTTTCTTGTTGTCGGGATGTCTTTAGCTTTGGTTGCCGTGGCATCTTCAGGGTTGGTTGCCGTGGCATCAACTTGTGCAGGCACGATGTAGGTTACCGCGGCATCTTCTTTATTGGTTGCCGGGGCAAGGATCTCGGTAGTAAATTTCCTTAGCATAGTAGTTGTGAGTCTTGTTGTGAAAAAGAAAATAAAGAAAACCTAAAAACTAAAGAATATGAAGAAAAATAAAATATCTCCTAAAAAACAAAAATAAAAATAAAAAGAAAAAGAAAAAGAAAATATTGAAAGGAGAGCATGCTCATGCATCTCCTAAGTTGACCACTTCTTTGTTACGTTCCACATGGGCACCATTGTAGTGCTTCAATCTTTGTCCATTAATTTTGAATTCATGGTTGTCAGAGATGGACTTGATTATCACGGCACCATGAGAGAATGGTTTGACGACTTCGAATGGTCCTGACCATCTTGATTTCAGCTTTCCCGAGAAAAGTTTTAGCCGAGAATTGAATAGGAGAACTAGTTGCCCTGGCGTGAATTGTCGTGGCAATAGTTTCTTGTCATGCCATCGCTTTGTTTTCTCCTTGTAGATTCGTGCATTGTTATAGGCGAGTGCACGAAATTCTTCTATCTCATTGAGATCCATCAAGCGCTTTTGTCCGCACTTTCCCCAATCCATATTCACGTCTTGATTGCCCAAAGATGCCTTGTGCTCGATTTCCACCGGTAGATGACATGTTTTACCATAGACAATTCGGAAGGGGGACATACCTAAGGGTGTTTTGAATGTAGTGCGATATGCCCAAAGTGCGTCATCTAGTCTTAATGACCAATCCTTCCTTGAGGGATTTACAACTTTCTCGAGTATTCCCTTCAACTCCAGGTTGGAAATTTCTGCTTGCCCGTTGGTTTGTGGGTGATATGCCGTGGCGATCTTCTGTGATATGCCAAAGCGTTGCAACATCTTGGCAATTAGTCTGTTGTCAAAATGCTTGCCTTCGTCGCTGATAATTGCTCTCGGCATCCCAAACCGTGTAAATATGTTTTTCTGCAGGAATCGTTGCATGGTCTTGGAATCGTTGTTGGGAACTGCAGCTGCCTCTACCCATTTAGACACATTGTCGACGACAAGTAAGATGTAGAGGTTGCCGAATGAAGATGGGAAGGGTCCCATAAATTCGATCCCCCATACATCGAACAGTTCCACCTCGATGATGTTCTGGAGTGGCATCTCATGTCGTCTAGAGATATTGTCCGTCCTCTGGCAACGATCACATTGCTTGTAAAAGTCTTGGGCATCTTTGTACAATGTTGGCCAATCCAAACCCGATTGCAAAACTTTGGCCGCGGTACGAGTTCCTCCAAAATGTCCTCCATAGGGTGAAGAATGACATTGCTGGAGTACATTCTGTTGTTCTTCTTCAGGGACACATCGGCGTATAACCTGATCTGCATATTGTTTAAACAAAAGAGGCTCGTCCCAAAAGTAATGTTTAGCATCATGGCGGAACCGCTTCTTCCCTTGGTGAGTAATGCCATAAGGAAAAATACCACAAACAAGGAAGTTAACTAAATCCGCGTACCAGGGTATTGCCGAGGCATGTGCTGTCGTGGCGACTGCTCCCAAAATTGCCGAGGCGTGCGCGTCAAAGACTACTGCAGCGTCGAGAGTTGCCGAGGCGTGTGCATCCATGGTTGTCGAGGTGTCTAGGGTTTCTGAGGTGTCTAGGGTTGCCGAGGCGTCGAGGGTTGCCGAGGCAACTAGAATTTGTTCATCCGGGAATGCATCGCATATCTCTAGGTCCGCTTCCTCCTCCCTATTGCGTTCCAAACGTGATAAGTGATCGGCCACTTGATTTTCTGTTCCTTTCCTGTCCTTAATTTCAATATCAAATTCTTGTAAAAGTAATATCCAACGAATCAAACGGGGTTTAGCATCCATTTTAGCAAATAAGTATTTGATTGCCGAATGGTCCGTATGAACAATTACCTTTGTACCAATTAAATAGGATCGGAACTTGTCAAATGCGAAAACTACAGCTAGTAACTCTTTCTCCGTTGTTTTGTAATTCACTTGAGCACCATTAAGAGTTTTACTAGCGTAGTATATCACATGGAAAGTCTTACTTGTGCGTTTGCCTAGGACTGCTCCTACCGCGAAATCACTTGCATCACACATGAGCTCAAAAGGTAGTGTCCAATCTGGTGGAACAACAATGGGTGTCGAGGCAAGCTTTTTCTTTAGGGTTTCGAATGCTTGGGTGCAAGAATCATCAAAGTCGAAGACTTTATCCTGTTCAAGCAGATTACACAAGGGTTTAGTGATTTTAGAAAAATTATGAATAAACCTCATATAAAAACCTGCATGTCCGAGGAAACTTCAAATTCCTTTAACCGAATTTGGTGGGGGTAATCTCTCGATCACGTCCACCTTGGCTTTGTCTACTTCAATTCCCTTGGATGAGATCTTGTGGCCGAGCACTATTCCTTCATCTACCATAAAATGACATTTCTCCCAATTGAGGACTAAATTCGTTTCTTCGCATCTTGCTAACACCCTCTCTAAATTGCCGAGGCAGCCGTCGAAGTCATTACCAAAAACCGAAAAATCATCCATGAAGATCTCAAGGAAGTCTTCGACCATGTCTGAAAAGAGTGCCATCATGCATCTTTGGAAGGTTGCCGGGGCGTTACACAATCCGAACGGCATCCTTCGGAAGGCATAAGTGCCGTATGGGCATGTGAAAGTTGTCTTTTCTTGATTTTCTGGTGCTATGGCAATCTGATTGTAACCTGAATAACCATCAAGAAAACAATAAAAGGGTTTACCTGCAAGACGGTCAAGCATTTGATCAATAAAGGGTAATGGGAAGTGATCTTTCCTAGTAGCTTTGTTTAGCTTTCGATAGTCCATACAAACCCTCCAACCGGTCACATCTGGTTGGGATAAGTTCATTATTTTCATTGCTTACCACTTGTTATATACCTCCTTTTTTCGGTACACATTGTACGGACTTACCCAATGAGTATCGGAGATAGGGTATATAATGTCGGCGTCAAGCCACTTGATGATTTCTTTCATTACAACCCCTTTCATGGCATGATTCAGTCTCCTCTGGGCCTCAATTGAAGGTTTGTGATCATCTTCCAACAAGATCTTGTGCATACACACCGCCGGGCTAATTCCCTTCAAGTCGGCAATTGTCCATCCTATTGCCTTTTTGTGTAGCTTCAACATCTTAATCAGCTTCTTTTCCTGCCCAGGTTGTAACTTAGAAGAAATAATTACAGGCAATGTATTATCGGTCCCTAAGTATACATATTTTAGTTGCTCTGGCAATTGTTTCAACTCAAGAATCGGTGGTTGTTCGATAGAGGGTTTTTCGAGTTTACCTTCCTTACCTGAGTAATCCAGTGGTTCAAAGTATGTACCTGGTCGGTTGACGAGCCAATTTGCCTCTTCTGGTTGTTCCTCATCGACCGGTTCTTCATACTCCTCAGGTTCCTCTTGATCGGCAATGTAGTTGCCGAGGCAACTAAATTCCTCATTGAAGTTAAACTCTGTCGTGGCATGAAGTAGTTGGCATTCTTCTGGATCATCGGCATACCTTAGTGTTTGGAACACATTTAGTTTAACTTGCTGGTCATTCACCCTCGTTGTGAGTTCTCCCTTTTCAACATCAATCAAGGTTCTCCCTGTTGCTAGGAATGGTCTCCCGAGAATGATGGGTGCATGCTCATCTGCTTCACAATCCAAAACAATAAAGTCAGCGGGAAAAATAAATTTATCGACTTTTACCAGTATGTCTTCGATTTTTCCCTCTGGATGCACATAGGATCTGTCGGCTAGCTGCAGCATTAATGTTGTAGGTCTTGCCTTCCCGATTCCTAGTTTCTAGAAAACCGATTTAGGCATCAAGTTTATGCTAGCCCCAAGGTTGCATAATGCTTTCCCGACATAGTGATTTCCAATGGAACATGGTATTGTGAAACTTCCGGGATCCTTCAACTTAGGTGGCATACGATTGTGCAACATTGCCATGCATCCCTCTCATCATGAAACTGTTTCAAACTCTCCTAGCCTTGTTCTTTTGGACACAATGTCTTTAAGGAACTTGCCATAGTTTGGAATTTGTTCAATTGCTTCCACCAATGGCAAGTTGATGTGGACTTGCTTTAGGATATCAAGAAACTTCTTGAATTGGTATTCTTGCTTTTGTCGCTTCAACCTTTGTGGGAATGGTGGTGGAAGTCGGATATCTTCGATCCTTTCATTGGTTTGAAACCTAATTGACGGCATTGCCGGGATATCTGGAGTTGCCGAGGCATTATCAACTGGGGTTGCCGAGGCATGCTTATCGCAAGTTGCCGAGGCGTCTTTATCATCGGTTGCTGAGGCATGCTTATTGCGGTTGCTGCGCGGCAATTCGGTTCAAAGATCCGAGGCTTTGCCGCTAGGTTCGCCTTGATCTTTTGTGGAGTTTTGTTTGACGAGCGGGTTTGAACCTCTCTAAGTTGTTGACCACTTCTAGTGGTGATCGCCTTTACATTGCTCATGGCCGTTCTCTCGCGACTTGAGTATCGCTAGGTAAACCTCCTTGTGGTCTAGTATTCAGATTTTGAGCAAACTGTCCGACTTGATTTTCCAATGATTTGATTGCCGCCTCTTGGTTTTGCAATCTCATCTCGATCTGTTAATAAAAGCATCGATTCTTTTTTATGAAATTACTATTCTCACCATATAAGATTCAGTTTTTATCATAAAAGCATTTAGAGAATTTTCCAAAGAACTAGATGTTGTCGGTTGATCTTTGCGGCATCATTGTCGTGGCATATTCTCACCGAATCCCAATGCTTGTGCATTCTGATTGTTCCGTTTAGAGCATTGTTGGGATTACTCCATGAAAAATTCGGTGCTTCTTCCAAGCCGGATTGTATGTATTGGACATCATGTTGTTGCTCTATTGTAATTCCCCACATAGAAGCCGGATTCCAGTTCTCGCATACATTCGTAAGAATTATGGTTATCACCACATAACTCACAAAAAGAATCCATTACCTTGACTTCATGTTTGTTGTTTGGTTTTTGCATGTTCTGGACCATCTTGGTTAAAGCGGCCAATTGTTCCGAAATTGAATCTGATGATCCTAGTTCATGTATTGTGGCTTGGCGTCTAACTCCTCCTCTTCTAGTGGATGGGAATTGATAATCATTCTTGGCCAGCCTGTTTAAGATTTGCATTGCTTCTTCCGGCGACTTATCTAGGAGTATGCCGTTTGCCGAGGCAACTAGCATCATCCTTGTTGGTGTATTCACGGCATTGTAAAACATTGTTACTTGAGTCCACACCGGGAATCCGTGTAAATGGCATTTGTGTAGAAGTTCTCTATATCGCTCCCAAGCCTCGTACATGGATTCATCATCCGCTGCCGAAAAGAAGTAATGTCGTTCTGGCTTATCAAGAAAATTTGTAGGATTAAATCTAGCAAGGAAATCATGACAAAGATCAGTCCAAGATGCTATGGTTCCGGCAGAATGCTATTCAACCATGCTTTCGCCTATCCTCAAAATGAATAGGGGAATAATCTTAATCGTAGGACATCGGGGTGACTCCGTGTATCTTGAACGAGTTGCAAATCTCGAGGAAAGATTTCAGATGTTGTCGTGCATCTTCGCCTTTGAGCCGCCAAATTGACCTATTGTGTTGATCATATTAAACATTACCGGTTTCAACTCAAAGTGGTCGGCTTCAATTTCAAAGCGACAACTCCCGGTTAAGTCCATCAAGATCTTCTTCAAGATAGTCTCGAATAGTTCAGTTTAGTGCAAGAATCACTCATCCTCCTGCTCGAACATCTTGATTCATATTGCCGCCTTGATTTCCATTGCTTCTCTTATCCTTCGCCTAAGTCTTTGTAAGGTTCGTTCGATTTACGGATCAAAGGGATATTCTGTGAAGTCGGTCTCGCCTGTCATATACCAATGCAAAACCAAAATTTGTTAGCCCTTTGAATTTTAAACAAGAAAAATAAAAAGAAACTGCAAGAAAGTAAAAACAAAGTCGCTATTGCCAATCCCCGGCAACGGCGCCAAAAACTTGTTGCACGTAATAAGTGCTACGCAAATGTGCAAGTATACACGTCGTAAGTTATAGTATAAAAGATATCGTCTCCACAGAGATTGGTGCTACTTCAAGAATCTAGTCTCTTGCACTGTAAAAATAAAAACACAAATAAAAGATTATAGAAGTTTAACTAATCTAGAAAGCAAATAAGTAAAAGAAAAGATGAATTCAATTGAGAGAGATAGGCCAGGTTATCGTGAGTTGAGGTGTGATAGCCGATTGGATCGTCTTGGTAAAAGAGTGCACGGGCAACTCAGTTGCCGTGGCAACTTGCACAACGGGGTTGCCTTGGCAACTAATCGATGGTTGCCTGGGCAACTACTTGGGCGTCTGGGCAGCAACTTCAAGGTTCGGAGGAGCGTTCTTCAATGGTTTCTTCTTATCCCTAAGTTGAAACTCTAGCTACTTGTGCATGCCTTGATAATACATCCCTGCGTGAATCAAGGGTGAACAACAACCAATCTTGCGCTCCTCTTAGCTGTTGAAATCCTTAACTTATTCCTAAGCCGGATTAATCTTCACCATCAATATATTGAATAAATATCATATGCATTCGTTTCTTGAATCTAACTCTCCCGATATTAGATAAATAGATGAAATCATGAGATCCTCTCCCAATTCACTCGCAAACAAGAATAAGAACCAAGAATGAATAAACCTTGAAATAGAAAAGTGCAAACTCTTATTACCTAAACAAAAACCAATAGTTTCTCACAACCACAAAACACAATAACCATAGCCAAGTAAATTTAGTTCATGGCTAGGTTCCAAAGAAACACAAGATAAACAATCCCTAGCATGAACCCAATCGAACAAGAAAGAAAAGATGAAGCTTGTTGAAAATCCCTTGCTTTCTCCCTTGGACTTGTCGAAATTTCCCTAATGCTCTCTCTATGGATTGTCGAAATCTCCTTGCTATTTATAGGGCTAGGCCAAAGTCCTTCTTTGAGGAGGAGTTTGAGTTGGAATTAAATTATCTTTAAAGAATATAATTCTTTATTATAATTTTATTCCTATTAGAACTTCTCCTATCTTCTTGGAATTTAATTCTTCTTTAATCTCTGCATGGCAATCAAATTCCTTTGGGCTTGGGCCTTGCTCCATGTCATCTTGGGCTTGTAAAGTCATTAATTTCGACATCCCTATTGCATTTTCTCTTTGTCGACAATTGCCATGGCAACTGGCTCGGCGTCTCCTTCATGCATTGCCCTGGCAACTAGCTCGGCATATCCTTCATGCATTGCCCTGGCAACTAGCTCGGCATTGCTTTGGCAAGTGATCCTGCACATACACACACACACACAAAGCACACCAAAGCAGCATCTTTTTTCCATAAAAATCACCAAGTTATGTAATCAAGCTCAACGGTGGAAAGAAACATGAATTAATGCATGAATGGCTAACTATGCAACTAATATGAGCCTAAGTCTAACAATAATATGAGTAAAAAGGGTAAGAAAATTAGTACTTTTGAACACTTATCAATAGGGCTCTATCAAATCCAATATCAATGTTTCCATAGTCAATGAAGGAGTATCAATCAATATTTCATTCAACAATGAATTGAGTTACTTCTATCTATAACATCATGCTTCATTTCAATATAGTTCAATTAGGCAATAAGTACATCATTACAATCAATGGCAATCCAAGCATGCCTCGCAATCAAGTAACCACTCAAAAGAGTACTTACCTTGCTAATGCTCCATAGAAATCTCATTATACAATTTATACTTAATATTCAGTAAGAATTAAAAATCAAAAATATACTTGGAGAGGTTATCGCCCTCTCCAAACTTTAAACTACACTCACAAGAATTTTTCGAGCTATTGTCGATCTCGGATTGTGATCCCTTTCCCTCTACTAGCTTGCTAATCCAAGTGAGCCCCCTTATCCTCAATTTCCACTTGATCTAACATCCATATAATACATAGTGTATTAGATACAATCCAGCAACCAATTAAGTCATTACGTGACTCCATACTCAAGCATACAATTCAATATAAACATCTAGACTGTTGCTGCCTGGCAGCATGTGCATTGCTTGCTTAAATGTTCATATATTTTATTCCGTACGTCGGAATTTTTAAACGTTTACACCGTTATAAAGCTAACTTAATTTTCCTTCTAACCATATAAGCCTTACATTTTAATCCTTTTCCAATTAATACAATTTTAAGCTTAAAGACTAGGCAATTTACAAAGCTGGACAGTTTGCACTATCCCTAGTGTTTCTTCTCTACAATTCATTATACAATCCATAATTCAGTTTTCTTTTCTCATAATGAATTTAGACATGTTAAGGCACTGTCCATAAAAGTTTCAGCCTTAAATTCCATTTATACAATTTATGGTAATTTTTCAAAGTTACTGCCCAGAACAGAGTTTTCTGGGCAGTTTACACTAGGTTAAGCTTCTAGCTTCATAATTCATCTATACAAGGTTCTAACAAGTTTGTTCAGAATATATACTCATTCCTACATGTCTAGGTCAGTTCAATTATGTGTCCAACCTATAAAAAAATAGGGAAATTGAGCAATATTTTCAATTTGATTCATTAGGACATCAATTCACTAGAATTTCCAGCATCTACAATTTCAATTCACATACCAATCATCCATTCTAATCATCATCCAAAATTTTCAGCATTTAGCATAACATTTCACCATCAATTTGGCTATTGACAACATCAATTTCTCCTATTCATTCGAATGACATGTCAATTTCATGGATTAATCAATCAATTGAACTTCTTAACTAGTTCATAGCATCAATTCACTATCTATTCATCAAATTCATGCAATTCAAGCAAGAACCCTAAATCTACATGCATCATTTGTATCTATAACACATTAAGGAAGAGATTTTACCTTCCTATCAAGATTATATGAATGTCAGCAACTCCAATTTCAAGCTTGAATGAATGGTTATGGAGTTTTTCTCACTCAATTTCCTTTTCTCTCTTCCTTGTTCATCTACAAGGCAAATGGGGGAAGAGGATGATAATGGATTATCCATTATCTCCTCCCAAATGCCTAATTTATCCTTTAATTAGTGACATGTGTAGGGGCATTGTACGAATTTAGAAATTTACCATGCATTCCTTCAATTTGTTGTTTGTTTTGGTTTGGTCATTTATACATTAGGTTTCTACTTTTTCATTTATAACATTCTAGTCCTTATTAACTAGATATAGCACCTTACTTTCAATTAGTTAGGGATTAAATGAAGGCATTGTAGTAACATCTTTTATACTAGTTTTGAGGATATTACAGATTAAGCTTGAATTAATTTTAATAATATATAATTAATCTCTTTTATCTTTATCTCCAAAAACTCTTCACAAATTTTAATAATATATAATCCCAACTGTGTGTGTAAATCCAAACATGGGGGAATTATCCCTTGCATTTTCGTATTTATCCTAAAGTTGGGCGGACTTATCCAGATATCATCGACAATCAACTTCGGCAACTTCTTTAGTATTCTCCTCAATTGCCAAAACAATCCCTTCAGTATTCTCCTTAATTGCCACGACAATCTCCACTTTCCACGGCAATCCTATCCTGCACAAATTAAAGCACACCAGCAGCGAATTTTCCACGAAAACCAGCCAAAGTGCAATATCAAACCTGATAACAAAGGAATCTAGGAAACTATGCATGAATGCCTATCAATGAAACTAAAATTAGCCTAAGTCTAACAATAATATGAGTAAAAAGGGCAAGAAAAATAATACTTTTGCACACTCATCAACTAGCACCAATCTCAACAATCGTATACTACAATGGCAATTATTTGGGGAGATAATAGCGGGGAAAACTTTGAGTCTGAAAACTTTTTTCCTATCAAATTCATTCGCACAGTTCCTATAGAGAAGCTAGTTAAAAAGATCAAACGGCTAGTATGGGTCGGACGTAATAGACCACTACAAGCTCTCTAATACAAGTTCTAGACATCCTTTTTTCTAGAGACATACGCTACAATGAGAATTGACAATCATTCGAAGAAATGGTCTACACGCATACTGGGTACAGATCAGAAATTTGCTATTTGTATACAGATTTTAGTGAAGAAGTAGCAGTTAACAATGAAAACTGAGTCACAACTAAGGCGACAACATATGATTTCAACTCTTTGATGGGGGATTATAATCTTGGTGTTCCTGCTTATACCCCTGTGATTCATGATTAACCTTCATTTTCAACAGCACGACACTCATCCGGCAATGTCTTCAACCTAAACGTAGAACAACCATCAACTCAGCATTCTACCTTTAACCCATATGTTGATGGACATCAACCGAGAATTGGTGGATCAAGTTTTTTAAGGGGCCGACACTCTTGCGCAACATCCTTCGGTCTAAATAAGCCAACCTATGCTCCTCCTAATTTTCCCTAGGTCTACAGCTACAAATTTTGCACCTGCCCATGCATTCATGGATGGTGATGAAGGTTACTCATCCCCAGAAGAACTGATTCAAGAGCACGGTCTTGATGGTGTTGAGGTTGGGTTATTCGTGGAGCCTGAAGATGTTGGTGCCGGTTTTGCCTCTAAAACTGAAAGTGACAATAATCATGATGATGATGATGCCCTCGAAAACTTCAATGAAAATCAATTGGGACATGTTGCAAGCGATAGTGTCCTCACATCGTATGAATGTAATACCCTTAAATTCGGGTTAGTTTTAAGCATATAATTTGATAACTATGGATAGGAATTATAAGATATGTACAAGTCCCTTGAGGAGTAAATTTATATAGTTGTGATAAATAATTGGTTAAATTGTGAGGATTGGTGTTCTTTTTGAATGAAATAGAAACTCAAGACCTTTAGTAAAACTATTATGAATAGAAAACAAAAGTTGAGTGGTTGCATGGCTATTAGACCGCAATGCATGTTTCATGCCATGTGGTCGGTTAACTCACTTTCTCTTGATTATTCATCGAGATTTATTTTTGAAAGTAATTAGACAAAATGAGGGAATTTGCTTTTCTTCTTCACTTCTCCACCACCCGAATGATCACCATTGTTGGAGAGATTGGAAAAGCTTGAGGAAGAGCATAAATTTCTTTGTCATTTAGTCTTCAAATTCATATTTTCTTTCTTCATTAGTAAGCCCACTTCTATGATAATATTTATGTTTGATTATCATTGGAAGTAGAAATAGATTTAGTAAAAGCTTAGACTTTAACTAATTAGAAGAATTCTTAGTTTAAATAGATAATTTATTTCAATAGTCTATTTGTAAGAGTTTTAGTAACCTATTCATGGATTTAAGTTAAATTGAGGATAATGACCTCTAATACTAAAAATCGTCATATGAGAAAGGGAGTTGTGAACCAAAAACTTTGCTGACCCTTGTTTATTCAAAACATGGGAGGAATTTCCTTCGAACCTATTGAAGTGTAGGGGGAAGCATACCGTCGATTTGTATGATGTTTCTTTATTAAAGGAATCATAGAATTTAACTTGTAAAGGATTAAGCATGCTTATATTTCTTGTTTCTTGTTAAGGTGACTAGAGAAGTTAACACTAGCAGAAGACTTTAAAAATTTATAGTAAATTCTACATGTTGAATTAGAAAATGAGCCTCATATGAGAGTAATCATGTGTATGTCTAGTTTCTTTTAAAACAAATGGTGAATTATTCTGAGTTCTATATTAAAAGATATGAATTTTTATTCGAAAGTATGTCAGAAAAACTAGAAGTAGTTTTCTGCTCTGGACAATCTATGTTTTGGGAATTCTATGAATTTTCATAATTTTTGTAGATTTTATTAATTTTTGTACATTTTTTGTTAGCAGTTGTTTGATGGGAATCACAAAATAATACCCATAGCGTTCGCACTCGTGCCTAGAGAAGATACTAAATCATGCAGGTTTTTCCTCAAGAAGTGTGCCATTAAATTATAAAAAAGGATCAAGTTTTCTTAATCTCAGATCGAGGAGGTGGGATCAAGTTAACGATCCAATCTTTGGGGACAAAGTTTCAATCTCCAAACATTGAACACCATTCCTGCATACGCCACATTTTCGTAAACTACCATGGTCGGTATAAGAACAACGATGAATGCAGGCTCGTTATATGCATGGGTACGTATTAATATTTTTTGTATTTATCACTACCTTCCCTATATCTCATTTGCACACTTCGTCGTTTCTTAGGGTACGAACTAGTTCACCACAAATCTGAACAAATGCTTTAAGACTTGCAGGAGGGGAATGATGAGGGCTACTAGTACATTGCAAAAATTCCAAAGGAAAAAATAGACCAATGCTTACGATGGCAGTTTTAGATATGGCCACATGACAACCAACTTGGCTGAGGAAATCAATTCTTCCTTGAAGGGTGGTTGAAATTTGCTAGTGACCGCCATCGTGAAAGCTACATACTTTCGTTTGGCAAGTTGTTCACAACCTTGGGGAAAGAAGCTATCGTTATGCAGTAAAAGGCCCTCACATTCCACCCGAGGATACGAGAAGATATTCAAAAAGTCGTTGTTAAATCCAACAGGTTGTATGTGCTACCAATGTCATGTAATGACAACTATTTCCGTGTCTTGGAGATACCACGACCTTTACAGGTTTTGACCCAACATCGTACAGGGTGGATCTCGAACACAAGTCGTGCAATTGTGGCTCATTCCAAGAACTGAAGCTTCCGTACGAGCATGTCATTGTTGCATGCTCCGCTTCCATGACCGATTACAAGGAATACATGGATCCTATATACTGGCTTCATTCAGTGTTTAAGGTCTACGAAATGGAATTCCCACCAATTGGCAGTGAAACTAAATGGAATGATGAGCAGATATAGACCACAATTTTAAACTTCTGGGGTCATAGAATGTCAAACTGTCCATCTCGAACATAAATATGTTGTTTTATTTTTATACCAAGTACCCATATTTTAACATAAATATTATTATGAAACTTCACTCACTTTATTTTGATCTAACTTTTCGGCATTGCATAATTCACCTAAAGGGTTATGATTTTGAAATTAAATAATTCATTTTAACTTAAGCATAGTTTACAACTTTCATAATTTTAAATTTTAATAAAACACTTTTCTAAAACCTTTACATTTTTAAAAAATTTAAATATAAGTGACATAATTTATAACCCAAACTTTACATCACATTCAGTTCTTAATACCTAATCCTAAACCAAACTCGTTGTGCACACACGGCGAGTTCAATTTGTTTAAAATGTCGTTATACTTAGCCCTAGAAAACCGTTATGTTAGAGAGAACTCGTTGTTCATAGGCAAGTTTGGTTTTGGATTAGGTTAATCCAGTGATTATGTTTTAAATCGGATATTTACAAAATAAAAAAATAGAACTCACCTTGCGTCTACGACAAGTTTAAATAAAAATAATATATTTTTAAAACTCGTCGTGCTAGTGCGGCGAGTTTACTGTAAGGGTGCTAGTCTGGGAAATATAGGATTTTGGATCCTAATTTGGTCAAAATAGGATCCAATGGTCCTAGAAATGCCTTTAAGCCAATCTCATATTCGTGCAATTAGATATATATTTTAGTGATTATATGTATAATGAAATTTGAACTTTTTTTTACGTAAGTTATCTATTTCTAGATCCACATGTAATATATATGTGTGTACACCCTCACAAATATTTCTAGATATGTCACTCTACTCACGTTCATAGGCCTTTGAAAACAACAAGCTTCCTAGTGTTCTCCCCTAGATATTGCAACTACGGTGACCATAAGGATGTTTCCACCCTCACTTGGTTTCATCATCTTTTCCAATGATATCAGAAGAATTCACAATAGAATGGGTCTTGTTAAGTGTAAAAAGGTAATATATTTTATACCCTTTTTACTCATATTATTGTTTAGACTTAGGCCCATTTAGTTGCAGATGTAGTAATTCATGCATAAGTTCGTAGTCCTTTTGTTTATTGGGCTTGGTCTTGTTCTTGCATTTAGTTGTTTTTGTGGAGAAAATGCTGTTGTTTTGCTTTCTTTTGTGTAGGTACGAATTGTCGAGCGGTTGCCAGGGCAAGTCAAAAATAAATGCAGAATTTTTCAAGATTTATCCTTATTACATATGATAAAGGCTATATTCAAATTATGAGCTGTTAAAGATGAAGATGAGAGAATCTTGACGCTATTAATCCTGATTTATCTCTTCTTAAATGGGATAATATGCAAATAAGGATAGTAAATAAAGCTTGAATTATTTCCTTATCTAACCATATCTTTAGACAAGGAAATAAATCTTAATTTCTCTCCCCAAGATATGGATAAACCTCAACTTTGAAATTTAGATTGAACTCTCCCCTCCTATAAAAGGTTGATCGTAGAAACAATGAAGAGGGAGGTTGTAACACCCTAAACCTGGCCTAGGAAGGTTACCACTATCTAAGCTATTGACTAATTGAATTATGTGCTAATCAAATTAAAGAGAAAAGAACATTAGCTAACAAATAACTAAAGGGACCAAAATGTTATAGCCAACAAGTTAGAGTGCCAAATTAAAAGGACCATAATAGAATCAAATTGCAATACAAGGAATGCATGGCAAATTTAGAATGGATAGTGGACTATCCACTTGTCACAAGGACAAGGTCTATTCGGCCACTATGGGGAGAGGACTTCTTCCTCATTTGATTATACCAATTGTGTTAGGAAGAAAGAGAGAGAAGAGAGAACGCTTGAAGGATATCCATGGAATCCTTGAGAGATTTAGTCACGGTAGGACTAAATTGAATAAGAATTCACAATGAGGAAGGTAAATGCTTGATTCCTCACTTTAATTACATGCTTGAATCTTGAATTAGTGATATTCTTGTTGCCTAATTCGAATAAGATGATTGTTATGCATGTTAAAATGATGTTAGCTTCTAATGGTCCTTGAAATTATGAGTGTTATTAATCAAATTGCTAAAGAGATGTGTATGGGTAGTTGGAAATTGAGAATAGGAATCATGGTTGAAATTAGTTTCGATTAGGGACTGTTTTGCTAGATAAAAGTGTGTAAACATGCTTAATTGTATATGCTGCCCTATTTTGATCATATTTCTAGGTGAATTGGATTGATCTAAGCTTGTAGAAATAAGTATATAAGTTGAATTATAATGTTAGAATCTTTGCTTGAATGAATATGAAGCAAAAACTTAACCTAGTGTAATCTGCCCAGAATACCCTGTTCTGGGTAGTAACTTCGAAAACTCACCATAAATTGTATAAATGGAATTTAAGGCTGAAAATTTTATGGACAGTGCCTTAACACGTCTAGTTTTATTAGGAACAAACAGAACTGAATTCTGGATTGTAAAATGAATTGTAGAGAAGAAACACTAGGGACAATGCAAACTGTCCAGTGTTGTAAATTGCCAAAGGATTAAAATGCAAGGATTATATAGTTAGAAAGACAATTAAGTTAGCTTTCCCACGGTGTAAAATAATTGAAATTTTGACGTACAGAATGAAAGGTATGTATGTTTAAGTGAGCAGAGTACATGTTGCCTGGTAGCAGCAATCTAGGTAATTGTACACAGTTTTGTATACAGTATAGTAAACTGTATTGCACACGGTTTTGGGACAGTTTAATTGCTGCCCTATTTTGCCTTAATATGGAATGTAGGTAGTTTGGTAATGTGCATTAAGCTGTGTATATGAATATGCTATCTGTTTTGTATATATAATGTATTAACCTTGCTGCCATGTTGAATGACTTTGTGATTACATGTTTTGACCTTGTTCTATCTATGTGATTTACTAGAGTAAGGGGGACTTTGGAGAAGGATCTAAAGTCGAGCATTCAAGGGACAAGCAAAAGGGAATAGTCTTTCAAGACTAGCTAGCTTGGGGAGTATTGTGAGTGTAGTTTATTCTAGGGTTAGGACTAGGTCCTAACGAAAGCATTTATGTCTAAATTCTTGTATTGTTAAATTGGACTTAATATGATCTTGACCTAATAAGAGAAGTATGAATTAAGATAATACATGAAACTTGGCTACATCCTTGAATTGTTGTATAAATCGAATGCTAGCATGTATATGTGGTAACATTGATGCTTGTATGTATGACATGGTATTGTGACCAATTGCTTAAACCGAATGCTTGAAGTGATAGCTTAGATGATGCAATGAATACTTGAAATGATGAGTTATGGATCTATTGTCCTAAGGGCTTAATGCATGTATAAACTTACCATGCAATACTCAAAATGACTATTAGAAAAGATAATGCTTGACATGAACTTGTACACTTGAATGATACATGATCTTGAACTTGAAAAGCTTGAAATCCTTGAATGAATGAATTATAATCAAACAACCTTGGTCGCTAGTTGAATAGGCAGAAGGGCATGCCTTAGAGTCTAGAGCTCATTGTGTCAGGGTGGACTACGGTCCAGGGCTAAGACCCCTAATTGGTGACAGACGGAGTGTACGTATGTGGTCTTTGGCGACAGTAGGAGGGTTGACCAGTAGTATGGTACATCTTGTGGCGATAGTTGGTTGGAGACTCGATTACCTAGACAAACTATGAACCAAGGATTTTGTTAAAAAGATAATAAATGAGCTAATAAGCATGAATAGCTTGATTACTTGTCATGTAAGCATGAATTGCTTGATTTCTTGTTATGTAAGCATGAAATTGCTTGACTACTTGATATTTGACCATGAATAGCTTGATTACTTGAAATGGATAAAGCATGAATTATGATTCATTGTCTCTTGCTTCTGATGCTATTGGAATGCCTTGAAATCCTTAGCTAGGATCATTCTTGACTAATTGACACTTAATTTGATATAATAATTGGTTAGAACTAGTTACTACCTCACTAAGTACATTCTTGTACTTATCACTCTTATTTTCATCCTTCCCAACCGCAGGATAAAGGATTCGATCGTTGCTTGATCCTGAAGCCTGATTTCTTGAGCTCGAAGCAAGGCACAAGCAAAGTTAAAGTACGATTTCATACTTGTTTTGTATTTCTCCTAGTTGGTGGCACCTAAACATATATATGTAGCTAGGACTAGACTATGCATCTTGTTTGTTTTGGGAGGATTGTATATATGCATAAACATGGCTACTTGATGTTTTGAGTAATTGTATATATATGTTCTTGAATGGGCTTTCTACGTAGTGAACTTGGTTAACAGTGTGAAACATGTAATGAACTCAAATTCTATGTAATAGAAAAGTATTTTGCTACGCATATGGATATATATTGAATGTTTCAAAGTAATTGATCTAGCCTATTGTGTAATCTGAATGCTTTGTGAAATTATATAGTCACTTGTGTGGATGTACCATGTTGTAAGTGTTTTTATATGTTTAAATGGTAAATGTCGAATGGTAAGGCTTGGCAAATGGCTTGCTTGGAGACAAGATACGTGCAATTGTATGTACAAATGATCATGTCTAGTAAATTTATGTATGAAATGTTACATGTCTCAATCTAAGGAATAATGAAATGAAAGCATGTTTGCTCACTTAGGCTATTCGAATGCTAGTTGTATGATGATGTTAATTGAATTGTTGAAGTGGTAACCTATAATGTCTTGTAAACAAAATATGAGATTGCTTGCATGTTAAGTTATGAATGCTTGGTTGCTTGCTAGTTAAGTAACTCACCTAATAGGGATGAGTTAACCTTTCCTTGCCTCGTCCTTGCTTGGTAATGCTCCCGAACTAATTTTTGCTACTAACCCGGGGTAGGGGGTGTTATAGAGAGAGTTAGGCGTGAAGAGTTTATGATTTTTTTCTCTCTCTTTAATGTTTGAGTTTATTTTCTTTGTGATTTCTTTTCATCTAACGATAAACTAGATTTAATTGGCTCGAGTTGTTGTGTTTTGTGTGTTTGAGGACGAATGATTGATTTTAGTTTTTAGTTCAAGTTTTTTGATGTTTATCCATTCTTGGCTTTACATTTTCTTTCAAGTGAGCTTGAGAGATGGACTTGAATAAATTTATTTATCTAAGTTCCGAAGAACTAGATTCATGAAATGAATTGGATACAGTTTCTATTTGAATCAACTGATTGGTAGAGACTAATTTGCCTTAGGGATAAGGAGTGAATTATAGTGACTAACAAGAGTAAATGATCTTCCTTGAGCGGATACCACATGACCAGGAAACATCACTTCTTTGAGCCAAACTCACATTTGCTCAATTTGGCATACAACTGATTTTCCTTTAAAGCTTGTAACACAATCCGCAAATGTCTATCATGATCTTCCTCGGTATGAGAATACACGAGAATATCATAAATAAACACCACCACTAACTGATAGATGTATTCGTGGAACACCCTATTCATCATATCCATGAACGTAGCTGGGGCATTTGTCAAGTCAAACAGCATCACCAAGAACTCATAATGCCCGTACCTCATGCGAAAAGCAGTCTTAGGTACATCTGCATCCTTAACCTTTAACTGGTAATACCCCATTATCAAATCAATCTTAGAAAACATTGTTGCCCCATGAAACTGATCGAATAAGTCATTAATTTATGGAAACAGGTACTTGTTCTCCACCGTCAACTTATTCAACTACCGGTAATCAATGCACACACGCATTCTACCATCCTTTTTCTTCACGAAAAGAACTGGAGCACCCTAAGGCGAAATACTAGGTCGAATGAACCCTCAATCCAACAACTCCTGAAGTTGTGTCTTTAACTCTTTCAATTCTTTTGGTACCATTCGATACAGAGCAATGGACACTGGAGTCATACCCGAGTACGTCTCAATATTGAATTCTACCTCTCTGTCCGTTGGTAAACCTGATAATTCTTCAGGAAACACTTCTAGAAAATCACACACGGTTTGAATGTCCTGCACTCGAACACCCTTGGCTTCCGAATTCATTACAATAGCCAAATAGGCTTGACAACCTCTTTGCATCATCTTTTCCGCTTGAGTAGCCGAAACAACATTGGACAAGAAATTCACATTCTCTCCTACTACCATAACTTCATAATCATCGGCCAACCTCAAAGAAATCCTTTTGGATTTACAATCCATAATTGTTTTATGCTCGCTTAACCAATCCATACCTAAGATAACATCAAAAGACATCGTCTATACAACTTTCTAATCGTAACCGTCTCACCAGAAGAACTAGTTACTAACATGCCGACATCCAAGATCTCAACAGGAATATTCAACAAATGAGCATGCTCACTCAAGATATATAAATGAGAAGACCTCGAATCAATTATGGAAAATAATGAAAAAAATTGCAAGGTAAAGGTACTTGTGATCATATCGGTGTCATTGTGACCCTCATGATGAGCATAAACCCTAGCTGGTTCACCACTCTTCGGTCACACAACAACTACATGAGCCACATCCCTCTGACCATCCTCACGCCTCTAGAAATTACCCTTGCCATGGCCTCTAGTAGTGCAACATGTACCGGTGCATCTCCAATAGCACGAGGACAATCATGCTTCATATAATCAAGAGATCCACATATCCAGCAATTTCTGGTGTTTCCCCAACACACACCCGTATGGTGTCTACCACAACGGTCATACCCAACTACAATACGTACACCTTGATTACCATGGCCACCACAGCCACACTTGTAATCCTGCTTGTACCTCTTATCCCACGACCTCTTATTCTGCTTCCCAGAATAACCAGAATTAGCCGCTCTCTTACCCGAGCCCATGCTTGCCACTTGCAAAGATGCACCCAAGGATTGCTCAATATCCTTGGCACGATTAACCAACACATCAAAATCCGTGTAATCTGTCGCTAATAGATACGTCTTGATTTCCTTCACAAGACCATAGAAAAATTTGTTGCATCTCTCACGATCATCAGTAACCAACTCTGAAGCATATTGGCTCAAGCGAACAAATTTCACCTCATACTTAGCCACAGATATGCCCCCTTACTCCAATGCCATAAACTCCCGCTTCCTTGCATCCAAGTACTGAGGACCGAGATACTTCTTCTTGAAAGACCTTCAAAAGAACTTCCACGTTACATATGCTTCTAGAATATTCCCACACGTGGTTACCCAACAATGATATGCATCACCATGTAACAGGGACACGGTACAACCCAACTTGCTTGCATAATTACAATCCATCTGATCTAGAATACGAATCGCACACTCCAATCATCACTCGGCTGCCTCAAGGTTAAAACCCCTAAATTCCATGCCTCCCAAAATATGAAGATGCTTCAAAGGTATCCATGACTAAACACCACAGTAGGTGTTGGTGCTTGCACATGCACTCTAGCCATTGATGCTTAAAAAGCTCCTGTCATCGCTTGGATCAACAGAGTCAAATCGCCGAAAACCGGCTCTTGCAGAGTGTGAGGACCACCACCCACCCTATCTCCAACACGAACATGAGGAATAGGTGGAAGAGGAGGTAAACCATTAGGAGGAATCACATCATCCTCAGGATTCTGAACATTCTAAACATTACTTGCGGTAGCACGCATCTCACGTCGGGGACCCATATTTGCAGATGCTCGAACTACACATCACAATACAATAGAGTTAGTCTAGCATTCAGAAAGGATCCAAGACAACATTACAAAACATTTGAACCTCGGTAATAGGCAATGTGTTCCCAATCTATACCATTTATACCATATTGAGGCATATAACCATCACCCTACATATACATAATCACCGTGCATAGCAAACAACAGTAACCAAACATCGCAAATATAGCACCCATCGAACTACTAACACAACTTACCTCCCACTTACCGTTAACTTGGCTCTGATACCACCAAATATAACCCCCTCGACCCGGCTTAGATGCCTGATCAAACCGAATGAGCTTCATAAAACAAATCTTCATAAACATCAGAAAAAACATGTTAAGGCCATAACAACATAGAAACGATCCATATTCAACAAGATGCAATCCAAGGTAACATTCCTAGCATCATTACTTACTAGCATAGCACAAACATCATGCTTCTAAACGACAAATAAGCATCATATCACAGCATATTAAACCAGTTTAAAACCATTAAAAACTTAATTACAAATCCCCCAAAATATGGAGAACACATTGCCTTATTAACTGAAAATAAAATTGAGTCTCACAGTCAAAGATAATCTTGGTCTTGGATCTTATTTTCCTTGTAAATGCTGCCCCACAACTCTAGTGAACCAGTTTCCACTCACTGATACACCTCACCTTGCTCGACAACGCAAATCGAGCTCCCGACAAGCAACGTACAATGTTAGGCAACCTCGCCTTGATCGTCACCTATTTTAACCACATAAAACCAGAGGTAAAATGCATCATTATGCATTCAAACCATTGCTTAAAAGCAATCCCCTGCAACTATCATGTTACCCACTCAAGAACCATATAAAATTATCGAAAACGCTACTAAAACACCTTCCAAGCTTAATCTAGCCATAACCTAACGATTCACATCATCAATCAACATTGATTAACATCAAAAAACATCTTATTATCATCTTTATACCTCCAGCATACATAAAACACGCTCAACACCCCCAAAACTCATAACTAGCAACCTAACAATTTAGAGATTCATATAGTTTCGAGATTCCAATGTTAAAACCAACATATTAACATTATAAAACATCAAAATCATGTTCAAATCAGATCAAGAACCCAACACAATAAATCCAAAATAAACATCAAAGTCCCAAACTAACCCGAATCTCTAAACCCAAAAGCCTCTAGGCCCAAAACTGGGGCGTTATAGGTTGGGCAATTTGCCTAAATCTTGAGCTCACAGCCACAAGGAAGTCTACCCAGCAACACAAAGGTTGTACAAGGATTAGGCCATGAAAAATGTAAGGTGATCACTACCCGAAGTGGACCAAAATCGAATGATGATCCTATCCAACCCACGGAAAGTAGTAATCCAGCAGAGCACTCCTCTGTTCTGAAAGAAGTGCCTTACAACAATGCCACGATAATCGCAGATGATGAGCTTTCAGCAGTTGCCACGCCAAGTTCACATGCTGCGGAAAGTTCATCCAACAAAGCCAAGCTGGATGAGATGAGCAAGGGCAAAGAAATCAGATTGTCACCTCCATTTCCATAGTGGTTGAGGAAACAGAAGAATGAGTATCAATTTAAGAAGTTCCTTGACATCTTCAAGCAAGTTCACAATAACTTGCCATTGGTTGAGGCAATTGAGCAGATGTCCAATTATGTTAAGTTCCTTAAAGATATTGTCTCTAAGCAAACAAGGTTGAAAGAGTTTGAAATAGTTGCCTTGACAAAAGGATATATGGAAATGCTGCATAATCGATTACCACCTAAGTTAAATGATCCAGGTAGTCTCGCGATACCATGTGCTATTGGCAACAATTATGTCAGAAAACACTATGCGATCTTGGAGCAGACATAAAGTTTATGCCAAAATCAGTTTTCCAACGATTAGGCATAGGAAAAGTGAAGTCTATCATAGTCACGCTATAGCTTGCTGACAAATCTTACGACCAGAAGGAAAAATCAAAGACATTTTGATAAGATTGGATAAATTTATTTTTTTCCTGCTGACTTTATTTTTTTGAAGCAGATGAGTTTGCTCCCATAATTCTTGGGAGATTGTTTTTAGTAACGGGAATGATGTTGATCAATATCGAGAGAGGATAACTCACAATGGGAGTGAATGATCAGCAAGTCACACTGAATGCCTTCAAAACACTCGAGTCTGTGGATGATCCAGAGGAATGCCAATTCGTTAGAACTGTTGAGATAAGTTGTAATGCCACGGTTTTGGGCCAAGGAGTTTCTAGGTTAATTAGATGGCCTGGTGGATCGAGATTAGAGATTTGAGTCAAATTCAGGATAAAAATCAGAATAAATATTTTTGTGTGAGAAAATATATGGGCAAATATCTTAAAATCAGTATTTAATATATGGATATTTTTGGTAAAGTCAATTTTGAAAAGTGGATTTTGGAAATTGGACATTTTGGCTAGTGACCAAAATGTAAAGAATGAAAAACTATTTTTAGTAACTATTTTAAAAAATGGTCAAATCTTAGAATCTTTAAGGAGATAATTTACCAAATCTTTTAATATGATTTTTCTCTCAATTTTGATTATTTTAAATGAGTTTTAATTAGTGAATTAAAGGGAATTTAATTAAGGAATGGTAGTTATTTTCTTAAAACCACTTTTGACGTAACTTTTTCTCTCAAAGTTTCTTCAGCCAAACACTCTCTTTTGCATCAAATATTTGGGGTCAAGTTGTTGATTTCTTAATTTATTGATTTCTAATGGATTCTTCAATATGGTTTTTTTTTAAATCTTATTGTTTTCCTTTGTTTTTTAAGAGTAAAACATCCAATTGAGAGGAAATTCACTCATTAGAGGTAAGGTTCATTCTTCTCCTCTAATGAATGGTTCTTTACTGAAATTCCTAAGTATTTGATCCTTGTTTAATGTTTCCTAATGAGTTCTAATAGTTTAATTATAGAAAATTGGTTAAATCAAGGTTTAATTGATGAGATTAAGTGATTTTTGTTTTGGATATGTTTTGATGTGTTCATGATTGGTTATAATCATAATTTTGATGGTTGATAATGTTAATAGGTTGGTTTTAACATTGGAATCCCGAAACCAAGTGAATCTCTAATTTCCTAGGTTGTTAATGTTGTGTTTTTGGTGAGTTATGGGTGTTTTATGAATGCTGGAGGTATAAGGATGATGTTAGGTTGTTTTTGGATGTTAATTGAAGGTAATTGATGGATTAAACCTTTAGGTTTTGGCTGTGTTAAGTTTGGAAGGTGTTTTATGTTGATTTTGGTTGTTGTAGAGGGGTTTTGGTTAGTGTTGTTGCGGATTAGTGTTGCTGAGTCTTTGAATGCATTTGGATGCATTGAATCGTCTATTTTTGTGTGGTTAAATTATGGGTGATTGATCCTCAAGCTTGTGACACCATTGTGGAAGCTTTGGAGCAGTATTTCGCATTGGCAGACGAAGTTTTGCATAGTCGGTGAGTGTGAATGTGGATTTCAGCTTTGAAATGGTTTATATGTAATTATGGGAGTTTAAATTAAGCTTGAAATGCTAGTTTAAACTCAAAAGTAAGTATGATGAGATTTCTCCCTCGGTTGCATTTTGGGGAAATTGGTTTTATGCACTTGTATTTCAATTACATGGTACCTACTGTTTAAGCATGTTTTGAGTATGTTTTATACTAATTTTTGATCATATATTGATGATGGATGCATTGGGAAAATGGTCCATGTAAGTATTAGAATTACTTGTAAATGCATGGCAAATGATACGGTTTAAAATGGTTTCAGATATAGTTGGTCTGCCATAGGATTGATATTGCATTATAATGAGTCGCCTCGGGTATTGAGGGGTTTATGTGTACCGAATACTCCACCATGAGTACCCTAACGGTTGAGGGGTTATATTGTACTGAAAACTCCCAATAGTGGATTATACATCTAATAAATGATTGGGTTGTGATGATACCCGGTTGTGATTGTACCTTAATTCTGGTTGAGATTGTATGAAGTGTTGAGAGGACACTTGTTGAATCCGTGTATCCGATGTAATATTTTGTAAAGTGGAACTTGATTTATGATCACTTGAAAGCCAATATAATTGATATTGATGGATTATGTTGTATAATGATGGTATATACATGGTTACTCTTTAAGCCTTGCATATGGCCTGTTATTCATGGAAAGCTTAAATTGACGGTTTGCAAATGGGGATTTTGTTGTTGATCCATGATACATGTTGCATATGGTTTAATATGCAGATTTTTGGAAATGTTAAGTGCATGGTTTGTAAGGCAAGATGTTTTAATGAGATTTTTAAGTGGTTTTGATAATCGATTTTAATTGCATTGATGGTGGTTGTTCTTGAGCACTCCTCACTAAGCCTAGTGTGCTTACGCTCTCTTTGTCCATCAATGCAGAGAATTAAAGGTTGGGGGCAGCGAGCAAGCGAAGGGGAATACAAGGACTTGAACTATTCAAAAGTATGGTTTTTGAACTAAACTAATAGTAATAAAGGCAATGGGGTTCATTGTTGTTTGGGAGGGTTATTTTCTAAACTTCCGTTATGTACAAGCTTATATTGTTGTTGTGGAGTTGTGTGGGGGATTTAAATGTTCATTTTTTGAGGTGGATTTATGTTTCATTCATTGGATGGATTGGTTTTTAGGAAGCATGCCTCTATATCTATGATTGAAGTATGTTCCTATGATTTGATCACTTTTCTTTGATATTCTAGCATGGTTTGATCTTTAGTTTAGTGGTGTACATGTTTATGGCTTGTTAAAGCATGATTGAATCCACTAATGTATGAAAAACCAGCAAAATTGGAAAATACAAGTTAGAGCGTGTCGATCTATGGGGCCTTGTATCAGTACGAGTAAGCTAGAAAAAGGCATGGGATCCATACACGAGAGGCCATATTGGTACAAGTTTTAGCTACTAAAATCCATGGTTTTGCAAATGTGCCCGCGTACCGATATGCCTTGGTCCTGTACTAGTATGATCCTATTGGTTTGAAGCCTTGTATCAGTACGGGTGCCCACGTACCGATACCAGCTGTCATTATTTCAGTTAATGTGTTGTTTGAGAGTTTTTGATTCTTTCATTTTGGTCCCTAATATTCGTGAATGCAATTGTATGCTTTTGAATGATTGTTTTGAGTTGAAATTTGGCAAGGAAACATGTAATATGATTAGTTGAGGATTGGTAACCCAAATTTTAACTAAGTCCTCATAACTTTCTAGATTTGCAATGTGGTCCCTAAATTGCAAATATGTGCAATTAGATGTCAATTCGAGGCCCGATGCTGTTGATATTTCACCCCCTGCCAGCATGCACACCTTAGGACATAATGTCGCATCTAGAAAAGATAAAAAAATGGACCTAAGTTTAGTTAATCGATTTGTGTTTGTTTCGACAAAGCCAATGTAGCTCACTCGATTCGGGTTGGGCGTCTAGACCGGATCGAGGGGGTTACACAAATATAGATATCAACATGGTGGAATATTGCCACGTAATAAATTTAAACCCCCTAAACATTCTATTAAACAATCACCTTCTCTTGAGTTGAATTCATTACAAGAGCAATTGAAATATGCTTGCTTGGGAAAGTATAGCACCTTGCCCATGATAATTTCTTCTCAGCTGCAGTCTGAACAAGAAAGAGAGGTAGCAAATCCTAAGCACTATTGGGGTGCTGACTTAAGCCAAAATCTCATTAGATTTACAAAGAATAGGTAATTCGATTTCCAAATGGTTGTTCAAAGCCACCACGAAAAAAACACGTTTCCTTATTGAACAATCGGGAGTTTGAAAAACTTAAAGGCATTAAGGTCTTCAGTTTCCTACACTAGTTATTTAAGGAAAGAATGTAACATCCCAAAACTGGGCCTAGTCAGAATTTGAATTTGGTGACTGAAAATCATACACTGAAAAGAAAAAATATAATTGACATTTGACCAAGTGGTCAATTGTTGGATTGTGGAATCCCAATTAAGCATTGATATTGTTTAAGGACCCCATTGTAAGCTTTAAACTTGTTTTAGTGACTCAATTGTAGAAATTGGAAGTTTGAGGGTAAAGATGTAAATAATAGAAAATTGAAGGACTAATCTTGCGATTAGCCCCTCCTCAAGCTTCATCACCACATACGTAGGATGCTTGAGTTATCTTCCTTCAATTGAAGGAAAGCTCAATTAAGCAAATAGGAAAAGGAATGAAAGGAATAGGAAGCTTACCTGTTACCAAAATTAAGCCAAGTAGTTTAGTCATCATCTTCTTCCTCTTTACATCAAGCAAGCACCTCCATTAGAGGGATTATCCAAGCTTAGTTTTCTTCCATTTTTCAATCCTATATTGTAGCGATTGATCAGGTAAGCAAAAGCCCACAATTGGTTTATGGATTCCAAGGCCAAAATCATGTTTAATATCAAGTTTAAGAATTGAGGAACCCTAGAAATTCTCTAGGGATATCATAGCTTAATTTTTATTATTTTTCATAGTTATTGAGTTGCTATGAATCTATTATCGGTATTGAAATCCTTGTAAATCCTTGTTTCATTGTATCTCAAGAAAATTGAGGTGAAGACTCACCAAATCCTTCCAATTCCACCAATTCCAAGAACAAGGGAGTTGTCATCTAAGAGCCTTGAAAGCCTTTGAATCATCGGTGAGTGTAGTCGGAGTCAAGGGATTGGCTAGGTGCCCTTCCCAAATTCATTGATATTGAATTATTGAATCATCATCATTGACCAAGGTATGTTTGCATTGAAACCTCATGAGAGGTGCTAACGGTAAGCTTTGGTAAGTTCATTACATTACCAAGTTGATTATCGAATCTTTACATGATCATTGATATAATTAAGTGTTGAAAAAGGCTTTAATGAACATGCCATATGATTACTGTTATTGTTACCGTATTGTTATTACTACCGTTATTGTTATTGTTGTTGTCATTGGCATTGGTAAGTATCGAAATCCTTGGATACGAATAGACATGGGATACAATTGGCATGCCATAGAATTCATGAGCTCATTGGTAAGGAGTGGACTACGGTCCTTGAGCTAAGGCTCTCATTGGCGATGTTGGTGAGACGTGGTTGAGTTGGTCTTATTGGTGATGTTGGTGGATATTGACCGTTCATTGTTGGAGATGTTGGTTGGGAATTCTTGTATCCACATTACATGTCGATCCAAGGAAAAATAAGTGAATAAGTATTGCAAGTATTGTTATGATATGTTTTGAGATGCATTTTCATTGTTATATATGTCATGGTTTTCATTGGTGCTCATATTGTAGCTTATGACTACCTCTCTAGGCTAAGCAAGTTTAATGCATCTCATTTCCATGCATTTTCAAGTTAAAGCATAGTTGGATTGAGGATCGGAGCAAGGAAAGTTTTTGAAGAAAGTCATTATACTATATGTAATGTTAATATAGTCCTTAAACTCCAAGAATGGTGGCATAAGGTCTAGAAAAGTTGGTTTAGTCCCACTTTGCATGTACATGTGGTCCACTATGTTAAAAGGGTTAAAATTCACATTTTGGTTATGTTAGTGTTTTGGTTAAAAGCACCAAATATGCATATTTGGCCTAAGTAGTGAAAACATGGTGAATGGATTCATTTAATCATGAAATTTTGCATGCTAATTGATTTTAGTGTTTAAAAGTTGCTGGTAAAAATTCATTGCACTTGTACATCATTAAACGGGTCAAATTGAGTAAAAACCAGAAGAAATATGTCATTATAGTGCAGGCGTACCGATACAGGTCAAGCTGTTTCAGTATGGCCTTACATATTTGGTCAGTCAAAGCTTAAGTCAACTGGGGCATACTGATATGGGCTCAGGACGTTTCGATATGAAAGTTGATAGTAAGGTTGGGGAATTTAATTGTATCGATAAGGACTTAGGGCATATTGAAACGAGTTAACCATAGTCAACTGTTATCGATACAACCCGAGTAGTATCGAAACAAGTAAGCATCGTTAGCATCTGAGATTTGAACCTGTGCAAATCGGTATCGATATGGCCTTAAGCATATCAAAACAGGGGTCAACGGTCAAGTCAAATTAGATCAACTCGTATCGGTACAACCCTTAGGTGTTTCGATATGGTGATAGTTAATTCTGTTAATGGGCTATGAACATTGTTTTAAATAGTTTACAGATTGGCCATTAAGTATTTCATGGTTTAATTGAACTAGTAAATGAGCTCCTATTAAACTAAAAATTTTCATGAATATTAACCATTGGTTAAATTTCATTATAGTATAGTTAGTTCATGAAATGACCATTAAATTGTACAAATTATAGTTTAGCCCCTAAAACTTGCATAAGTCTAAAATTAGTCAATAAAGTGTAAATCCAAGCATAGTATTGAGTTTGTAGCCTATTGTACTGATTATGCATGGTTAGTCAAACATGTTATTGTTTGATTATTGTACTATGATTCAATTTCATCGTACCATTCACCGCTTTGTTCATCGGTAGCGTTCTCTGACCCGGTTCTCTATTAGGCCGAGTGGGGGATGTTACAATTGTGGTATCAGAGCTAGAGTTTAGTCAATTCTAGGACTAAACTAAAGTCTGTTGCATAGTTATTGTATTGCATAGCCACCTAGGATTTTAATTTGTTGTATTGTAACTTGCAACTAATTCAATCATTCTTCTTTTTATAGTGTAAAGAAGTTTGGCTCCGATAAGACTCATGAAGAAGTTGAGCACACGGTTGGCTCCTCGACCAATGGCGAGGAGAAAAGGGGAAGAATCCTCCTAATCTGCCAGCAGTCCTACACGATCCATTGAACACTGAGCCTGTGTTACATGCTGCTCAGTTCGAGTGTTATAAGAACATGACCGAGATGTTCAAACAGTTCATGGCTACCCTTAAATCTAAACAGTCTACACAATCTTCCGTAGCTACTACTTCTGTAAACTGAGACCCTATTAACAAGCTAGCTCAACATCGAGCTACTACTTTCGCGAGTAAGGCCGAACATGACCCTTAAGTAGCAGAGCATTGGCTAGATAGCACGATAAGGATTTTAACTAAGCAACTACAGTGCTAATGAGCATAAACTCAAGTGTGCCTTGACCCTGTTGACTAATAAAGCCTTAAGTTTATGGGAAACCACGACTCTTACCGCTCACAAAGAAGCTGTAACCTAGGAGTTCTTTTTGCAAGAGTTCAAGAAGAAGTATATCAGTAAACATTACTTAGCCGAAAGGTGAGATATCTTCTTGCACCTAAAATAAGGTGGGAGACTAGTGGAGTAGCATATCTATGACCTATGTAAGTATTACAAGTATAGGGTTGAATATATCAAGAAACAAGAAGAAAAGTGTACAATGTTCATTGTAGGTATGAGTGATGAGCTATGACCTTTGTTTACTGCTATGGGAATCAAAGATTTCCAAGAGTTTATGAATCGAGCAATCTCCACCGAAGCTGCTCAGAGGTCGCATCGGTTTAATATGCCTAACTGATTTGAGAAGAGGCCACGAGATGAGTCACGACCCCCTCTACCATATAAGAAAGGCAAGCAACAATAAGGGTATAAGCAATCTTATCATCAGCAATCCTTTAGATCAGGTGATTTTTTCAAGCCACAATCAATGTCTTAGTTAGCTGCAAGACCGCCTCCATTGAGAGTACTAGAGGATCCAGACGGGAGTCATAGTTCCCTATTTGTAATTTCTGTCAAAGAAGGCACCCCACGATACAATTTTGCAAGCAAACTGGAGCATGTTTCTTTTGTTGCGAACAAGGCCACTATA
This sequence comes from Hibiscus mutabilis, assembly GCA_019671005.1. Taxonomy (NCBI): domain Eukaryota; kingdom Viridiplantae; phylum Streptophyta; class Magnoliopsida; order Malvales; family Malvaceae; genus Hibiscus; species Hibiscus mutabilis. The sequence continues at coordinate 20,965,523 of CM033745.1, forward strand.
TTAAAGATTGTCCAATGAACACCTCCAAATCTTCTGCACCAATGGTTCATATATCCCCTGCTTTATCTTTTAGGGGTAAAGGAGCAAGACAAGATGTATCAAGAGCTTCTAGTAGATCTGGTGGCTCTGTAAGGGCTCTTGACCGACAAGAATCTAAAACATCGGCCCAAGTTTACCATGTGAGGAGCCGAGAGAAGGATGAGGACCCTGATGTAATTGCAGGTACTGTTGAACTGTATACTCATTCTATTTATGCATTGATTGATCTTGAATCCATCTATTCCTTTATAAGTATTGTGTTGATTAAGAGATTTAAGTTAATATCAGAGCCTATAGTGTCCAAGCTCATCGTGACCAACCCTTTAGGGGATAGTGTTGTAATTGGGCTAGTATACAAGAATTGTCCCCTTGTGATTCAAGGGATACCTTTTCTGGACAACCTTATGGCCCTCCGTATACATAAGTTCAATGTTATTTTGGGGCTTGATTGTCTCAGAGAGCATCAAGCTTGGGTAGACTGTTCGAAGAGGAAGTTGTTGTATGCTACCGTGAGTAAGGAAGAATCACAGTTGCAAGATATAGACACTGTGCAAGAGTTTCCTGGTGTGTTTCCTGATGATCTTTTGTGTTTACCACCTACACTAAGGTCAAATTTGGGATTGAAGTACAACCTGGAACCACTCTAGTTTCTATTGAACCTTATCGGATGGCACCAATAGAACTCACCGAGCTTAAAGTGCAAATTCAATACTTGTTAGACAAGGGTTTTATTCAATCGAGTTCCTCGCCTTGGGGAGCTCCGATCCTCTTTGTCAATAAGAAAGATGGATCAATGCGTCTTTGTATTGATTATCTACAATTGAACAAGCTCATAATCAAGAATAAGTAACCTTTGCCGAGGATCGATGTCTTGTTTGATCAATTGAAAGATACAACGTTCTTTTCTAAGATTGACCTGAAGTTTGGATACTATCAGATGAAAGTGAAGAGTACAATGTGCCCAAGATGGCTTTCTGTACAAGATATGGCCACTATGAATTCTTGGTTATGCCCTTGGGTTAACCAATGCACCGACTACCTTTATGGATCTCATGAATTAGGTTTTTAGACCCTATATTGATAAATTTGTTGTGGCATTCATAGACAATATATTGATTTATTCCCAAAGTCAAGTTGAACATCGTGAACATCTTCGTATTGTACTTTAGACTCTTCAGGAGAAATAATTATATGCCAAGTTCAGCAAGTGCGAGTTCTGGCTCACCCAAGTCTCATTTTTTGGCCATGTGATCTTTGTTGAAGGCATTCAAGTAGATCCAAAGAAGATCCAAGATATAGTGGAATGGAAACCACTAAAGAACGTAGCTGAGGTTCATAGCTTTCTCGGTCTCCCTGGCTATTATAGGAGATTCGTTAAAGGATTCTCTATAATAGAAAATCCATTAACTAAACTCCTATGGAAGGATGCTCTTTTTGAATGGACCGAGAAGCAACAAAGAAGTTTTGACCAACTGAAGCAAGTATTGACTCATGCACCGGTTCTGGTCCAACCCGAGTTTGGGAAGGATTACACTGTGTATAGTGATGTTTCGCACCAGGGGTCAAGGTGCGTATTGATGCAAGAAGGCAAGGTTGTTGCTTATGAATCAAGGCAACTAAAACCACATGAAATGAACTATCCTACTCATAACATTGAATTGTCCGTGGTTGTCTTTGCATTAAAAATCTAGAGACATTATCTTTACAGAGAAAAATGTTACCTATACACCGACCACAAGAGCCTTAAGTATTTGTTGACACAAAAAGAACTCAATCTTCGTTAAAAGAGATGGATGGAACTCCTCAAAGACTATGTCCTTGTTATTGATTACCATCCAGGTAAGGCCAACGTGGTAGCAGATGCGCTTAGCCGTTGGCCTTTACCTACTCCCCAGGCTATTAATGCTTATTTCCAACTCTAAAAGCACCATGGTTTCATAGCTGAACTTCAAGTTCAGTCCACTATTGTGATGAGAATCAAATCCCTACAAGAACAAGATCCTGAATTACAAGCCATTTCTTCTAAGCTTCAGAATAATCCTGACCATGATTTCAAGATTAATTTCGAAGGACCCTTGTGCTTCCTTAATAGAATATGTGTGCCCAATGATGAGTCCCTTCATAATGAAATTCTCAAGGAAGCCCATTTTAGCCCTTACTCAGTTCACCTAGGAGCAATAAACATGTACAAAGACCTACGGGAATTGTATTGGTGGCCTGGCATGAAAGTAGCTATCATAGAATTCGTATCAAGGTGTCTCATATGTAAGCGAGTTAAGGCTGAGCACCGTAGCCCTACCAGACTGTTGCAACCCATTGAGTTCCCTCAGTGGGAATGAGAGAAGATAACCATGGACTTTGTCAGTGGTTTATCGTTGACCCTAGCCAAGCATGATGCTATTTGGGTTATTGTAGATCGTTTCACTAAGTCAGCACTCTTCATACCAATTAGAATGGATTACATCTTCCTAAACTGGCTTACTTGTATATCAAGAAAGTCATTTAACTCCACGGTATGCCATAGTCTATCGTCTCTGATCAGGATCCACGATTTTCATATCGATTTTAGAGGTCATTGTAAGGAGCTTTGGGCACTAGAGTCAATCTTAGTACAACGTCCCTCAATATGATGGCCAATCAGAAAGGGTAATCTTTATATTAAAAGATATGCTCCGTGCTTGTATTATTGACTTCGAGGGATAGTGGGAGAGATCCCTACCTCTCGTTGAGTTTTCTTACAATAACAGCTACCAAGCATCCATAGGCATGGCACCGTATGAAGCATTGTATGGTAGGAAGTGTAGACCACCGCTATGTTGGTCTGAACTCGGTGAAGGCAAGGTGTTGGGCCTTGACTTACTTTGGGAAACTGAAGAACGGGTAACCATTATCCGTGACCATTTGAAGGCCGTCTTCGACCGAAAAAAGGCCTATGCTGACCTCAAAAGAAAATATATATAGTTTGATGTTGGTGAGAAAGCATTATTAAAAGTCTCCCAATGAAAGAAGATTTTTTGATTTTGTAAAAAGGGGAAGTTGAGCCCCCGATTCATTGGACCTTTCGAGGTGATTAAAAGAATTGGCCCCATGGCCTACCAACTAGCATTGCCCCAAGTGTTGAGCAAGATCCATGATGTGTTCCATGTATTGATGCTTCACAAGTACAGATTTGATCCATCACATGTTTTAGAGCCCGAATCTGTAGAACTCCAACCTAATTTTGAGCACGAGGAGGAACCTGTGCAAATATTGACAAGGGGGTCAAGAGACATCGAAATAAAAACATACCACTAGTTAAAGTATTGTGGAGGAATCACAAGGCTGAAGAAGCTATATGGGAACCAGAGGAAATGAGAAGTCTGTACCCGCATCTCTTCAATTTAGGTAAAAAATTTGAGGATGAATTTTTCTTTAGGGGGAAAGTTGTAACATCCCAAAACTGGGCCTAGTCAGAATTTGATTCAGGTGACCAAAAATCTTACACCGAAAAAAAATATATAATTGACCTTTGACCAAGTGGTTAATTGTTGGATTATGGAATTCCAATTGAGCATTGATATTGTTTAAGGACCCCATTGTAAGCTTTAAAATTGTTTTAGTGTCTCAATTGTGAAAATTGGAAGTTTGGGGTAAAGATGTAAAGAATATAAAATCGAAGGACTAATCTTGCGGTTAGCCCCTCCTTGAGCTTAATCGCCACACACATGGGATGCTTGAGTTAGCTTCCTTCAATTAAAGGAAAGCTCAATTAAGAAAATAGTAAAAGGAAAGAAAGGAATAGGAAGCTTACCGGTTACCAAAATTAAGCTAAGTAGCTTAGTCATCATCTTCTTCCTCCTTACATCAAGCAAGCACCTCCATTAGAGGGATTATCCAAGCTCAGTTTTCTTCCATTTTTCAATCCTATATTGTAGCGATCTATCATGTAATCAAAAGCCGTCAATTGGTTTACTGATTCTAAGGCTAATATCATGTTTAATATCAAGTTTAAGAATCAAGGAACCCTAGAAATTCTCTAGGGATAACATAGCTTAATTGTTATTGTTTTTCATAGATATTGAGTTTCTATGAATCTATTATCGGTATTGAAATCCTTGTTAATCCATGTTTCATTGTAGCTCAAGAAAATCAAGGTGAAGAATCACCAAATCCTTCCAATTCCACCAAGTCCAAGAACAAGGGAGTTGTCATCCGGGAGCCTTGAAAGCCTCAGAATCATCGGCGAGTGTAGCCGGTGTCAAGGGATTGGCTAGGTGCCTTTCCCAAATTCATTGATATTGAATTATTGAATTATTGAATCATCATCATTGACCAAGGTATGTTTGCATTGAAACCTCATGAGAGGTGCTAACGGTAAGCTCATTACATTACCAAGTTGATTACTAAATCTTTATACGATCATTGATATAATTAAGTATTGAAAAAGGCTTTAATGAACATGCCATATGATTATTGTTATTACTACCGTTATTGTTCTTGCTATTGTCATTGGCATTGGTAAATATCGAAATCCTTGGATACAAATGGACATGGGGTACAATTCGCATGCCATAGAATTCATGAGCTCATTGGTAAGGAGTGGACTACGGTCCTTGAGCTAAGGCTCTCATTGGCGATGTTGGTGGGACGTGGTTGAGTTGGTCTTATTGGCAATGTTGGCGGATATTGACCATTCATTGTTGGTGATGTTGGTTGGGAATTCACATATCCACATTATATGTCGAATTATTTGATCATGAACAACAGTAACTTGAATAAGAAGTTAAGTAATATCAATCAAGACATTCGAATTTGACACTAGATCATAGAGAGGTTTATTCAAAGATTCATAGGCAAGGTGTAACTTACACTATTGGAATCCATATACAAAATAACCATTATAATATCCCAAACATAGTCTATATTCCAGTTAATAAATACATTTCTTGTTATTCCATTTATTTTAGCATTTTCTTATTTAATCATCATTTTCATGATATCTTTTTAACATAGCCTTGAGAATAGAATAACAGCCTAGGTACACGAAACCCCAATCAAACTGTCGCCAAAAATAATATGGTACTCGCAGTACCAGTCAATCCCTCCTACTGCCGTCATGTGACCACAACACTTCCCTCCTACTGTCGCCAAGTAAGGACCGTAGTCCAGGACCTTAGTCCATTTAACATCTTTCTTATAACATAATGAGCGTAGCTCCATATCATAACATTTTATCAACCTCATTACCCCTTTTTGATTTAGTTATGTGTTCACCTCAAGTGAACTTCTCTTAATAGATGAGTACGGCTCCATGATCATAATATCATATGCACAAGTTTTATGTTCATCTACATCAAGCATGTACTTGATTCATATATCTTCCAATTATTCATTCTTTTATTTGATTAATAATGTAACAAATTCGTTATCAAACATGTACATGCATACATAACTTACAATCAAATTCATTTTTTTCATACTCAAAATAATTCATAGGAAACATACCTTATTCCTTAATGTATTAAGGCTTGATAACTTATCAAATCATATCATGTTATAAACGTGTATAACTTCATAATTAGAAAACCGATTGAACATGGTCCATTGTATATCAAGTTATACACATATTCTTGTCATTCGTAAATCTAAATTCAAACTTAGGATTTATTAAAAGGATAGTTAAGCAAATGGTTCTTAACAAACAAGTAAAAGCATATAAAAGAGTTCACTATGAACTTATCATTAACCAAGTATTCCATCTCAAAGAATATCCCACATTAGGCACATACCACGAATCCAAGCTTACATATTTCCACCACATAATCAACGGCAAAGCAACAAACTTAAAATAATTAAACATGCTCGGGAAGGTAGTAGGACTGTCCCGAGACTTAAAACTACACTCACCTTTTATCCTGAAGTTACAGGATACCTAAGTCCATATTCTCCCGTACTTCTAAAAATTTCCTTAATAGGCTTCATGTCTTTATCCTCTTCCTAATCACAATATGAACCCCAAAAATAAATAATGGAAGTCAAAACCAATCAAATCGTTTACTAACATTTTTAATGCACCCTTACACACACACACATACCTACACAAATCAGTCCCTTATCGTTCCCATCTAAGAAGAATAATTCACAACTCATGTGTTTACACATTCGTGTATCAAACAGCCCAATAAGAATTATATATAAGCAAAGCAATTTCATTTTCAGGTTTTAACGGTTTCATGTATCAAAACAGTCCCGTAAGGATTATACTGAAGCGAAACAGCTGCATTATAAACTCAATCTTGCCCAGACAGTCCGTCTAATTAACCAGAAATTTCCTTTGTTTTTAAGTCTCAGAATCAGCATTTTAGTTATTCAAACCGTCCTGAATAATGCAAGGACAACCCTTTAACAATGCGTTTTAAAGCACATCCAAGCAGTCTTTACTTGCTCCCAACTACTCAAATCAATTCCAACTTCACATATATATATATATATATATATATGATCAGGCCAATATTTTTTTTTTCATTTTCATTCATGCTTAATCAATTCCTTAAGCCTGCATGTATGTTCACATACATCCAATTAGCTCCCAAAACGTGTATATATATATATATTCTTGATTAAGCGAGTTTAAATCCGTCCATTAACATCTAATTTATAACCAAAACAGTTTCCTATGTGATGTTCACAATAATCCCCTGTTCTTAAATCCTCTAACCGATCATTACATCTCATAAATATTCCCGCAAACTTAATCATTTCAATTTCATTCATATACATGTACATATATATATATACATATCCATGCCTATAATCTAAGCTCAAGCATGAATTTTTCATTCAGCAGGGGTATAATTCTAATGCTTCCTCCCATCAACTCTACCTTAAATTTTGCTTCTAAAGATATTTCATTCAAACGATTCAATTACTTGGTCATTTCAGATTTTTCACTATCAACCAATTGATATCACCAACTACCATGCATGTTCAAGCAAACATACTATGTGAACATGTAAATTATTCAAGGATCAAGAACTCTCTAATAAGCATTTGCTCTCTAATTAAATCTACTACCAAAATTTCATATAAACAATCTATAATCAAATTTACTACTTAAACCTTAAATCATAAGAGAGGAATAAATTTCTTACCTCCCCTTTTTCTCCAAGTTATTCGAAACCTCAATCCAGAATTTAGATTATAGTCCAAATTTCCAATGTCGAATCCTCAAGCAAGCTTCACTTCTTCTTACCAAAGCCATGGTGATTCGGACAAGAGAAAGAAGATGATGTTTTTTTTGTCTTTTCCCACAACCAAAATCTTAGCACAAATTGTCCCTCCAATCGGTTGACAAGTAAGCAAGTCCCCAAATTGGTTTCAAAATTAGATGCAAATCTTTTGTTTACATAACCATTCACTTTGGTCCATTCTTAAAAGCCCTCAAATTTCTTTATTACTCAATTAGGTCCCAAACACTCAAACCTTATATTATTACTTCTAGCTTATTCTAACATAATTAGTATAATTAAGCTTATTTTTTATAACAAACCTTATCATACTTCAAGTCCAATTTTGTGATATTACAATTCTCTCTCCCTTAAAAAGCAAATTCGTCCTCGAATTTTCATGTGAAGAAAAGGTGAGGGTATTGTCTCTTCATAGCCGCCTTAGGATTCCAAGAAATTTCCTCGGACTTTAGATTTTTCTAGAATACTTGTCCTTTCAACACAGGAGGTATATATCTCTCTACTATCTAGGATTTTTTTTTACGATTTCACGGTTATGCTATTCAGTCATCTTGTCTAGACTCAACTTATTAGAACATGATTGAAATATGCTGACACAAGAGATCCATTGGTTATTACCTGAACTGAATTGTTTGTCTTTGGGTAAGAAAGTAACCCAAACCATTTATAAAATCCATAGATACACATTTCTATTGCCACTAAGATAGTTCATTGAGTTGTAGAAGTCCCTTAAGAATTCAATGTTCAGATTGATCTCCTGACAGGTTAAAGATCTGATACAAATTCTGTATTAGAAGACTTCGTTCCTAATAACCACGTGATTTCCTTCAATTCTCATACATTTTTACAGACATGGGATAATTAAAAAGGAGTTACTAAAAATTTTTTGGGGGCATTTCTGACTCAAGAACTTTATCATGTGAAACACATCTCTACCTCAAAAAGGTAATAAGCTGTTTGAATTTGCGAGAAGTCTGATTTTAGGTTCATCTTTGAGCCAAATCACTCTGAAGCTTAGGGTCTGACCCCAAAAAGACTTTCGATTTAAATTGAACTGGAAGTTCAACTAAAATTGTTGGTTCTTCCATAACTTATAATAAGCATAGATAAGAATTTACCTCAACAAATCGGAACTTCGAAGTTAGATTTCCATTTAAACAACAGGTATATATTTTCAGAGAATCTTGATTGAAGGAGCGTCTGAGGTAGATAATATCCAACTAATCTTCGGAAAGCTTCTAATTTCACTAGCATTCCTTGGGGACTTCCAATTAACACTGATTTAATATTTTCAAGATCTTCCTTATTTTTCTTTTGTAAATGTCCATAACCAAGGAAAAGCACTACAAGGAATTCATATTAATCACGTCTAATCTTGAATGTAGTTCTTGGTGCTTCGATTTCCTTGACTCTCATCTGGTAGTATTTTGATCGAGGATCAATTTTGGAAAACACCGTAGCATCCTTAAGATGATCAGGCGAGCCCTCAATTCCAACTCAACTTTCTAAATCGAAGATAATCCTAAAAGTTCCTTAGGGAAAATTTCACGAAATTTATCGACATCCAAAATTGACTCAAAAGTAAATTTAGTCTTATTAACAATCAGATATAGCAAAAACCTCCGGTGTTGATTCAGAAGATTTCTTATTTATCAAGATTATGGGTTCTTTTCTTAATCAAGAGAAGGAAAAACCTCTTCTTACAACAGTTTACTCAATCATGTTGTCTACTTAAGCAATCTAATCTCAGACTATAGTCAAATTCTTGGAAAGGTAGAACTAAAGGGTCAACATGAGAGAAAAAAAATTCTTTGTACAGAAAAGGGCAATTCTCACATACTATATAAAGGAATGAGTCGATTCGGAATCCAATAAAATGTATACGATATTTGAGTGCAACACAAATATACTCACGAAGGTATAAGCTTCGATACTAAATTAGCTTATTCTAACGAAGTCCTTGGTTATACAAGTAAAGGATGAATGCGTGGAGTTGGAAGATTTTGCTTCAAAGTAAAGCAACAAATTGATTGACTAATTCCTTACACTAAGGAGGCATTCCCATTACACAAAATGGATCGAAGGAATCTTCTTACTGCTGCTTATCAGCATTCTAAGGATTTGTTATTTCAGATTCATTTTCACTTTACCTCCTTCACTGGAGGGACCAACCGAATTCTCATTATCCCGGTTAATATGCATGTCAAATATTCATTGAAATTAATAACATGCAAAAGAGCTCATAATTTACATGGATCACAAGTATTTGTCAAACTCAACTCCTAGGTGGCACAATAACTTATAATGATGCAATAGCCTTTGATTTAGTTCGAAGATCGACTAAATCGGGCTTTGATACCAAATTATAACACCCCTTACTCAGTCTAAAAGAAAACCAGATTAAGAAGAGTTACAAAACGAGAATCCACATAATCATACATTGTCCTAGCATTTCACAACAAACATGCATCAAGAAAAAAGGGGTAATTTAAAACTTTTAAGTTGAATGTTTTAAAGGTTCATCTTTTTCTTCCAAACAATAACGAACATGAAAAATTCTTATTCAAACTTACGCATTATAAATCTTAGCTTGATGATAGATTGGTATATTTAATTATTATTAGAAGATATCACTCTATATCACGATTGTACATATTGATTGTAATCCGTCTATTAATAAACGCTAAATTTTCATTGAATACTATAAACCCAGCTAAGAAGTAGACTAATTATAGTATGATAATAGGCCAAACATAAGATTAACTTGATCCACAAGTAAAAGATCGAATGTCACAAAAGTAACCAACTAGCATATCAAACAATCACTCATTCAAATCAAAAGTATGGCTAGCTCCACAATCACTATTCGATCAAACCAAATAAAGGGTGGGATTTCTTATTTACTCTACTTTCATACAATTTACCTCCTTAGCAACAACAATGTTTTTAAAAGGCTTAAATATGAATGACTTTATTAACATAAAATAGGTTTTAGTTAAAGGTTATTACAAACCTTCCAAACATCTTCAATTAGATGCATTGTGAACTATAATACTAAGCAAAGTTTCTTAAAAAAATTCCATTTAGCCGTATCCACAATCAAGACCACTATTTTCAAACTTTCACATATATTTTTCTCACTTCAAAAATATCACCTATATCTCCTACAATAGATGTAGAAAACAAACCATTAGATTCCAGCAACCATTAGATTCCAGCATCCCAATCTATTCACTCCTACGTCTTTTACAATTTAGAACACCAGCAAGAGTTTGTTTTCTCACATTTATCCTTTCAAAAATCCAGTTATAAATTTTAATATCCAACTAACCATTATACTATTTGATTTCAACTATAATCATAGAATAGCAAGCATCACACAAACAATCACTAAAAAATCAAATAAGTCAAGCAACCATACAAAAATAATTATAGGCCATTTACAGAACTTTTGATGCTTAACAAGCTTATTCACTCATAAGCCATAAATGGAATCAATATGCAAAATGCAACTTATAACTAAGTGCCACCATCTAGGAGTACTAGGGATGTAGTTTTACCTAGCTCCTTGTGATTCTGTCCAAGCTCGAAAGAAAACGAAAGTACTCATACCCCTGAAATGTAAAACAGAAACAGAATAAGCAATCGCTTTGTGAGGTAGCTTAGATAAATCAGAATTACGCTTCAGAAGCTCTAAATTTTAATCTTTAGTCTTTCCTTTAAGCCATTGAATCTGGTGGATTACAGGTATAGGCAATCCAATTCACTCTAGTTATATGATTCGAATATAGGCAAGCTTCTAGTCCATTGGGACCATTCGTAAAACAGCTTATTTGTATCTAACTTCCCTTTTTCCTTCAAGTTTCGATTATAATAATCTTTACTCACTCAATTCGAAAAACAAGAAACTTGGTTCAAAGTGCTACCTATTGGACAAGATTCCAGAAATACATTAATTCATAGACATAGATTTCATTGACTTAAAATATATCAACTTAATACATAGAACGTCAATCATACAATTGCTAAAATATTCAATTTTATTTATAATTACGAATAATCGAATAAATATTTGGCACAGAGCAATTTGTTTCTTTATCAAAGCATAATTAACTATTTTAGAGTAGACAATCCACACTTAGAAGATACACTTTACTTATTTTAACAAGTTACTATCAAGTTTCATTACCAATGCAAAAGACTTTCTTATTTTCTTTATATCAAAATTTAACAATACTTAGATCACTTCACGCACCCAACATCAAACATAATATATCAAAATTGAGGATTACTTAGTTCATAAATCATAGATCATGTCCTTCCGTTCATGGAATTATTTGATCATGAACAACAGTAACTTGAATAAGAAGTTAAGTAATATCAATCAAGACATTCGAATTTGACACTAGATCATAGAGAGGTTTATTCAAAGATTCATAGGCAAGGTGTAACTTACACTATTGGAATCCATATACAAAATAACCATTATAATATCCCAAACATAGTCTATATTCCAGTTAATAAATACATTTCTTGTATTCCATTTATTTTAGCATTTTCTTATTTTATCATCATTTTCATGATTTCTTTTTAACATAGCCTTGAGAATCGAATAACAGCCTAGGTACACGAATCTTCAACCGAACTGTCGCCAAAAATAATATGGTACTTGTAGTACCGGTCAATCCCTCCTATTGTCGCCAACTGACCACAACACTTCCCTCCTACTGTCGCCAAGTAAGGACCGTAGTCCACCCAAAACACTAAACTCTATGGACTCTATGGCATGCCAACTATACCTGCGACTGACTCGAGACCAAGGCTTTCACATTTAGCATCTTTCTTATAACATAATGAGCGTAGCTCCATATCATAACATTATATCAACCTCATTACCCCTTTTTGATTTAGGTATGTGTTCACCTCAAGTGAATTTCTCTTAATAGATCTACGTCAAGCATGTACTCGATTCATACATCTTCCAATTATTCATTCTTTTATTTGATTAATAATGTAACAAAGTCATTATCAAACATGTACATGCATACATAACTTATAATCAAATTCATTTTTTTCATACTGAAAATAATTCATAGGAAACATACCTTATTCATTAACGTATTAAGGCTTGATAACTTATCAAATCATATCATGTTATAAACGAGTATAACTTCATGATTAGAACACCGATTAAACATGGTCCATTGTATATCAAGTTATACATATATTCTTGTCGTTCGTAAATCTAAATTCAAACTTAAGATTTATTCAAAGGATAGATAAGCAAATGTTTCTTAACAAACAAGTAAAAGCATACAAAAGAGTTTACTCTGAACTTATCATTAATCAAGTATTCCATCTCAAAGAATATCCCACATTAGGCACATACCTCGTATCCAAGCTTACATATTTGCACTGCGTAAGTCAATGGCAAAACAACAAACTTAAAATAATTAAACATGCTCGAGAAGGTAGTAGGCCTATCCTGAGACTTAAAACTACACTCACCTTTTATCCTGAAGTCACAGGATACCTAAGTCCACATTCTCCCATACTTCTTAATCATGTCTTTATCCTCTTCCTAATCACAATATGAACCCTAAAAATAAATAATGGAAGTCAAAACCAATCAAATCGTTTACTAACATTTTTAATGCACCCTTACACACACACATATATATACCTACACAAATCAGTCCCTTATCGTTCCCATCTAAGAAGAATAATTCACAACTCATGTGTTTACACATTCATGTATCAAACAACCCAATAAGAATTATATATAAGCAAAACAATTCCATTTTTAGGTTTTCATGTATAAAAACAGTCCCGTAAGGATTATACTCAAGCGAAACAACTGCATTATAAACTCAATCTTGCCCAGATAGTTCGTCTAATTAACCAAAAATTTCCTTTGTTTTTAAGTCTCAGAATCAGCATTTTAGTTATTCAAACCGTCCTAAATAATGCAAGGACAGTCCTTTAACAATGCGTTTTAAAGCACATCCAAGTAATCTTTACTTGCTCCCAACTACTCAAATCAATTCCAACTTCACATATATATATAAATATGATCAGGCCAATTTTTTTTTTTCATTTTCATTCATGCTTAATCAATTCCTTAAGCCTGCATGTATGTTCACATACATCCAATATGCTCCCAAAACGTGTATATATATTCTTTATTAAGTGAGTTTAAATCAGTCCATTAACATCTAATCTATAACCAAAACAGTTTCCTATGTGTTGTTCACATTAATCCCCTATTCGTAAATCCTCCAACCGATCATTACATCTCATAAATATTCCAACAAACTTAATCATTTCAATTTCATTCATATACACGTACATATATATATATATATATATATCGATCCATGCCTATAATCTAAGCTCATACATGAATTTTTCATTCAGCAGGGGTATAATTGTAATGCTTCCTCCCATCAACTCTACCTTAAATTTTGCTTCTAAAGATATTTCATTAAAACGATTCAATTACTTGGCCATTTCAGATTTTTCATTTAGCAGGGGTATAATTCGAGGACGAATTTCTTTTAAGGGGGGGGGAATTGTAATACCCCAAATACCGGTCTAGAAGTAAGTTGAGGATTTAAATTCTAGCTTAATTGTTCGAATCGTTTTAGAATAAATCTATAATTTTTTATACACAAACGAAGGACCAAAGTATGAAATTTGAATAGTATTATAGCCAATTTTGAATGGATCAAATCGAGAACTTTGAATGTTTAGTGGTTTGCATGTAAAACTTTAAGGAAATAAAGGGCACATATATGTGTCAATGTGAATGAACATGTGGAGGGGAATCTTGGCTTATGTGGAGGATAACCAAAACGTTTTGGTTATCATCTTCCTCTCCCTTTCAATGGCCGAAACATAAGATAGAGAGTAAGGGAGAGAGAGTTTGGAGAGGAAATCAATAGAGATGGTAGATGAGAGACTAGTGCTAAGGGACGTAATCGGTCTAACCAAGAATTGGGTAAGCTTCATTGTTTGTAACTTGGTTGTTTATTAGAATTCTTGTGTGCATGTTTTGAATGATATATGTATGGATGGTAACCATGGAAAATATTGTGCATACATGTGATTTTGGTGAAAGATTTTAAAGAAATAGTTAGGGATCTTCGAATAGAATTTGAAAAGAGTAGATAACAAATTGTGATCTTGTTTAATGATCATGGTTTAATAGATGAAATATGCATTTGTTTGGAACTTTAATTGGATGCAAATATGTATGTGTATGATTGAAATCTAGGCGATTAATGACAAAAATTATGCCAAAGATTAATGATGCCCTGTTTCAAGGGGTTAAGTAAACATGTAAATGGTTAGGATTATATTGTGAATGCTTAAGATCATTAAGGGGCTGTTAAGCTTAGATGTAATTTAGTATGGGAGCTGATCTGTTTTATAAAAATGTAATTGAGGACTGTTTTATCAAGTTAGTGAGCTGTTTGGCTTAAATTTATGTTACTAAGTGTCCAAACATGTGAATATGAAAACATGACAGTAAATATATTGATATGTACAAAAACATGACTGTTATTAGAATTTTTAGGGGATTATTTTGATGCATAAATAAGAGAAAATGGATAAGTATTTGATCACAAGAGTCTAGATAGATTTGTGTATATTTGAAACAATTTGGGTACAATGAAATTGATGATATATATGGACTGTCTTGATGCAAATTATACACTATTTTGGATATGCAAATTTTAGTTAAGATTGTGCAGTCTAGTTATGAATAAAATGAGCAGTTTTAAATGTTTAAAAATGACCAGTTTTGTTGTTTAAAACAGTGCAGTCTTGATCAAAAACTATGCAGAAATGCAGTTTCTGCAGTCTTGATTGTACAGTCTAATGAACATGTGCAGTTTATGCAGTTTTGAATGTGTTTAAAATTATTAAAGTTGTTTTGAGCAAGTTTATGTGATGTGTAGTAATAGGGTAGAATGCAGTAAAGAAAATAGTTTATAGTGCAGAATTTTGTAATGTAAAATAGTTTATTGAATGCAGAATTGAGGTTTAAATGTGCAGTTTTGAATGAATTAGATAAAAGCATGGACTGTTTTGATGCTAATTTGTGTGCATATGCTTGAATTAGATTGTTTTTGAAGATATATATATGTAATTATTGAAGACAATTCTGTGTACTTGTATATGTAAACAAAGGTAGATTGGATTAAATTGGTTTTAATAATTTGCTTGATTGTTTTGAGGTACAAGTCTTAATAAGGAAAAAGGGTGGCTAAAGGAAAGCTTGCAAAGGACTTGGTTAACTAGCAAATATAAGATTGTGGATCAGGTATTCCATAATGTTGGAATATAAGGTGAGTGTAGTCGATGGAGTCTCGGGTGACACGGTGTCATTTTGATTTTTATTGTTTTATTAAGTTTAAAACATTATATGTACATGGATGGATGGCATTGATCATACATGCTGCATAATGCTCAAATAGAGCAAATTTGGGTAAGGGCATTCATAGCATGGCATCCTTGAAATATTGTTAATTTTTACTTTCATTAAGCATTCTTACTTGTTATGCTATGATTGTTAATTTTGAGTTGTGTATTGCTATTGAAGCTTGGATGCTAACCTTTGATCGAAAGATGTTAATAAAGCTTAAAGAGGAATGTGGTATTAATGATACATTTATAAACCCATAAGTTAAAGATGCTAAGACTCTATTCAAGATTAAAAGGCACTCATTGAACAATAATAAAAGTTACTTGTCCAATAAGATACTTCCCCAATGTCAAAGATTGAAATAAGATAAGTAAGTTGCCTTCAATGGAAGCCCTTGGTTACTATGACATAATACATGGTGTCTATGTATATTGGGACTACGGTCCATGAGCTACGGCTCGGAGGACGCCCCATTGATTTATGATATGTATATTGGCGACAGTAGGAGGTAACGGGGGAGATGTACGGAGACTTGGCGGCAGTTTGGTTGGATAGTGTGAAGATAGGATTGATATGTTTCAATACTAGCCATTGCAATATGCTTTGAGCTATGTATTGATTGGACCATTACGGTCGATTGCGAACCATTGTTAATTATGTTCATAAATGATCCAAGGCAAACATGTTAAAAGTTGTAATAATCAATGAAAAATCGATGAAGAAATGTGAAAAGATCCTTGAAAGTGTTATAATATATTGACTAGCTCTTGGTGAGCATAATGTATTGAATGGCTCTAGCTGAGCATGTGTTACAAGTTACCTAAGAATTGAATAAATACAATTTGTATAAGGCAACAAACAATCAATTGATCTATTGACAGCAATTGGTAAGATAATGAAGATTTCAAAGGCTATCGTGTATTGAACAAGTCTCAAGGAGACTTAAATATGATAAATTGATCTTAACCAAGATCAATATAATTTCAGAGAAGCTTGAAGAAAGCATTCGAACACCCCAAAATTTTACAAAGGCAATTTAAGATCCTATTAACAAAAGCTAACATACGTTTGTGGATTCTTATGTATTCATTGTAAATTTTGTTACATGTTTTGTTGATATCGATGTCTACTACCTCACTTAGGCTATATAAGCCTAATGCATTCATTTTTCATGCATTGCATGAATATTAAAGTTCATATGTCTTCAAGTGTGGTTGAAAGTTATGAATCTTGTTCAGGTTCCAAGTAAAGATTGGAATTCTTCTTAAGTAATATACTCCTAGGATGGTGGCATTTAGGATGGTGTATAGGCCTTTGTGACCTATTTATCTTGGTATGTAAGATATAAGTAGAAACTATGTTGTAAACTTTTAATTCTGATTGTTTTGGGTTGATTTGTTTCAATGATTTGGTAAGTAGGCAATTGTTACATGGTATGAATCGGTACTTGATCTTGATACATGTATAGGTTTGGTTGGGAGTAGTTAATTGAGTTTGGTTGTCATGTTACTAAGTATTGTGGTAGTTTTAATGTTAGAATATGAATACAAGAAATGGAGTGAGTTTGCTGGTCGCATGATGTGCAATTTTGAGAAATTGATAACAATTGTAATAGAATTGCCTAGACTTTCAAACTTGTATAAGATCTGTGTTAATTTAAGCGTAAGTGAACTTGTTTATGTGTAATTGTTTCCAAGTGGTTATAGATTTATGTTATGCAATACTCGAACTCTATAGTAAGGTAAAGGCTAAGTTTAAGAAAATGAAAACAAAAAGGAACAAGAAAGTTCTTTAGTTAGTTGGTTGACCATGTAAAATAAGTCTATGCTTGATACTTATCGTTAGAGTCTTAAGCTAAGAATGTATAACTTGACACAATCACTTGATTATATTAAAACATGGTGGATTATGCTTGTATGTCATGTGTTCTAATAAATACTTATAATTTGAGTAAATGATTATTGCTCAAGGAAGACTTTCGAATAAATGATGATCTTATATTCAGTGTTAAGGTATAAAGTTTGGCAAAATAAGTAGACTTTATGAGTAATTGATCAATCAATGAAATGTAGATATTGAAAAGAGACATGTATGAATAATTGATCAATCAATGAAATGTAGATATTGAAAAGAGACATGGTTTGAATAATTGGTGTAACCTGATAAAACCATGATCATCTCATGATTTCTAAATTATAATCTGGAGAAACCATGATCATCTCATGATTTCTAAATTATAATCTAGAGAGGCAATCAGGATCGATCCCCTAAGAATCTCAGACTGTAATAATAATTCGGTTCTCTAAGTTACTATTATAATGACTCACTCTCTTAAGCAATGAGATATTATGGTATGAATAAGATTTTAGAAATCACAATCTATATTATCACACGTCTTCATGAGAATAATGAAGAAAGTAGTTAAATGCCGAGTATATAGATAAGCAATGATAGGAGTTTTTGAGTGCATTGTCTTATGAGGATCTCTTTTCCTTAAGTACGTATGAATCAAATAAAATAATTAGAATCAGGCATGAGTTTGTAATTGATTTTGTAATCATTGATGGTAATTAAAAGATGAATGATCTTGATGTTTAGATAAGGAAATCTATCACTATGTGAGCTATTATAGTGCTTTTTTTTTTTAAAAAAAAAGGAATGATTTGCACACATGATTCATGCCTGATAATAGACTTGCTTGTAATTAAATTAAAAAGTTTTAACTTTTATCCCATTTTCATACATCGAGTCCTAACTTGTGAGACAAGTTAGTCTTGGCTATTGGTTTTTCTTTTAAGTAACATCTTAAACTCTGGTTTTCTTCTAAGCCGGGTTGAGGATGTTACACTGATTCTAAAACAATCCATATATTAAGCTTATTTTTTTATAACAAACCTTATCATACTTCAAGTCCAACTTTGGGTATTACAAATATGACCTTAAGCATATTGAAACAGGGGTCAACGGTCAAGTCAAATTAGATCAACCCGTACCGATACAACCCTTAGGTGTTTTGATACGGTGTCTGTTAATTTTGTTATCTTGTACCGATATTGGTTAAGCTGTATTGAAACGAAATCTGATAGCTTCGAATTAAGGCTTTAATCGTGCATATCCATATCAATACATCCCCTTGGTTTTTTGATGCGGTGATAGTTAATTCTGTTAATGGGCTATGAACATTGTTTTAAATAGTTTACAAATTGGCCATTAAGTATTGCTTGGTTAGGCGCTAAGATTATAAATTAAGCGCTCTAGGGAGGCAACCCTAATCTTTTAATTCATTTATTTTTGTTAGTTTGTAGTTAGTTTTGCATTAGTATTTTTAGATTTGATTGGTTTATTAGTGTCTTCATCTTTAGCAGGAATTACTAAGGGAAAGAAAAAAACTACGAAAAAAGAAAAGTAAGGCTTCTCAAGGAGCAACGAGTTGAAGATAATGCAAGAAGGTCGTCCAAAATAACCCACTATAACAAAGAAAACCACTGTTACCAGACCCACCCCGACAAGTGCACTTGCCGCGGCAATGCCCTAGGTGCTAGCAGATTTAAATCGTAGTCCTTTTGTTACATCAATTTGATCGGTTGGAGGCAAGGCATCAAATGTTTTGGTGACACATGAATGACTAAGATATCGCTCTGGAGAGAATTCTATTAGAGATTAATCTGACGTGCAAAGTGGTTTTTCCTATGTTTCCTGCCGAGTCACTTGCCACGGTAACAAAAGCTAGAATTCTGTGCCAGTTATGAGTGACATTGTCGCGGTCCCAAAGACACCACCTATGCACCATTGAAGTCCCACCTCCGAATGTGCCATCAAAGACAACATTGAAACATAAAACTTTACCACTAGACAAAGCTAAGAAGAAGGGTGGACCGATTGAGGAGGTCGAGGAACTTGTGGACAGTGATCATGCACCAACTCCACCACTAACAGCAAGGCGAGGCAAGAAACGCCTCAAGATGTCATGGCAAGCCTAAATTTCATAGCAAGTCTAATTGTCGTGGCAAGTATAATTATCGTAGCAAGTCTAATTGCCGTGGCGAGACTAATTGTCATGGCAAGGCTAATAAATTACAAGTATGTAATCTATCTCTTGTGTGCTTGGCAACACTTCTTAGTCTGATTTACTCCTAAACCGGGTAAGGGATGTTACCAACTTGAAATTTGTAATAAGACTTATTCAGGCAAAGGCTTATAGCTTAATGATATCGTTTGAAAGATTTTGATTTTGTTTGGACAATTAAAATCTATATGATAAAGACAAGTCTATTTAAAATTTGATTGAGAACATATGCATGCTTTTAAGTTCTTTCGAATGGATTAAACAAATTTAAGATCTTGTAAGAATAAAGGGAAAATTTGTGAGGCATAAATTTGATAGAGTTCTTTAAAAATGGATAATATATGTATTATATCTATGCTTGATAAGTGAAAATAGTTTCATGCTAGTATCAAAATGACCTAGTTGGTAATACATAGCAAGTTAAATATTCGATATGTTATAATAAAGTTGTATGACTTAATTTGATTTAAGAAAAATTTTGTAAGCCTCTTGAACTAGTGAGAATTTTTTATTTTGATCATGTGATTTTTGCTTGTGATTTCTATGTTTTGTTCTGATGACATCTTCGATCCCGGTTTTCTTTCGAGTCGAATAGAGGGTGTTACAACGAGCCTCTGTGACATATGCACGACATCGACTTGGCAGCAATGGACGTGGCAGAGTTTCCTGACGTGCCTGACTTTGGCTTCAATGGTTCTTACATTATAATAAAAAAGATTACTTGGGGCAAGGGATGCAATTCAGAACAAGCGACGAAGCAAAAGGTGTTGTTGAACACTACAACATACGTAATGGTGTGCATTCCAAGGTGATGTACTCGACATCAAAGAAATAAATATATGAATGTAAATAGAAAGTGGCACAAGGATGTAACTGGAAGGTCCGTGTCCAAAAGATGAAAGAGGAAAGACAACATCTGGGTGATTACAGTCTACAACGGCCCTCATACTTGTTGTGCCATCAGTTATAGGTAGGATCATCCAAACCTGGACTAAAAAATCATCATCATGACCGTCTAAACAATTGTCCAAGCAAGCCCTAAAGTCACTATTTCTGCGTTGAGGACGCATATTATGAATGTATATGAGTACACTCCATCATACAAAAAGACTTGGAGGGGAAGAAACAAGGCAATCATTAATTTGCATGGGGAATGGGATGCTTCTTACAATGAGCTTCCAACTTGGATAAACATCATGAAGAAATACAACCGCAGAACGATCATAGATCTAAAGACTGAACCATACTACAAGAACGATCGCGTGGTTCCTGATTTCTGCCAATTCAAACGACTTTTTTAGACATTTCCTCAGTGTATTAATGCGTACAAGAACTGCAAGCCTGTCGTGCAAATCGATGGTACATTCTTGTATGGAAGATACAAGCAAGTGTTTTTGTTAGCCGTTGTTTGACAGGAATCACAAAATAACACCCATAGCGTTCGCACTCATGCCTAGAGAAGATACTGAATCATGCAAGTTTTTCCTTAAGAAGCTGCGCCATTATATTATAAAAAAAGATCGAGTTTTCTTGATCTCAGATCAAGGAGGTGGGATCAAGTTAAGGATCCAATCTTTGGGGACTAAGTTTCAATCTCCAAAAATTGAACACCATTACTGCATAGGCCACATTGCTACAAACTACCATGGTCGATATAAGAACAACGATGGATGGAGGCTCGTTATACGCATGGGTACGTATTAAGATTTGTTGTATTTATCACTACTTTCCCTATATCTCATTTGCACACTATTTTGTTTTTTAGGGTATGAACTAGCTCACCGCAAATTTGAAAAAATTGTTCAAGACTTGCAGGAGGTGAATGATGAGGGCTACAAGAACATTGCAAAAATTTCAAAGGAAAAATAGACCAATTCTTATGATGGCAGTTTTAGATATGGCCACATGACAACAAACTTGGCTGAGCCAATCAATTCTTCTTTGAAGGGGGTCAAAATTTGTTAGTGACCGCCATCGTGAAAGCTATGTACTTTCATTTGGGCAAGCTGTTCACAACATCGGGGAAAGAAGCTGTTGTTATGCAGCCAAAGGGCCTCACATTCCACCCGAGGATACGAGAAGATATTCAAAAAATTGTTGTTAAATCCAACATGTTGTATGTACTTCCAATGTCACGTAATGATAACTATTTTCGTGTCTCAGAGATACCACGACCTATGCAAGTTTTTGACCCAACATCGTACAGGGTGAATCTCGAACATAGGTTGTGCGATTGTGGCTCATTCCAAGCATTGAAGCCTCCGTACGAGCATGCCATTGTTGCATGCTCCGCTTCCATGACCAATTACAAGGAATACGTGGACCCTATATACTAGCTTCATTTAGTGTTTAAGGTCTACGGAATGGAATTCCCACCAATTGGCAGGGAAACTGAATGGAATGATGAACAAATATGGACCACAATTTTAAACTTTTGGGTTGTTTTATTTTTATACCAAGTACCCATATTTTAACATAAATATTATTATGAAACTTCACTCACTTCATTTCGATCTAACTTTTCAGCATTGCATAATTCACCTAAAGGGTTATAATTTTGAAATTAAATAATTCATTTCAACTTAAGCATAATTTACAACTTTCAAAAATTTAAATTTTAATAAAAAAAACTTTTCTAAAACCTTTATCATTTTTTTAAAAAATTAAATATAACTGACATAATTTATAACCCAAACTTTACATCACATTCGGTTTCTTAATACCTAATCCTAAACCAAACTCTTTGTGCACACACGGAGAGTTCAATTTGTTTAAAACGTCGTTATGCTTAGCCCTAGAACATTGTTAAGTCAGACAGAACTCATTATGCACATACGGCGAGTTCGATTTGGGATTAGGTTAATCCTGAGATTAAGGTTTAAACTAGATATTTACAAAACAAAAAAATAGAACTCGCATTGCGTCTATGACGAGTTTAATTAAAAATAATATATTTTTGGAACTCGTCGTGCTAGTGCGGCGAGTTTACTGTAAGGGTGCTAGTCCGGGAAATATAGGATTTTGGATACTACTTTGGTCAAAATAGGATCCAATGGTCCTAGAAATGCCTTTAAGCCAATCTCAAATTCGTGTAGTTAGATATCTATTTTATTGATTATATGTATACTGAAATTTGAACATTTTTACATAAGTTATCTATTTCTATATCCACATGTAATATATATGTGTGTACACCCTCACAAATAGTTCTAGATATGTCAGTCTGCTCACGTTTATAGGCCTTTGAAAGCAACAAGCTTCTTAGTGTTCTCCCCTAGATATTGCAACTACGGTGACCATAAGGATGTTTCAACCCTCACATGGTTTCATCATCTTTGCCAATGATATCAGAAGAATTCACAATAGAATGGGTCTTGTTAAGTGTAAAAAGGTACTATATTTTATACTCTTTTTACTCATATTATTGTTTAGACTTAGGCTTATTTAGTTGCATTTGTAGTAATTCATGCATAAATTCTTAGTTCTTTTGTTTATTGGGCTTGGTATTGCAATTAGTTTTTTATGGAGAAAATGCTGTTGTTTTACTTTCTTTTGTGTCGGAACGAATTACCGAGCTAATTGTCGAGCGGTTGTCAGGGTAAGTCGGAAATAAATGCAGTATTTTTTAAGATTTATCCTTATCACATATGATAAAGGCTAGATTCAAATTATGAGCCGTTGAAGATGAAGATGAGAGAATCTTGATTCTATTAATCCTGATTTATCTCCTCTTAAATGGGATGATATGCAAATAAGGATAGGAAATAAAGCTTGAATTATTTCCTTATCTAACCATATCTTTATATAAGGAAATAAATCCTAATTTATCTCCCCAAGATATGGATAAACCTCATCTTTGAAATTCATATTAAACTCTCCCCTCCTATAAAAGGTTGATCGCAGAAACAATGAAGAGGGAGGGAGTCAGGCGTGAAGAGTTTAGGTTTTTTTTCTCTCTCTTTAATGTTTGAGTTTATTTTCTTTGTGATTTCTTTTCACCTAAACATAAATTAGATTTAATTGGCTCGGGTTGTTGTGTTTTGTGTGTTTGAGGACGAATGATTGATATTGGTTTTTAATTCAAGTTTTTTGATGTTTATCCATTCTTGGCTTTTCATTTTATTTCAAGTGAACTTGAGAGATGGGCTTGAATGAATTTATTTATCTAAGTTCAGGAGAACTAGATTCACAAAACGAATTGGATACGGTTTCTATTTGAATCAACCGATTGGTAGGGACTAATTTGCCTTAGGGATAAGGAGTGAATTTTAGTGACTAACAAGAGTACATGATCGATGGTGTCCACCCTTGGTTAACGTAGGGATACATCACAAAGGCATGTACAATCATTAGTTCTTAGGTTAGAGATAACTATAAGGCATTCAAGAATACTCTGTGAAACATTGAAAGAAACAATTAATTGCCACAACAACTCATTCGGCAACTACACAGCTCAACCCAATAACCCAAGCTACTATCACAATTTGGTTCATTTCTCCCTTTATTTACTTTTCTTTAATTTTAATTTATTTTACTTATTTAAAATCATAATCTACCATCACAATTTATTTCTTTTTTAGTGCAAACGATTAAAAGACAAGTTTCTTCCAATCCCTGTGGAGACGATCTTTATCTATACTATTGCTTGTGAAGTGTATACTTGCACCTTTTGTGTTGCACTAAAATCACGCAACAAGTTTTTGGCGCCGTTATCGGGAATTGGCAATAATGACTTTATTTTTAATTTCTTGCACTTTTATTTTACATTGTTATTTAATTCAAGGGGTTGACCTCATTTTGCAGGTTTTGCACTTGTGTATGACCAAAGCAAGACCTACATCTCAAGATTACCCGCTTGAACAAAAAATCAAATGAGTTTTCTATACTGGAAGACTAAACCAGAAATTTATGGAAAAGCAGCCAGACAATCCAGAATGCCCATGGCAATCAGAATGCCCTCGACAATAAGCATGTCGCGGCAAGAGACAATGCATTTCTAGCAGAGCAACCTGTTCGTGTATGAAACAGACCCATATGAGATTATCTACTTCCAGATCTTGATGATCTTAAACCAGGCATTGTCACTCTTGAGATCCAAGCTGCACAATTTGAGTTGAAGCCGATTATGTTCACCATGCTCAACTCAATTGGACAATTTGGCGGTTCACCTCATGAAGATGCCGAACAACATTTAAGAGCATTCTTAGAAGTTTGTAGCACTTTTCATCAACAAGGAGTCCATGAAGATGTCTTAAAGATAAAACTATTTCCCTATTCACTAAGGGAAAGGGCATGAACATGGTTGAACGGTGTACCACCTGAATCATGGAAATCGTGGGACAAGTGATAATGTTCTGCAACGGAGTGAATGCGCCAACTAGGATGATGCTAGATGCCTTGGCAAATGGCATTCTCCTAGACAAATCACCTGAGGAAGCATTAGAAATCTTTGTTAGACATTGCAACAATGATTACTAGTTCCCCACCACCAAGAAAGGACCGACGAGAAGAAATGCCACGATAATTGAGCTTGATTCATCGGATGCTATTTCAGCACAACTTGCTACATTAACTAACATAGTTAAGAATTTTTAGTGACCCAACGATACACAGAACTTCAAGGTAGCTGATTCATTTTGTGTTTTAAGTAATACTAATCATGATTCTTCTGAATATCCATAGAATACGGAGTCAAGTTATTATGTAGGGAATTTCAATCGGAACGACAATCCATATTCCAACACATATAATCTAGAATGGAGGAAGCACCCAAAAATATTTTTAGTAAGCAGGATGGCTCCAACAATCTACCCCGCTAGAACACAGTATCATCAAGCTTTCAACAAAACTTGCCATGACAACAAACTCAGTTGCCACAACAACAATCATCATTAATATGTCCTTCAAAAACAACTTTGAATGCTTCTATGCTTAAGACTGAGTCTTATATCGCTGAGACTAGTAATTTTATGAAAAATACTGACTCTTTTATAAACATGGCTGAGATGACGATGCAGAGCCAAGGAGCAATGTTGAAATCTTTGAAGACACAGGTTGTGTAACCCCCTCGACCCGGCCTAGATGCCCGACCAAACTGAACGAGCTACATTAGGTTTGTCGAGAAACAAGCACAGTCCATTTTTTTCTTTTTATCTTGTCTAGATGCTCGATTATTATCCTACATGTTCATACTTGTAGCGAAGGTTAACTCATAGGAAACGAACATCAAAAAGATAACCAATTGATTAAATAAGCATTATAAGGACTAAAATGTAATTTTGGAAAACTTTGAGGGCTTTGCTGTACTTAATTTACCAATCGTCAATTAGTCAAGTTATATGCTTTCTTGCCAAATTTCAACTTAAAATGATCATCCAAGCTCAATCAATTGCAATTACAAGATTTAGGGACCAAAACGCAAGAACCAGAAACTTCAGTCTATGACATTAACAAAATTAACAGAAGAGGGTATTGTTACACTAAAGCATTTATCGGTACGCATTGAATATTTGCAAAACAATTTACTCAAAATAGGAAGACCGTACTTATGCAGCTTTAGGTGTATCAGTATACTTTAACAAATCATTTTTCGAGAATCATCAACCCGTACCGGTACGGCCTTAAACGTATCGGTACGCGGGGTTTTCATAAAATTCCAGTAGCTAGCCCTAAGAGACCGTACCAAAATCCCAACCACCGTACCAAAACCCCTTGCCCAAAATTACCTAGTCGTACCAATACGGTCCCTTGCGTATCGATACGCTTGGGCCTATAATGTCACAATTCCCAAAATTTTCAATCGAATCTAGATGCATCAAATTCCTAGCAAGTCATCCATAAGAATATCATCAAATCAAAAGGCAAACCATGCCATTTGCACAAAACATCAAAACTTGAAACATGGTAAACACTTCAAAACCAATTCTATAGACATGCTTCCTAAAAACCAACCACCAAACATACCAAATTGGCACATAAGGCATATATCAGTATGTTCAATAAACCAAAGCTTCACAAACATCATAAAAAACATGTTAAGTCCATAACAACATGGAAACGATCCATATTCAACAAGATGCAATCCAAGGTAATACCTATAGCATCATTACTTACTAGCATAGCTTAAACATCATGCTTCCAAACAACATATAAGAATCATATCACAACATATTAAACCAGTTCAAAACCATTAAAAACTCAAATAAAAATCACCCAAAATAGGCGAACACATTACCTTATTAACAGAAAATAAAATTGAGTCTCACACTCAAAGATAATCTTGGTCTTGGATCTTCTTTGCCTTGTAAATGCTGCCCTACAATTTTAGGGCTCTGCATCATTGGGAAAAAGAGAGCGTAAGAACAAATTATTAGTGATGATGCTCATAACCAAACAATGATGCATTTGAAAACTATTTGAAAACCAAAACCACTTGTTTTCAAAACATGCTTAATGACCAAAGCATTTTCATTGTTTCCAATCTGAAACATGTATAACAATCCTTATGCAACATCAAGTATAAAATCCATGCTTATCACCAAAGCATTTATAAAAGGAGTACAAGCATTATAAAATCTTACTCAACATAAATGTTCCCATATATTGACATTTATAGTGACCCCTGGTAGACAATCCTCTACCCTTGGATAGACAATCCTCTATCCTTGGATGAACAATCCTCTATGCATACATCAGATACACAAATAACACATGATGAACAATCCTCCACCACAACTCATACCATGCCAATCTGCATGATATCACAAACCTTGCCAATCCATAAGATTTACCAGCACTTAGGTTAGCCAATCCACATAACCTCAAGTGATAACCTAATCGTTCGAGTAGCTAATCTGCTATACCTCAAGGACCCATGGACACGATCTATTTTGAACATATATTATAGCGCACTTTAATCCTATGGCATGTCAACTATATCCGAATGTTTCTCATCTTGCCACATAGCCAATATATCATTTCCAAAACCATTTACTTATTGTTTTACAATGCTTTACACAAAACCACCACATATGCAAAACCACAATGCGAAGTAATAACACATTCCTTTAAGGAATAAATCTCAATGCTCACTAGCATTAACATACTTGATATCCATTGCATATGTATTTAAAACCATGCATTTAAAGTAAGTAAATCCAACCATGTTTAAATCCAAAACATGAAATCCACATGTTCATATCCGAACCGATATTCAAGAGAAAAAAGAGGGAAACTTATTTCCGAACTTAGGTAAATGTTCACACTTATCCTAAACTCTCAACATCATTTGCAAACTGTAGCGATGTCTTTTTTCTTCAATCACTATATAAAAAGCGTGGGTGTTTTCGAAAAGGTGTTTGAAAGATGTTTGTGATTTTTTTGGATATAAAATATTTATTCCGTGGGGTTTTTAAACAACCGCATTTTAAAAAAATGGAGTCGCCACCGACCACTTAGGTAGGCCGGACACCATAAAACCAGAGATTCAAAAAGACAAGGTTCGGGAGTCGGTTACGGATGGGGAAGGATTAGCACCCCCACACCGCCTAAAATTGGTACTTTAATAATTACCGCTTTATTAATATTGGATTTTTCGGATTAGAGTGACAATTATTTTAAAATTCGGTCATAATTGCGAATATATTTTAAGGGTCCCGTTACCCGAGAATAAACGCCCAACCACTATCACTACGCTTGATACTGGCCCCGTTTACGCTCGGATAAAAGGACTCCGCATTAACAAGTTATATCTCGATATGCAATCTTAGTGGCAAAAACGTAAAACATGGCAAAATGTTTAAATATAATAAATATTGACATACCAGAATACTAATTCAACATAAATGATATTCTAGACTAAAACATGTATATATACATATTATTCTAAATAATAGATAAAAACAACTATAATATGTCAAAATAACAAGGCAGGAATAAGTACATATAGACGAAAAAATATTTCAAAAAGACATGCATACTGGTAATAAAGCATATTTCAACATATACGGGTCCACATATCGTACAAAAAGGGCAAATACACTAACATGTAACCCTAAAAAAACAAGAAAACACACACATATAAAATACAAAATACGCCATGTACGAATCAACTAAAACATAACATGCTTAATATGAGTAACCGGATAAAAGACGCATGACCATTATAATCTTAATACACATATATATGTAAACATAAAATACGAGTCATATACGAGGGACATAAAATAAAATAAAATAATAGAATACATCAACATATACGATTATAATACGAACATTAGTATTTACAAAGAATACAGGACTGAAATGAAAGAAAAACAAAAGTCAGTGGCAGAAATTAAAGAGCAATAATGTAATTTAGGGACGAAATTGCGAAACAAACAAAACCTAAACGGACCATAATTGTAATTAGACCAAGGGGCAGACCCAAAGTGAAAAATTCAAAAACGCGGGATGGTTAAGGGTGTAATTTTACCATTCAGAAACTGATTCGGTGTAATTTAGGGACTAGATTGTAACTTTTTGAAAAATCAGGGGGACTAGAACTGTGATTATACCATGCGGCAAGACAAAAATGAAAATATTGAAAACGCGGTGGGATTAAGTGTGTAATTTACCCATTTAGCAAAATAAAAACAACTATAAAAGCCCCCCTTTAAGGCCGAAACCAAATTTTTGGCCATTCGTTTCATTTCTTCAGTTTTAATATAGCTTAGGTTCTTCTTTTTCTCTCATTTGTTCTTATAATACCTAGAATCCGGCGGCCGGCCGCCTTATTCTCCGCCGCTAACCGGCGCCGGCGAGCCTCCAAACGACACCAAAATGACCACTATTTCATCCTCAACATGAATCTGTGGTTGGATTCAGAGGATACCCCCTTATTTACCCTAGATCTAGGAAATACGAACCAAAAAAAAAGTTTTAAACCTAAAATATAACTACCAGGGGACCTTCCCCTCCCTTTAGTTCACCAGATCTGGCTTGTAGAAGCCGAAAGGCTTATCACCGAGGAACGAAAGACCCACAAACGACGGCGGTAAGACTACTTTCCTCTTTTATTTCTGTTTTTTTTTCGTATATGCATGTAAAGAAAACAAGAAAGAAAAAGAGACAAAAATTTACCACTGGACTGTCTTTTGATTATCTTCGATGTTTACAACTTTCAGATTTTTTTTTGTATTACAAGATCTCCGTTCTCTTTTTTTTTGTTACTCTCCTTCTTTTTTTTCGCTAATCTCCGTTACAAAAGCCCCGTTTCATATATATTATTGTCCCTGTTTGTTGCAAGTTGCATCTTCTTTTCAGATCTGAACTGACACTTTGCTTGTTGTCTTGGGCATATTTTGAACGCGGGGACTGAATATCGGCGCGGTGGCGGTGTGGTCATTCTGCCAGCGGCCAGACGCGTTTTCGGCCGTTAGATCAGATCAGATCTAACGGTCGAGATGGCTTGAAGAACGATCAGCCTGGATGAAGCCTCGATTCGATGAGACGGCTTCAGATTTCGCCACGTGGAGCTCCGCAGTCGAGGAGTCAGAACGCGTGGATCTTACGCGCGCGTGGGATGTTAAAGCGACCGCGCGTGGCACTCGAACGGTCCATACGTGTGGAACACGCGCCTGGCAGATATTTTTGACCTCCTGGTTGCATCGTGGCCGTTGCATCGTGGCCGTTGGATCAGATATTCTTCAATCTATTTATACTTTCTAAAAACTCTTTTAAAATAGCTAATTAAGGGATAAATTCTAATATTAGACTTTAGGAAAACAACTCCTTAAAGATTCAAAGTTTTGATCACTTTACAAAACTATCACTAAAACCAATTTTCAAACCTTAGATTTTGGTCACTAGTCCAAAATGTCCAATTTCCAAAACTTATTTCCCAAAATTGATTTCACCAAAATCTTACATATATTTAATAAGGATGTTAGAAAATTCTTCCCAAAACATTTTCTCACCCAAAAAAATTTATTCCAAATTTAAATTCTCGAACTAACCTGAATCTCTAAACCGGTCCACCGGACCGCCTAATCAGCCCAAAAACCACTAGGCCCAAAATTGGGGCATTACAACTCTCCCTCACTTAAGAAATTTCATCCTCGAAAATTACTTAGAGGAAACAAATGGGTAAATTGCTCCAACATGTCTGCCTTACTTTCCCAAGTGGCTTCTTCAACACCACAGTGTCGCCACAACACATTAACAAGTTCAATCGTCTTGCCATGAAGAACTTTACTGCTGGAGTCAAGAATCTCTACAGGCTCTTCATCATAAGACAGATTCAGCCTCAACTCAATCTCTTCCACTGGCATAACATGCGAGGGATCCGACCGATACCTCCGCAACATCAATACATAAAACACATTATGTATTTTCTCTAGCTTGGGAGGCAACCTCAACCGATAAGCCACATGATCTATACATTCCACAACCTTATAAGGTCCAACAAACCTCGGACTAAGCTTACTATTATGTCCGAACCACATCATTTTTCCATGGTGACACTTTCAAGAACACACGATCATCAACCGCGTATTCAATTTCTCTACGCCTTAAATTCGCGTAAGACTTATGTCGATCCGTGGCTATTTTGAAGCAATCACAAACAAGCTTCAGTTTTTCATTCATGTCATTCAACAAATTCGGTAAAGAAACATGTTTTTCCCTATCCTCATCCCAACACAAATGCATACAACACTTCCTGCCATACAAAGCCTCATACAGTTTTATTTGTATACTCGCTTGCTAACTATTGTTATAAGAAAATTCTACCAAAGGCAACTGCTTCTCCCAGGTTCCTTGGAACTCAATTACGCAACATTTGAACATATCCTCAAAAACTTGGATAACGCGCTCTGACTGATCATCCATCTGAGGATGATATGTGGTACTAAAACTCAAACTTGTACCCAAGGAACGGTGCAAACACTCCCAAAACCTTACTGTAAACTTGGGGTTTCAATCCGAAACAATGGACTTGGGTACCTCGTGCAAACGCACAATCTTAGCAATATACAAGCTCGCCAACCTATCCAAGGTATATGTCGTATGCACTGGCACAAAATGCGCACACTTTGTAAACTGATCAACAATCACCCAAATGGAATCCTTTTTGGTCGGTGTCAAAGGTAACCCCGACACAAAATCCATGGTGATCCTCTCCAATTTCCATTCCGGTACCCTCAATGGTTGCAACAAACTGGAAGAAAACTGATGTTCAGCCTTTACACGTTGACATACCATGCACTTAGCCACAAAATCAGCCACATCCTTTTTCAAGCCAACCCAATAATACGATTCATTCAACCCATGATACATCTTGGTACTACTAGGATTTATATCAAAAGGACTAGAATGTACCTCAGTCAAAATAATGTGCCTCAACTCCGAATCATCCGTTATCACTATTCGACCCTTGAAACACAAAACCCCATCATCATCAAAATAAAAATTTGTCGGTTTACCATCCGATATGTCCTTAACATGAGGAACCAAATAAACATCATAAGGTTGCTTCACCTTAACCATTTACGGCAAAGTAGACTTGACTTGCAACTCAGCCAATAACCCACCGTCTCTTGTCACACTCAACCTTGCAAACATTTCCCTAAGCTCAATTGTAACCTTACGGCTCAACGCGTTTGCTTCCATGTTAGCCTTTCTAGGAGGATACTCAATCGTCAAATCGTAATCCTTAAGCAACTCAAGCCATCTTTTTTGCCTAAGATTCAAATGCTTTTGAGACATCAAATATTTCAAACTCTTGTGATCCGTAAAAATAACACACTTTTTGCCATAAAGATAATGTCTCTAAATCTTCAAAGCAAACACTACCACTACAAGCTCCAAATCATGAGTCGGATAATTCGGGAAACTCAAAACCCCAACTCATGAGATGGGTATTGCTCCTCTAAGACTTTGATCTAGAAATTTGTGATAAAAAAGGAATCGAGAACTCAGTGGCCGACCATCTAAGTCGAATCCTCCAAGACAAGAATTCCAATCCAATCAAAGAAGAATTTCCCGATGAATAACTTTCTGCGAAGAATTAAAGGGAGTTACGTCTAGCCAAAGATATTAAACAAAAGCATTCGTGAGAGGCAACCCATGTTTTATTTTTTATTCTTTTTATTATTCTTTTGTTATGATTTTTTACAGTTTTCTTTCTCTTTTTAGGTACAATGAGTAGCACTTATGGAAAAAAATGCAATCGCGCTTCATGTTCTTCAGGCAAAACAAACCACGATTTAAATATGCCCACGCTTCCTTTCCCATCCACGCCCTAAACCATCACATACCGAATAAAGGAGCATTCTTTTCCCTTACAACTTTTATTGCTTTATTTTATGCATGATGATTTTATGATTGAGGATAATGCTTAGTTTAAGTGTGGGGTAGAGGCTTTTGGTTGAAAATTTTTGTTTAAATCTTGATTAGTTTTGCCGAAAATAATAGGAAGAAAATATGTGAAATTCATGCTTATTAATGACTTAGAAAATTCCTTTCACATTGAAAATTTTTCTTATAACCAACATGCTGAAATTTTTAAGATTCGGATCCTAAAGTAAAAATGAGACTGATATGAAGAGTAAAATAGGATTGATAAGAACATTTTAGCCTTGCAAATCGTTGCTTGATTAATTGATTCGATAGTTGGATGGATAAAATTGGACACAACATAAGCCACTTTTGTGAGATTTGAGCCTAATAAGCATACATCTTTTATGCTTCATATTTTTTTTCATTGAGTGATTGTCTAACATGATTACTTTTTTCTAGAACTTGCGATGTTATACATGTTAAGACCACATAGGATCGAATTACTTGAGATGATTAAGGCACTTAGTTATGAACCTTGAGCCAAAAAGCCTACATTGGTAGATATGACCACTAGAGAACCACTTTTGATCCCGAGCCTTTTGTTTGGAAATTAACCACATTACAAGCCTAATTCCTTTTTGTTGATTTCCCCAATTTGCACCTGAATTTGGAGAACTACACATTTTCCTTACTTGAAAGAAAAGAGAGAAAATCAAGTAAAAGAAAAAGGAAAGGGAGAAAATCTTGAAAATAAGGAAAAGAAAAAAAATCAAAGAGAAAATTGTCTTGTTTGTTCAAAAAGATTATTCAAAGGAAAGAAAAGACAAAAAGTACGAAAAAGATTGAATCTTTGTTTCTCCCAAAATTAAATTTGTGCAAAAAGCTTGATACAAAAGAGAAAAGGAGTGTGAATTTCTTCGATTCAAAAAGCCTAAAAGACCTTCTCATCATACCTTGTCCTAAGCCACGTTACAACCAAATTCAAAGACCTTTTGATCTTGTAATTCGGCCCAACTAGTGGTGGAGATGTGATGTATTTGCAAGCCTAAAGTAAGATTCTTTTTATTATTCTATGAGCGTGTTTAATTTTATTCCATCTTTGACTCTATGATAATTAATTGGGTGATTATTTGCTTGTGCTAAATTGCAATCATTGACTTATTACTTCTCTTATCCTTTCTATTTACCAAAAGGACCCTAGGTTTTGAGTTTCAATATGCTTGCGGACAAACATAATCCAAGTGTGGGGATATATGATAAGTCTAATATTTGCATATTTTTCACACATATATACGTATATTTTAGTGTTCTAATCCAACTATAAATCTATGTTTTAACAAGTATTTGATTTTTGTAAGGATTTCGACAACTAAAGGATAATAGATGCTTAAAAGAGAAGTTTCAGTTGGATTTGGATTTTAAGGAGCACTTAACATAAGAAGAGGAATTCTACTTCAAGTTGAACTTTTATGTTTTATATTATATTTGGAGTAGGATAGAGTTTTAAATTAAATCTTATTGTAATTCCTTCTCCTAGTTGATGTAAATGACCTCTATTATAAATAGGGTCATGAGGAGAAGAGAAATCATTCATTCCATAATTCTCATTCTTCTTTTCTTTTTTGATTTCCTTTCTTCATAAGTTGCTAAACTCTTTTTCTAGTTAAGGTTTAGGTTCGAGGTTGTTAATAAAAGTTTTTAGTGAGATTTCTTGTTCTTCATCTTCTTCATCTATTTCAAGTATTTTTATATCTTCTACACTTATCCAACATATATATATTGTATTATATATATACGATAACCAGTAGAGGCATCTTTGATACAAGTGGTAAGTAACCAAGCAACGGGTTAGAAGGTATGAATTTATATTCTTGATAACTCTTAATTCAGTAAAGCTATTTGATAGGTTTTAATTCTAAGTGGATTATCTAAGGATTTTAATCTTGATAATAAGAGTTAGTCATTTATGGATTATTAAGTGATTATCTACTAAGTAAGAGAGATTGGGTTTAATTATGGATTATCAATTAACCTATAACCAAGCTATTTGAGATTGATGCAGGTTTATCTTTTGTGAAGTTCTATAATCAAAAACTTGGATTAATACACTGAGATCTACCTTAACTAGAGTTCCTTTTAATATAGAATTCTCATTTACTTTAATTTGCCTCCTTCAATTCTACTCAAATTCAAACTCCCCCCAATTTACTTTTCTGCTTATAGAGTCTTAACTCCCAAGGCAAGTTTATCCATGCTATTCGAATGGCATGAATACAAGGTGGTACCTATTGTTCATTTCATTTCAAACCATTCATGCATATCAATCACAAGCACATTCATATGTATCCAATGTGCGTACCTTATTCTCCAAGCAAGCATGCCATTTCTTACCTTTGGCATAAGCAATGCAACATGTCAAGCATTTTATTTCATTTGCTTAACACTCAAGTAAACAAGTAGAACATGGCATCAAACAAGTTGTCATTCATATCATTCTTCCCTTAATTAGGCAAATATGTATTAGGTCATGTTACATGGGAATTTCATTGTATTAATACAATAGCAAGATTGGCTAGGACCTAAGTCCCAACCCTTAGGATGGTTACACTCACAATACTCCTAGCTAATCACTTGTCTTGTATCCAAACCCCTTTGCCTCTTGCTTTGGGATGTCCACTCTTTTCTTCCTCTTCCACAACTTGCTGCCCTTGGTCTAGCAAGCATATCACATACAATTCATCAAAACATTCACATAATGTCACACATATATAGTAGCAATGTCACCACATTTGTACCTAAAATTTAGCTACTGTTTTTATGCTTTCTTTTAAGCATTTCTTACTTGTTCATCTCTATATTGTTATTACCTCATTTTAGAACATAAATGGACATATTACAATGTCCCAAAACTATTTTGGAAACAGTTGTTTCTAGGTGCAAAAACAGTCCCAAACTGCAAAGGACATTGTTGCCTGGCAGTTTGCACACTGTCCCTTTAAATGGCCATATCTTTTAATCCGTACGTTG
The DNA here is from genome assembly GCA_019671005.1 of Hibiscus mutabilis. NCBI lineage: Eukaryota > Viridiplantae > Streptophyta > Magnoliopsida > Malvales > Malvaceae > Hibiscus > Hibiscus mutabilis. The sequence continues at coordinate 21,001,629 of CM033745.1, forward strand.
GAATTTTGATTAATTTACACTATTGGAAAGATAACAAAATTTTATTTATGACCATATAAGGCATACATTTTAGTTCTAAGCCAATTAATACAGTTTATTGTTCAAAGACTAGGCATTTACACTGTCTGGACAATTTGCACTGTCTAGCTATTTCTAATTACAGTTTCCATCATAGGACCCAGATTTCATTTATGTTTTCAGCTAATGAAAGTAGACATACTAGGGATCATGTCACTAAAATTTCAGCCCTGAATTTGATCTATAAAAATTTGGTGATTTTTCAAAGTTACTGCCCAGAACAGAGCAATTCTGGGCAGATTGCACCTATTCACATTTTAATTCCTTAAATTCATTTTAACCAATGTTTTGGCCCTATAATTCATTCATGATCATGTTCATGCATGTCTTGGCTATCATAATTCACCTAAAAATGTTCTCAAAACATGGCATAGTCATTCTATTCCTAGTTTAATCCATTTGATCACAATTACACATCAATTCATCAACTAGGCAGTCCATTACCTAATTTAACTAGTTCAATTAGGTGTAGTCACATTTTCCAAGAAGTTACCTATTCAATTCAATCTTCTTTTTACCTATTAACATGTTCAAAACAGAGTTCTAAGTTCATTTAGCATGCTTACACAATTTCTCAATCAAAACAAGCCCTAACAAGACTGTTTTCTATCATGTTCATGTTTCCCAGATTTTCCAGCATTGGTTACTAACAATTTAGCTTGTTTAACACCTTAATTACATTACCTAATCATGATCATGTTCATGTTCAACTCATTAGTTCCATTGCTCAATTACATGTTCTAACCATTCAATTCTTACAAAAACATTTCATTTCAAATTTCTAGCAACCTAATTTTGTTACACCATCACTTACACATAAATTCCACTCTAATTCAAGTTATCCATAGTATATACAAGTTCAATTTCATCATTCTCTTCATTTATAACAACTCAACTAAGCATTATACATCATCTAAATCAGAATTTTATACATGAATCAGTTTGGACAACATGTATTTACCTTAGTAATGCTGCCACCAAGTTGAGTTTAGTTCAATTTCAACTTTACACCATAGATTTCAAGCTTTCTCTCACAAGAACCCTCACTCCCTAATTTTCCTCTTCAAATCAGTATAATGAAGAAAATGGATGAAGATGACATCCTTGTAATGGATCTAGGAATTTACTATCTTATCCTTAATTAGTTGTTTATCATAGAATTAATCAAGGGCATTAAGGAAATGATAAATTTATCATGCATTCCCCATATTCTTCATGTTATCCGATTAAGACCTTCAAAATTGGTCTCTTAATTCATTTAGTCTTTCAATTAAGCCATTAACTAATCTAATTAGCCTAAATACAAGTTCAATTAAGCTATCAACTTAAGCAATTGGTTCCAATACTTCTAGGCTAGAATTTAGGGTGTTACAATTCTCCCACTTAAATTAAATTCGTCCTCGAATTTACTTGAATTGAACAAGTGAGGATATTACTTCCTCATGACTTCTTCAGATTCCCAGGTAGCTTCTTCCACCTTATGGTTTCTCCATAAGATCTTACCAAGGGGAACAATCTTGTTCCGAAGTTTCCTTACTTCCTGGTCAAGAATCTGAATAGGTTCTTCTTCGTAGGACAAATCGAGATTCAATTCTACTCTCTAGGAAGAGCTAGTCGATAGGCCACTAGACCAATTCTTTCAACCACTTCAAATGGTCTGATGTATCGGGGACTGAGCTTCCATTTTCTTCCAAATCTAAGCACTTTCTTCCAAGGTGAGACCTTTAGGAAGACTTTGTCTCCAATAGCATACTGGATGTCTCTCATTTTCAAGTCAGCATACGCTTTCAGTCTATCGAAAGCTGCCTTCAATCAATCGTGAATGATGTTGATTTGTTCTTCGGTTTCCCGAAGCAATTGAGGTCCTAGAATCTTGTTCTCTCCCAAGTTGTTCCAGCATAGAGGAGTTCTACATCTTTTACCATATAGAGCTTCGAATGGTGCCATTTGAATAGAAGATTGATAGCTATTGTTGTAGGCAAACTCTACAAGAGGTAGGGATTTCTCCCAATTCTTCCCGAAGTCGATAACACAAGCTCACAACATATCTTCTAGCACTTCAATGATTCTTTCAGATTGGCATTCTAATTGAGAATGATAGGCCGTACTAAGATGTACTTTAGCTCTTAGAGCTTTCTGCAGAGAATTCCAGAATCGAGAAGCGAATCGAGGGTCACCATCAGAGATGATTGCTGTAGGTACACCGTGTAACCTAATTACTTCATAGATTTACAGCTCGGTAAGAGTTTCTAAACTCATGTTCATACGAATAGGGATGAAGTGAGTAGATTTAGTGAATCTATCAACAATCACCCATACAACATCATTCTTTATTGGAGTAGAAGGATGACCAGTGACAAAGTCCATAGTAATTATATCCCACTTCCACTGGGAAGTTCAATAGGTTGGAGCAGTCTAGTAGGGACGTGATGCTCGGCTTTGACTCTTTAACAAGTTAAGCACTTGGATACGAAGTCCGTGATTGCAGATTTCATGCCTGGCCACCAGTATAGTGGCTTTAGGTCCTTATACATCTGAACAGATCCAGGGTGGATCGAGAAAGAACTTTGATATGCTTCTTGCAACATTTCCCGCTTCAATTGTTCATTGTCAGGAACACAGACTCTAGTTTGGAATAGAGGAGTCCATTTGACTTAAGGGAGAAGTCAGAGCTAGACTCGGAAGTAAGCTTAGACATGATCTTATGAAGATCTGGATCAACTTGTTGAAGTTCTTTGATCCTCGAGACTAGATTGAATTGATCTTGAAGTTCAGACAAGAATTTTCGGCCCTTGGATAGTCAGAAATGAGCATTGATAGCTGTAGTAGCTACGAAAGAATTAACATGGTCATTAGAATGATTTTCAATAGATTTCTTGCAATACAAGGCACTGTTCAAATTGCTACTTGCATAACAAGGCATTGTTTCAAATTGTTTCTTGAATAACAAGGCATTATTCGAATGCTTTCTTACAAGCTAAGAAAGACTCAATTTCAATGGTTACATGTATTTTAGGCAAAATTCTTATTCGAATGGTAGTTTACTTTTCAAGTAGTGTTCGAATGGTAACTTGTAGCTTACGGAAGCTCTAGATTCATTGTTTGTAAAATAAGAGAAGGCATGATTCGTATGAATTTAATCAGTATTCTAGATTTAGAAGTTACCCGAGTATGGTCTGCGACTAAGGGTGTCAGCAACTACGTTTGCTTTCCTCGGATGGTAGTCGTTAACCAAGTCGTAATCCTTAAGTAATTCGAGCCATCTCCTTTTCCTCAGATTCAAGTCCTTTTGAGTTAGGAGGTATTTGAGACTTTTGTGATCGATAAATAGATTGAATTTCTCTCTGTATAGATAGTGTCTCCATATCTTGAGAGCAAATACGATAGCTGCTAGTTCTAGATTGTGCGTTGGATAATTTGACTCAAGAGTTTTAAGTTGCCTTGAAGCGTAAGAAATTACGTTCCCATCTTGCATTAGGACACAACCGAGTCCTAGATGAGAAGCATCACTGTAAACAGTGAATTCTTTGCCCGATTTTGGTTGGATGAGTACTAGGGCATGAGTTAGATCTTGCTTAAGTTGATCAAAGCTTCATTGTTGGTTCTCCGACCAAACGAAATACGTATCTTTGCGGGTAAGCTTAGTATGGCTTGCGGCAATGGAGGAAAAACCCTTAACAAACCTTATGTAATACCCGACTAAACTGAGAAAGCTTCGTACCTCGCTTATATTCTTCGGAGGTCTCTAATTTAGAACAGACTGAATCTTGCTTGGATCGACTTTGATTCCTTCAGACGAGATAACGTGGCAGAGGAAAGAAACTTCTGGTAACCAAAATTCACATTTGGAGAACTTGGCATACAATTGACGTTCTCGGAGTGTTTGCAAGACAATTCGAAGGTTTCAGCATGTTCTTCCTTATTCTGAGAGTACATCAAGATGTCGTCGATGAAGACAACTACGAATTTGTCGAGATAGGGCTTGAATACCCGATTCATAAGATCCATGAAAGTAGCCGGAGCATTCGTTAACCCAAATGGCATTACGAGGAATTTGAAGTGGCCATATAGAGTATGAAAGGCTGTCTTGGGTACGTCTTGTTCTTTCACTTTCATTTGATAGTACCTCGATCGAAAGTCAATCTTAGAGAATACGGAAGTATCCCTGAGTTGATCAAAAAGATCTTTAATTCTGGGTAGGGATACCGATTATTGAGAGTGAGCTTGTTTAGCTGATGATAGTCAATACAAAGCTGCATAGTCCCATCTTTTTTCTTTACAAACAGGACTGGAGCATCCTAGGGAGAAGTGCTAGGTCGTATGAAGCCTTTATCTTGCAACTCCTGAAGTTGTTTCTTTAATTCTTTCAACTCAATAGGTGCCATTCTATAGGGTGTAATGGACACTGGAGTTGTTCCAGGCTGAACTTCAATCCCGAACTCTACTTCTCTGGTTGGAGGGACATCAAATTTAATTTCATCCTGAAGAATCATTTTAGCAGAGATTGAGGTTAGTTTCTTGTCTATTAAGAGAATATATTCTTTCCCTAAACCCTGGAGATACAGTCTCCTATGTTGGCAATCTACCTAGGCCTCGTGTTTACTTAACCAATCTAACCCCAATATCAAGTAAAATTCACAAATTGGAAAGACGTAAAGACCAATAGGAAAAGGGACATTTTGAATGGTCAAGGGAGCTCGCTTGTGGCGCAAGTTAATGGTTGTTTTTCCTCCTAATGGATTCAAAACTACAAGATTTGATTCAATAGTTTCAGGTTTTAATTTTAGCTTGTTGATCAAGGCAGAACAAACAAATGAGTGGGTAGACCCCGAATCAATTAAAGCATATGCAGGACTGGAATTTAACTCAACGGTACCTGTGATAACATTGAGAGCTTTTTCATCATCTTTACCACAAATGTGGTACATACAAGCAGGGGCTTGAGATTCCTGATGAGTCTGAGCATTCGAATAGGGGCCCTTCTGTTTCCCCTGATTCTTGGACTGAGCTTGTTTGGGTGCTTTGTTTTGGTTAGGAGGAGCTGAAATAACAATTGTAGAAGTTTGATTCGAAGCCTTGTTGGGATTCTGTGGACAATCCCGGATATAATAATCAGAGGCTCCATATGAGTAGCATAAATTCTGTTAAGCTCTGCACTGGCCAGTATGATGTTTCTGGCAGAACTTGCAAAGAGGGTATTGATTAGCTTTAGCCTGATTCCCCGTGCTATCAACAGAAACAACAGGGGATGAAGTCTTTATAATCGTTTGAGGTTTCAGGATGTAACTACTCTTCTGATTAAGGGTATAGTTCGAAGAGTGTCCCTTGGAGTGTTTGGACTTCTTTGACTGCCAGTGTGGCTTGTCATCGTTCCTGGGTCATTTGTCATTCCAGGAGTGTCTGCTCTTGCGTCTTTCCGAGGCTTTCATCTTCGCCTCAGTAGCAATGGCCCGATTTACCAAATTTTGAAAGTCGGTGATACCTAGAGCAATGAATATAGGGCTTAATTCATCATTTGGTCCGTCGATGAACATTCGGCACTTATTAGCCTCAATTTTGATATATTCAGACCCATACTTGCAATATTTACAAAAGTCGCTCACGTATTGCTCAATAGGTCAGCCAACTTGTTTAAGATACAAGAATCGCCTTTGGCGCTCGGCCAGATATTGTTCGCTGATATATTTCTTCCTGAACTCATCGAGGAAAAACTTCCAAGTAATAGACTCCGCAGGAGCAGCTAGGGTAGCGGTTTCCCACCAGCTCAGTGCTTCATCTGCCAACAGAGAAATGGCACACTCGAGTTTATGCTCGTCAGGACATGGCAATTGTTTAGTCAGAATGCGAGTAGTGGCCTCTAACAAGTACTCAGCTACTTCAGGATTAGCCTCATCGGTGCCAGTAAAAGTATAGGCCTAATGCTGAGCCAACTTGTCAATAGGGGCTCGACTTACTACAGGATCATGAGGTGGAATCGGATGTTCTCTTTTTAGGGTGGATACGAGATGATCAAGCATCCCTTTCATGCTTAACAAGCACTCTTGTTTTATAGAATTTACAGCCGGGGCTTCCTGTTAAGTTGCGACCTGAGCTCGAGGTTGAGCTTGTTGTTGCAGAGGATTCTGCTCTATCCTCACGCTGCCTCCAACGTTAGAGGAGCCTATGGGACTCTCGTCATCCCGAGCAAGTCTTGTTTCAGAAATTCTAGTTCAATCAGAAGAATAAGAGTTTTAGTTTTCACATTAAAGTAACAATACAAGCTTATATAAAGTCTCTTAGGTGGCACAATATCCTATATGATGCAAGTGAGCTTAGTTTAGTCTTAGAACAGACTAAAAAACTCTGATTACAAAAAAATGTAACACCCCATCCCCGGGTTAGTCGTAATCCGGTTCAGGAGTGTTACCAAAGCGAGAACAAAGCAAAAGATAGGTTACTTGTCGAACAAGTAACCTCGATATAGATAACTTGCAACGCAAGTAACCTAAACACAACCATACAAAACATACAAGTGATCCACATTAATCAAAGCAAACACACTTAGCATGATAATTTAGGTACTAATTTGTTTCATTTCATACTTATATCCTAAGTTACCACTATTCATGCTTAATTAACAAACTTATTTAACCATTCAACATGATCAATACAAGGATTCCTTATTCATTCGAATAGCTATAGCATATACAAGAATGGTTCATTTCATTTCATTTTCAAGTTAATCGATCAAGTAGCTTTTCTAGGCATCTTCAATTTCATGTAATTACATATGCATGTTCAATACATACCTTAGCTCCAATCCAAGCATTTTCGAATCATACTAATGACAACAAGAACAATTATGCATGGACATACATTTTGATCTAACATTCGAGTGATACAAGGTTCAACATTCATTGGATTACTTTCACAATATACACAACATCTTACTCATTTATATACATATCAACATAGTTATATACATAGTTCAAAGTATCAAGGTTGGTTACATGATAGGCCCAACAAAAATATTACATATACTAGTCATATATATACACCCAAAATGCATGTTCAAAACTAACTATTACAAGTTATAGTGCCATCAAACTAGGAGTATACAAAGAGTATGAAATCATATTTTCAAGCTTGTTTCAAAATGTTGCTTCGAACTCAAGATATCCTCTTGAAAGTGTCCTTAATATGTTATGGGAAGAATGAAGAGTAGAGTGATAAGTACAAGTTATGTACTTAGTGAGGTAACACTAAACTAACCAATTTCAAGTATACATATCCAAGATTACAAGTATTTCAAAGAATCAAGGTCATCACTACATGTCACATACTATTCGAATTAATAGGGTAAACATAGGCAAGCTTCACATATCAACATTCAACATTGCAACATCCATCATGTATCCATAACATACTATTCGAATTATTTCTTAAGAGACAAGCAATCAAAAACACCAAGTACCAAGTAGGCATTCTTGCACAATAACATCATCTATGCATTTCTTTCATGTGAAGTAACTAGTTATACAACCATTCATGTGTTATCTTTCAAGGCAAGGATGTTCATTCAAGAATCTTACAAAACAAGTAATGTTCACATCACACATCCAAGGCAAACAATGTTCATTTCAAGTTATTAATTCATCTTCAACACCCTTGGTATTTAGTTCACTAGATAATCAAATCTTCAATAATATGCACCGAAGTGCCAATATGCACCGTAGTGCCAATATGCACTGTAGTGCCAATATGAGCTCTAGATTCTAAGGCGTGCCCTCCTATCTATCCAAACTAGCTACCAAGGTTGTTTAATTATCAATTTCATTCAAGCTTTTTACAATTCATTAATCAATACATGATTATGCGATTCAAAGGCCAAGCCCTTAGGCTTATAGAGTCTTAACTCCCAAGGCAAGTTTATCCTTGCCATTCGAATGGCATGAATACAAGGTGGTACCATTGTTCATTTCATTTCAAACCATTCATGCATATTAATCACAAGCACATTCATATGTATGCAATGTGTGTACCTTATTCTCCAAGCAAGCATGCAATTTCTTACCTTTGGCATAAGCAATGCAACATGTCAAGCATTTCATTTCATTTGCTTAACACTCGAGTAAACAAGTAGAACATGGCATCAAACAAGTTGTCATTCATATCATTCTTCCCTTAATTATCCAAATATGTATTAGGTCATGTTACATGGCAATTTCATTGAATTAATGCAATAGCAAGATTGGTTAGGACCTAAGTCCCAACCCTAAGGATGGTAACACTCACAATACTCTTAGCTAATCACTTGTCTTGTATCCAAATCCCTTTGCCTCTTACTTTGGGATGTCCACTCTTTTCTTCCTCTTCCACAACTTGCTGCCCTTGGTCTAGCAAGCATAACACATACAATTCATCAAAACATGCACATAATGTCACACATATATAGTAGCAATGTTACCACATTTGTACCCAACATTTAGCTACTGTTTTTATGCTTTCTTTTAAGCATTTTTTACTTGTTCATCTCTATATTGTTATTACTTCATTTTAGAACATAACTGGACAGATTACAATGTCCCAAAACTATTTTGGAAACAGTTTGCTTCTAGGTGCAAAAATAGTCCCAAACTGCAAAGGACACTACTGTCTGGCAGTTTGCAGACTGTCCCTTTAATAGTCATATCTTTTAATCCGTACGTCAGAATTTCGATTAATTTGCACCGTTGGAAAGATAATAAAATTGTATTTATGACCATATAAGTCTTGAATTATAGTTCTTATCTAATTAATACGGTTTATTGTTCAAAGACATGGCATTTACACTGTCTGGACAGTTTGCACTGTCCAGCTATTTCTAATTAGAGTTTCCAGCATAGGACCCAGATTTCAGTTCTATTTTCACCTAATGAAATTAGACATACTAAGGATCATGTCACTAAAATTTCAGCCCTGAATTTGATCCATACAAAATTTGGTGAATTTTCAAAGTTACTGCCCAAAACAGAGCAATTATGGGCAGATTGCACCTATTCACATTTTAATTCTTTAAATTTATTTTAACCAATGTTTTGGCCCTATAATTCATTCATGATCATGTTCATACATGTCTTGGATCTCATAATTCACCTAACAATGTTCTCAAAATAGGGAATTGTCATGTTATTCCTAGTTTAATCAATTTGATCGCAATTACGCATCAATTCATCAACTAGGTAGTCCATTACCTAATTTAACTAGTTCAATTTGGTGTAGTCACATTTTCCAGCAAGTTACCTATTCAATCCAATCTTCTTTTTGCCTAGTAACATGTTCAAAACAGAGTTCTAAGTTCATTTAGCATGCTTACACAATTTCTCAATCAAAATAGTCCCTAACAAGACTGTTTTCTATCATGTTCATGTTTCCCAGATTTTCCAGCATTGGTTACTAACAATTTAGCTTATTTAACACCTTAATTACATTACCTAATTATGATCATGTTCAATTCATTAGTTCCATAGCTCAATTACATGTTCTAACTATTCAATTCTTACAACAACATTTCATTTCAAATTTCCAGCAACCTAATTTTGTTACACCATCACTTACACATAAATTCCACTCTAATTCACGTTATCCATAATGTATACAAGTTCAATTTCATCATTCTCTTCATTTCTAACAACCTAACAACTCAACTAAGCATTATACATCATCTAAATCAGAATTTTAAGCATGAATCAGTTTGGACAGCATGTATTTACCTTAGTAATGTTGCCACCAAGTTGAGTTTAGTTCAATTTCATCTTTACACCATATATTTCAAGCTTTCTGTCACAAGAACCCTTTCTCCCTAATTTTCTTCTTCAAATCGAATGAAGAAAATGGATGAAGATGACATCCTTGTAATGGATTTAGAAATTTACTATCTTATCCTTAATTAGTTGTTTATTATAGAATTAATCAAGGGCATTAAGGGAAATGAGAAATTTATAATACATTCCCCATATTATTCATGTTATCCGATTGAGTCCTTCTAAATTGGTCTCTTATTTCATTTAGTCTTTCAATTAAGCCATTAACTAATCTAATTAGCCTAAATACAAGTTTAATTAAGCTATCAACTTAAGCAATTGGTTCCAATACTTCTAGGCTAGAATTTAGGGTTTACAGCAATGGACACCGGAGTCGTATCCGAGCACATCTCAGTATCAAATTCCATCTCTCTGTCCGGTGGTAAACTTGACAACTCTTCAGGAAACACTTTCAGAAAATCACACATAGTTCGAATTTCCTGCACTCGAACTCCCTTGGCTTCCAGATTCATTACAATAGCCAAATAGGCTTGACAACCTCCTTGCATCATCTTTTCCGCTTGAGTAGCAGAAACAACATTGGACAAGAATTTCATATTCTCTCCAACTACCACAACTTCATAATCATCAGCCAACCTCAAAGAAATCCTTTTTGATTTACTATCCACAATCGCTTTGTGCTCGCTTAACCAATCGCTTTGAGGATTCGACCTTGCTTACCACTTCTACAAGATACTTTGAGCAGGTTTTATTTTTGACTACTTCGACAACCGCTATAAAAAATTACCACCGTTATCGGGGAAGTGGTGTCAAGTAGGTTGATTTTATTTTATTTTATTTTGTTCCTTTTTATGCTTCATTCTTCTTGTGTTAGAAATCTTGAGTACGATCCTAAAATTGAAAGATCTGCTTACTGCCTGAGAAAAGAAGCAAGAGAACGCAAGAAATCTTCGACCTAGAAAGAAAGCTCAACGTAAAATCTAGAGAAAGAAGGCGAGATGGCCGAACAAACCCTACGCCAACTCATTGCCCCCGAAATCACTCCACAACCATTATGCATCAAATACCAAGATCCTGAGGTGCCATTTGAACTCAAGTCTAGACTAATTCATCTTCTTCGTACTTTCAGGGAACTTGAGAATTAAAATCCACACAAGTACTTGAAGGAATTTCATGTGGTGTGTTTGAGCATGAAACCAAACAATGTCACCATAGATCAAGTCAAGCTTCGACAACCGCTATAAAAAATTAGCACCGTTATTGCAGAAGTGGTGTCAAGTACATTGATTTTATTTTATTTTATTTTATTTTGCTCCTTTTTATGCTTCATTCTTCTTGTGTTAGAAATCTTGAGTACGATCCTAAAATTGAAATAACTGCTTACCGACTGAGAAAAGAAGCAAGAGAACGCAAGCAAACTTTGACCTAGAAAGAAAGCTCAACGCATAATCTAGAGAAAGAAGGCGAGATGGCCAAACAAACCCTGCGCCAACTCATTGCCCCCGAAATCACTCCACAACCATTATGCATCAATTACCAAGATCCTGAGGTACCATTTGAACTCAAGTCTAGACTAATTCATCTTCTTCGTACTTTCAGGGAACTTGAGAATTAAAATCCACACAAGCACTTGAAGGAATTTCATGTGGTGTGTTCGTGTATGAAACCAAACAATGCCACCATAGATCAAGTCAAGCTTTGAGCCTTCCCATTCTCTTTGGCCGATCATGCAAAGGATTGGCTATGCTACATACTATATAGATCAATTGAGACATGGACAGACATGGCGACACTTTTCCTTGAGAAGTACTTTCCCCCTTCAAGAGCCACTAACATTAGAATAGATATTTGTGGGGTTCGACAAAGAGATACTGAGACATTTCACGCTTATTGGGTAAGATTCAAGCAACTATGTGCAAGCTACCCACAACATGGTGTATTCGACCAATTACTCATTCAATATTTTTATGAAGGTTTGTTACCTATGGAGAGAAGGATGATGGATGTTGCAAGTAGAGGAGCAATCATGAACAAAACTTCCACCCAAACCAAAGATTTGATCAATTTGATGGCCGCGAACTCTCAACAATTCGGTTCACATCATGACATTGTCTCCAAACGAGTTAACAAGGTAAATATTTCTTCTCTTGAAGATAAGATTTCAAATCAGACCTCTCTTGTTCAAATATTCGTAGTAGGTAGTACGCAACAAGTGAAAGCTTGTGGTATTTGCACAAGTAGCAAGCATCCAACCGATTTGTGCCCTACACTCCAAGATAAAATTGAAACCGCCAACACCATCAGAGGACCTTACAACCTAAGAAAGTACAATCCATACTCAAACACTTACAATCCAAGGTGGAAAGATCATCCTAATTTGAGCTATGGACAGAGACCACAGAACAACATGTCATATCTGAACCAACAAGGTGTTTTCCATGAGCCGTAACCATCATCATCAACAAAACCTCCTTTGGAAGACATTGTGTACAAACTTGCCCACAACTTGGAGGAATTCCAACAAGAGACAAGGTTGAGCATCAAAAATCATGAAACCCCAGTAAGACGGATCGCTTCATTAGTCAATCTGAATCTTGAGGTAAGTTACCATCAAAAACCATTTTTGTAGCATACTCTAACTACCCTAGTAGGATTAGGTAAGTTACTACAATTACAATCAATGATTCATTCAAATTAAGGTAGAGAATTCAATTCGTTTTAGGTCTTTCTTCCTCATTAAGAAAGGTTTCAAATAGGTGAGGACCTATAATGCACTTTGTTATCAAAATCAATACCAACTAAAACTTACTTGATTCCCAAGTAATCATTCGAACTAGATGAGAAGCCTATTAGATAATTTCAAAATTCAATGTAACTATCAAGCATTCCAATAAGTGATTTACATGTTATACTTATGTGACCTTAATCAAACATATGTGCTTACAAAGTTATACATACCATTCGGCCAATTCTCTAAGTGATCTAGGTGGTTCATGTCTAACATGTAGATTACTACATTTACTTAATGTTAACTAGCCAATTTCAATAGATCTATTCAACCATCACATGCATAATTCAACCATAGGAAATCTAACATTTGGCTAACAACATACAAGCTCATTAATATGCATACTTGCTCATATATATACATACCATACTCTTATAGGTCATAGATGAAGTTAATGTATACAAACCATAACTAAGTGATCATAAATATACATGCCTTAGGTGCCACCATCCTAGGAGAACTATAACAAGATGGAAACATACTCTTTTAAGCAAAATGTAACTTGTACGAGCATAGACTTCGGGATAGTATCCAATATCGACCTATATCATAGAAATGAGACTTGAATAAGCAAAGCTTTGTGAGTGAGTTAAATTTACAAGTCAAATAATACAATAGTCTCAACTACGAACCATCAAGTGGATGGTATGGTTCCCCCATCAATAGGGAACCATTCGAACTAAGCAAACAATACTAGGTGCATTGCTTAATTTTCAATCCAATATCAGTACAAGACTAGAAGTTTAGACATGCTTAATCATCCAATTCGACTACTTTAGGCATAACATATCCTTTGCTCACAATCAATGTTTCAATACACAAGCAATCTCATAAGCAATGTTCAATAGTTCATGGCATTTGATGTTTTCTTTACAATCAAGCAATCTCATAAACAATGTTCAATAGTTCATGCCATTTGATGTTTTCTTTACAATCAAGCAATATCATAAGTAGTGTTCAATCGATGTTTCAATATCCATAGTTCATGGCATTCAATATTTCCTTTACTATCAATCAATGCAATTCAAAGTAGCAATAGGTTCAATGTACATGAGTTATTAGTTCATTTTAGGTATAGCCTTGAGAATCGATTACTCAGTCTAGATACTTGAGTCTCCAACCAAACTTTTGCCAATAACAATAGTCAAAATAGTTCCAAGTACCTGGTCAAATCCCTCATACTGTCGCCAATGACCAATAACAATACTTCCCTCCTACTGTCGCCAATTAGGGACCAATGTCCCAGACCGTAGTCCACCCCGACAATGAGCTCTATAGACTCTATGGCATGCCAACTATATTTAAGACCGACTCAAGACCAAGGCTTACAATAGTTATCACTTTCAATCAATTAGAAGCATAATTCAATTCAATGTGCACATTTTGTGCCAATATCCCCCTTTCATTCAAATATGGCTAAAGCCAATTCCAATATCAATGTTTCAACATTCAATGAAGGTGTTTCAACAATATTTCATTAAACAATATATTGAATTACTTCTATCTATAACATCATGCTTCATTTCAAGATAGCTCAATTAGGCAATAAGCATATCATGTCAATCAATAGCAATTCAAGCATGCTTTACAATCAAGTAACCACTCAAAAGAGCATTACCTTGCTAATTCTCCATAGCAAGCTCATTATACAATTTATACTTAAGAATCAATAAGAAATACAAATCAGAATTAGACTTGGAGAGGTTACCGCCCTCTCCAAACTTTAAACTACACTTACAGGAATTTTTCGAGCTATTATCGATCTCGAATTGTAATCCCTTTCCCTCTACTAGCTTGCTCATCTAAGTAAGCCCCTTTTTCCTCAATTTCCACTTGATCTAACATTCATACAATACATAGTGTATTAGATACAATCCAGCAACCAATTGAGTCATTATGTGACTCCATATACTCAAGCATTCAATTCAATACAAACATCAAGACTGTTGCTGCTTGGTAGCAAGGGCACTGCTTACTTAAATGTTCATATCTTTTATTTTGTATGTCAGAATTTCGAACCATTTACACCGTTAGAAAGCTAACTTAATTTTCCTTCTAATCATATAAGCCTGACATTTTAATCTTTTGCCAATTAATTTAGTTTTTAGCTTAAAGACAGGGCAATTTACAACACTGGACAGTTTGCACTGTCCATAGTGCTTCTTCTATACAATTCATTATACAATCCAGAATTCAGTTCTGTTTTCTCCTAGTAAATTTAGACATGTTAAGGCACTGTCCATTAAAGTTTCAGCCTTAAATACCATTTAAACAATTTATGTTGATTTTTCAAAGTTACTGCCCAAAATAGAGTTTTCTGGGCAAATTACACTAGGTTAAGCTTCTAGTTTCATAATTCATCTAAATAAGATTCTAACATGTTTGTTCAGCATATATACTCATTCATACATGTCTAGGCCAGTCCAATTATGTGTCCAACCTATAAAAACAGAGCAATTGAGCAATATTTTCAATTCGATTCATCAAGACATTAATTCACTACAATTTCCAGCATTCACAATTTCAATTCACATATCAATCATCCATTCTAATCATCATCCAAATTTTCCAGCATCTAGCATAGCATTTCACCATCAATTTGGCTATTGACAACATCAATTTCTCCTACTCATTCGAATGGCATATCAATTTCATGGATTGATCAATCAATTGAACTTCTTAACTAGTTCATAGCATCAATTCACTAACTATTCATCAATTTCATGTAATTCAAGCAAGAACCCTAAATATACATGCATCATTTGAATCTATAACACATTAAGGAAGAGATTTTACCTTCCTATCAAGATTATATGAATGCTAGAAACTCCAATTTCTCCAATTTCTTTCTTGAATGTATGCTTATGGAGTTTTCTCACTCAATTTCCTTTTCTCTCTTCTTTGTTCATCTACACGACAATGGGAGAAGAAGATGATAATGGATCATCCATTATCTCCTCCCAAATTACTAGTGTATCCTAAATTATCCACTAATTAATGATATGTGTAGGGGCATTGTAGGAATTTAGAAATTTACCATGTATTCCTTCATTTTGTTGTCTATTTTGGTTTGGTCACTGATACATTTGGTTACCACTTTTTCATTTATAGCATTCTAGTCCTTAATAACTAGACCTAGTATCTTGTTTTCAATCAATTAGGGATAAAATGACGGCATTGTAGTAACTTCTTTTATACTAGTTTTAAGGATATTACAATTCCCTCCCCCTTAATGAAATTCATCCTCGAATTTACCTTTGGGGAATAGATAAGGGTACTGCTTTCTCATTGTTTCTTCGGGTTCCCAAGTGGCTTGTTTTACATTGTGATTCTTCCATAGAACTTTCACTAATGGTATAATCTTATTGCGATGCCTCTTGACTTCTTTATCAAGTATTTGAATTGGCTCTTCATCATACGATAGATCAGGATTAAGTTCCACTTCATCAGGCTCTAGAACATGTGATGGATCTAATTGATATTTCCTCAACATCAATACATGGAAGATGTTGTGGATTCTATTGAATTCAGCAGGAAGTGCTAGCTTGTAAGCAACTGGACCGATCTTTTCCAAGACTTCAAAGGGTCTGATGAATCGAGGGCTTAGTTTACCCTTCTTCCCGAATATGAGGATTTTCTTCCAAGGAGATACCTTCAAGAATACGTAATCTCCCACTCGATATTCAATGTTTCTTCTCTTGAGATCGGCATAAGCCTTTTGCCTACCAAAGGCCCCTTTCAATCTACTATGAATCACCCAAACTTGATTTTCGATTTCACGAAGTAATTTAGGTCCTAAGGCCATGTTTTTACCCAATTCAGACCAGTATAGGGGAGTTCTACATCTCCTACCATACAATGCTTCAAATGGGACCATTTTGATAGAAGCTTGATGGTTGTTGTTGTAGGCAAACTCGGCTAATGGTAGAGATTTCTCCCAGTCTTTACTGAAGTCGATAATGCAAGCTCGAAGCATGTCTTCAAGCACTTAGATTACCTTTTTAGATTGTCCATCAGTTTATAGATGGAAGGCAGTGCTAAGGTTTAGCTTAGTTCCCATAGCCTCTTAAAGTTCCCTTCAGAATCAGATATGATAGATCTAGGAACACCGTGAAGTCTGACTACTTCTTTCAAGTATAATTCAGCTAGCTGTTGGAGGCTCATGCTCATTCGAACAGGTATAAAGTGAGTCGATTTGGTGAACCTATCAACGATCACCCAAATAGCATCATTTTTCCTCGGTGATAGAGGGAATCTCGATACGAAGTCCATTGTTATACACCCCCACTTCCATTGAGGCAATTCGATGGGTTGAAGGAGTCCAGTAGGTAGTTGGTATTCAGTTTTCACCTTCTGGTAAGTGAGGCACTTTGATAAGAAGTCAACAATATTGGCCTTCAATCCTGGCCACCAATAGACTTCTTTTAAGTCCTTATACATCTTGATCACTCCCGGATGTATTGAAAAAGGACTACTATGTGCTTCTTGAAACATTTCTCTCTTAAGGATTGGATGGGTACACAAACCTGATTCTTGAAGTAGAGTACACAATTCAATTGAAGTGATAATTTAGTGCTCGAATTGGATTCAATTTCTTTCAATATCTTCTGAAGTTCAGGATTATTTTGTTGAAGCTCTTTGATCCTCGAATTCAAGTCAAATTGAACTTGAAGTTCTGCCACATATCTCCGATTCTTTAGGAGCTTGAAATGGGCATTGAAAGTAGTTGAAGATACAATTAAAGGATTTCGATTAGTGGATTCATATTATCCATTCGAATAGGGGATAAACAATGTTGGAAATTTGTATTCGATCTTACCAATTAAATGTTTGCAACTGAGCGCATCAACCACAACATTTGCCTTGCCCGGGTGGTAATCAATGATTAGATCATAGTCTTTTAGTAGTTCCACCCATCTTCGTTGTCGAAGATTTAACTCTTTCTAAGTTAGGATATATTTTAAACTCTGATGATCCTTAAATAATCGATATTTCTCTCCATATAGGTAATGTCTCCATATCTTTAAAGCAAACACGACCGCAATTAGCTCTAAGTCGTGTGTTGGATAGTTCAATTTATGTGGCTTGAGTTGTTGAGAAGCATAGGCAATGACCTGGTCGTCTTGCATCAATACACACCCTAAACCGAGATGGGAAGCATCATTGAAGACTATAAAGTCTTTTCCCGGTTCAGGTTGGATTAGAATAGGAGCTTGAGTTAGGACTTGCTTCAATTGATCAAAGTTCCTTTGCTGGTCCTCAGGCCATTTAAATGGAGTATTCTTTCAAAGGAGTCAAGTCAATAGAGTAGCAAGAATCGAGAACCCTTTCACGAATCTTCGGTAATACCCGACTAAACCGAGAAAACTCCTCACCTCACTAATATTTCTTGGAGGTCTCCATTCGATGATGGTTTGAAACTTCTTAGGATCTAACTTTATCCCTTCGGATGAGATAACATGGCCTAGTTAGGATACTTCCGAGAGCCAGAACTCGCATTTGCTCAATTTGGCATATAGTTGATTCTCCCTCAATGTTTGGAGTACAATTCAAAGGTGATTAGCATGTTCTTCTTTGTCCTTTGAGTAGACAAGAATGTCATCAATTTTCCGAGCTATTGTCGATCCCAGATTGTAATCCCTTTCCCTCTACTAGCTTGTTGATCTAAGTGAGCCCCTTTTTTACTCAATTTCCACTTGATCTAACATTCATACAATACATAGTGTATTAGATACAATCCATAAACCAATTGAGTCATTATGTGACTCCATATACTCAAGCATTCAATTCAATACAAACATCAAGACTGTTGCTGCCTGGCAGCATGTGCACTGCTTACTTAAATGTTCATATATTTTATTCTGTATGTCAGAATTTCGAACCGTTAACACCTTTAGAAAGATAACTTAATTTTCCTTCTAACCATATGAGCCTTACAATTTAATCCTTTTCCAAATAATATAGTTTTTATCTTAAAGACATGGCAATTTACAACACTGGACAGTTTGCACTTTCCCTAGTGTTTCTTCTCTAAAATTCATTCTACAATCCAGAATTCAGTTCTGTTTTCTCCTAATGAATTTAGACATGTTAAGGCACTGTCCATAAAAATTTCAGCCTTAAATTCCATTTATACAATTTATGGTGATTTTTCAAAGTTACTGCCCAGAACAGAGTTTTCTGGGCAGATTACACTAGGTTAAGCTTCTAGCTTCATAATTCATCTAAACAAGATTCTAACATGTTTGTTCAGCATATATACTCATTCATACATGTCTAGGTCAGTCCAATTATGTGTCCAACCTATAAAAACAGGGAAATTGAGCAATGTTTTCAATTTGATTAATCAAGACATCAATTCACTAGAATTTCCAGCATCCACAATTTCAATTCACATATCTATCATCCATTCTAATCATCATCCAAATTTTCCAGCATCTAGCATAGCATTTCACCATCAATTTGGCTATTGACAACATCAGTTTCTCATACTCATTCGAATGGCATATCAATTTCATGGATTGATCAATCAATTGAAATTCTTAACTAGTTCATAGCATCAATTCACTAACTATTCATCAATTTCATGTAATTCAAGCAAGAACCCTAAATCGACATGCATCATTTGAATCTATAACACATTAAGGAAGAGATTTTACCTTCCTATCAAGATTATATGAATGCTAGAAACTCCAATTTCTCCAATTTCAAGCTTGAATGTATGGTTATGGAGTTTTGTCACTCAATTGCCTTTTCTCTCTTCTTTGTTCATCTACACGGCAATGGGAGAAGAAGATGATAATGGATCATCCATTATCTCCTCCCAAACGACTAATTTATCCTTAATTATCCACTAATTAATGACATGTGTAGGGGCATTGTAGGAATTTAAAAATTTACCATGCATTCCTTCATTTTGTTGTTTATTTTGGTTTGGTCACTTATACATTAGGTTATCACTTTTTCATTTATAGAATTTTAGTCCTTAATAACTAGACCTAGTATCTTGTTTTCAAATTAGGGATCAAATGAAGGCATTGTAGTAACTTTTTTATACTAGTTTTGAGGATATTACAATTTTCAATTCTAAACAAAATGTGAGGGCTATTACATTGAGAAGTGACAATAATTTGTAGGAACCACCCACCAAGCCGATAAAGGAGATGAGAAGGCTAGAAAATCAACAAAATTTTGGCAAACTCCTTTTCCCAAAAAAGTGCAAAAATGTAGCAAAATCCTGAAAAGGAAGAAGGTGGCGCACAAAAAGACATTCAATTGATTGTGATCCCACCTCCCTTCCCTCAAAGGTTTGCACAATATAAGAAAGGTGAACAAGAAAGAAAGATTCTTGAGACTTTTTGCAAATTCGAGGTAAACATTCCCTTACTCGATGCAATCAAGCAAATTCCTAGCTATGCAAAATTTCTCAAAGAATTATGCACCAACAAGCGAAAGCTCAACTGGAACGAAAAGGTAAGAATGAGTGAGAATGTATATGTCGTACTTAAACGAAAACTCCCTCAAAAGTGCAAGGATCCAGGTATGTTCACTATCCCTTGTCAAATCGGAAGCATTAAGATTGAAAAAGCCATACTAGATTTAGGAGGATTTATTAATGTTATGCCATATTCTATATATTGTGCTAACAATATGGGTCCTTTGAAAGATATAGGTGTGATTATACAGCTTGTCGATAGGTCAAATGTTTATCCGAAAGGAGTTTTGGTGGAAGTCAATGGACTTGTATTTCCCGCTGATTTTTTATGTTTTAGATATGGAGGAAAACGATTCATCTAAACCTAGTCTAATGTTGTTAGGAAGACCTTTCATGAAAACATCAAAAACAAATATTAATGTACATCATCGTAAACTTACTATCGAATTTGATGGAGAAATTGTTGAATTTAATATCTATGATGCCATAAAACACCTTGAAGATGTATCTTCACTATTTGTTTTAGATGTGACTGAACCATTAATACATTAAGCCTTCCAAAACCTTAAAGATGAAGTTTATGATGACGGCAAGGAAACACAAGCATCAGTGGATCAAAAAAGAGAATTCATGGAAATACCGATTACTAAATCTGACAAAATTTTACCTTCAATCATGCAGACACCAAAACTTGAATTAAAGAACTTGCCAAGCCACTTGAAGTACGCCTATCTTGGTCCAAAAGAAACACTACCAGTAACCATATCTAGTAAACTAAGCGAGGAAGACGAGGCAAAACTCCTACAAATACTTGAGGATCACAAATCGACCATAGGATGGACAATTTCCGACATACACGGGGTTAAGCCCCTCCTTGTGCATCCACCGCATACTATTAGAAGGTGAGAGCAAGCCCTCATGAAAAGCCCAAACAAGATTGAACCCACCAATGATGGAGGTAGTAAAAGAAGAAATTGTGAAACTACTCAAGGTGGGGGTGATATTTCCTATATTGAATAGTAAATGGGTAAGTCCCATTCACGTAGTTCCAAAAAAACCCGGCATTATGGTAGTTGAAAACCAAGATGGAGACATGGTACCTACTCAAGTTCAAAACGGATGGAGAGTGTGTATTGATTATAGAGAATTAAACAAGTCAACTAGAAATGAGCATTTTCTTCTCTAATTTATCGATCAAATGCTTGAGCGCTTAGCAGGTGTGTCCCATTATTGTTGCTTATACGGATATTCAGGATTTCACCAAATACCTATAGCCCCTGAGGACCAAGAAAAAACGATGTTCACATGCTTGAGCGCTTAGCAGGTGTGTCCCATTATTGTTGCTTATACGGATATTCAGGATTTCACCAAATACCTATAGCCCCCGAGGACCAAGAAAAAATGATGTTCACATGTCCATTTGGAACCTTTGCATATCGTCGCATGCCATTTGGGTTATGTAACGCTCCGACTATTTTCAACGATGCATGGTGAGTATTTTTCTAATTATGTTGAAAATATCATTGAAGTTTTTATGGATGATTTTACCGTTTATGGAAATTCTTTTGATGCATGTTTGGCTAATCTTGAAAAGGTCTTAAAAAGGTGTATAGAAACCAACCTAATGCTCAACTATGAAAAATGTCACTTTATGGTCGACCAAGGAATTATCTTAGGGCATATAGTATCATCTAGAGTAATCGAAGTAGATAAATCTAAGATAGATATTATTTCTTCATTACCCTACCCCACAAATGTGCGGGAAGTTTGTGCTTTCCTTGGTCATGTAGGTTTCTATAGGCGTTTCATCAAAGACTTTTCGAAGATCTCCATACCACTTTGCAAGCTTCTTCAAAAAGATATGGAATTCAATTTTGATGAACCATGCAAGCAAGCATTCAACATATTAAAAGAAGCCTTAACCACCGCACCCATAGTCAAGCCCCCAAATTGGAACTATCCGTTTGAGATAATTTGCGATGCTAGTGATCATGTGGTAGGAGCAGTACTAGGACAAAAGATTGACAAAACCTCGCATGTGATCCATTACGCATCCAAGACACTAGATACCGCTCAAGCCAACTATTCGACCACAGAGAAAGAATTATTAGCCGTGATCCTTGTGCTAGATAAATTTCGATCCTACCTATTAGGTGTAAAAGTCATTGTGTACACTGATCATACAGCTTTTATGCTTTATATTTTTTCTTTCAATGAGTAGTTGTCAAGCATGATTAGCTTCTTCTAGAACTTGCAATGTTGTACATGTTAAGACCACATAGGATCGAATTACTTGAGATGATTAAGGCACTTAGGTATGAAACTTGAGCCAAAAAGCCTACCTTGGTAGTTATGAACACTAGAGAACCACTTTTGAGCCTGAGCTTTTTGTTTGGAAATTAACCACATTACAAGCCTAATTCCTTTTTGTTGATTTCCCCAATTTGCACTCGAATTTGGAGAACTACACACTTTCCTTAAAAAATGAGAGAAAAATAAGTAAAAGAAAAAGAAAAGGGAGAAAATATTGAAAACAAGGAAAAGAAAAAAAATCAAAGAGAAAATTGTCTTGTTTGTTCAAAAAGAAAATTCAAAGGAAAGAAAAGACAAAAAGTACGAAAAAGATTGAATCCTTGCTTCTCACAAAATTAAATTTGTGCAAAAAGCATGATACAAAAGAGAAAAGGAGTGTGAATTTCTTCGATTCAAAAATCCTAAAAGACCTTCTCATCATACCTTGTCCTAAGCCACGTTACAACCAAATTCAAAGACCTTTTGATCTTGTAATTCGGCCCAACTAGTGGTGGAGATGTGATGTATTTGCAAGCCTATGGTAACACTCTTTTACACGCTTTGACTTCAGTGTTGTTGTCCCTTAAAAACCTTGAACGAATTGAGTGAATCCTTTGTGAGTGTGTTTAATTTTATTCCATCTATGAATTTATGATAATTAATTGGGTGATTATTTGCTTGTGCTAAATTGCAATCATTGACTTATTACTTCTCTTATCCTTTCTATTTAGCAAAAGGACCCTAGGTTTTGAGTTTCAATATGCTTGAGGACAAGCATAATCCAAGTGTGGGGGTATATGATAAGTATAATATTTGCATATTTTTCACACATATATACCTATATTTTAGTGTTCTAATCCAACTATAAATCTATGTTTTAACAAGTATTTGATTTTTGTAAGGATTTTGACAACTAAAGGATAATACATGCTTATAAGAGAAGTTTCAGTTGGATTTGGATTTTAAGGAGCACTTAAAATAAGAAGAGGAATTCTACTTCAAGTTGAACTTTGATGTTTTATATTATATTTGGAGTAGGATAGAGTTTTAAATTAAATCTTATTGTAATTCCTTCTCCTAGTTGATGTAAATGACCTCTATTATAAATAGGGTCATGAGGAGAAGAGAAATCATTCATCCCATAATTCTCATTCTTCTCTTCTTTGTTGATTTCCCTTCTCCATGAGTTGCTAAACTCTTTTTCTAGTTAAGTTTTAGGTTCGAGGTTGTTAATAAAAGTTTTTAGTGAGATTTCTTGTTCTTCATCTATTTCAAGTATTTTTATATCTTCTAGGCTTATCCAGCATATATATATATTGGATTATATATATACGACAACCAATAGAGGCATCCTTGATACAAGTGGTAAGTAACCATGCAATGGGTTAGAATGTATGAATTCATATTCTTGATAAGTTAAGGGATTAGTGTTTTGATAGTTTATGTGCATTAGGCCTCTTAATTCAGTAAAGCTATTTGATAGGTTTTAATTCTAAGTGGATTATCTAAAGATTTTAACCTTGATAATAAGAGTTAGTCATTTATAGATTATTAAGTGATTATCTACTAAGTAAGAGAGATTGGGTTTAATTTTGAATTATCAATTAACCTATAACCAAGCTATTTGAGATTGATGCAGGTTTATCTTTTGTGAAGTTCTATGATCTAAAACTTGGATTAATACACCGAGATCTACCTTAACTAGAGTTCCTTTTAATATAGAATTCTCATTTTCTTTAAATTGCTTCCTTCAATTCTACTCAAATGCAAACTCCCCCTAATTTACTTTTCTGTTTATAAAATTAATCTCTTACCATTCCCTGTGGATTCGACCCTGCTTACTGCTTCTACAAGTTACTTTGAGCAGGTTTTATTTTTGAAAGCTTCGACAACCGCTATCCGAACACCCTATTCATCATATCCATGAATGTAGCGGGGCATTTGTCAAGTCAAACGTTATCACCAAGAACTCATATGCCCGTACCTCGTGCAAAAAGTAATCTTAGGTACATCTGCATCCTTAAGCTTTAACTGGTAATACCCCAATCTCAAATAAATCTTAGAAAACTCGGCTACCCAGCGGAACTGATCGAATAAGTCATCAATTTGCGGTAATGGGTACTTGTTCTTCACCATCAACTTATTCAACTACCGGTAATAAATGCACATACGCATTGTACCATCTTTTTTCTTCACGAAAAGAACTGGAGCACCCCAAGGTGAAACACTAGGTCAAATGAACCCTCGATCCAACAACTATTGAAATTGTGTCTTTAACTCTTTTAATTCTTTCGGTGCCACTCGATACGGAGCAATGGACACCAGAGTCGTTACCAAGCACGTCTCATTATCGAATTACACCTCTCTGTCCGGTGGTAAACCTGACAACTCTTCAGGAAACACTTTCGAAAAATCACACATAGTTCGAATGTCCTGCACTCGAACTCTTGCATCATATTTTCTGCTTGAGTAGCAGAAACAACATTGGACAAGAATTTCACATTCTCTCCAACTACCACAACTTCACAACCATCGGCCAACCTCAAAGAAATCCTTTTGGATTTACAATCCACAATCTCTTTGTGCTCGCTTAACCAATCCATACCCAAGATAACATCAAAACCATGAAACGACAACTCCATCAAATCTGTGGAAAACTCATGACCTTGCACCACTAAAGGACATCTATAAAACTTTCTAGTCATACCCGTCTCACCAAAGGAACTAGTTACCAACATGCCGACATCCAAGATCTTAACAAGAACATTGAACAAATGCGCATGCTCACTCAAGATATATGAATGAGAAGACCCCGAATCAATTAAGGAAAATAATGAAAAAGATTGCAAGGTAAAGGTACCTACGATCACATTGGTGTCATTACAACCCTCACGATGAGCATAGACCCAAGCCGGTCCCCCATTCTCCGGTCACACAACAACTACATGAGCCATAACCCTCTGACCATCCTCGCGCATTTGAAAATCACCCCTGCCACGGCCTTAGCCTCTAGCAGGTGCAACACCACATATCGGTGTATCTCTTATAGAACAAGGATAATCACGCTTCATATGATCAGGAGATCTACATATCCAACAATATCCAACATTTTCCCGACACACACCCATGTGGCGTCTACCACAACACTCACACTCAACTACAATACGTATACCTTGATTACTATAGTCACCACCGCCACGCTTGTAATCCTACTTGTACCTCTTGTCCCACGACCTCTTATTCTACTTCCCAGAATAACCAGAATCAGCCACTCTCATACCCGAGCCCATGCTCGCCACTTGCAAAGACGCACCCAAGGATTGCTCAATATCCTTGGCACGATTAACCAACACATCAAAATTTTTGTAATCTGCTGCCAACAGATACGTCTTGATTTCCCTCAAAAGACCATAGCGAAATCTATTGCATCTCTCACGATCATCCGGAACCAACTCTGAAGCATGTTGACTCAGGCGAACAAATTTCACCTCACACTCAGCCACAGACATTCCCCCTTACTCCAAAGCCATAAACTCCCACTTTCTTGCATCCAAGTACTGAGGACCAAGATACTCCATCTTGAAAGCTCTTTGGAAGAACTCCCAAGTTACATCCACTTTCAGAACATTCACACATGTGGTTACCCACTAATAATACGCATCAACATGTAATAGGGACATGGTACAACCCAAATTGCGTGCATCATTACAATCCATCTGATCCAGAATACGAATCGTACTCTTTAGCCATCAATCGGCTGCCTCAGGGTTGAAACCCCAAAATTCTATGCCTCCGAAAATACGAAGACACTCCAAAGGTAATCCATGATGAACCACCACAGTAGGTGTTGGAGCTTGCACATGCACTCCAACCATCGATGCTTGAAAAGCTCCCATCATCGCTTGTATCAATAGAGTCAAATCACCAAAAACTGGCCCTTGCAGAGCGTGAGTGCCATCACCCACCTTATCTCCATCACGAACAGGAGGAATCACATCATCCTCAGGATTCTGAACATTCTAAACATTACTTGCGGTAGCACGCGTCTCACATCGGGGACCCATACTTACAGAAGCTTGAACTACACATCACAACACAATAGAGTCATGCTAGCATTCGGCAATGATCCAAGACAACATTCCAAAACATTTGAAACATCGGTAATAGGTAATGTGTTTCCAATCTATACCATATTGGGGAATATATCTATCATCGTACATATACACAATCACCGTGCATAGCAAACAACAGTAATCAAACACCGTGCATATAGCAACCACCAAACTACTAACACAACTTACCTCCCACTTACCGTTAACTTGGATCTGATACCACCAAATATAACTCTCTCGACCCGACGTAGATGCCCGACTGAACCAAATGAGCTACATTGGGTTTGTCAAAACAAACCTGAGAAAGATACACAAACACGGTCCATTTTTTATTTTTATCTTGTCCAGATGCTCAATTATTATCCTACATGTTCATACTTGCAGCGGAGGTCAACTCATAGGAAACGGACATAAAAAAGACAACCAATTGATTCAATGAGCATTATAGGGACTAAAACGTAATTTTTGAAAACTTCAAGGGCTTTGGTGAAACTTAATTTACCGATCCTCAATTATTCAGGTTAAATGCTTGATTGCCAAATTTCAACTGAAAATGATTATCCAAGCTCAATTAATTGCAAATACAAGATTCAGGGACCAAAACGCAAGAATCAGAAACTTCAGTCCATGACATTAACAAAATTAACTGCAGAGGGTATCGGTACACTAAAGCCTGTATCGGTACACATTGAATATTTGCCAAAACCCTTTTTCCCAAAATTGCAACACTGTACTGATACAGCCTTAGGCATATCGGAACACGGGTTTTTCATAAAATTCCAGTAGCTAACCCTCATAGACTGTGCTGAAACCCCATCCACTGTACCGAAACCCCTTGCCCAGAATTGCCTAGCTGTATCAATACGGTCCCTTGCGTATGGTATGCCTGGACCTATAATGTCACAATTCCCAAAATTTTCAATAGAATCTAGAAACATCAAAGTCCTACCAAGTCATCTATAAGCATATCCTCAAATCAAAAGGCAAACCATGCCATTTTCACAAAGCATCAAGACCAGAAACATGGTAAACACTTCAAAACCAATTCTATCGACATGCTTCCTAAAAATCAACCTCCAAACATACCAAATTGGGACATAAGGCATATATCAGTATGTTCAATAAATCAAAGCTTCACAAACATCAGACAAAACATGTTAAGGCCATAACAATATGGAAAAGATCCATATTCAACAAGATGCAATCCAAGGTAACACCCCCAGAATTGTTACTTGCAAGCATAGCTCAAACATCATGCTTCCAAATGACATATAAGCATCATATCACAACATATTAAACTAGTTCAGAACCATTAAAAGGTCAATTAGAAATACCCCCAAAATATGGCAAACACGTTGCCTTATTAACTAAAAATAAAATCGAGTCTCACACTTAAAGATAACCTTAGTCTTGGATCTTCTTTGCCTTGTAAATTCTGCCCCACAACTCTAGTGAACCAGTTTCCATTCACCGATACACCGCACCTTGCTCTCCAACGCAAATCGAGCTCCCGGCAAGCAACGTACAATGTTAGACAATCTCGCCTTGATCATCCCCTATTTTAACCACATAAAACCAGAGGAAAAATTCATCATTATGCATTCTAACCATTGCTTAAAAGCAATCCCCTGCAACTATCACGTTGCCCACTCAAGAACCATCCGAAACTATTGAAAACACTACTAAAACACCTTCCAAACTTAACCCATCCATAACCTAACGATTCGCATCATCAATCAACATTGATTAACATCTGAAAACATCCTATTATCATCTTTATACCTCCAACATACATAAAACACACTCAACGCCCCAAAAACTCATAACTAGCAACCTAACAATTTAGAGATTCATAAAGTTTCGGGATCCCAATGTTAAAACCAACACATTAACATTATAAAACATCAAAATCATGTTCAAATCAGATCAAGAACCCAGCAAAACAGATCCAGAACGAAGATCAGCCAATTTCATCAATTAAACCTCAATTAAATCAATTCTCCATAATTAAATCATCAAAACTGATTAGAAAACTTATGTAAAGGATCAAAACTTGGGAACTTCAGTAAAGAACCTTATATTAGAGGAGGAGAATGAAGCTCACCTCTAATAGATTGCTTTCCCCTTAATTGGATGAATTTATATGAGAAAACAAAGTTAAAACAATAAGGTTTTAATAGGAAATCAATAAGAACACAATTAAAATCAAAAGATTAATAAAATAAGAGATTACCTTAAGATTTTGAAGAGAAAAAGATTGATTGGTTGGAGAAAATTTGAGAGAAAATCTTTTTTGAGAAAATTAGTTACCTAATTTTTGTTTAAGCAAAATTAAATATAAAATTAATTCTCCAACCTATTTATACTTTCCAAAAACTCTTTTAAAATATCCAATTAAGGGATAAAGTCTGGTATTAGAATTTGGGCAAATAGCACCTTAAAGATTCAAAGTTTTGATCACTTTACGAAACAATCACTAAAACTAGTTTTCAAACCTTACATTTTGGTCACTAATCCAAAATGTTCGATTACCAAAACTTATTTCCCAAAATTGTTTTACCAAAGTCTTGCATATATTTAATAAGGAATTTAGAACATTTTTCCAAGTACTTTCTCACCTAAAAATATTTATTTCGAATTTAAAGTCTCGAACTAACCCGAGTCTCTAAACCTGGTCCATTGGACTGCCTAATCAGCCCAAAAACCTCAAGACCCAAAAATGGGGCATTACAGGTTGTGCAATTTTACCAAATCTTGAGCTCACGGCCATAAGGAAGTCCGCCCATAAACATAAAGGTTGTACGAGGATCGGGCCATGAAAAGTGTAAGGTGATCACCACCCCAAGTGGACCAAAAGCGAATGATGATCCTATCCAACCCAAGGAATGTAGTCAGCCAGCAGAGCAGTCCTCTGTTCCAAAACAACTGTCTTACAACAATTCCATGGCAATCATAGATGATGAGCTTTTAGCAGTTGCCACATCAAGTTCAGATGTTGCGATAAGTTCATACAACGAAGCCAAGCTGGATGAGACGAGCAAGGGCAAAGAAATTAGATTGCCACCTCTATTTCCATAGAGGTCGAGGAAGCAAATGAATGAGTATCAATTTAAGAAGTTCCTTGACATTCTTAAGCAAGTTCACATTAACTTACCATCGGTTGAGGCAATTGAGCACATGCTCAATTATGCTAAGTTCCTTAAGGACATTGTCTCTAAGCAAACAAGGTTGAACGAGTTTGAAACAGTTGTCTTGACAAAAGGATGTATGGAAATGCTGCATAATCAATTACCGCCCAAGTTAAATGATCCAGCTACTCTCACGATACCATATGCTATTGGAAACCATTATGTTAAAAAAAACTATGCGACCTAAGAGTAGACATAAATATTATGCCAAAATCAGTTTTCCAACAATTAGGCATATGAAAAGCGAAACCTACCATAGTCACTCTGCATCTTGCTGACAAATCTTATGACTAGAAGGAAAAATCAAAAACTTTTTGATAAGATTGGATAAATTTATTTTTCCGCTGACTTTATTGTTTTTATTGTGATGCAGATGAGTTCGCTTCTATCTTTCTAGGGAAACCTTTTTTAGCAACGGAAAGGACGTTGATCGATGTCGAGAGAGTAAAACTCACAATGCGAGTGAATGATAAGCAAGTCACGCTGAATGCCTTCAAAACACTCAAGTATGTGGATGACCCAGAGGAATGCCAATTCGTTAGAACTGTTGAGACAAGTTGTAACGCCCCGGTTTTGGGCCTAGGAGTTTCTAGGTTGACTAGACGATCTGGTGGACCAGATTAGAGATTTGAGTCAAATTCAGGATAAAAATCAAAAAAGAAAAATTTGTGCAAGAAAATATATGGGAAAAATATCTTAAAATCAATATTTAATATATAGATATTTTTGGTAAAGACAATTTTGAAAAGTGGAATTTGAAAATTGGACATTTTGGCTAGTGACCAAAATCTGAAGAGTAAAAAACTGCTTTTTAGTGACTATTTTGAAAATGGTCAAATCTTAGAATCTTTAAGGAGCTAATTTATCAAATGTTTTAATCTGATTTTTGTCTTAATTTGGATTATTTTAAATGAGTTTTAATTAGTGAATTATAGGGAATTTAATTAAGGAAAGGTAGTTATTTTCTTAAAACCACTTTTGACGTAACTTTTTCTCTCAAGCTTTTCTCTCAAAGTTTCTTCAGCCAAACACTCTCTTTTGCATCCAAGATTTGAGGTAATGTTCTTGATTTCTTGATTTCTAATGGATTCTTCAATCTTGTTTTTCCAAAATCTCATTGTTTTCCTTTGGTTTTCAAGAGTAAAACATCCAATTGAGAGGAAATTCACTCATTAGAGGTAAGGTCCATTCTTCTCCTCTAATGAATGGTTCTTTACTGAAATTCCCAAGTATTTGATCCTTGTTTAATGTTTTCTAATGAGTTCTAATAGTTTAATTATGGAAAATTGGTTAAATCAAGGTTTAATTGATGAGATTAAGTGATTTTCGTTTTGGATTTGTTTTGCTGTGTTCATGATTGGTTATAATCATAAGTTTGATGGTTGATAATGTTAATAGGCTGGTTTTAACATTGGAATCCAGAAACTAAGTGAATCTCTAATTTCCTAGGTTGTTAATGTTGTGCTTTTGGTGAGTTATGGGTGTTTTATGAATGTTGGGGGTATAAGGATGATGTTAGGTTGCTTTTGGATGTTGATTGAAGGTAATTGATGGAAGGTGTTTGATGTTGATTTCAGTTGTTGTGGAGGGGTTTTGGTTATTGTTTGCAATATCCCATTAAAAGGATTAGAAACATGTTAGAATTAATTAAAATAATTAGAGATGGTTATAATGGATTAAAGGAAATTAGGACCAAAACCGAATAAGGGTTAATGCAAGTGATCGAATTAAAAGGACCAATTTGCTTGATAATAGAAATAAAGGGATTGCATGGTGAGTTTTAGAAAATTTGTGGACATGAGTATGTGTCCTAGCCTAGCTCGATCAAAACAGGGAGAGAAAGGAATAGTGCTATCTTCTTCCTCCCTAAAATGCAAAACCAAAAACCTTTAGAATTGAGAGAGAAAGAGTTTAAGTTGAAACGAAAGGAGAAACCATTGTTGTTGGTTGAATTCTAGTATTTGAATTTTGCTAAAGCTTTAAAGATCAAGGGGATATCGAAGAAAAAAGGAATTAAAGTTGATCGGAACTCTGACAGACAAAAAGGAATTGTCATATGGGAAAACCAATAGCTTGAGAAACAAACTGTGAGTGTGGTTTTAAGTCTCAAAAAGCAGTAGCAACCTTTCTGAGAATCATTGTTATTAAATTAAGCTTAAAGAATTGCATGATATGTACATGTTCATAATTGGCAATGCTAGTTTGGGGATCAATGTAAGTAATTAGTCATGAACTATTTTGAATCATAGTGAGTAATTTAGTAGCAGTAATTAATTCGAGTGTCTACTTCTGATGATCCTTGACTTGATGACATCTTGGTGTTGTGTTATGTGTTAATACCGATCACAAATGACAATTGAATTATGTGAAAGAATAAGTATATACATATGCTAAGCCATGAAAGTTAATGACTCTTTGAATAAAGTCAAGCATGAATGATGAATGTTTCGGCCATGAGTCATGATATTGTTATGTTTGGACAATGGTCTCAAATTGTATAAATTAGACCCTATTGTGAAAAGGGTAAAGGCACTTGAGGTGCAATGTGAAAGGAGCTATGCTCGAATTGATTAAAATTATAATGAATAAAGTAAGCCTTGGTTTCGAGTTAGTCGTAGATATAGTTGGCATACCATAGAGTCTATAGAGCTCAGAGTCGGGGTGGACTAAGGTCTGGGACAGTGGTCCCTAATTGGCGACAATAGGAAGGATGTATATTGGTCACTTGGCAACAGATGGAGGGTTTGACTGGTACCTTCGGTACTTATTGTTATGGGCGACAGTTGGTTGGGGACTCGTGTATCTAGACTGAGGCATCGAATCACAAGGCTAAGTTAAAAATGTACTCTTCAATGGAATAAGTGATATGACTAAATGATTGATATGTATAAAGAATTTATATGAGTAAAGGATGAGCATTTTGCTTGACATGTACTGGTACATAGGTTAAATTCTTTTATAATCTAGAAACTAAGAAAATGTTGAAATTATGATATGCAATGAATGTTTATGCTAAAATGTTAAAGTAGTATACTAGCTAGATCTATAATTTTGTAATACCCCAAATCATGGCCTAGCAACATGTCATAAACTAATTAGAATGTAATTGTACAAACAATATACAAATTAGAAGAATTGATTAAACCTAGTGACTAAATTAGATGGATTGCTAAAGAAGTATCCTAATCATAAAGGATCAAATAGTAACAAATTGTAAATGTATAATTGCATGCAATAAGGATGAGTAATTAAGGATTTATGAAGCAATTAGACCAAAATTTGCCAAGTGGAGGCAAATAGCTAAGCCATGTGATAACACCATGGCCAAGTGGCCATCTTGCTATCATCTTCTCCACTCCACCTTGGCCGAAACTCTTCTCATCCATCTAGGAAAAGAAAATCACGATTGTTGAGGAAGAAAGCTTGCATGAGATCACAATTGCATGAAGATTGAATAGCTAGGAAGATTGTAAGTGGATTCTAAATCCTTCCTCCCTAGCAACTTGTTTGAATGAGTGATTGATGATGTTCTTGTTGTGTAAATTGAATTGAATGATTTCCATGTATTTTAGGGTCATGCTAGCTTCAATTTGAACTTGAAATTGTGTTTTCTAGTAACCAATTTGATAAAGGAAATATGTATAGTTGTTGGAAATTTGAGAAATATCTACATGGTTGAAAACAATCTTGATTAGGAACTGTTTGGATAGTGAAAATGTTTAGACATGTCAATTGGATATAGAACTCTGTTTTGATCATGTATCTAGATGAAATGAAGATTGAATTGAGTAGATAACTTTCTGGAAATGTAAAAGCACCTAATTGGATTAGTTAAATTAGGCAATGGACTGCTCAATTGGTAAATTGAATGTGCACTGTTGATCAAATAGATCAAATTAGGTTCAACATGATAATGTCCTGTTTTAATCTCATGGATAGGTTAATTAGAATGACCTAGACATGTAAGAACATGAAAATGAATTGAATTGCCATGTTAGAACCTTGCTTAGGTGAGTTAAGAAGCTAGAAACTCAACCTAGTGTAATCTACCCAGAATGCTCTATTCTGGGCAGTAACTTTGAAAACTCACTATAAATTGTATGAAATTAATTTAAGGCTGAATTTTTTATGGAGAACACCTTAACATGTATAAATTCATTAGGAGAAAACAGAACTGAATTCTGGGTTGTATAATGTAATGTAGAGAAGAAACACTAGGGACAGTGCAAACTGTCCAGTGTAGCAAATTACCCTATCTTTAAGTTAAAAACTGTATTAATTGGCTAAGAACTAAAATGCAAGCCTTATATGGTTATAAAGAATATTAAATTAGCTTTCCAACGGTTTAAACCAATTGAAATTCCGACGTACGGAATGAAAGTTATGCATGATCAAGTGACTAGAGTGCAAGCTGCCTGGCAGCAGCAGTATAGGCAATTGCGCACTGTTTTGTGGCAATTTGTAAACTGTCTTGTAAACAGTTTTAGACCATTAATTCTGCCTTGTTTTACATAAACTAGAGTATAGAAAAGTGTAGTTAAGTGTAATGGAGAATTTATATGAGCATGCTGCCAGATTTGTGTAGGTTATATGCTTGCAACATTGCCTTGATTGAATGATCATATGAACTTGTCTTGACATGTTTGTACTTGTAATGTGATAGAACCAGGAGTAAACTTAGCAGAAGAGGATAGAGTGGATCATCCTAAAGCCAAGAACAAAGGAGTGTGGATCCAAGACTAGCTAGCTTGGAGTATTGTGAGTGTAGTTTTCTCTAGGGTTAGGACTAGGTCCTAACCAAATGCATACTTGTTACATTCTTGAAATGTTAAATGAATCTAATCAGGGACTTGACTTAATAAGGGAAGAATGATTAAAGTAATGCATGAAACTTGATCTCAACCTTGTATACATGTTTGATTCGATTGATAAGCATGTTGAGTGGTAACATTAGTGCTTGTATGCTTCATGTGGCATGTGATCAATGCTTAAAGAACTTGCTTGTAATGTTTATCACACTTGATGAAGCCTAAGGGCCTAATATGAAATGAACTTGCTTGAAATGATTTTGATCTTGAAACACTTGAATAAATGGTAAATCAAACAACCTTGGTAGCTAGTTGGACTAGGTAGAAGGGCATGCCTTAGAGTCTATAGCTCATTGTGTAAGGGAGGACTACGGTAGGAGGGTACGTATGTGGTCTTTGGCGACAGTAGGAGGGTTGACCAGCACTATGGTGCATCTTGTGGCGATAGTTGGTTGGAGACTCGATTACCTATACAAACTAAATACCAAGGGGGTTGTTTAATTAATAACAATTGAAATAACAATCCTACATCATATGTTACTTGTCTTGAATGCCATGAATTGTATGTTACTTGACATGAAAGTCATGAAGTGTATGTTACTTGTTTTGTAAGCATGATATGCTTGATTCATGATATGAAATCATGAAGTATGAATTCTTGATTCTTGTATCCTATACTAGGCGAATGCATAAAATCCTTAGCTAGGATTATCTTGATGCTTGAAAGCCTTAGCTAAGATCACTCTAATGCTTGAAAGCCTTAGCTAGGTTCATTCTTGTTTAAATGACACATAAATTGATATAACAAATGGTTAGATTTAGTTACTACCTCACTAAGTACATTCTTGTACTTATCACTCTCGTTTTCATTCTTCCTAACTACAGGATAAAGGATACGAGTGTTGCTTGCTTGGTAATGCTCCCGAGCCGGTTTGCTGCTAGCCGGGGTAGGGGTGTTACAAATTTACTTAAATGAGTATGCTTAATGTGCCTATGAAATTGTATTCTTATGATGATTTGATTGATGCTTTCGAATGCTAAGTGATGATCTAGCTAATTGATTCAGTGAAATATTGATGATCTTGCCTAGTAACTATTCGATTGAAACATGACTTTGATACCCCGATTTATTGCCTGCTAAGTTGTAAAAGTAGTGATAGAGACATTATGTTAGGATTTTGTATTGCGTGTCTAAAACTGTAATGCCCCGAAGTTGGCCTAGTAGAAGGTTACCATTTTTTTAATGTGACCTTTCTATTTATTTCTTGTGACATTCAAATAAAGGTTTAATTATAAGTTACCTTTTGATTAAAATGTTAAAATGCCTTAAATTGTTAATTGTTAGGATAATCTTCTAGATTGGGATTAAATTAAAACAATGAGGAAGTGAGTGACTATTGTCTAAGGACTAAACCCAAGTGAATAAATAAAGAGTAGATTGCATGTAAAACTAAAAATATGGGAAGGATCACAACACATGTCTTTTTAGGAGATTAGGCAAGTGTACATGCCTTGGTTTAAGGAAGATGAAACAATTATCATCCTCATCTTCTTTCATTCAAGACCGAACCTCCCATAAGAGAGAGAGAGAGGGGTAAAAACACGGTTGTTAGAGAAATAGAGAAACGGAATTAGGAAGAGGGCTTGAAGGAGTAATCTACCATAGCTAGATTCTTGAAATTTAACCGAGATAGCTTGAGGAATCAGGTGATTATATCTTTCCTTTCACCTTATTTAAGTTAAATATGCGTAGTTGATTGTTTTAGATCTTCAAAAACTCTGTTGTCATTTGAATTATGGAAGAATTAAACTTTAACTATGCAACTATTGGACTAATCGAGTAGAGTATATGGTGATTTTTAGCATGCATAAGAAGAAATGGTAAAATGTTGGAAGTTTTAAAATTGCTTGATGATAAACCAAAGATCTAGTGAGAATTTAACTGTTGAATCGTTATTGAATGAATAACTTGTGCATCGAGCTGTTTTGAAACTAAAATGATTAAAAGAAGCATTTTGGCAACTTTGTAATCCTGATTTAGGGGCTGCACTTGAGTGAGTTGTACTATTTGAAATGCTTTTCTAGGAGCAGCTTATAATTAAAGAAGGTTAAACTTTTAGGCTTGATTGATAATGTATTTATTGTGTCCTGTTTTGGATGAATTAGGCAGCCCAAATGTTAGCTTACATGAATTAGGCAGTCCAATTAGTGAGTTATTGGACAGCCTTGTTAACTTAAATATATGGGCTGCTTTATAAATTTATTAAATGAATCGCTGTGCAAAGCTAATAAGGATTGAATTGAACATGTAAGACATATGTGGATCAGTGGTCTTGTAGGACTAAATAGGGGTAACATCGATGTCTATGGATTGCTTTGTACCTTGTAAACAGTTTTAAAACTGCATTAGCTGAGACTTTGAACATTTTCTATAATTTGTACTGATGGAAATTAGAACCTATAATTTATATGGTTGAAAATCTTGTCATGTCTAGTTTCATTTAAAACAAACGAAACTGATTTTAGAGTTTTATAACAGCTTGTAGAGACAATTGTTCAAAGACAGCGTAAACTGTTTGGTGGCAGACTTAGGTGTGTCTTTAGATTAAAAAATGTATTAATTAATAAGAATTAAAAATGCAAGACCTATATAGTTAGAAAGCTAGTTGAGTTAGCTTTCCAACGGTGTAAACGGTTCGAAATTCCGACGTACGGAATGAAAGTTATGAAATTTTAACCGAGGGATGTGCAGTCTGCCCGGCAGCAGCTCTATAGGTGGCTTAAAATATCTTTTAAAGCATGAGAGAAAGGATAAGGCTTGATTTGTTTGTGTTTTGTACATGTAAATGTATGCCAATGCATTTTGAATTGTAGCCTAAATACATGAATTAGATATTGGGACTAATTTGCATATAGGATCACCTTTGTTGGACTGTTTTATATCTCTGTTGGACTACTTTGGTTAGATCGAAACAAAGGTCGAAGTTGTTTGCTAGATTGAGTTTTGTATTGGGTTGTCTTGTTAAATATATGAGTATATACATGATTGCTGCTTAAACAGTGCAGTCTATTGTGGTTAATATGTGCAGTTTCATATGTTAAATGTATGTTGTTTTGGTTAGTCTTATATACAATTCGACTAGTCTGGAAATGCAATTTTGATTGGCCTAAATGGACTTTTTTTATATAAAAACTGAGGACTGTTTTAATTGATTAAATTGAAGTTGGTTGCTTGATTAAGAGCTATAGGAGACTGCCCTGATGTGTGTGTGATTCTGTACATAAATGTTGGTTTTCTTTTGACATATATGTATATATAGAGAGAGAGAGGTTCGATTGGGAGATATTTATAAGTTAATTAAGTTGGAAAGATAATAATAACTTGGTTTAATTTGTGAGGTACGCATTGTGAGTTGGATGGCCAAGAAAAGGAAACTATTTGGCAAGTAGATTAAGGATTGTGGATCAGATACTCCATAACATTGGAATAACCAGGTGAATATAGTCACATGAGTCTCGGATAACGCGGAGTTATTTCGATGTTTAATTCTTTACGGATTGTTTTAAATGTTATGGACGATTTGCATCATACATATACATTGAGTAAAAAGGCTCAAGTAGAGCTAAATGAGAATAAGTATGCATTCATAGCATGGCATTCATGATGAATATTTGATGATGTTGCATTTCTTATGTTAAATGCCTTGCTATGCTTGAATGATTGATTATGGAATGATCTTTATTTGAAATGAACGGGTACTTGTTAATAAGCTTGAGATTGCTTACTGACCAATAAAACAATAATAAGATCCTTATAAAAGATTGAAAGCTAATGTTAAGTACCTTGAGTATTAAATGCTTAATAAGCAAGAAAGCTTAACTTATGCAATAAGCTACTGAAAGAATGCAACGAGTAAGATTACTTGACTGATAAGATACACTCCAACTTCCAATTATTAGATAAGATATCTAAGTTGCTTGGTCAATGGAAGTCCTTGGACACTCTGATATAATAGTTGGTCTTCTGGGACTACGGTCCATAAGTGATGACTCAGGGGACGCCCCATCCACACATATATATGTATATGTTCTGTTTCCGATATTAGCCATAGCTAGGTGCTTTGGACTATGT
Source organism: Hibiscus mutabilis (assembly GCA_019671005.1). Classification (NCBI taxonomy): domain Eukaryota; kingdom Viridiplantae; phylum Streptophyta; class Magnoliopsida; order Malvales; family Malvaceae; genus Hibiscus; species Hibiscus mutabilis. The sequence goes on from CM033745.1 coordinate 21,040,244, forward strand.
ATCGTCTGGACCTATATGGTCAAACTCAGACCAACGTTATTTATGATTAAATATGTGATCCAAGGCAAACAAGTAAAAGACATGAACCTAAAGAGAAATCAAATAAGAATTCAGAAAAAAAATATTGACAGTATTCTAAAAAGCCCTGAAGGCCCGGGTAAACTCTGTCAACTCTGAAATCTCTGACAATGTTAACAAAGAATCGAAAGCTATTGGATAATTGCCAAGTCTCATAAAGACTTCAATGTGTTAAGCTGATCTTTGACAAGATCAACTTATTGTATAATGAAACTTATGACATTGTATTATAAGCTTAACTTAACAATATAAAGACTTGGTTAATCATTATTGTTTCTTGGTTGATTATTACCTTGTTTATCATGATTGCTACCTCACTTAGGCTATATAAGCCTAATGCATTGCAGGATGTTTATAGCTCATGTGTTCCAAGTTTGGACATGGAGTGCAAGTCTTTAAAAAAGAATCAAGTGGAAATGGATTCAATCTTTGTTAGAATACTCCTAGGATGGTGGCACCTTGTATTTACTTATGAGGCTAGATTAAGTCATGCTGGCTTGTAATAATAACTCAAAAATTATTTCGGTATTTTCTTGTGTAGCTAAGAGTACCTAAATTCGTAAGTGTTTGAATGGTTGGATAAATGTCCATGATTAATTGTGATATTTGAATAAATAAACGATATGTATGGAAGTGGTAAATTTGGAAAGGTTACTTAATTAGTAATTAAATCGTATAAACCTTACATCATTGAGAATCATGAATTGAAACTATGGTAATTAAGCTTGTTATGAATATATTTTGAATCTTTTAATGGTGGCACGTTGCTTGATAACTATAAGAGAATGGACTGGATTAAAGATTTAGAAACAAGGGATTTCTTTGAATATGAAACTGAGGTTGTTTGGATATAACTAGTTGTGTAAAGGCTACTGGATTTATGTGAGGACTGCTTTAACATGTTTAAAGAAATATGAAGGTTGTTCGTATGTAAGAAAACACTTGTATAATAGGTTGTTTTGGGCACTTCTAAAGAATTAAGGGCTTTTGCAATATTTATTGTGTGAGCTTACGGAATTAAAAAACAACTATGTTTGTATATGAAATTATTTGGGATTGTTTTGCTTAATTAAAAGAAACTGTAATGGACAGTTTGCTTAGTAAGAAAATAAATGGATTGAAATGTGTGTTTTTGTGTGTAATGGGAGTGTTGGTAAATGAATTAAATAGATGTTAATGTTTTGAGAACATGCCATTCGATTGATTACATGAAGTATAAAACTTGTAATTAGGGTAATTGGATTGGGAGACTTAATTCATGAATGGAATTAATTATGATAAAGTGCAAGTAAAATGATTTATTAAAAGTGAAGATATGTATGTACGATATTAAGATATGATTGAATTTTTTTGATTGGAGGATTAGTAAGTTGGAATGATTCCTTTGCTGTTAAGTCATGTTAGTATGCTATTGAAAAGTAGTTTGTGGTATAAGTTGTACCTGATGGGTTGCTGTGTATTAAATGGATTAAAGTCGAAATGGCATTATAAGAATGGTTCGAATCTCTTATCATGATAGTGGATTGATTCACAATTAAACGATTGTCTAAGGTTGACATGTCTAGAAATGTGTTCAGATAGAAAATTTTTGAAATTTTCTGATTCGTGTTTCAGTTTGCTTTGCAGTAACATTCTCAACTCCGGTTTTCTTCTAAGCTAGGTTGAGGACGTTACAAAAACCCACTCACTAAGATTTAGCTTAATCAATCTCTTCACTACATTTCCAGGTTAACATTTTGGAAGTCCATCTTGTAAGGGGCTTGATCAGGTCATTATTGTGTTAAGAGTATGTTTTGTATTTTACTTAAGGACTCCTAGGATGGTGGCACTATAGATAAGGTATATAATCTTTAGATGATGTTCTTATGGTCTGTAAAGCTTAACCAATTATATGTTTGTATGGTTGCTTGCGTATGATGGTAATTGCTATTAGCTAAAGAGATGGATGATAGATATAATCTAGATGGATATGAGTACATGAGCATGCGTGCTAGTAGACAAATGCATAATAGCTTAAATGATTGCATTGGTAATGTGGATGAGTAACTGATGCATGTGCTGTTTAAAAAGAGATTCTAATATCAAAATTATAGGCACATTAGGAAATTATGCTTTCAACTTTTAACTACATATCTAGTAATAAAAAATTTAGGTTTTGGTCATGACACTCTTCTAGTATAACTAATGAGGCTAAACATGATCGGTTAAAAGTCAAGAAATTTTAGACTTACTATTGCAATAGATGTTTGCTTGAAGAGTAATGTTTAGAACTAGCAACTAAAGATTACCATCACTCGACCTTTTTTAGGGAATCATGGATGTGGAATTCATATTCTTATCATAGTAATTACCTAGTCTATTGGAATGAATGTTTGATAAGAAAGATCTTTGGTTGCTAAAACATCGTACTCGCCATGCTTAAATATGTTAATCGAAAAGTTTCCGTTAACACCCTAGAATCAGTTTTCTTTTAGGCCCTGTTTAGGTTGTTACAGTGTTGTGGATTAGTGTTGTTGAGTCTTTGAATGCATTTAGATGCATCGAATCCTCTATTTTTCCGTGGTTAAATCAGGGGTGACTGATCCTCAAGCTTGTAGCACCATTTTGGAAGTTTTGGAGGAGTAGTTCGCATCGACGGACGAAGTTTTGCGTAGTCGGTGAGTGAGAATGTGGATTTTAGCTTTAAAATGGTTTAAAGGTTATTATGGGAGTTTAAATTAAACTTGAAACATTGGTTTAAACTCGAAAGTAAGTATGATGTGATTTCTCCCTCGGTTGCAATTTGACAAAATTGGTTTTATGCACTTGTATTTGAATTACATGTACCTACTGTTTAAGCATGTTTTGAGTATGTTTTATACTGATTTTTGATCATATATTGATGATGGATGCATTGGGGAAATGGTCCATGTAAGTATGAGAAATACTTGTAAATGCATGGTTTAATACATTAGAAATGGTTTTGAATATTGAATGAAAAAACATTGAGGTACATGGTTAATAATGAATTATATTGGCAAATAATATGGTTTAAAATGTTATCGGATATAGTTGGCTGGCCATAGGATTGGTAGTGCACTATAATGAGTCGCCTCGGGTATTGAGGGGTTTATGTATACTGAATACTCCACCATGAGTACCCTAACGGTTGAGGGGTTATATGATACCAAAAACTCCCATTAGTGGATTATAAATCTAATCGATGTTTGGGTTGTGATGGTACCCAGTTGTGATTGTACCTTAATTCCAGTTGAGATTGCATGAAGTGTTGAGAGGAAACTTGTTGAATCCGTGTATCTGATGTAATATTTTGTAAAGTGGAACTTGATTTATGATCACTTGAAAGCCAATATAATTTATAATGTATCATGTTAATGGATTATGTTGTATAATGTTGGTTTATACATGGTTACTCTTTAAGCCTTGCATATGGGTTGTTGTGCATGGAAAGCTTAAATTGAGGGTTTGCAAATGGGGGTTTTGCTATTGATCCATGATACATGTTGCATATGGTTTAATATGCATATTTTTGGAAATGTTAAGTGTGTGGTTTGTAAGGCATGATGTTTTGAATTATGTTTTAATGAGATTTTCAAGTGGTTTTGATAACCGATTTTAATTGCATTGATGGTGGTTGTTTTGTGCACTTCTCACTAAGCCTAGTGTGCTTACGCTCTCTTTGTCCATCAATGCAGAGAATTGAAGGTTGGGGGCTACGAGCAAGTGCAGGGGAATCAAAGGGCTTGAACTATTCGAAAGTATAGTTTTTGAACTAGACTAGTAGTAATAAAGGCAATGGTGTTCATTGTTGTTTGGGAGGGTTATTTTCTAAACTCTCGTTATGTGCAAGCTTATATTGTTATTTTGGAGTTGTGTGGGGCTTTAAATGTTTGCTTTTGATGTGGATTTATGTTTCGTGCGTTGGATGGATTGATTTTTAGGAAGCATGCCTCTAGATATATGATTGAAGTATGTTGCTATGATTTGATCACGTTTCTTTGATATTCTTGCATGGTTTGATCTTTATTTTAGTGGTGTACATGTTGATGGCTTGTTAAAGCATGATTAATCCACAAATGTATGAAAACCAGCAAAATTAGACAATACAAGTCAGAGCGTGCCGATACGCGGGGCCTCGTATCGGTATGGGTAAGCTAGAAAAAGGCCTGGAATCGGTACATGAGAGGTCGTATTGGTACGAGTTTTAGCTACTAAAATCCATGGTTTTGCAAATGTGCCCCCATACTGATACACCTTGGTCTTGTATCGGTACGACCCTATTGGTTTGAAGCCTCCTATCGGTACTGTCACATCCCGAAAATCGGCCTAGTCAGAATTAGGTTCCGATAACCCAAAATTTTGGATTCGATGTGTTAAATATTGTAATTAGTTGATCTTTGTACCCCTCTTTTATAATGAATTTACATTTTGGTCCTATTTGAGTGAATGAACTTCCTTGTATGAAATTCAAGCTAAATTGCAAATTCTGAGCTAGGCGTATCGATACGGTCAAACAGTATCGATACGGCCCAACTGCCAATAACGTCACTACCTGTTTTAGCATGGGCGTACCGATACGGCCATAAGCGTATCGATACGGGTCCCCTGTTCGAAGCTATTTTTGTGGTTAATTTGAAGGGGATAGAAAGCAAGGTGCTGACTCACCTCCTTGCTTACCTCCCCTCACGTGAAAGTAATCTGAAAGGGTGACCTTGGGTCATCAAAATGTCAATCAAAAATAGTAAGTGGTGGATTGGGTTAAGTAAACCCTTGGCCAAAGGAAATCATCCCATTGGCTAGGAATAAGGTGGGGTTATAACTAAGGGATTTAGCCCTTAAATGAACTAGAAGGAAATCCTCCATACCTCATTTGAATCTCCCGTAAACTAAACCCACTCTTTTACTATACAAGTAAACACCACTATTGTTGTTTTCAACCTTAAGCAAGCACACACCTCTATTTCCATCTTCAATCTCAAGCTTAAGCAAGCACCTCGGTTCCACCCTTGTCCTTTGTTTAACCTCGATACTTTATTTGAAAGCTTTCAACTCAGTGAGTAAAACCCCTATATCGATTTGTTGATTCCATCATTCGTTGAGGTTTAATTTCGAAACTAGGTTTTCTATGTTCAAAGGAAAGCCTATGATCTAGGAAGTTAATTTCGATATTCTGATGTTGCCTGCAAGTTTTGGTAAGCTTAAAATATGTTTCCGAATCCTTAGATTGAATTCTAATACAACTCCTAATCTTGTGCTAGCTCAAATGGTGGAGAAGGATCACTTGTCATCTCCAAAGAAAGCTAGGCACAACAAAATTGTAATCCAAGAATCCTGTAATCAAGGTGAGTGTAGTAGTGTCAAGGGATAGGCAAGGAGCCATCCCGTTGCATTCGTTTATGTTATAATTACATTTTTGGTTAAAGGCTCACATAGAGCAAACATGTGTGGATGCTAATGGCTAGCATGGTAAGTCCTTACATCACTTTGATATGTCTATGAGTATATGTGTGATATCTGATATGCTATGGTTATGATATGGTATGATTTCGACATGATATGATCATGCTATGATATGTTATAGAGCTAAGGATCAATTTCGATTCCGACACATTATGGCCTACGGGCATAAAGGTGAGTAATATAATGAAATATGTGTAATCTTGGACATTTGTGTGTTTTGGATACAATTGGCATGCCATAGGGTTATGAGTAAGGGATTGGACTACGGTCTGGGGCTATGACCTATATGTGGGGGAGATAAGGATGGATTGTGTAAGGGATACTATCCGGAGCTACGGCTCAAGGCTATGACCTATTTTCTGATATATGTGTGGTGTAAAGGGGAATCCGCGTATCCATTTGTTACATTGTCCAAGGGAACTTAAATGTGTATATGCTTTATTATGATTATGTGAAATTATGATAAATGGCCTAAGCATGAGACTTTGTGTGTAACACCCTGAAATCTGGCCTAGTCGGGATTGAGTTCCGGTGATTAGAAACCCTATATCAGAAATATTCAAATATTGTATTGATATTGACCACAAGGTCAATTGTATCGATAGTGGACTCTAATTGAGTATAATTATTGTTTAAGGACCTTATTGGAAGTATATGAAACCTTTTAATGGCTAAATTGTAAGAATTAAAAGTTTGGAGATAAAAGTATAGTCTACCGACAGTTGATGGACTAATCTTTCGATTTCCCCTCCTCAATTATAAACCAATTCACGTGGGGAATTCTGGTGACTTTCCTTCATATGAAGGAAAGCTAATTCCATAAAACATGTGAATAGCCAAGTTTAGAAGCTTACCCGAAACCTCTCCAAGCAAGCATCTCACCAAGCTATCAGCTCCTACCTAAGAAAGCACCTCCATTGGAGCTTGATTTCAAGCTTGATTTTCTTTGATTTATTGTTATCGAATCGTTGCAAGTGATCGGGTAAGCTAAAAACCCCAAACAACCATTGAATTCCATGGATATATCAAGCTTAATCACAAGCTGGGGTTTGCCCATCGATGGAGTTTGATAGCTAATAGCTATTTTAAGCCTCGATATTGATTTTGATATCATTATATTGATTTCGGTATCGTAATATTGAATCTAACCGAATCCTATTGTTTTTACTTAGCTCAAGAAGTTGGTAGAGATCATCCACCATCACCAACAAAAGCTAGGAACAAGGGGATTGCTATCCGAGAGCCTTGGAAGCTTCAGATTATCGAGGTGAGTGTAGTCGGAGACATTATGGTAAGTATTGGTAAGTTATCGCATCGAGTATTGAGCATTGTCAATGCCATCGTCATTGTTATTGAACATCGGACATAGATAATGTTGTTTTCATTGAGCATTGTTATTACCATTATCATCGCCATCGTTATTGAATCATGGAAGTATAGGGTATTGATGTAGAGCATTGACATAGTCATTGGTATAGTCATTGTCATTGATCATTGTTGTCATCGTCGTTAATGTTATCGAAACATTGTATAAGAACCATTGGCTATTGATATTGTCATTGAGATCATTGAAATATTGCTATTGACATAGATACTATTATTGGACATTGATATTGAATCACTGTTTATTGATAAAGCTATCGAACACATTGAATATTGTTATTGCTATTGAAACTGATCATTGATATTGTCACCGGACCTTGGATTCGAGGACATTGGATACAATTGGCATGTCATAGAATTCATGAGCTCAGTGTACGGGTGGACTACAGTCCTAGGGCTACGGCTTATATTGATTTGGCGAGGCGGAGGGATGTGTTGTGATGTTGGTCATATTGGCGAGGCGGAGAGATTAGATGTAACATACTCTAACCACCCTAGTAGGATTAGGTAAGTTACCACAATTACAATAATTGATCCATTCAATTAAAGCTAGTGAGTTCAATTCGTTTTAAGCCTTTCTTGCTCATTAAGCAACCATTCGAATAGGTGAGGACTCAATAGACAATGCATGATGCACCTACTAGATATATTAGGACCCATAATGCAATTAGTTATCATGATCAATACCATTTACTTGTTCTTCAAGCAACCATTCGAATGGTTGGAGAATAAAATAGAAAATTTCAACGTTCAATGTATCTATTATGCATACTAATAGGTGATTTACATCATTTACCTATGCGACCATAATCAAGCATACATGCTCTCAATGTTATGTAAATCATTCGACTAGGTCAATAAGTGACCAAAGTGGTTCATGTTTAAACATGTAGGTTACTACATTTACTTGTTGTTAACTAGCCAATTTCAATAGGTCTATTCGAACCATTACATGCATAATCCAACCATGGGAATCTAACATTAGGCTAACAAGCATTCAAGCTCAATTAACTGTATACATACCCATATTTACATACAATACTCTTTATAGATCATAGATGAAGTTAATTTATACAAACCATTACTAAGTGATCATGAATATATATGCCTTAGGTGCCACCATCCTAGGAGAACAATAACAAGATGGAAACATACTTTTTCAAGCAAAATGTGACTTGTACGAGCCTAGACTTCGGGATAGGATCCAATATCAACCCGAATCATAGTAAAGAGACTTGATTAAGCAAAGCTTAGTGAGTGAGTTCAAGTTACAAGGCAATCAATACATTAAGTCTCAACTACAAACCATCTAATATATGGTATGGTTCCCCCATCAATAAGGAACCATTTGAATAACTATGTAAACAATACTAGATGCATTTGCTTAATTTTCAATCCAATATCAGTACAAGGCTTGAAATTTAGACATGCTCAATCATCCAATTCGAATAACAATAGGCATAACATGTCATTTGAACATAATCGATGTATCAAACTCAAGCAATCTCATATAAGCAATGTCTCAATATCAATAGCTCATGGCATTCAATTTTCCTTTACTATCAGTCAATGCAATTCAATGGAGCAATAGATTCAATGTACATGAGGTATGAGTTCATTTTAAGTATAGCCTTGAGAATCGATTACTCAGTCTAGATATTCGAGTGCCCAACCAAACTGTCGCCAATAACAATAGTCAATATGGTACAAAGTACCAGTCAAATCCCTCCTACTGTCGCCAATGACCAATAACAATACTTCCCTCCTACTATCGCCAATTAGGGACCAATGTGAGCTCTATGGACTCTATGGCATGCCAACTATACATATGACCGACTCGAGACCAAGGCTTACAATAGTTATCACTTTCATTCAATTTCAAGCATGATTCGATTCAATGTGCACATTTAGTGCCAATATCTCTTTTCAATCGAATAGTGTTCAATGCCAATCACAATATCAATAGCTCAATGATTAATATTTTACAATCAATGAATGCTTATCTATCAATAAGTCATTAGATCAATAGATTGAGTTGTCTTTAATTTAACAACTAGCATGCTTCTATACAATGGAAATCAAGTTAACAAAGATCATGCTATAACAACCAATTTAATCAAGGAAGCATGCTTATCAATCAAGTAATCATTTAATTGCTTCAATCAAGTAAACACACCAATGTTCCTCAAAGGAACACTTACCTTACAAATGCCTAAAAGCATGCGCATTATAATATTCAAACTAGAAATCAATAAGAAATTTAAATCAAGAAATACTTGGAAAGGTTATCGCCCTTTCCAAAACTTTAAACTACACTCACAGTAATTTTTCGAGCTATTGTCGGTCCTGGATTACCTCTGCTTTCAATCTACTAGCTTGTTTATCTATTTGAGCCCTTTTTCCCTCAATTTCCACTTGATCTATCATTACATATAATTCATAGTGTATTAGGTAGAATCCAGGAACCATTTAAGTCATTATATGACTCCATACATTCAAGCATTCAATTCAAAACATCAAGACTGTTGCTGCCTGGCAGCATGTGCACTACTTGCTTAAATATTCATATCATTTATTTTGTACATCAGAATTTCGAACCGTTTACACCGTTAGAAAGCTAACTTAATTGTCATTCTAACCATATAGGCCTTGCATTTTTATTCATTGTGAACTAATATAGTTTTTTATTTAAAAACTGACCAAATTTTGCCACTGGACAGTTTGCACTATCCTTAGAGATTAATCTCTACAAACTGTTTTATAACTCGAAATTTGATTCCGTTTGTTGCATACAAAGCTAGACATACTCATGATTCTTTAATATAGGATTTATTCCCTAATTTGGTCTATGTGATTTTCTACAAATTTTTAAACTTACTGCCTAAAACAAAGTCTTCTGGATAGATTTCCTTAAGCTAAATTCTAGCTTCATTAATCACTTAGACAAGGATTCTAACATGATTGTTCAACCTATATACTTATTCATACATGTCTAAGTCAGTCCAATTATGTGTCAAACCTATAAAACCAGGGCAATTGAGCAATATTTTCGAATTGGTTCAATAAGACATCATCTCACTAGAATTTCCAGCAACAAGAATTTCAATTCACATATCAATCATCCATTCTAACTATCATCTAAGTTTTTTCAGCTGCTAACATAACAATTCACCATCAATTTGGTTAATGACAACATCAATTTAAAAAGCCATTCGATTCATTCTAAACAATCTACCATTTCATGGATTGATCAATCAATTGAACTTCTTAACTAATTCATGGCATCAATTCACTAAATAGTCATCCAATTCATGTAATTCAAGCAATAACTTAAAATCTACATGCATCATTCGAATCTATAATGCATTAAGGAAGAGATTTTACCTTCCTTTAAAGATAATATGGATGCTAGCAACTCCAATACTTCCAAATTTCAAGCTTGAATCTATGAACATGGAGTTTTCTCACTCATTTCCTTTCTCTCTAATTTTGTTCATCTATTCGGCCACTAAGGAAGAAGATGATAATGGATCATCAATTAACTCCGCCCAAAATAACTAATTTACCCTTGATTATCCACTAATTAATGACATGTTTAGGGGAATTTAGGAATATAGAAATTTAGCATGCATTCCTTCATTTTGTTATTTGTTTTGGTTTGGTCACTTATAATTTAGGTTACCACTTTTTCATTTATAGCATTCTAGTCCTTATTAACTAGACCTAGTACCTTACTTTCAATCAATTAGGGATTTAATGAAGGCATTGTAGTAACTTCCTTTATACTAGTTTTGAGGATATTACAATTCCCTCCTCCTTAAAGAAATTCTTCCTCGAATTTACTTGAAGAGAATAGATGAGGGTATTGCTTTCTCATCATTGCTTCGGGTTCCCAAATGGCTTCTTTTACATTGTGGTTCTTCCATAAAACTTTCACCAATGGTAAAGTCTTATTGCGAAGTCTCTTGACTTCTTTATCAAGTATTTGGATTGGTTCTTCATCGTACGATAGATCAAGATTAAGTTCCACCTCATCAGGTTCTAAAATGTGCGAGGGATCCGATCGATATTTCCTCAACATCGATACATGGAAGATGTTGTGGATTCTATTGAATTCAGTAGGGAGTGCTAGCTTGTAAGCAACTGGATCGATCTTTTTTATGACTTCGAAGGGTCCAATGAATCGAGGGCTTAGTTTACCCTTCTTCCTAAATCTGAGGATTTTCCTCCAAGGAGATACCTTCAAGAATACGTAATATCCCACTTGATATTCAATGTTTCTTCTCTTGAGGTCGGCATAATCCTTTTGCCTATCAAAGGCATCTTCCAGTCTACTATGGATCACCCAAACTTGATTTTCAGTTTCATGAAGCAATTCAAGTCCTAATACCTTGTTTTCCCTCAACTCAGACCAGCATAGGGGAGTTCTACGTCTCTTGCCATACAATGCTTCGAATATGGCCATTTTGATAAAAGCTTGATGGCTGTTGTTGTAGGCAAACTCGGCTAATGGTAGAGATTTCTCCCAATCTTTACCAAAGTCGATAATGCAAGCTCAAAGCATGTCTTCAAGCACTTGGATTACCCTATCAGATTGTCCATCGGATTGTGGATGGAAGGCAGTGCTAAGGTTCAGCTTGGTTCCCATAGCTTTTTGAAGTGCCCTCCAGAATCAAGAAGTAAAACGAGAGTCCTGATCTGATATGGTAGATCTAGGAACACCGTGAAGTATGATCACTTATTTCAAGTAAAATTCGGCTAGCTGTTTGAGGCTTATGTTTATTCGAAAATGTAGGAAGTGAGCTGATTTGGTGAACCTATCAACGATCACCCAAATAGCATCATTTTTCCTCGGCGATAGAGGCAATCCTGGTATGAAGTCCATTGTTATACACTCCCACTTCCACTAAGGCAATTCGATGTGTTGTAGGAGTCCAGTAGGTAGTTGGCGTTCGGCCTTCACCTTTTGGAAAGTGAGGCACTTCGATACAAAGTCAATAATATCAGCCTTCAATCTTGACCACCAATAGACTTCCTTTAAGTCCTAAGACATCTTGATCACTCCCGGATGTATTGAAAGAGGACTACTATGTGCTTCTTGAAGCATTTCCCTCTTAAGGATTGGATCATTGGGTACACAAACCCGATTCTTGAAGTAGAGCACACCATTCGATCGAAGTGAGAATTCGGTGCTTGGTTTGGAATCAATCTCTTTCAATATCTTCTGAAGTTTGGGATCATTTTGTTGAAGCTCTTTGATCCTCGAATTCAAGTTGAATTGAACTTGAAGTTCTGCCACATATCCCCTGGTTCTTTAGTGGATTAAAATGGGCATTAAAAGTAGTTGAAGCTACAATTAAAGGTTTTCGATTAGTGGATTTCATTATCATCCATTCAAATAGGGGAATAAACAACGTTGGAAATTCATATTCAACCTTACCAATTGAATGTTTGCGACTTAGCGCATCAGCCACAACATTTGCCTTGCCCGGGTGGTAATCAATGATTAGGTCATAGTCTTTTAGTAGTTCCACCCATCTTCGTTGTCGAAGATTTAATTCATTCTGAGTTATGATGTATTTTAAACTCTGATGATCCATAAATAATCGACACTTCTCTCCATATAGATATGTCTCCAGATATTTAAAGCAAACACGAGCATAACTAGTTCCAAGTCGTGCGTTGGATAGTTCAATTCATATGGATTGAGTTTCCGAGAAGCATAAGCATGACCTTGTTGTCTTGCATCAATACACACCCTAAACCAAGGTACGAGGCATCACTGAAGACCGTAAAGTCTTTCCCCGATTCCGGTTGGATTAGAATAGGGGCTTGAGTTAGGACTTGCTTCAATTCATCGAAGCACCTTTACTGGTCCTCGGACCATTTAAATGGAACATTCTTTCGGAGGAGTCGAGTGATTGGAGTTGCAAGAATCGAGAACTTTTTCACGAATCTTTGATAGTACCAGCTAAACCGAGAAAACTCCTAACCTAGCTAATATTTCTTGGAGATCTCCATTCGATGACGGTTTGAAACTTCTTAGGATCTACTTTTATCCCTTCGACCGAGATAATATGGCCAAGGAAGGATACTTTCGAGAGCCAGAACTCGCATTTGCTCAATTTGTCATATAGCCGATTCTCTCTCAGTGTTTGAAGTACAATTCAAAGGTGATTAGCATGTTCTTCCTTGTCCTTCGAGTATACGAGAATGTCGTCCATAAAGACAACCATGACTTTGCCCAAATAGGGTTTGAACACTTGGTTCATTAAGTCCATGAAAGCCGCTAGAGTATTGGTTAGCCCGAAGGGCATAACTAGGAAATCGTAGTGACCATAACGAGTACTGAAAGCCGTTTTGGGTACATCTGTGTCTTGTATTCTCATCTGATAGTACCCCGATCACAAATCAATCTTGGAGAAGACTTTGGCATCCTTGAATTGATTGAACAAGTCCTCTATCCTCGGCAATGGATACTTGTTCTTGATAGTGAGCCAGTTTAGCTGCCGATAATCGATACATAGCCTCATCGACCCTTCCTTCTTCTTAACAAACAATACGGGTGCTCCCCAGGGTGAAGAGATGGGTAAGATGAAGCCCTTGTCTTGAAGCTCTTGCAATTGCTGCTTAAGCTCTTTGAGTTCAATAAGAGCCATTCGATATGGAGCGATAGACACTGGATCACTCCCGGGTTGAACTTCAATCTTGAATTTGACTTCCCGAATAGGGGCAATCCAGTAATTCCTCAGGAAAAACATCAGGGAAGTCAAAAACAACATGTAATGAATTTACACCGAATTCAATTTCATCACTTTTAATCATGGTAGCAAAAATGCTGACAGGTTGCTTATCGGCCAAGGTAATCGACTTTTCTCCTAAACTACGGAGAAACAATTTTCTCTTTTGGCAATCTACCTAGGCTTGATGCCTTCCTAACCAATCTACCACCAAAATGAGGTTGAATTCAACAAATGACAACTATAACAAGTCGGTTAGGAATGAGATGCCCTGAATGAACAAAGGGCAATCTTTACATATTTGGTTCACTATTACATTGTCTCCTAAAGGATTAGTAGCAATTAAGCTACAACTAGCATATTTAGGCTTCAATTTAAGCTTTTCAATTAAAGGAGATCTTATGAATGAATGGGTTGATCCAGTATCAAATAAAGCATAAACAGGGTAAGTATCGAGGTAGATTGTACCTGCAATTATGTTAGGAGATTCTTCCTCCTCCCGACCTCGGATATGATAGACTCAAGCAAGCCCCAAGACTCCTGATATGTAGCATTAGACCCTTGGCCTTTCTTTTTCCTTAGTTGCCTGAGTTAGCTTGCTTCGAACCCTTTCCCCTAGGTGAAGCAGTTTGATTTGAATGGAAAGAAGCATGAGAGGGCAATTTGTTTAGATTTTAGAGGCAATCTTTTACGTAGTGCGTCGTGTCTCCACACAAGTAACAAGCATTAGTAAGCTTTCTACAAACTCTGGTATGGTTCTTTTGACAAGATTTGCAAACGGGGATTTGAGTCTCTCTCCCGGTATTCCCGGTGCTATTAATGGATACGGTAGGTGTCGAGGCTCTAGACATAGTCTACGGCTTGGGTATGTAAGCACCCTTGGAGAAGTTGCCTTGATTAGAAAATGTTCCCCCTTAGTTCTTTTGTTTCTTGTTATGCCAATGGGGCTTATAATCGTCCCTCGATCTTTTGCTATCTCAGGACTGGTTCTCCTTTCATTTGGCTAAAGTTTTCATCTTGGATTCGGTGGCAATGGCTCGGTTAACCAAGTCTTGGAAGTCGGTTTTCCCCAAAGCAGTGAACATGGGGCCTAACTCGTCATTAAGACCGTCAATGAACATTCTACACTTGTCTTCCTCTTTCTTTATGAATTCTGAGCCGTATTTGCACTATTTTCAGAATTTGCTGACATACTGCTCAATAAGCTTTCCTCCTTGCTTCAGATATAGAAATTTCTTCTTGCGTTCAGCAAGATATTGACTACTAATATACTTCTTAAATTCCTCTAAGAAAAAGTCCCAATTGATGGCTTCCTCGGGTGCTGCCAAGGTAGTGTAAGTGATCAATGTCAATAGCCTATTCATGCAATAGACAAATCAAACCTTATCCATTCAATTAAACCTAGTAGTTAGGTAGTTCAATTACAATCAATGATCCATTTTAAACCTTTCAATTGCCTTTCTTTGCTCATTAAACAACTATTCGAATAAGTAAGGACTCAATAGACAATGCATGATGTATCTACTAGATATATTAGGACCCATAATGTAATTAGTTATCATGATCAATACCATTTAGGACATACTTATTCTTCAAGCAACCATTTGAAAGGTTGGAGAACACAATAGAAAATTTCAACGTTCAATGTAGCTATTATGCATACCAATAGGTGATTTACATCATTTACCTATGTGACCATAATCAAACATGCATGCTTTCAATGTTATGTGCATCATTCGACTAGGACAATAAGTGACCAAAGTGGTTCATGTTTAAACATGTAGGTTACTACATTTACTTGTTGTTATCTAGCCAACTTCAATAGGTCTATTCGAACTGTTACATGCATAATCCAACCATGGGAATCTAACATTAGGCTAACAAGCATTCAAGCTCAATTAAGTGTATACATACCCATATTTACATACAATACTCTTTATATATCATAGATGAAGTTAATTTGTACAAACCATTACTAAGCGATCATGAATATACATGCCTTAGGTGCCACCATCCTAGGAGAACTATAACAAGATGGAAACATACTTTTTCAAGCAAAATGTGACTTGTACGAGCCTAGACTTCGGGATAGGATCCAATATCAACCTGAATCGTAGTAAAGAGACTTGATTAAGCAAAGCTTGGTGAGTGAGTTCAAGTTACAAGACAATCAATACAATAAGTCTCAACTACGAACCATCTAATAGATAGTATGGTTCCCCCATCAATAAGGAACCATTCGAATAACTATGTAAACAATACTAGATGTATTTGCTTAATTTTCAATCCAATATCAATACAAGGTTTGAAATTTAGACATGCCCAATCATCCAATTCGAATAACAATAGGCATAACATGTCATTTGAACACATTCGATGTCTCAAACTCAAGCAATCTCATATAAGCAATGTCTCAATATCAATAGCTCATGGCATTCAATTTTCCTTTACTATCAATCAATGCAATTCAATGGAGCAATAGATTCAATGTACATGAGGTATGAGTTCATTTTAAGTATATCCTTAAGAATCGATTACCCAGTCTAGATACTCGAGTCCCCAGCCAAACTGTCGCCAATAACAATAATCAATATGGTACAAAGTACCAGTCAAATCCTTCCTACTGTCGCCAATGACCAATAACAATACTTCCCTCCTACTGTCGCCAATTAGGGACTAATGTCCCAGATCGTAGTCCACCCCGATAATGAGCTCTATAGACTCTATGACATGCCAACTATATCTATGACCGACTCGAGACCAAGGCTTACAATAGTTATCACTTTCATTCAATTTCAAGCATGATCCGATTCAATGTGCACATTTAGTGCCAATATCCCATTGCAATCGAAAAGGGTTCAATGCCAATCACAATACCAATAGCTCAATGATCAATATTTTACAATCAATGAATGCATATCTATCAAAAAGTCATTAGATCAATAGATTGAGTTGTCTTTAATTTAACAACTAGCATGCTTCTATACAATGGAAATCAAGTTAACAAAGATCATGCTACAACAAACAATTTAATCAAGGAAGCATACTTATCAATCAAGTAATCATTCAATTGCTTCAATCAAGTAAACACACCAATGTTCCTCAAAGGAGCACTTACCTTAAAATTACTTAAAATCATGCACATTATACTATTCAAACTAGAAATCAGTAAGCAATTTAAATCAAGAAATACTTGGAAAGGTTACCGCCCTTTCCAAAACTTTAAACTAAACTCACAGGAATTTTCCGAGCTATTGTCGATCCCGGATTACCATTCCTTTCAATCCATTGCTTGTTGATCTATTTGAACCCCTTTTCCCTTAATTTCCACTTGATCTATCATTACATATAATGCATAGTGTATTAGGTAGAATCCAACAACCATTTAAGTCATTATATGACTCCATACATTCAAGCATTCAATTCAAAACATCAAGACTATTGATGCTTGGCAGAATGTGCACTACTTGCTTAAATGTTCATATCTTTTATTTCGTACGTCAGAATTTCGAACCGTTTACACCGTTAGAAAGCTAACTTAATTGTTCTTCTAACCATATAGGCCTTGCATTTTTATTCATTGTGAATTAATACAGTTTTTTATTTAAAAACAGACCAAAATATGCCACTGGACAATTTGCATTGTCCTTAGAGATTAATCTCTACAAACTGTTTTATAACTCGAAATTCGATTTCGTTTGTTGCATACAAAACTAGACATACTCATGATTCTGTACATATAATATTTATTCCCTAATTTGATCTATGTGATTTTTTACAAAATTTTAAACTTACTGCATGAAACAGAGTCTCCTAGACAGATTTCCTTAAGCTAAATTCTAGCTTCATTAATCACTTAGACAAGGATTCTAACATGATTATTCAACCTATATACTCATTCATACATGTCTAAGTCAGTCCAATTATGTGTCAAACCTATAAAAACAGGACAATTGAGCAATATTTTCGGATTGGTTCAATAAGACATCATCTCACTAAAATTTCCAGCAACAAGAATTTCAATTCACATATCAATCATCCATTCTAATTATCATCTAAGTTTTTCCAGCAACTAACATAACAATTCACCATCAATTTGGATAATGACAATATCAATTTCAAAAGCCATTCGATTCATTCTAAACAATCTACCATTTCATGGATTGATCCATCAATTGAACTTCTTAACTAATTCATGGCATCAATTCACTAACTAATCATCAAATTCATGTAATTCAAGCAAGAACTTAAAATCTACATGCATCATTCGAATCTATAATGCATTAAGGAAGAGATTTTACCTTCCTTTCAAGATAATATGGATGCTAGCAATTCCAATTCTTCAAAATTTCAAGCTTGAATCTATGAACATGGAGTTTTCTCACTCATTTCCTTTCTCTCTAATTTTTTTCATCTATTCGGCCACTAAGGAAGAAGATAATAATTGATCATCAATTAACTCTTCCCAAAATGACTAATTTGAACTTAATTATCCACTAATTAATGACTTGTGTAGGGGCATTTAGGATTATAGAAATTTAGCATGCATTCCTTCATTTTGTTATTTGTTTCAGTTTGGTCACTTTTAATTTAGGTTACCACTTTTTCATTAATAGAATTCTAGTCCTTATTAACTAGACCTAGTACCTTGCTTTCAATAAATTAGGTATTTAATGAAGGCATTGTAGTAACTTCCTTTATACTAGTTTTGAGGATATTACTCAGAGCTAAGAGATTTACTGTTGGAGATCAGAGAAGTTGAAGCGTTGGACAAGTCACTAGCAAGCTAAAGTAATGTATATCGAACCTATGCACTCCTAGTAGGATGGCAAAGTACCTAGATTAGTCATATAAGGCTCTTTTGATATGTATATTTTGTGCTTGTGGGATGTTAGTGCACAAGGCTTAAAATGAACTTTTCATATGGCTTAAAAAGGACTAAAAGTGCATATTTGGCTCTAAAAGGTGTAAACATAGTAAATGGATTCGGATGAACACAAAATTTTGCATGCTAGTAGTTCATAATGTTTAAAACTTACTGTTAAAATTTCATTAAATTTGGACTATGCTTGATAGGTTAAATCGAACAAAAATTTGTCATTACAGTGCAGGACGTATCGGTACGGTTGATGGTGTATCAATACGATCTCGTATATTTGGTTAGGTCAATGATGGTCAACAAGGGGTGTATCGATACAACCTAGGCGTATTGGTACAGATTTTAGCTACTGGAATTTGGGCGTAAAAATGGTATCGATGCGGGGTCAAAGCGTATCGATACTAAGTTAACATGGTTAACCAGTACCGATACGGCCCTCAACCGAATCGATACAGTCCTATTACCTTTGAATCTAGAATTTGGGAATTAGGTTTAGCATACTGATATAGCCATAAGGGTATCGGTACAGTGTCAGTTAATTCTGTTAAAAGTTGGAGAACCCAATTCTGTATTGTTTACAAAATGGTCTTTGCTTATTGCATGGCTTAATTAAATGGGCATATGAACTCTGAATAGTTGGAAAATGTGTACGATCACCGTTTTCATGATGACTTTCACTGTAGTAAGATGGGTTTCAGAATCGGACCACTAAAATACCAAAATTACAATTAAGTCCTTAAAACTTGTAAATGTTGTAATTTGGTCCTGATTGGATAGTCATAGACTCGTAATAGATTAATTGGAAATTTGTATTGCTTATTCTTGAATGTTAGACCTAATATCATCGCTTATTGTACGGAATTATCGTATCAACCACCGTTTATTTCATTGGTAGCATACTCTGACTCGGTTCTCGACTAGGCTTGGAAAGGGTGTTACATTTGTGGTATCAGAGCTAGAGTTTAGTCGATTCTAGGATGAAACCGAAGTTTATTGCATTGTTATTGTGTTACTTTACCACCTAGGAGTTATACATTGCGTATATTGTGACTTGTATACTAATCTGATATCTTTATGTTATAGATATGTCTGAAACGAACGAAGCTCACATACACGAGCATGCTACCAATTCCTTGACCCATGGTGAGGAAGTGAGGGGGGAGACCCACCAAAATCACCTAATCCCCCACCTATGAATGTTGAGCCGGTATTACCTGGTGCACAGACAGAATGTTATTGAAACATGGCTGACATGTTTAAGCAATTTGTGACCTCAATGAGGGCTGAACCACTCATGCAACCAGCTCCACCTGTTGCCCAGTATACTCGAGCACCTATTGATAAGCTGGCGTGACTCTGAGCCTACACCTTTACTGGACAGGATGATGACAATCCTGAGATTGCGGAATATTGGTTGGACAGCACGCTAAGGATCCTGAACAAACAACTACAGTGCTCGGATAAGCACAAGCTGGAGTGCACCTTTGCATTGCTAGCTGATGAAGCATTGCAGTGGTGGAAGACCACTACTCTTACTGTCCTTGAAGAATTAGTCACTTGGGAGTTCTTCCTTCAAGAATTCCGAAAGAAGTACATTAGCGAGTATTACCTCAAATTCAAAGGCTTATCTCATCCTTTCCCCTACACGCCTATATAAAGAACAACCAAGCAAGCATTTGAGAGGGGGAAAGAAAAAAAAGAATCAAAAAGATGAGACGAGAGGTGGTCGGAGCGAGGTGTTGGAGCGGCGAGTGACAGTCGGTGCAACCGAGAAAGGGTGGTTCGACTTCTTGGCCAAGAGCCTGGCATGGAGGGCTGCATCGAGAGACCCCTCTGCCTATTCCCTTGGCATAAGTTGTTTTTCTTTAGTTTTTATTATGATGGTGATGTTAAAAGCGTTTGTTGGTTTGTTAGTTAACCCCCACACCATGAACTAATTTAATAGTTGGTAGGGATAATTTGGTTTTAAATGTTGGCCTTTATGCCTTAGATCCTTTATAATAATTATGTTTTTAGAAAAGTTTTTCTATTTTTCATACTTTAATTTTTCCTAAGTACTGTGCCAAAGCGAGAGCTGGCACGGTTAGCTTATTGCCTTCCAATATCTTAATAGACTTGTGTTGGCAACGATCAAGTTGCTGAACACTTGGGAGAGAAGCTTCGAGAGAAGTCGTTCAAGTGGATGAACTTACTTCAGAAGTGAAATCTACTCCCACAGAGTATAGATTGGTTTTTAAATCAAATTGGTTTAAGGAAAACATACACTATAGAGATATAGGGTTTTTTACTTGGCCAGTTTAGGGCAATGACCATCGAGAGAGGCTTTGCTATTTTTGAATCTGCTCGACAACCAATGCAAAGATAGTTTTGTCAATAAAGGCTGGCATGAACCACGTTTGAACAAGGCATTCCCTGACAAAAGTCATCATTCATTTGAAAACACCTTTCTATCCAACACTTCACTTTGGTTTTCTTTTCTTTTCTTAGTTTTAAAATCAATTATTTTAAACTACGATCTTTTCTTCCAAAACAAGTAACAAACTAAACAATCGAATTCCATGTAAATCTCTGTGGGATTGATACTCAGCTTACCAAGCTGTATTACTTATCGACCATATATACTTGCACGCAAAAGGCTCTTGGCACAATTTTTCTTGCCCAAATACATACCATTTATACCTTTTGCCAGCATTCATTTTACACATCTCCCTAAGAGTCAACAAGTTTTTTGCGTCATTGCCAGAGATTGCAACAGATTTGATTTTTTTAATTTTTACTTGTTTTTGTTTTCACTTTATCTTTGTTTTCACCGGTGTATGACCAGAAACCACCTAGTGGTTGACGAGTTGCCATACGATCCAGAAATTGAGAGAACCTTACGAAGGTTAAAGAGGCGATACCGAGAAATGAATCAAGGTAATCAGAGGAATGGTGTGGTGAATAATGATCCACCCATCAACAATCAACCTAATAACAATGCACCACCGCCTCCTAATGTCCCAAATATGGTTGAAGAAGAAGAGAGGCCAATCCGAGAACATTCAGCACCTAACATTGCAAATCTCATGCTAGGACTAATTGGCACTATGCCAATGAGCCTAACTTTGAACTTAAACTCGTAATGATCCAAACTCTTTTGAATGTAGGTCAATTCGATGGAGCACTTACTGGAGACCCAAGACAACATCTCAAACAATTCATGGAGATATGCCAATTGTTTCAATAAAATGGCGTATCTGGAGATACGGTGAAGCTAAAATTGTTTACTTTTTCCTTGAGAGACAGAGCCAAGGCATGGCTCAATTCTTTGCGACCAGGATCATTTAATTCTTGGGCAGACCTTTGCCAAAAGTTCCTAACGCGGTTTCAGCCACCAACACTCACTGCCAAGTTGCATGGTGAAATCATTACATTTAAACAGGCCGAGGATGAAACTTTTTATGAAGTCCGGGAAAGATTTTAAGATTTGTTGAGAAGGTGTCCAATGCATGGACTCCCAAATTGGACCCAAATACAAACCTTCTACAATGGATTAAATGCACAAACAAGGACTTTATGGATGCTTCAACAGCCTGATCGTTGCTTGATAAGAAGTACACTAAGGCTGTTGATATCCTTGAGAGAATTTCGATCAATGGCTTCGAGTATCTTGTTGCTAGACTTGGGACTGGGACTAAAGCCAGTGGGAAATTGAAAGTTGATGAACTCACATCCATTCATGACGAGATTTCCAACCTCACTAGCATGGTGAGAACGTTGCAAAAGAACAATGAGGCCCAAGAAGTCAAAGCACTGGATCCATTTTGCACCATTTGTAGAGAAAACCACCATGAGGATGAATGCCCTGTTAATCCTGAGTCCGTAAATTTTGTTGGGAATGTTGGTCGTTTTTATAATGCTAATACCTATATTACAGGTTGGAGACAACACCCTAACTTAGCTTGGGAAATCAAGGAGGCAATCACTACAATGCCCCGCGGTAAAACATCCAACGGTAGAACAACAATTCCATGCTAGCATTTTATCAAAATACCATGCCACAGAAAGCTCAAAACAATTTCCAGCAAGGGCAAGGAAGCAACCAAGGAGGAGATCTTACACAATATATTGAGCGAAATGAAGTAACAGTCCAAAGTTTGGCGGCATCAATAAGAAACTTGGAAATACAAATTGGGCAGATTGCTAATGCACTTAGCAATCGACCCCAAGTTACTTTGCCAAGTGACACTGAAGATGCTCGACACAAAGAAAATGAACAATGCAAGGCAATAACTCTTCAGAGTTGTAAGCAGTGTGTAATACCCATTTCCCGTATTCATAGCTGAATATGAGCCAAAGATATCACAAAACATTTGTAAAACCCTCTACATTTGTAACTCGGTAAAATTTTATTTCTTTAAAAATGTTACAATGTATTTAGTTTTTATTTACATATCTAGTTATTCGCGTAAAGTTTAAAAATAATATTTTCATCTTCAAATCGAATTTATTTTCAGGCAGCAACTTATCAATTTAATTTGTCTTGATATAATTAATAAAATTGCCTAAAATTGTCTGATTTAAAATTCATCCAGATACCAAATAAAATACAAATTCTATCAGAGCAGGCATACCCTTTTAATATACATGCCAACTAGTAAATATCAAACAGTATCAAAAGATATCTTACTGATACTGATGTACCTGTTATTGATTGATGTTGTCCGTATATGCTCCTTACTCCAACCATTTCTTCTTTCCTACGTGTAAAACAGTTACGCGCTAAGTATTTACTTAGTGAGGCAATAATTCGAATTCAAGTGCAATTGTCATAATATCAGTATTAATGATTAATTATTAATTATTAATAATGCATATGATCACCTTACCATTACATGCTCATTAACATAATTAAATATGTAATAGCATATATGTATATCAAAGTGATAAGATTAGATCTTACCAATATTGGTGTCATTTCCATCCGTAAGCTTTCAATGCTTACCAATACCTTTTTCCAACTCTGTCTGCAAGCTTTCAAGCTTATCATTCTTTTTTTTTATTTCAATTCAGTTTACTTAGCTCAAGGTATCGAATTAAGAGATTCTATGTACACGAGTCATCCCCCCATACCCAACCTTTCTTGAGTATGTGTATTATTTGCACTCTACCGGGAGTGCTTAGCACCGAAGTGCTTTTGTATACTTACCGGAGTATACAATATATCCCTCATTGAGTTTTTATGAAATTACACCGAAGTGTTTAACACCCGTAGTAAGTCCGTATACTCAAACCATGTATGAGTATACTCCTCAATGAGTATTTATAATATTTGCACTTTACCTGAAGTGCTTAGAATATTTATACAGCTGTTTATGACCCTATGGATATCCAACTATACCATCGAACCTCTATATCGTACATTGGGCTTTATTTCATCTTTTAAGTCATCAATGGCAACATATATCAATATATATCAACATTTAACGGTTCATAGCCGAAATAACATTCATATTATACCATCGTCAATAACTAGTGATCAATGCATTTATTTTCAACCTTTGACATATTTAAAATATGTCAAATATATGATCAATGACATAAATATCATGACAATATATAAACCAGGTAGACTCATCGCAAGTCCTACCGGTGATGTATGAAACATCCATGTATAATGTTATGTATGCATTGCACTCACCCGGGCCTTGTATTAGTATACCTCACGAAGTCCTCTTTGATCCTTTCCTTCGTTGTACCTTGAATCTCCCTTGATTCGAACTTAATTTCATAATTCAAATAAGTAAAATATTTGTTAGATCCCAATCTTACAATATGTTACATATTGTCCAATATAATCATTCGAATACAAAATCTCCAAACATTTTCTTTTCTTCCTTGTATTGTTAAAAAACTCATTATGGTCCTTAGTGACCAATTTGAACTTCCATTAACCCTTTTCAAGCTTACTAATCAACCTTAGATACAAAGTGTATCAATTCTCATTTTCTGGCAGTTTGCAGTACCTCCAAAGAAATATTTCTATAAAATAATCTACAACTCGGAATTTGATTCCATTTGTTCTGATAGAAACTAGATTCAATAATATTTTCAAGCATATAAATTAATAGCCCAAATTCAACTTGTACGATTTATGGAGAATTTTCAAAGTCAATTTCCAGTATTGAATTTCGGAATAGCCTGCTATACTGTTTTTTGACCTTTCACCACTTAAAAATTCATATCTTTTTACTCGGAACTCGAAATCAGTTTTCATTTGTTGGACACAAAACTAGACGAACAAATATTTACATCGGTATAAAATTCATCTTCTAACCATTTTTATAGAATTTATGGTGAATTTTCAAAGTTAGTGCCATAAACTAGTTTTTCTACACAACTTCCATAAACAACTTCAACTTTTATACTAACTTCTCCTTACTTCTCTACTCTTCAATTTAGTCCAATCATTAGCTTTAAACCACCAACTCATCACATTTTTCACCAAATAATTATTCACAATAATTCTCCCTAATTTTCCTTATTTACCGAAATAGGTACTAAAATGCAAAGATAAGGATTCATGCTTCTTAACTTTGCAATTTAGTCCTCAATTCAACATTACTACCTTAATTCCATCATTATAACTAAAGTCAGATTTATCCCCCATACAAAACTTCCATTTCGATTTGGTCACTTAACTTTGACAAATTGTCAAAATGGTCACTAATTCAATTCAACATCAATTTGGCATTCTAACTTCATTTTCTTATCTCTAACATAATTAATAACATAAATACACTCCAAAATCTAAAAATTCAGATTTGGTCCTTCAACTTTTCAATTTTCCAAAATGGTCCCTACACAATTTAACTTAGGGTTTTGCTTCCAAACAACAATTCAAGCTTACTAGATCATTATTTCAACATCACAAACCCTAAATTAAACTTGAATCCATAAACCCTAATCATCTTCATAATAATCAAAACATGTAAAACTTAAATCCCAACTCCATATCATGATTTTTAACATCATACTAGCTTGATTTCAACTTGAATTCAATCATGGAATCATAAAATCTCAAAAGCCCCAGTTTGATCCATAAACCCTAATTTCTTTCTCATGTAAATTCTCATCAATCAAGCATGGATTCCATGAATTATTGATATCAAAAGATAGAGCTTGAAGAGTAGAACAACTTTGTAGTTGAAGAGATTACCTGAAAACCGAGTTTCGGGGCTTGAATCGAGCTTGGAAAAAATTCTCATTCTTTCCCTAGACCTCACGTTTGTTGCTGGAAAAGATGAACATTTGGTTCATCTTTTTACCATTATTTTACACATATATCTATTAAATGAATATTAAATTCATTTAATAGTGAAATTATAATTTTGCCCTTTTTATCCAATGGTTGAGATTGATTTTATCATCAATCAAGGGCCAAGATTTAATATTCCATTTTCTCTTTCCAAAATTGCCCTTATAACTTTTTAAATATTTCAAAATTGCCATTGGGGCCAAATGACCAATTTGCCCTCCAACTAGTTTTTATTTACTAGTTTGCCATTCTTGTAAGAAATCAACTAAATCTAGTTGGAATCCAACCAACTATAATAAAATATTCATAAAGTAATATTTTATGAAATTTTCCATATCTTTTGGATCGGTCTCCAAAATTTCCTTTCGATCCAATATACTGATAAATAATCCTTTACTTAGAAATAAACTGTAGGATTCATCTTGAATCGAACTAAAAATATTTCAAGCACTTGGAAATGAATTTTATAAACTTTCTCTATCATATGGTAAAATTTCAAATTTTTCCAATTCGATCCGGGTATACAAATTCCACTTAAACTTTAACTGCGATTTTCCCAATAATCGAAGTATTAGATCGAACCAAAAATTCCGCATTCGATTCACACCCTTAGTTGATCTATTTATTTATGAAATAAAAACCCTTAACTTTTGGGAAATTACAACTTTAGTCCCCAAACTTTTCCAAAGTTTATACTTTAGCCATAAAATTTTCAAAATTTACATTTTGGTCACTAAACTTTTAAACTTCAATTTCCATTCCAATTTTCCTTGGTATTCAACCAAAATTTAAGAATACCTTATTCAATTCACTATCTATCACATGATACCTTTAAACCTTAGAAATTTCCTTTCCAAAACCCATAATTAAAGAAATCCCAGCTTTCGCATTTTTGTCCTTTTAGTCACTAAGTTTGCTTTTAAGCTATTATCTTAGTACTAAATGACCCTTAATCAACTTTGTAAATTTTGGGGTATTACACAGTGCAAAACAGAGATAGTTGGTAAGCAGCCAATTGTTAGCCAAGATGCAAAGCTTGTGCCAGTAGACATACCAAGAGAAGTAGAGAAAGAGAAAGTAGATGATGCCAGCGATCATGCCAATAAGAGTGCCAAACAGGATGCCAGTCCCAGTGCCAACAATGACGCCAGCAATAATGATAAGCAGACTGATGCCAAAATAGATGCCAACACTGCCTCGTTAAAGCCGGCAGTGCCAGCATTTGTATATCCACCGCCACCATTTCCAGCAAGACTTCAAAAGCATAAACAGGACCAGCAATTTAAGCACTTTTTGGAAGTGCTTAAACAGTTGCAAATTAACATTCCATTAGTGGAAGCCCTTGAACAAATGCCCAACTATGTAAAATTCATAAAGAACATCTTGTCCAAAAAGAGGAAGTTGGGAGAATTTGAAAATGTTGCTCTCACTGAGGGATGCAGTGCCATGATCCTAAACCGATTGCCACCAAAGCTGAAAGATCCAGGGAGTTTTACTATTCTTTGCACAATTGGCGACAAGTTCATGGGGAAGACGTTGTGCGACTTGGGAGCCAGCATCAATTTGATGCCACTATCAGATTTCAAGAAGCTTGGCATAGATGCAAGACCTACCACGGTGAAACTTCAATTGGCACACCGATCATATGCACATCCCAAGGGTAAGATTGAGGATGTGTTGGTAAAGGTAGACAAATTCATCTTCCCAGCTGATTTTATTATTTTGGGTTATAAAGTTGATATTAATGTGCCAATTATTTTGGGTAGGCCGTTTCTTGCTACTAACAGGGCTCTTATTGATGTTCATAAAGGGGAACTAACCATGAGAATGAATGATCAACATGTTACTTTTAACGTGTTTCAAGCTTTGAAATATGTAGATGAACCTGATGAATGCCAAGCAAATGAAATGATGGAGTCCATCTTTACTTTGGACATGGCACAATAGTGCTAGGATATAGCAAGTGATGACGGCATGCTTGATGGCATAGCTGAACTATTTGAGGAACCTGTGGAATCAGCCTTGGAGGCTAAAAATGTAAGTTACTTTGAGCCACTCCATTTGGCCAGCATAGAGATAAAGAAACCAAAGCCATCTATTGAGAAGCCACCAGAGTTGAAGCTTCAACCCCTGTCAGAACACTTAAAGTATGCTTATTTAGGTAAGAACTCGACTCTACCAGTGATTATTGCCGCTGATGTCACTCATGATCAGGAGGTAAGACTACTTCCAATACTAAAAGATTATAAGCAAGCGTTGGGTTGGACCTAGGCAGACATCCAAGGTATTAGCCCAACCATTTGCATGCACAAGATCAAACTAGAGGAATACAATGGCAGGACCATTGAAAGCCAAAGGTAGCTAAACCCAAGCATGAAAGAGGCTGTAAAGAAAGAGATCATAAAATGGTTGGATGTCAGGATCATTTATCCCATTTCCAATAGCTCTTGGGTTAGACCGGTGCAGTGTGTGCCAAAGAAGGGTGGCATGACTATGATCCAAAACAGTAAGGCCAAATTGATTCCCTCTAGAACCATCATTGGATGGAGGGTGTGCATGGATTACAGAAGGTTAAACAAGGCTACAAGGAAGGACCACTTCCCATTGCCTTTTATTGACCAAATGTTGGGCAGGTTGGCAGCTAAAGCTTTTTACTGTTTTTTAGATGGTTATTCAGGATATAATCTGATTGCCATCGCCCCTAACGACTAAGAGAAGACTAGGTACACGTATCCATATGGGACATTTGCCTTTAGAAGGATGCCATTCGAACTGTGTAATGCGCCAGCAACATTTCAACTTTGCATGATGGCCATTTTCTCTAATATGATTGAGCATCACATGGAAGTATTCATGGATGATTTCTCAGTGTTTGGTATAACATTTGAGGAATGTATCCATAGATTGGTGCAAGTTTTGAAGAGATGCATAAAGACAAACCTAGTGTTGAATTGGGAGAAATGCCACTTCATGGTTAAGGAGGGCATTGTTCTCGGTCATAAGGTAACCAAGAGAGGACTAGAAGTTGATCAAGCCAAAGTGGAGGTAATTAAGCAATTACCACCTCCAATAAGTGTTAAAGGTATAAGGAGTTTTTTAGGTCATTATGGTTTTTATTGGCGATTTATTAAAGATTTTTCAAAATTTGTTAAACCTTTATGCTCATTGTTGGAACATAATGCCACTTTTGCATTTGACGATTCTTGTTTGAGAGCATTTCAGGAGCTTAAAGACAGATTGATTAATGCCCCCATAGTCGTGGCACCAAATTGGAATGAGCCCTTTGAGCTCATGTGTGATGCCAGTGATTATGTCGTTGGAGCAGTTTTGGGACAACGACGTTGCAAGATGTTCCATGCCGTCTACTATGCCAGTAAAACCTTGAATGAAGCACAACTAAATTAATCTACAATTGAGAAAGAATTCCTCGTGGTTTTATTTGCTTTTGATAAATTTACATCTTATCTAATTGGTAATATGGTTGTTCTTTATACATATCATTTGGCATCGAAATTTCTCTTGCCAAAGAAGGATGCCAAACCTAGACTAATCCGATGGATGCTCTTACTTCAAGAATTCGACCTGGAGATAAAAAATAACAAAGACAGCGAAAACTTAGTAGCTGACCATCTCTCTCAGTTGAAGCATCACATTGAGGATGGTAAGTCCACTATAATTAGAGACAAATTCCCTCACAAGTATTTGCTTGTAGCCGATGCTATACCATGGTACGCTGACATAGTCAACTACCTGGTAAGCAATATTCTGCCATCAGACCTGGCATATAATGCCAAGAAAAGATTTTTATGAGAGGTGAGGCAATACTATTGGGATGAGCCCATGTTGTACAAGTAGTGTGCCGACCAAGTGATTCGTCGGTGTGTGCTAGAGGACGAGCAGCAATATATATGCATCTATGCCCTGCCACACCATATGGAGGACATTTTGCTGGGATGAAGACTGCTGCCAAAGTTTTGCAGTCATGATTCTTTTGGCCCACACTGTACAAGGATACCCACGAGTATGCCAAGGCATGCGATCGATGCCAACGAACAGGGAACATCTCTGGCAGACACGAATTACCACTCCAGAACATTCTGCCAGTGGATTTATTTGATGTGGGGGGGATCAACTTTATGGGTCCTTTTATCCCATCGGTCGGTAATGTGTACATTCTCTTGGTTTTTGACTATGTGTCAAAGTATGTAGAAGTTGTTGCCTTTCCAACAAATGATGCCAAGGTTGTTGCCAAGTTCTTGCACAAAAACATTTTCACTAGATTTGGTGCTCCTCGAATGATTATTCATGACGAGGGTACTCATTTTAAATGTAAATTAATTTCTAAAGCATTGTGCAGGTATGGGATTCAGCAGCGAATCACCATAGCATACCATCCACAAACAAATGGGCAGGCCGAGATATCTAATAAAGAGATTAAGATCATTTTGGAAAAAACTGTAAATCCATTAAGGAAAGACTGGTCCTTGAGACTAGATGAGTCATTGTGGGCTTATAGGACGACATTTAAAAATCCTTTCGGTACTTACCCATTCAAACTTGTCATTGGCAAACCATGCCATCTGCTAGTAGAACTAGAACATAAAGCCTATTGGGCCATTCGAAAGCTTGACATGGCATGGAGAATTGCTGGAGGAAAGAGGTTGGAGGAATTTAGAATTCAAGCCTATGAGAATGCTAAGATATACAAAGAGAAGGCAAAACGTTGGCATGATAGTCGGATCCTGCCAAGATAGTTTGAAATATGTCAGCTTGTTCTATTGTTTAACTTTCAGCTCAAACTTTTTCCAGGTAAGCTTAAGTCAAGGTGGACAGGTCCTTATGAAGTTGTGAAGCCATATGCTCATGGGGCTGTAGATATCAAGAACTTATAGACTAAAGAAATTTTTAAGGTGAACAGTCAACGCCTAAACCATTACTTGGAAGGTAAGCAAAGTCATGCCAAGGAGGTGATCCTCTTGGCAGAATTGGAATGAAGCATCCGCAAATTTGAAATTCTTTGTAAATATTAGGATTAGTTGTTTTTGTTTTCCTTTAGGAATTAGGTTTTTGTTCTTGTTTTCTTTTTATTCTCTTTCAATTTTTATTCCTTTGTTGCGTTACAGGATTTTCCATTTAGTGTGTGCAGGAATTTTGACAATAATTGATTCCAGGAATATTGCCAGAAGAATTATGAGCCAGTGTTCTTGCCAGCAGTTACGCCATGGCCCATGCTAGAGGCATGTGCATATTCTGTGTGAAAAAAGAAAAAAACCCTAGCTTGCGTAAAAAGGAGAGAAGGAGAACTGGGGAATTTAACCTTTTTTACCACTCATATTTATAATAGGTTATCTTATCATAATTACCTTATCACTTCAAAATCCTTTCCATACCTTTATCCCTATCACTTATCATTTAAAATTTAAACCCTTTTTCCAATTAAAACTCCATAAACCTCATCATTATCCTCTACTTTTTGGCTACCCTAATTACTCCATCTTAAACACTCAACCCTTTTCTCTTCCATTCTATTAAAATTGATTCCCCTAAAACTTTTCCCTTTTACTCTCATTCAATTTTCTCTCAAGCAAGATCCAAGAACTTCAATATTTTCTTTTCTTCTTCCCATCGATATTCATCTTTTCATCTCCATGGCTTCATCCTCTACTCTCTTCAAGCGATTTTTCAACGAGGAGATTCGCAAGAAGTTCGATGAGAGCTTCTCTTCAAGGTCGTTCCTTTATGAGAAACACTTTGACTTCCAATCTGACACCACTGTCAGATTCTCGTCAGAAATTATATCCATCGTTGATATGCATAAGTGGATTTCATTCTGCCAGCAGAAGGGGAAGGTGTTTGCCACCATCGTGCAAGAGTTTTACGCCCATCTCGTCACCAAGGATTCTCCATTCCTGATGATTCGGGGTAAGTGCGTTCGTTTTGATGAAAGTTACATTAATTCTCTTTTCTCTTTGCCAAGTGAAGGAGATGAATACTTTGAGTACACTAAGTCTATGAATGCGGCCAAGAGAAAGAAGATTCTGGTAGACCTGTGCGGGCCTAACACAACCTGGACTATTTTGTCCACCGGCCACCAGACCATTAAGAGGATGGAATTGAAGCCTCAGATATGGGGATGGAACCATTTTATCAAGAACAATCTTATACCCACATCGCACAATGAAACGGTCTCGGAGGACCGGCTTATCCTGTTGCACTGCATTATCAAAGGGCGCCAGATCAATGTCAGCAAAATTATTATCGATGAAACTTACAAGTATGCTATCAAAGGTAATGGAAGTCTATTTTTCCCTTTGTTGATTTCTAATATTTGTTTGTGCCATGAAGTGCATAGGATGGATGAGGATCACAACCAGGTGATTAAGGGTACGACCATCACTGCTCATATCTGGAGAAACCTCACTGGAGGAGAGCCAAATGAGAAGGGAAAGGGCGTGGCCGAGATGGCCATGCCAAAGCAGAAGCAAAGGGCTGAGCCAGAAAGTGTGCCAGAGACCATGCCAGCCAACTCGATGGTAGTGCTGTCCCAAGTGTACTCCCGCCAGGAGATTATTCTCCAAAAATTAGAGAAGGCCGGTGAGCTCAATGCGAAGATGTGGCACTATACCGAGGAAAAATATGCCATTATCAGGGAGGTCCTTGTGAAACTCTCTCCCGATGTGGTGCCTGTCTTTCCACCTTTTCTGCCGAGCCAGCTGCCAGTGATCCTCGACAAGCTAGTCCAGCCAGCCAGTCCAGTCAAGCCAGCCAGTCATACCAGTCCAATTATTTCTGCCAATTCTGAGTCTGAGGCAACGATTCCTGTATCCCCGGCACCACTTGCCGAGCCTGCCAAGCAGAATAAGGATGTTGGAGCCTCCAATACTGCCACCAAGCAGAGTTAGAAAGGAAAGAAGAGAATGTCCCCTGACCGTGGGAGCCTATCCATGAAGAAGACTCGTGCTAGAAAAGAAGAAAAAGCCCGTGCCAAACGGAATGAAGCCTCATACGAAAGGGAGTCTTCTTCTACCTAACTCCTTCGCATTTCATGTTTGCATTTTCATGATCATGCATTTTTATTTTTCTGTTTCTCTTGTATATATGTGTCGTTTCATGCATTGAGGACAATGCATATCTTGGGTTTGGGGGTGTGCATTTTCTCACTTTTATGCCATGCGATGCACGCTTAAAATTTTTGTAGTTCATGTAGAGTAGTTTCATACCGAACCATTCAAAAAAAGTGAAAAAAAATTGTTTCGGCTTAAATTTGAAGTTTGTAACAACTATTAGGCAAGCTTATTTTGATCTACTTGTTTGCCCGATGATAAGTTTATAATTTTCAGTTTACCATGCCAGTAGAGTTGTTTGCCATGACAATTGATCTCTAGTTCAGGTAATTGTTTCTACACTTAACACGTGGTATGTATCTAGTTCCCTAGCAAACTTAGGTAATTTAAAACTATGCTCAGCTTTGAAAAAAAAAGAAAAATGATGACAGGGTTAAATGTAAATAAGGTAGCAATGTTCTACCAAGGCAAGAAAAAATTTGAACTCTCCTCTACCTAGGGATAATAAGTACTTCGGGCTTCGTGGTATGCTCCCTCTTAGTTTTTAAGTCCAAAACCTTAGTGTATGAGTTGAAGAGAAAGCTTAATGGTAACTGGATTAAGGTGGGGATTCGTGGTATGCTCCCTCTTATCACTCACACTAAACAATACCATGAAGCAAGCTAAAAGATAATGCCAATACCCTTCGGCACAAAAAATATAGAAAATAACAAAACTGAGCTTAGAAAGTAAATTGGCTAAGGGAGAGAACAGACGCTAGATGCATACTGCCCACACTTTGCACACAAATCATACACTTAGACTACAGTTATATTGTTGCACTTGAATTACTATTTGATTGGCACTGTGCACTGAGATTTCTGAGGGCAGCATTATAATCAAACTCTGCTTGCCAGCATTTGTTGGCATTCCAACCAAACTTTTGCTAAGGTATTATTTTCACTGTTTTTGTTTTTCTCTTCTCTTGCATTACTTTAGGACAAGCAATGAGCTGGGTTTGGGGGTGTGTTAATTCCTCAAAAGTATTGTTTTTCATGCCTATTTTGATATGCTTTTGCTTGTTTTCAAGTACATTTAGTTGCATTAGTTTGTTAGAATCATGCATTTACATAAAATAGTTAGTAGGCTGCCTCTGCTAGTGTCATGGGTTGTTTTTAGTGGCCTTTGTACAAGTTGGCAGATGGAATGGCAGGAGGAATGGACGCAGGGACGCAGTTAGGAATACCAAGGTGAATGTCAGATGCTGCAGACACAGAAGGACCAGATGAGTGCCAAGCATTTGTTGGTAGAAAGGTATGCCAGCGGCCATGCCAAGAAGAGATGAACCCTCAAAAAATAGGAAAGTATCAGGCTCTTAAAAGATCATAATTGGATCAACTTTCAAAAAAATAGCGGATAAGGTGATGCCAAGTGATGTTGGCAAATTTGTGCCAAGCTCGTATGCCAAGATGGGCATGGCATGATGACGCCAGCCCTAGCCTGATAAGCTATCACACTGAGCTGATAAGATATCAAAATGATCGGATAGAGCTCTATCTCTTGATCATTTCAAATTCAAAGGCTTATCTCATCCTTTCCCCTACATGCCTATATAAAGAACAATCGATCAAGCATTTGAGGGGGGAAAGAAAAATAAAAAAAGAAGAAAAGAATCAAAAAGAAGAGACGAGAGGTGGTCGGAGCGAGGTGCTGGAGAGGCGAGTAACAGTCGATGCAACCGAGGAAGGGTGGTTTGACTTCTTGGCCGAGATCCTATCGTGGAAGGCTGCATCGAGAGACCCCTCTGCCTATTCTCATGGCAGAAGTTGTTTTGCTTTAGTTTTTATTATGATGGTAATTTTAAAAATGTTTGTTGGTTTGTTGGTTAACCCCTACACTATGAACTAATTTAATAGTTGGTGGGGGATGTTTTGGTTTTAAACGTTGGATTTTATGACTTGGTTCTTTTATAATAATTCTATTTTTGGCAAAGTTTTTCTATTTTGCATACTTTAATTTTTCCTAAGTTCTGTGCCAAAGCGAGAGCTGGCACAGTTAGCTTATTGCCTTCCAATATTTTAACAAACTTGTGTTGGCAACGATCAAGTTGCTGAACACTTGGGAGAGAAGTCGTTCAAGTAGATGAACTTACTTCGGAAGTGAAATCTACCCCCATGGAGTATAGATTAGTTTTTAAATCAAATTGGTTTAAGGAAAACATACACTATGGAGATATAGGGGTTTTTACTTGGCCAGTTTAGGGCAATGACCATCGAGAGAGGCTTTGCTATTTTAGAATCAGCTCGGCAACCAATGCCAAGACAGTTTTGTCAATAAAAGCTGGCATGAACCACGTTTGAACCATGCATTCCCTGCCAACAGTCATCATTCATTTGAAAACACCTTTCTAGCCAACACTTCACTTTGGTTTTATTTTTTTTTAGTTTTAAAATCAACTATTTTAAACTATAATATTTTCTTCCAAAACAAGTAACAAACTAAACAATCGAATTCCAAGTCAATCTCTATGGGATCGATACTCAGCTTACCAAGTTGTATTAATTATCGATCGTGTATACTTGCACGCAAAAGACTCTTGGCGCAGTTTATCTTGCCCAAATACATACCATTTATACCTTTTGCCAGCGTTCATTTTACACATCTCCCTGAGAGTCAACACTAATCTATTCCAAGAATGCAACGGAATATCGTGGTCATCTCAGCATTCTGCTTCAAACCCTCCGTGAGAAACAATTATTTGCCAAGTTCTCAAAATATGAGTTTTGGCTTACTAAAGTTACCTTCCTTGGGCATGTTGTATCAGCTTCAGGCATCCAAGTGGACCCAAAAAAGATTAAAGCCATTCTTGACTGGCATCCACTGAAGAACATTGACGAAGTAAGAAGTTTTCTTGGTTTTTCTAGCTACTATAGGAGATTCGTCAAGGAGTTTTCTATGATAGCAGCCCCTCTGACTAAGTTATTGAGAAAGGAAGCTCCATTTGTTTGGACTACAGATCAACAGAGGAGCTTCGATCAATTGAAACAAGTTTTAACTCACGCGCCAGTCCTAACCAAACCCATGTCAGGAAAAGACTACACAATTTACAGTGATGCATTGCATCTCGGGTTAGGATGTGTATTGATGCAAGAAGACGAGGTCATTGCATATTCATTGAGACAACTCAAGCCGCATGAAATGAACTATCCATCTCACGATCTAAAGTTGACTGCAGTTGTCTTTGCATTGAAAATTTGGAGACATTATCTCTACGGGGAGAAATGTTACCTCTTTACCGATCATAAAAGTCTCAAATACCTCTTGACCTAAAAGGAGTTGAATCTTCAACAGCGGAGATGGATGGAACTCCTCAAGGATTATGATCTTGTCATTGACTACCATCTGGGCAAGGCCAATGTTGTGGCTGATGCACTTAGCCACAATCCTCTGTCTGGTAAGTATTGTTATTGATCCTCAAGTTTAATGTAATGATTTGTACACCAACTCATTACAAGTCCTTGTGTTGTAGCTCCTCAAGCTATCAATGCTCACTTCCGTCTTAGGAAGCATTGCTTCTTTGTAGCTAAACTTAAAGTTCAGTCTACCGTTACATCGAGGATTCAAGCATTTCAAAGATAGGATTCTAAACTTCAAGCCATCATTTCCAAGTTGCAAGATAACCCTGATTTCATAGTGAATTCTGAAGGACTCTTATGTTTTCACGACTAGGTCTGTGTACCTGATGATGAATCTCTTCACACTGATATCCTCAATGAAGACCATTTGAGCTCTTTCTCTATTCACCCAGGGCCAGTGAAGAGGTACAAGGACCTACAGGAGCTTTATTGGTGGTCGGGTATGAAACAAGCCATAGTTAAGTTCGTGTCTAGGTGCCTCACATGTCAGCGTGTTAAGGCTAAACATCGTGTTCCTACCGGATTACTGCAACCTATTGATCTACCGCAATGGAAGTGGGAGAAGATCACTATGAACTTTGTCAGTGGTCTGCCTCTGACTCCTACTAAACACGATGTCATTTGGGTCATTATGGATCGTTTAACCAAGTCAGTACATTTCTTACCGGTTCGAATGGACTACGGTCTTCCTAAGCTGACTGATTTGTATATCAAGGAAGTCATTCGACTCCATGGAGTACCTCAATATATCATTTCTGATTGAGATCCCCAATTTGCATCTCGGTTCTGAAAGTTATTGCAAAGAGCTTTGGGCACCAGAGTTAATCTTAGTACTGCCTTTCACCCTCAGTTTGATGGCCAATTAGAAAGGGTGATATAGATCTTAGAGGACATGCTACGAGCATGTATTATTTATTTTGGTGGAATATGGGATAAATCTCTACCCCTCATTGAATTTGCCTACAACAATAGCTATCAAGCTTTTATCAAGATGGCATCGTATGAAGCATTGTATGGTAGGCGTTGTCGAAATCCCTTATGTTGGTCTGAGCTCGGTGAAGGCAATATGTTGGGCCCTAATTTACTTCGAGAAACTGAAGAACAGATTGTCATTATCCACGACCATTTGAAAGTAGCCTTTGAAGTTGGTGATCTTAAGCGTAGGGATATTCAATATGAAGTTGGTGAAAAAGCCTTCCTCAAGGTTTCACCATGGAAGAAGGTTATGAGGTTTGGTAAGAAAGGGAAATTGAGTCCCCGTTTTGTTGGCCCTTTCGAGATTGCTAAAGAAGTTGGCCCTGTGGCTTATCGCTTATTGTTGCCCTCAGAAATAAGTAAAATCCATAATGTGTTTCATGTATCCATGCTTCGGAAGTATCGTTCTGATCCTTCACATATCATTGAGCCTGAATCTATAGAAATTCAATCCAAATTATCTTATGAAGAAGAACCGGTTCAAGTTCTTGCAAAGGAAGCCAAGAGACTTCGCAACAAGACTATTCAATTGGTTAAAGTGCTCTGGAAGAGCCATACCGCTAAGGAAGCAACATAGGAGCTAGAAGAGACAATGCGGAAGCAATATCATCATCTCTTTGATCCAGGTAAAAATCCAAGGACAAATTTTTCTTAAGGGGGAGAGTTGTAATACCCCGAAATCTGGCGGCCTAGTCAAAATTGGGTTTCGGTGATCGGAAACCCTATATAAAAAATGTTCAAATATTGTATTAATATTGACCATAAGGTTAATTCTATCGGTAGTAGACTCTAATTGAGTCAAATTATTGTTTAAGGACCTTATTGGAAGTATAGGAAACCTTTTAATAGCTAATTTGTAAGAATTAAAAGTTTAGAGATAAAAGTATAGTCTACCGAGAGTTGAGGGACTAATGTTGCAATTATCCCCTCCTCAATTATAAACAAATTCACGTGGGGAATTCTGGTGACTTTCCTTCATATGAAGGAAAGCAAATTACATAAAACATGTGAATAGCCAAGTTTAGAAGCTTACCCGAAACCTCTCTGTTGCGTGTATTAAGTACCTCACAATTGGTGCAAGTGTACACGTCGCAAGTTATAGTATAGTATAGATATCGTCTTCATAGGGATTGGTGTTACTTCGGGAATCTAACTTCTCGCACTGAAAGTAAAAACACAAGTAGGTGATTGTAGGAGTTCTTAGCAAGAAAATAAAAGAGCAATTAAATAAAAAGAAGATGTAATTGAATAAGAGAGAGTAGCCCAGGTTATCGTGAGTCATGGTATGATAACTGAATGGACTGTCGTGATAATTGAGTAGCTTAATCGCTTCAGCAATTGAATCCAGTCGAATTGCCTGGCAATTTTGCGGTTGCCCGGGCAGTTCTGCGATTGCCTGGGCAACTAGACGACAACCTTCAAAGTTTAGCGAAACATTCTTCAATGGTTTCTCGTTATCCCTAACTCAAAACACTGTAATTATACATGCCTTGATAATACATCCCTGCGTGAACCAAGGGTGGACAACAACCTATCTTGCGCTCCTTTTAACTATTGAAATTTGCAACTTATCCCTAAGTCGAATTAGTCTTCACCATTGATCGATTGTATGAAAACCATGCTCATTCGTTTCTTGAATCTAACTCTCCCGATATTAGATAAATGGATGAATTCACGAGATCCTCTCCCAATTCACTCGAAGAATTTAAGAACCAAGAATGACCAAACTTTGAAGTAAAATTGCAAACTCAATACCTAAACAAATCCAATCCTTTTCACAACCACAAAAACACAATAATCCAAGCCAAATAAGTTCAGTTCATAGCTAGGCACAAAATAAACTCAAGAATAAAATCCCTAAACATGAATCTAATGGAACAAAGAAGGAAAAACAAGAAGATGTCAAGCAGTCCCCTTTTGTCGAATTCTCTCCCAATCGCACATATCTTGAAGTTTGTAGCTAGGGCTTGTATTTATAGGAGATGGCTAGGTCAAAGTCTTTCTTGAGGAGGAAGTTAAGTTGGAATTAAATATAATATAATAAAAGGAATAGATCTCTTTTATTTTATTATTTTATTCTTCCTAAAATTCCTCCTAAATCTCTTGGAATTTGATCTCCCTTTAATCTCCTCATAGTACTTCAACTCCTCTAGGATTCTTTGGAATTTTTTACTATATATAGGGCTGAATCCATGGAGAAATCGGCAGCTTCCTTGTTTCCTTCATTGCCTCGGCAATACTTGCCCTGGCAATTAACCTGCATACACAAAAACACACACCAGCTGTACCTTTTTCCATAAAATCAACTAAATTATGAAATCAAGCATGACGGTGAAGGAAATCATGAAAACATGCATGAATGCCTAATAATGCAACTAAAATGAGCCTAAGTCTAACAATAATATGAGTAAAAAGGGTTATAAAAATAGTACTTTTGAACACTTAACACACCCCCAAACTTGAATTATTGCTTGTCCTCAAGCAATGAAAATCTAATAATTACCTACAAAGACTTCAATTATCAAAGACATGCTTCAAACTTGAATTCAAACCTCAGAACCGTGGCACAAAGTATGATCACCTTTTAAATTTTTTGGATGGCACAAAAATTACTCGGAACCAAACTATAATGCTTGTGACAATGTGTGTGCGTAGTTGTGTACAAGTTGATTTTCAAGATTCTATGTGAACAATAGGCTTTTATCAATTTAATTACCGGGGTATTTATTTTTCTTTTTACTAGAGCCAATTTCGGGCACCTCTAGCGATATCTTTAATTTGCAACTACTAGAGCCAGTTTCGGGCACCTCTAGCAAGAAATTAACTTTTAATTTTTCAATTTAAATTCACCCAAATTTTAAGCAACCTAAGTTCACTAAGTTTCTTTCAATCAACAAACCACAACCGTGTTCATAATATTTAGCATCATAGTAAAATTCTAAGTTCTTTTCATGCAATCCTAAAATTTAAAGGTTCTTTCAATTAAGTGCAGTGGCAAAAATTCATCATTGGATATTCAACAGGTTCAAGCAATTAAATCCAATCAAAGGCATGGCAAGTAACATATGCAACCTATATGCTATTACTAAAGATGAATGCAACTAAACATGAAATTAACTAGAAATAAATACCCCCCAAACTCAAGAGAAGCATTGTCCTGAATGCATGCAAAAATTAAAATAAAATGCAAATGAGTTAGTCACAAAGGTCATCACCTTGAATGATGTGTTTCCTTCGTGTCGTTTGCTTGGTTCATTTGTCGATTCGTGATGGTTGAATGCGTATGGCTGGTGTTGCCTCTTGTACGACAGTTGTCGTGGCATCCTCAGTTGCCGAAGTAGGGTTCAGCTGCCTGGGATATGTCTTGCCAAGGCATCAGGAATTGTCGAGGAAATTTTGGTTGCCCGGGCAAGCTTTGTTGTTGGAACTTTCTTTGGCACTTCTTGTTCCTTAGCTAGTGAGGAATTTTCTTGATGTTCTTGGCCATGGTGATTGTGGTTGTGGAATCAAAAACAAAGAAAAAAATGTGAAAAGATAAAGATAAAAGGATTAAAAATCAAACTAAAAACATACTTTTATCCTAAACATAAATCAAAAAATAAAATCAGTCTAAAAGTATAAAACTAAAAGTAAATAAGAAATGCCAAAGGAGAGCATGGTTATGCATCTCCTAAAGTAACTACTTCCTTGTCACGCTCAGCATGGTTGCCGGTATAGTGCTTTAATCTTTGTCCGTTAACTTTGAACTTATGTCTGTCAATAGTGGACTTGATTATCACGGCACCATGGGAGAAAGGTTTGACGACTTCAAAAGGCCCGAACTATCTCAATTTCAATTTTCTTGGAAAGAGTTTTAACCGAGAATTGAAGAGAAGAACTAATTGCTCGGGCAGAAATTGTCGTGGTAATAGCTTCTTATCATGCCAACGCTTCATTTTTTTCTTGTAGATTCTTGCGTTGTCGTAAGCTAAGGCACGAAATTCTTCAATTTCATTAAGGTCCGGTAATCTCTTTTTCCCAGCACTCTCCCAATCAATGTTGACAGTTTTGATCGCCCAATAAGCCTTAAGTTCAATCTCCACCGGAAGGTGGCAAGTCTTGTCGTAGACAAGTCTATAAGGCGACTGCCTAAAGGCGTCTTGAATGTTGTTCGATGGGCCCATAGTGCTTCATCAATTCTTGTCGACCAGTCCTTTCGAGAAGGATTGACAACTTTTTCAATAATTACCTTCAACTCATGATTGGAAATTTTGGCTTGCCCATTTGTCTGTGAATGATATGTTGTGGCAATTTTGTGCATCACTCCAAATCGCTCCAACATTTTGGCAATTAGACTATTGTTAAAGTGGGTGCCTCCATCATTGATAATTGCTCTTGGTGTTCCAAATCGTGTGAATATGTTTTTCTGCAAGAATTTCTGCACAATCTTGGAATCGTTACTAGGAACTGCAGCTACTTCTACCCATTTAGACACGTAGTCCACGGCAAGTAGGATGTATACATTGTCGAACGAGGATGGGAAGGGTCTCATGAAATCGATCCCCCACATGTCAAACAAATCAACCTCAATGATATTTTGTAGTGGCATCTCGTGTTGGCGTGAAATATTCCTTGTTCACTGACATCGATCACACCTCTTGTAGAAGTCTTGAGCATCTTTGTAAAGAGTTGGCCAATAGAAATCGGATTGCAAGACTTTGGCCATGGTGCGAATGCCTCCAAAATGACCTCCACAAGGTGATGAATGGCATTATCAGAGCAAATTTTGCTGCTCTTCCTCAGGGATGCATCGCCTAATAACCTGGTATGCACATTGTTTAAATAAAAGAGGCTCGTCCCAATAATAATGCTTATCATCATGTCAGAACCGCTTCTTTCCTTGGTGAGTAAGATCATGAGGTAAAATGCCAATAACAAGGAAATTCACTAAGTCTGCATACCATAGAATTACCGAGGCAAT
Organism: Hibiscus mutabilis; assembly: GCA_019671005.1. Lineage (NCBI taxonomy): Eukaryota > Viridiplantae > Streptophyta > Magnoliopsida > Malvales > Malvaceae > Hibiscus > Hibiscus mutabilis. The sequence goes on from CM033745.1 coordinate 21,082,475, forward strand.
TACTGCTACGGTTGCCATGGGTATTGCCTAGGCAGTCCCTATTGTGGTTGCCTGGGCCTCGATAGTTAGGGTTGCCTGGGCGATTAACAACTGGTCGTCCGGGAATACATCATGGATTTCCATGTTTTTGTCATCGTCTTTTCCTCGTTCTAGGCGTGACAAATGGTCGGCGACTTGGTTCTCGGTACCCTTCTTGTCCTTATTTTCAATGTCAAACTCTTGTAAAAGTAAAATCCAACGAATTAAACGAGGTTTGGCATTTTTCTTGGCAAAAAGGTATTTATGCCGAATGGTCAGTATGAACAATTACCTTGGTCCCAATCAAGTATGAATGAAATTTATCAAAAGTGAAAACTACAGCTAGTAACTCTTTCTCTGTAGTGGTGTAGTTCACTTGAGCTTCATTAAGAGTTTTACTAGTGTATTAAATCACATAAAAGATTTTACCTATTCGTTGACCGAGAACTGCTCCTACTGCAAAGTCACTTGTGCCACACATAAGTTCAAAGGGTAATGTCCAATCTAGTGGTACAACAATAGGCGCTGATGCATGCTGCTTCTTCAAGGTTTCGAATGCTTGGACACATGAATCATCAAAATTAAAAGTTTTGTCATGTTCAAGCAAGTTACACAAAGGTTTAGAGACTTTGGACAAATTATAAATAAACCTCCAGTAGAAACCTGCATGGCCGAGGAAACTTCGAATTCCCTTGACCAAATTTGGTGGGGGTAATTTTTCGTTCACTTCCACCTTAGCTCTGTCGACTTCAATTCCTTTGGATGAGATCTTGTGACCGAGCGCTATGCCTTCATCTACCATAAAGTGGCACTTCTCCTAATTGAGCACTATATCGAATTCTTTACATCTTGTTAGCACTTTCTCCAAATTGCCGAGGCAATTGTTGAAGTTATCGCCTAATACCGAAAATCGTCCATGAAGATTTCTAGGAAATCTTCCACCAAGTCAAAGAAAATTGCCAGCATACATCTCTGGAAAATGGTCGGAGCATTACATAATCCAAACGGTATCCTTCGAAAAGCGTAGGTACCATACGGGCATGTGAAGGTGGTCTTTGCCTGATCATCCGGTGCTATGGCGATTTGGTTATAACCTGAGTAACCATCAAAAAACAATAAAAAGATTTACCTGCAAGTCGGTCAAGCATTTGGTCAATAAATGGCAAAGGAAAGTGATATTTCCTAGTAGCTTTATTTATCTTGCGGTAATCCATACAAGCCCTCCAACCGGTCACAGCCTGAGTTGGGATTAGTTCGTTGCTTTCATTGCGTACCAGGTTATACCTCCCTTTTTCGTTACACATTGTACCGGGCTTACCCATGTACTATCGGAGATAGGATAGATGATACCGGCATCAAGCCATTTAATGATTTCCTTCCTCGCGACTTCCTTCATAGCAGGGTTAAGCCTCCTTTGTGCCTCAATTGTCGGTTTATGGTCATCCTCTAATAGAATTTTATGCATACACACTACCGGGCTAATTCCATTCAAGTTGGAAATTGTCCATCCTAACGCCTTTTTGTGTAATGCCAACATATCGATCAACCTCTTTTCATGTTCAGGCTGCCACTTAGAATAAATTATTACAGCTAAAGTGTTATTGTTCCCCAAGTAAGCATATTGCAATTGCCCTAGCAATGGTTTCAATTCAAGAATAAGAGGTTGCTCAATAGAGGGTTTTTCGATTTTACCTTCCTTACCTAAGTAGTCCAATGGTTCAAAATACTTACCTAGATGACTTGCTATCCAATTGTCTTTCTCGGGTTCGTTATCGTTCAGCTCTTCAAACTCCTCATGTTCAATTACCTGAGCAATGTAATTGCCGAGGAAATTCTCCTTGGCAATGTTATTGCCAAAGAAATGTTCTTCCATGTCAAAATCAAATTCGGTTGTAGCATGGATTAATTGGCATTCTTCTGGATCGTCGATATGCTTTAGGGTCTGGAATACATTCAGCTTGATTGGCTGGTCATTCACCCTCATCGTGAGTTCTCCCTTTTCAACATCAATCAACGTTCTTCCCGTAGCTAAGAAAGGTCTCCCAAGAATAATCGGGGTGTACTCATCTACTTCACAATCCAAAACAATAAAGTCAGCAGGAAAAATAATTTTATCAACTCTTACCAGTATATCCTCGATTTTTCCCTCTGGATTCACATAGGATCTGTCAGCAAGCTGTAGCATAACTGTTGTTGATCTTGCCTTCCCAATTCCCAATTTCTGGAAAACTAATTTTGGCATCAAATTTATGCTTGCTCCAAGATCGCACAATGTTTTCCCGACATAGTGGTTTCTAATCAAACATGGTATGGTGAAACTGTCGGGATCTTTAAGCTTAGGTGGTATGCGGTTGTGCAACATGGCCATGCATCCTTCCGTTAAAGCAACGGTTTCAAACTCTCCTAGCCTTGTTCGCTTAGAGACAATGTCTTTAAGGAACTTAGCATAGTTCGACATTTGTTCTATTGCTTCAACCAATGGCAACTTGATGTGGACTTGCTTTAAGATGTCAAGGAACTTCTTGAATTGGTATTCTTGCTTTTTTCATTTCAACCTCTGTGGGAATGGTGGTGGAAGTTGGATGTCCTCAATCTGTTCTTTGCATTGGAATTTGATTTGAGGAATTGCCGATGCATCAAGACTTGCCAAGGCATGCTTAGTTGCCGAGGTGATGGCATCGGGTATTGCCGAGGCATAGGTATCTGGTATTGCCTTGGCATCAAGGCTTGCCGAGGCGCAAGCATGTGGAGTTGCCTTGGTAATTTTCGAATTATCATTTTTATTGGATATTTTGTTGCTGAATTCATCTATCTGGATAAGAGGTTGCTCTCCTGGTGAGTTTATTGGCTGGGCAGGTGCATCATTAAGCTTTAGTCCACTCCAGGTGGTGATTACTTTACACTGCTCATGGCCTATTCCTTTGGCGACCTCAGTATCGCTAGGTAAACCGCCTATTGGTCTTGTGCTCAAGTTCTGAGCAAATTAATCTACTTGTGTCTCCAATGACTTTAGGCCCGCCTCTTGTTTTTGCAATCTCATCTCAATCCTGTTGATAAAGGCATCAGTCCTTTTCATGAAATTACTATTCTCATCCATATAAGATTCAGTTTTTAACATGAAAGCATTGAGAGAATTTTTCAAAGAACTGGATGGTGTCGATTGTTGCGGCATCTGTTGTCGTGGCATGTTCTGTTGGAATCCCAATGCTTGTGTGTTTTGACTGTTCTGATTAATGGCATTGTTTGGGTTGCTCCATGAAAAATTAGGGTGTTTCCTCCATGCTGGATTGTATGTGTTGGACATCACATTGTTATTCTGGTTGTAGATTCCAACGTAAAAGCTAGATTCTGGGTTCTGCGAACACTTAGAAGAATCATGGTTACCATTACATAAATCACAAATTGAGTTTACTACCTTGATCTCCTGTGTGTTGCCAGGTCGCTGCATGTTCTTAACCATATAGGTTAAAGCGGCTAATTGTGCATAAATAGATCCTGATCAATCAAGCTCATTTATCGTGGCATTGCGTCTGACTATTCCCCTCCGGGTGGTTGGGAACTGATAATCGTTCTTGGAAAGACGGTTCAAAATCTATATTGCTTCCTCAGGTGACTTTTCGAGGAGTGTGCCATTTGCCGAGGCATCTAGCATCATCCTTGTTGGTGTGTTTACAGAGTTGTAGAACATCATCACTTGCATCCACAATGGGAATCCGTGCATGGGACATTTATGTAAAAGCTCTCTGTATCGCTCCCAAGCCTCGTACATGGATTCATCATCTGCCTGCCGAAAAGAAGTAATATCCTTACGCAACTTATCAGTCATATTAGTAAAGCTAAATCTAGCAATAAAGTCACGACACAAATCCATCCAAGATCCTATAGATCTGGATGGAATACTATTCAACCACGTTTTTGCCATATTCCCCGGTGAATAGGGAAACAATTTCAGCCTTAGGATATCTTCATGGACTCCTTGTAGATTGAATAAATTGCAAATCTCTAGGAATGATTTGAGATGTTGTCTGGCATCTTCAGTTGTCGAGCCGCCAAATTGACCAATTATGTTGATCCTGTTGAACATCACAGGTTTTAATTCGAAGTGGGTGGCTTCTATCTCGGGTGCGACAACTCATTGATTAAGACCGTTGAGATCTTCCTCTAGTTAGTCTTGGATGGGTCTATTCCGAGCAGGTTGTACAACTTGATCTCCTCCTCCTCTTGCTACGACATTCTAGTTACCATTGGCATTCAGATTGCCAATTGGGTTACCTTGTTGTTCTATCATTGCTGCTCGTTGTTCTTATCTTCTTTGATAAAGAACTCGTTCTATCTCGGGTTCAAGTGGGTAGTCTTGTGCTGTTGGTCTCGCCATGGTCATACATAGATGCAAAACCAAAGTTGTAAGTCCCTTGAAACCGATTAGAAATAAAACAAAAACAAAAATAAAAGTAAAAAAATAAATAAATAAAGGTGCAAGAAATTAAAAACAAAGTCACTATTGCCAATCCTCGGCAACGGCGCCAAAAACTTGTTGCGCGTATTAAGTGCTTCGCAATTGATGCAAGTGTACACGTCGCAAGTTATAGCATAGTATAGATATCATCTCCACAGGGATTGGTGCTACTTTGGGAATCTAACTTCTCGCACTGAAAGTAAAAACACAAGTAGGTGATTGTTGGAGTTCTAATTAACAAGAAAATAAAAGAGCAACTAAATAAAAAAATATGTAATTGAATAAGAGAGAGTAGCCCGGGTTATCATGAGTCATGGTGTGATAATCGAATGGACTATCATGGTAATTGAGTGCTAGAGTATCTCAATCGCTTCAGCTATTGAATCCAGTCGGATTGCCTGGGCAGTTCTGCGATTGCATGGGCAATTGGGACTGGAGCGATTGCCTGGGCAACTGGACGACAACCTTCAAAGTTCGGCGAACCGTTCTTCAATTGTTTTTCATTATCCCTAACTCAAAACATTGTAATTATGCATGCCTTGATAATACATCCCTGCGTGAACCAAGGGTGGACAACAACCTATCTTGTGCTACTTTTAGCCGTTGAAATTCGCAACTTATCCCTAAGTCGAATTAGTCTTCACCATCGATCGATTGTATGAAAACCATGCACATTCGTTTCTTGAATCTAACTCTTCTGATATTAGATAAATGGATGAATTCACGAAATCCTCTCCCAATTCACCCAAAGAATTTAAGAACCAAGAATGAACAAACTTTGAAGTAAAATTGCAAACTCAATACCTAAACAAATCCAATCGTTTTCACAACAACAAAAACACAATAACCCAAGCCAAATAAGTTTAGCTCTTGGCTGGGCACAAAATAAACTCAAGAATAAAATCCCTAAACATGAATCTAATGGAACAAATAAGGAAAAACAAGAAGATGTCGAGCAGCCCCCTTTTGTCGAATTCTCTCCCAATCGCACATATCTTGAAGTTGGCGGGTAGGGCTTGTATTTATAGGAGATGGCTAGGTCAAAATCTTTCTTAAGGATGAAGTTAAGTTGGAATTAAATATAATATAATAAAAGGAATAGATCTCTTTTATTTTATTCCTCTTAAAAATCCTCCTAAATCTCTTGGAATTTGATCTCCCTTTAATCTCCTTATAGTACTTCGACTCCTCTAGGATTCCTTGGAATTTTTTACTACATATAGGGCTGAATCCCTAGAGAAATCGGTAGCTTCTTTGTTTTCTTCATTACCTCGGCAATACTTGCCCGGGCAATTAACCTGCATACACAAAAACACACACCAGCAGTACCTTTTTTCAACAAACTCAACAAAATTATGAAATCAAGCATGACGGTGAAGGAAATAATGAAAACATGCATGAATGCCTAATAATGCAAATAAAATAAGCCTAAGTCTAACAATAATATGAGTAAAAAGGATTATAAAAATAGTACTTTTGAACACTTAACACTCTCCAAGCAAGCACCTCCATTGGAGCTTGATTTCGAGCTTGATTTTCTTCGATTTATTGTTATCGAATCGTTGCAAGTGATTGGGTAAGCTAAAACCCCCAAAAAACAATTGAATTTTAGGGATATATCAAGCTTAATCACAAGCTAGGGTTTGGCCATCCATGGAGTTTGATAGCTAATAGCTATTTTAAACCTCGATATTGATTTTGATATCGTTATATTGATTCCGGTATCGTAATATTTAATTTGACCAAATCCTATTGTTTTTACCTAGCCCAAAAAGTTGGTAGAGATCATCCACCGTCACCAAAAAAACTAGGAACAAGAGGATTGCTATCCGAGAGCCTTGAAAGCTTCAGATTATCGAGGTGAGTGTAGTCGGAGTCTCGGGATTAGGCTAGAAGCCTTTCTTGACTTCATCGTTAATAGAATTGTCATTGCTAACTCCTTTGTTAAGGATTATTGAATCGAATCACTTATCAGACATTATAGTAAGCATTGGTAAGTGATCGCATCAAGTATTGAGCATTGTCAATGTCATCGTCATTGTTATTGAACATCGGACATAGATAACGTTGTTGTCATTGAGTATTGTTATTACCATTATCATCTTCATCATTATTGAATCATGGAAGTATAAGGTATTTATGTAGAGCATTGACATAGTCATTAGTATAGTCATTGTCATTGATCATTGTTGTCAGCGTCGTTATTGTTATCGAAACATTGTATAAGAACCATCGGCTATTGACATTGTCATTGAGACCACTGAAATATTGCTATTGACATAGATACTATTATTGGACGTTGATATTGAATCACTTTTTATTGATAAAGCTATCAAACACATTGAATATTGTTATTACTATTGAAAACCGATCATTGATATTGTCACCGGACCTTGGATTCAAAGGACATTAGATACAATTGGAATGCCATAGAATTCATGAGCTTAGTGTACGGGTGGACTACGGTCCTAGGGCTATGGCCTATATTTATTTAGGGAGGCAGAGGAATTCGAGTATCGACTATCCCGAATCGATTCAAGGGTCATTGATGAATTAAGGATTCATTGTTATTGAATATATTCATTGCATTGTTTCTATTGATCTATTGCATTGTCATTGTCAAGGTATGAGTTGGAATGCATTTCCTTGATATTGTGTTTTAATTGTGACTACCTCATTAGGCAAAGTATGCCTAATGCATTGCATCTCATTGATTTCAGGCTAAGAGATTTACTATTGGAGATCAGAGAAGTTGAAGCGTTGGACAAGTCACTAGTAAGCTAAAGTAATGTATATCGAACCTATGCACTCCTAGTAGGGTGGCAAAGTACCTAGATTAGTCATATAATTTTTTTTTATATGTATATTTTGTGCTTGTGGGATGTTAGTGCACAAGGCTTAAAATGAACTTTTCATAAGGCTTAAAAAGGACTAAAAGGGCATATTTGGCTCTAAAAGGTGAAAACATAGTAAATGGATAGGAATTAAAATGAAATTTGGCATGCTAGTAGTTCATAATGTTTAAAACTTACTGTTAAAATTTCATTACATTTGGACCTTGGTTGATAGGTTAAATCGAATAAAACCCAGCAAAAATCTATCATTATAAGGCAGGGCGTATCGGTACGGTTGATGGTGTATCAATACGGCCTTGCATATTTGGTCAAGTCAATGATGGTCAACAAGGGGTGTATCGATACGGCTTAGGCGTATCGGTATAGATTTTGGCTACTAGAATTTGGGCATAAAAATTGTATTGATACGGGGTCAAAGCGTATCGATACTAAGTCAACATGGTCAACCAGTATTGGTACGGCCCTCAACCGTATCGATACAATCCTATTACCTTTGAATATGGAATTTCGGAATTAGGTTTAGCGTACTGATATGGCCATAAGGGTATCGGTACGGTGACAGTTAATTCTGTTAAAAGTTGAAGAACCTAGTTTTGTATTGTTTACATAATGGTCTTTGATTATTGCATGGCTTAATTGAATGGGCATATGAGCTTTGAATAGTAGGAAAGTTTGTACGCTCACCATTTGCATGATGAATTTCACTATAGTAAGATGGGTTTCAGAATCGAACCACTAAAACATCAAAATTATGATTAAGTCCCTAAAACTTGTAAATGTTGTAATTTGGTCCTCATTGGATAGTCATAGACTCGTATTAGATTAATTGGAATTTTGTATTGCTTATTCTTGAATGTTAGACCTAATATCATCACTTATTGTACGGAATTATCGTATCGACCATTGTTTAGTTCATCGATAGCAAACTCTGACCCGGTTCTCGACCAGGCCGGGAAGGGGGTGTTACACAAATTAAAAGAATGTGATTATAATAATTAAGTATGCCAATACGCCATTCGTGTTCATAGCATGCCATTTATGTATTGTTATCGCTTATGTTGTTATGACTACCTCACTAGGCTATATAAGCCTAACATATGTGTGTCTCATGCATTTCAAGGTCTTGAGAAATTCCTAGCTCCGATCGTGTAATCTCCCGGTTGCAAGTCACAGCCGCAAGCTATATGTATGTATATTTTTGTTTCCGAACTCCTAGTAAGGTGGCATATGGTCTAAATATTTTACATATGAACTTTTTGATATGTATGTAATGGCATAATGATGCCTAGAGGTTACTAATGAAATTTCGTATGTTTTGGGAGGATTAAACTAGCTAAAATGAGTTTAAAAGCACAAAAAGGTGAAAACTAGGCAAACAGATTCAAAATGATCTAAAATTTTGCATGTTATTAGAATTATGGATTTGTAACTTGCTGGTAAAATTTCAGGGAAATTGAACATTTTTCGACAAGTTAAATCAAATAAAAACTAGATAAAATCTGTCATTATAGGTCAGGGAGTATCGATACAGGTGATGGCGTATCGATACGGTCCTTGCATTTCAGGTCTAGTCAATATTGGTCAAACAGGGCTTATCAATACGGTTTGGGGCGTATCGATATAGATTTTGGTTACTAGAATCTGGATTGAAAAATGGTATCGATACGGTCTTAGAGCGTATTGGTACGAGGTCAACGTGGTCAACGCGTATCGATACGGGCTTAGCTATATCGGTACAGGTTTGACATCCTTTGAATCTGAAAATGTGAAATTAGGCTTAGCATATCGATACGGTCCTTAAGGTATCAATACGGTGTTAGTCAAATCTGTTTTAAGGCACAAAAATAGAATTTGGATAGTTTACAAATTGATCACTAATAACTATACGGTCTAATTGATTAGGATATCTATATCCGATAGTAATGAAACTTCACCAATCAATAATTGGTAAGTTTAATTACAAATTGGTAACAAAGAATTCGGATTAGGATCGCTAATTTGTAAAGTATGCAATTTAGTACCTAAGTTTGTAAAAGGTTAAAATTGACCCCGATTCTAATAAGACTAGTAACGAATAGGTTTGATAAGCCTTAAGAATGACTGCTAGAATATCCTGAACTCTAATTCCATCTTTCGATCTCTGAATAAGTTTCGGATAACACTTTCTGATCCGGTTCTCTACTAGACCAAGAAGGGGGTGTTACAAGTATGGGTGCCCGCGTATCGATACCAGCTGTCATTATTTCAGTTAATATGTTACTTAAGAGTTTCTGATTCTTTCATTTTGGTCCCTAATATTCGTGAATGCATTGTATGCTTTTGAATGATCGTTTTGAGCTGAAATTTGGCAAGCAAGCATATAATCTGATTAATTGAGGATTGGTAACCCAAATCCCAAATTGCAAATATGTGCAATTGGATGTCAATTCAACGCCCGGTTCTGTTAAGATTTCACCCACTGCCAGCATGCACACCTTAGGACATAATGTCGCATCTAGACAAGATAAAAAGAAAAAATGGACTTAAGTTTAGTTAATCAATTTATTTTGGTAAACCCAATGTAGCTCACTCAATTTGGTCGGGCGTCTAGGCTGGGTCGAGGGGGTTACACAAATATAGGTATCAACATGGAGGAATATTGCCACGTAATAAATTTAAACCCTCTAAACTTTCTATTGAACAATCACCTTCTTTTGAGTTGAATTTATTACAAGAGCAATTGAAATATGCTTGCTTGGGAAAGGATTGCACCTTGCCCATGATAATTTCTTCTTAGTTGCAACCTAGACAAGAAAGAGAGGCAGCAAATCCTAAGCAATACTGGGTGCTGAGTTAAGTCAAAATCTCATTAGATTTACATGAAAGAGGTAATTCGATTTCCTCACATGGTTGTTCAAAGCCACCATGAAAAAACATGCTTTCTTATTGTACAATCAAGAGTTTGGAAAACTTAAAGGCATTAGGTTCTTCAGTTTCCTACACTAGTTATTCAAGGAAAGAATGCCTTAGCAATTTATAGGGAGGTATCATAGTTAGGCTGAGAATATAAATTAAGTGCTCTAGGGAGGCAACCCTAATCTTTTTAATTCATTTATTTTTGTTAGTTTGTAGTTAGTTTCGCATTAGTATTTTTAGATTTGATTGGTTTATTAGTGTCTTCATTTTTAGCAGGAATTACTAAGGGAAAGAAAAAAACTATAGAAAAAGAAAAGCAAGGCTTCTCAAGGAGCAACGAGTTGAATATCATGCAAGAAGGTCCTCCAAAAGCACCCACTGTAACAAAGAAAACCATTGTTACTAGACCTGCCCCGACGAGTGCACTTGCCGCGGTAATGCCCTAAGTGCTAGCAAATTTAAATCGTAACCCTTTTATTACATCGATTTGATCGATTGGAGGCAAGGCATCAATGTTTTGGTGATACATGAATGACCGAGATATCGCTCTAAAGCAAATTCTATTAGAGATTAATCTGACGTACAGTGTGGCTTTTCCTACATTTCCTACTGAGTCACTTGCCACGGCAATGAAAGCTGGAATTTTGTGCCAGTTACGAGTGAAATTGTCTTGATCCCAAAGACACCACCTTTGCACCATTGAAGTCCCACCTCCGGATGCACCATCAAAGACAATGTCGTAGTGTAAAACTTTACCACTAGACAAAGCCGAGAAGAAGGGTGACCCGGTTGAGGAGGTCAAGGAACTTGTGGACAATGATCATGCACCAACTCCACCACTACCAGAAAGGCGAGGAGCAAATGCCTCAAGCAAACAGCCAAAAGATCACTACGAATTCGAGGTGACGACCTCTCTAATTAACTAATTTACATTTCATTTTTATTCTTCGTTTATCTATTTTTGCATGCATTGAGGACATTGCTTCTCTCGAGTTTAGGGGGTTTGTCTTGTATTTGTTTTGTTTTTCCCATTTTAGTTTTCATATATTACTTGTCGATCGAGGGAGACCTAGTAAACATTAGGTTATTAAAAATTGGAAAAACTGTGCTAGAGGTACTCATCTTGCTCTAGCCGAAAAAGAAAAATGAATGATGATAATTGATTGGTAAAGGTGCTCATCTGGCTCTAGCCGAAAAAACGGAGAAAGGATTTGCTAGAGGTGCCTAACTGCCTCTAGCTGAATAAATTGCCTCAGTAATGTAATAAAAACTGAGGTTTGCTTGGAATCCTATTGATTGACTTGTACACAATTCTGCACACATTTTCACCAGCATTATAGTTTATTTTTTAATAACTTTTTGTGCTATTCGAATGTTAAAAGGTAATCAATTCTTTTTTGTCACGGTTCTGAGAATTGAAGTCAGGATTGAAACATGTTTTTGTGGTAAATGCCTTGGCAGATAATTATTAGTTTTTGCATTGCTTGAGGACAAGCAATAGTTCGAGTTTGGGGTGTGTTAACTGTGAAAAGAGTACTATATTTTATACCATTTTTACTCATATTATTGTTTAGACTTAGGCCCATTTAGTTGCATTTGCATTAATTCATGCATAAGTTCGTAGTCCTTTTGTTTATTGGGCTTGGCCCTGCACTTAGTTGTTTTGTGGAGAAAATGTTGTTGTTTTGCTTTCTTTTGTGCATGTACGAATTGTGAAGCGATTTTCAGGGCAAGTTGGAAATAAATGCAGAATTTTAGAAGATTTATCCTTATCACATAGGATAAAGGCCAGATTCAAATTATGAGTTGTTGAAGATGAAGATGAGAGAATCTTGACGCCATTAATCCTGATTTATCACCTCTTAAATGGGATGATATGCAAATAAGGATAGGAAATAAAACTTGAATTGTTTCCTTATCTAACCATATCTTTAGATAAGGAAATAAATCCTAATTTCTCTCCCCCAAGATATGGATAAACCTTATCTTTGAAATTCAAATTGAGCTTTCCCTTCCTATAAAAGGTTGATTACAGAAAAAATGAAGAGGGAAGGAGTTAGGCATGAAGAGTTTAGGATATTTTCTCTCTCTTTAATGTTTGAGTTTATTTTCTTTGTGGTTTCTTTTCACCCAGCCATGAACTAGATTTAATTGGCTCAGGTTGTTGGATTTTGTGTGTTTAAGGAAGAATGATTGATTTTGGTTTTTAATTCATGCTTTCTAATGTTCATCTATTCTTGGCTTTTCATTTTATTTCAAGTGAACTCGAGAAAGGGACTTGAATGAATTTATTTATCTAAGTTCTGGAGAACTAGATTCACGAAACGAATTGGATACAATTTCTATTTGAATTAGCTAATTGGTAGACTAATTTGCCTTAGGGATAAGGAGTGAATTTCAGTGACTAACAAGAGTACATGATCGATGATATCCACCCTAGGTTAACGCAGGGATGTATCACCAAGGCATGTACAATCATCGGTTCTTCGGTTAGGGATAACTTGAAGGCATTGAAGAATACTCGGTCGAATATTCGAAGAAACAATTAATTGCCACAACAACTCATTTGGCAACAGCACGGCTCAACCCAATAACCTGGCCTACTATCACAATTTGGTTCCTTCCTCCCTTTATTTACTTTTCTTTAATTTTAATTTATTTTACTTAGTTAAAATTACCATCACAATTTATTTCTCTTTTCAATGCAAGCGATTAAAAGACAAGTTTCTTTCAATCCCTGTGGAGACGATCTTTATCTATACTATTACTTGCGACGTGTATACTTGCACCGTTTGCATTGCACTAAAATCACACAATAGGTCTCCCTACGGGCTATGAATAACAAGTCTATTTTTGCCTCCTCCGATAAACCTTCCCACTGAGTGGCAATCTGGTCAATTTTTTGTTTAATTTTATGATCCTTTTACAGAGAATGCAGTGAAGTATTGTACCTTTATGCTAATGCTTGGATCATTAACGACATGTTTCTTTCGAGATTCACACTAAAAATTTATCAACACCTTCAACATAGAAAAGACGTGTTTGAAGTGAACTTCCACATACAGTATAGAGGTGCAATCTTTTGTTCTAACGTTATTGTCGCTCAGCATATCTGCAACTATAGCGGCTATGTTGTAGAGATGCGTATTATAGGGACGTTAGGAAGAGTGTTTTGGATACACCGTGTTTTGGGATACATATCATGTTATATGATTACGTGAGATATCATGTATTTTTATTATTCGTGTTCTCTACGTTGATATTGAATTGTCCGTTTCTCTCATCCTTCGACGTAGGTAAGGTTGAACCACGTTAAATCTCGTCTTTTGTGCATGTCATACTTTATGTTGTTATCACTTTGATTATTTTTCCGCATACCAAATTCTTAGCAGTTTGCACAATAATTGTTTTTATTTGTAATAAAAAATTGATTCAGGCTCTTAGGATTCTACAAGAACGAACAAAATACTTATATTATTTTGTTACAAGATTAAGCAACCCTTTTTAAAGAAAAAGATCTCAGCTTGGAAATGAAAATAAAAATGATAGGTATAGATGTTCAAACTCCATACCTACTTGATAATACATTCATAGTACATAAAAAAGAAAAATCAAGGGCCAATTGAGCACACAATATTTACAAAGAAGCTTAGGGTAAAGCACATTCTAGATTAGTGACTTTGTTGCCACATAAAAATCAGCAAATACTGAACAAAAATTCTCTACCCCTAATCATGCTCCTTTCTATGCTCCACATCAAAAAACACTAAAAAAATTAAATTCTAAACCCTAACCCTAAATTACACATCCTAAACCTTAAATCATACACCTTAAAAATATATCATATCTCTAATCCCCTAAATCCTAACATTAAACTCTAAACCATAAACCCAAAACCCATTTTTTAAAGTGGGAAACCAAAAGGGGTATAGTTTGGGGGCAGATGATTTCCATCCGCAAATACTAAATGGAAAAACCTTTGATGCACAAGAGTTTACACAAGTTTGTTAAAGTTAGACTTTATAGTTTATGTTTAGAGTTTAGTGTTTAGGTATTTAAGTTGTAAGGTTAGAATTTAAGTTTTAGAGTTTAAGTTTTAGGGTTTTAGGTTCAAGAATTTAGATGTTAAATTTTAAAAAAGGGTTGTGTAATGTTTTTATACAACTTGTGTATCAAAACATAACCCAAACCATACACGTATGAATTGCACTTTGTTTTATTTACATAGCTTAATGGAAAAAATCTAATTCAAAGTTGCTGGAAGCGTTGGTGGGCACTCGATATAATTTATAACTCACACAATTTTATTAATACGAACCAATACATGAGTACAATTATTTTGACTCACACTAGATGTCGCTAGTTTTCACGCACACACTTGAGGACTTTGTTTCTCACTTCACTCTCAAAAGCTTTGCTAGGCTTGTTTTCTTAATTTTCACTCTTCACTCATACATACATTCACCGCACACTACACATATTTATAGTCTTAATAACTGACTTAAAGATGCTTCTAGGAACTAATAAAATAATATTTATTCTAGATTTTTTTCTTTCAATTTGACGTGTACTTATGGGAGCTTTAATACTCGTATTTTTTTGGTACATATATATTATATTTCCTTACAAATAAAATCAAAAAATATTAAGTAAATAAATATAAAGCTCAAATAGTAAATAAATAGATAAATATCTAGTCCATAAAAATAAACCCAATATCTATATAAAAATGTCCATTTTTTACATCTCAAAGCCCAAAACTCAAAAGCCCAATTTTTTATCCTAAAAAGCTATTCCCGCCCAATTTACAGTTAGACCTAATCTGTTTACAACCCATTAATCCCAAACAAACACAAAAAAAACAATCTGAAAATAAGTTTTTTGCCCAAATCTATATCGAATGGGACACGTGGCGCTTTTCCATTGGTCCAAACCCTTAGCCGCGGATCTTGGTCTTCTTCTCCACTGACGTCATAGCTGTGATGTCATATACTATGTCATTTTCCACTTACTATAAATAGGAGATAGAGGATTTTTGTCAGATCATTAAGGGCTAATAATGATAATTAATAAAAATAATAATAATAAATACATAAAGAGAGAGTGTGTGTACCGAGAGTTGAACTGTCAAAAACCGAGGAGACAACGGTCATCTGAACCATCGCTACGAATTTGAATCATCATCGGGGAATATCGATCATCGCTGGGGAGATTGGAACTCCGATTTTCATAACCGATGAGGTAAACTCCTTTTCAGATCTCATTACTTGCAAAATAAACATGAAAAAAGTTAGTTTCGAAGCTAAAATAATGAAAAAATAGTGAAGGAAAGTAGAGATGGCAGCCAAAATTATTATTTAAGTGGTCGGTGATGCTTCGAACACAGAAGAGTCGAAAATGAGAGGTCGGGATGGGTAGTTAGATTTAGGTCGGGAAAGAATGGTGATTCTGATGAACCGGGAGTAGATCTAGGTACTTAGGGTTAAAAAATAGAATTTTATGGTGATTTCGGGTTTTAGCGCGATAGAGCATGGTGGCCAGAAATCGCTTCACGACCGTCGGAGTGAGGTTAGGAATGATCGTTGTTCATTTGTGGTGTTCGGCAAACAAGTAATGGTGGTCAGAGTTCGGCGGATGGAGATTAGACCGCTGCATGGACAACAGAGTTTGGTTGGTGTTCATAGTGTTCATTCGGTTCTTGATGAACTCGGATGAACACCATGCTAAAAAGGGTTGTTTGATCCATTTTGCTGGGTTTATCTAGGTAATGGGGTGTTTGTTAGAGAGGTTTTAGAGAGAGGCATCCCCGACGTAGCCCGCGCCCTTCATCCTTTAGTTTTGTAATATGGCACTTCATTTTCGATATGTTTCAATTTAGTCACCAATTCCTTGTAAATTGGTTCTACAATTTTGATAATAATTCAATTTGGTCCTAAATTTACTTTGTTAATACTTTGATTAAAGTTTGATTAATGTATGATTTTGAATATAGCATATAGTATAGTGTTAGATAATTAAATTCATTTAGGCATAATTGATAGAGCCCTAGATACTAAGTCCATTAATTAGGAGTTAAATAATTAACTAGGTGAGATCATTATAGTAAATAAATGAGTATTAAAAGTGAAACTTTTAAGTCCTAATTTGAATAGTGTCTCATTGTAATGAGATGTTATTCAAGGAGACTTTTAAATAGAATAGTTGATATTCATTTTAACTTTGAATATGGAATTAACTTAGTTAAATTAAATCCTTAATTAGGTTAGAACTTAAATAAATAGATTCACGAATTAAATTAGGAATATTGTTCAATTTAAGGTTTAAATATGAGTAGTGCTCAAGCAATTGTGTGTTATTTCCTAAATTCAATAATATTCATAGTTTTTAAACAATTCAATTAATTAGAGCCTTCTAAATTAGAACTTAAAATTGACAAGACAATAACCGGACATGCATTTAAACCTTTTATGTTGGGACATATTTTTTAATATGAATCGAGGTGCTCTAAAGTAACTGGGTGCTTCTAATTTCATATTCGTTTTAAATATATATTTCCTTATAAAAAGGATATATCCATTTGGAATTTAAATCCATTTAATGATTATGGTTAAATTAAATTCAAATTATTATTCGAAATGCCAAAATGCCTCGTAAAACAAAAAAGGTACTAATAACGAGTGTTCGTGGGGGTGTTAATCCTTCCCCACACGTAACTGACTCTCAAACCCAAATTTTAAAGAAACGAATCTCTGGTTGTTTTTATGGTGTCTGGTCTACCAATGTGACCGGTGGCGACTCAAAATATTTTTTAAAATATTAAATGAAAGAAAAATCAAATTTTCAAGGTTAATTAAATGAAAACCTGATTTAATAAGAAAACTAAATTTTCAAGATAAAACAAAATAAAAAAGGTCCAAACGCTATTTTGTAAAATAAATCGTCAAGCTATTTTTACACCTCGGTTAAAATTGGTCGTGACAGCTTGGCGGCTTCATTGGGGACTGAATTCGAGAGTCGGGCCTAACTAATTAATTGTACATGGCATTTTGGCATTTAGAATGGTAATTTGAATTTAATTTCTCCAATAATTATTGGATGGATTTTTTAGAAAAATGGAGGTAGCTTTTGTGTGTGAAATAAACTGGCATTCATGTATAGCTTCTACCCGGGCTTTTTCACCCTTAAGTGGGAGCGAGACATGATCCAACGTGAGGCTCTCCACCTTCGAGTTTAGAATTTTGTTTTTCTTCCGGTATACCAACCTTATACAACGTGAGGTACATGCCTCCGATATAAGGGGTTGTATACTCCCGAATCGATGTCTTGTTGTCGCAGTAGACAGCAGCGACAATTCAGGTACCCTGAGTCTAGAACAAAAATCACAAGTTGTAATCTAGAAGCCTACCCCACT
The DNA here is from genome assembly GCA_019671005.1 of Hibiscus mutabilis. Taxonomy (NCBI): domain Eukaryota; kingdom Viridiplantae; phylum Streptophyta; class Magnoliopsida; order Malvales; family Malvaceae; genus Hibiscus; species Hibiscus mutabilis. Next base: position 21,100,110 of record CM033745.1, read on the forward strand.
AGAGCCAGACAGGGACCTAGGACAGGGTGCTACCGATCTAAATACGCTTCTCTGGTTATTCTCTTTGCTCAATATAATATGCTTTATTTTATCAATGTAATTTTTGCCTTCAATATTATTTTACCACACTGAAACTGTTTATTTTTTGTTTTGTTTGGTTTGGTTGTCTTCTTTTCATACATCTACATCATTTTGCATACTTAAAGGTATCGATTCGAGGGTCAGTTAAGTAGGCAACAATCATAATACCTTAAGGGTTTGATAAACAACGAGAAGGCAATACGACGGTGTAGACCCGGTCAGAGAAGACTCGGTGTAAGAAAGGGACAGTATCTATGGGAAAGATGTGTTAGGATGCAAGCAGCTACAAGAAATTGTATGAAGGCATTAAGAGAGAAACAAGAAAGAAGATTCAAGAATTAATAGATTCAAATTGCTCAACCAAACAAAGATTAGAAAAAGAGCAAGCTTTGAATTCAAAATTGTCATCAAAAGTTTCACAGTTGGAGAAAGCTATTGAAGGGGCCATAACGAGGAAAAGTCAATTTTTAGCAAGAAGATAAAAGAGCTGGAAAGAAGGTGACAGAATTGGAAAGCGTTGTAGGATATTTGAAAGACTCGTTTGTAAGTTTTGGAAGGGGCACTATAAATGGAGGACAATGTACTGAAAGGCAAGCTTGAGGTAGCTATACAGACTATCCAAAGGCAGAATCATGAAATGATCAACTTCAGAAGCTATGCACAGGGAGTCGCCCGATTCGTGCAGATTTTATCCATCGAAGCCATGAACCGGTAACAACAATTTGATATCAACACCAAGCTAAGACAAACGTTGACCCGAAGGCTAAATGAAGTGGTTAACCTAGGGACAAGGGCTAGCTACTTTCTATAATCAAATTTTCTATTTCTTATATTCAACCTTTTTGGCTAATAAATGTTGCTCTAAAGACTAGTCCGTGAAATTGATACCTTGTGCATTCGTGCATTGTATTGCTTAAATATTGCATTTTAGAAAAATTATCGCATTTTTTTTTTCAAATAACATCATAACATTACATTTTGTTTAAATAATATTGCATTATTCAGATAATAGTGTAAAAGCTAAAAACCAATATTTTGAGAAAAATGGGCAATAGGCTTGTTAGGGTGAGGTAATCTCAGAAAGTTGTTGAGAACTGCTTGGGTAGCTTGGAGCAAAGGATTGATCATTCCCAGAATAAGGTGGTAACTCGAGCCACCATATTGTTTGGAATCGGGAAGGTCGAGAAAGAAAATTTTCTAGATAGAAATATCGACATTGGCGATCAAGATGAAAACTTATCTCACGCAAGGGTTCAATCTGAAGGATCAGTTCCAAAAAGGTTCAGAGTAGTGCAGTCAGAGTATCAATCAATGATTCAAAAAATTTAGAAACAAATTTTGGAGATGATGTTCCTAGCCTCGGTATGCTGACAGGGTTTGACAGAGCTAAACTGGATGTCATCAAGCACACAAAGACAGAATGACCAAGTAAAAGCCAAAATTTTGATGTTTGCTCCAAACCTGTATTGTTCAAAGGTTATGATACTATTAAAGAACAAGATGATTCCAACAGATTTATAGAACCACATATGCTCCCAGAATGTTTGTCCAAAGTCATGAAAGCCAAGGATTCAATTGATGCCAGAAATTTTCTCACAATGGAATTTTCTCCGTCAAAGGAAATAGGGGCAGCAAGCACAAAAATAGAAGATAAGAAGATTGAATGGTTTAACAAGGAAGGAGACGATTATTCCTATCCCAATGCTATATTCAGATCTGTTACCATACCTTGTACAGAATCACTTGTTGATGACTGTTCCACCAAAATTTTATGGCATCAAAATTGCTTGATGTTATTATTGAGATTTCAGTCACTCTGTCGAAGACTGCGTGTTTTTGAAACACATAGTCAGTGGCTTCATCAGGAATGGACATTTATATTTTGAGAACGGAGAACTCCGATTCTACAAAAGACAAACATTTGCTAGAAGAATTGAGATAAAAGAGAAGGGGGAATTTTCAGCCGGCTTTGGGAGCAATTTGTTACAGTTTGAGGTTTACCAGAATCAGATTAATGTTTGGACGGCCACCTCTACAAAGTTTCCTTTACTGAAGAATAACTAAAAATTAGATGCTCAAGGTGCTCTTGTGATAGAAGATCAAAAACCTAAAGTGGATCTCAATCATATCTCTTATCGTAAGTTGTACTTCAAGTTGCTCGAAGCTTCACCGCATCATGTCAAACCTTCAAAGCCATATCTTCCAAGTTGTTACAACATAAGGAATAGTTGTGGGTATCATAACAGAGTTCATGATCATGACACTAAGGATTGTTACACTTTCAAGCGACAAGTCTAGAACTTTTTGAACCAGGGGATTTTGGAGGTTGACACTGATGATCAACCCATTAAGATTTGTAACCCAAGAGGTAATCACCTAATTGGGGTCAATGCGATTGGAATACCTGAAAGTCAAGTGCTGAAAGACCTCAAGAAAGAGAATAAAGAGCAAAGTGAAACTAATTGAGAACCAACAGCCGACAATGAAAAAACCTTGAACAGACATGCCCGTTAAAATCCTCAACCCATTCAACTAACATCTTGAAAGTAGAGTTCATCTACACACCGTCCAAAAGAAGTTGTTAGTTTCCACATACAAATGATTGAATAATCTATGGAAAAGAGCGGGTAATTGAAACAAGGAAACTCATAAGCAAAATGGTATTACTTCAAGATTCGATGAGGACGTCAGAACATAAGCAAGAAGAGGCACGTCCTTGTGTTGGCAAGGAAAAATGAAGAATTGTCGAGGATGAAATTCAACTCTAGTTTTCCTTGAATAAAGATTGGCAGTTTGACCATGGGAGATATGTCTGCATTTTTAGGACCATTGCAGAATAATACCTTAAACCATCAAAATCGTTTTTGCCCATGAGCATTGGGGATCCTTTGTAAGGGAAGCTATTTTGGTTTATTTCTATTAGATGCTTGTTTCCTACATATTTTTTCTCAAATGGAAAACATGTTGCATTCGTTGATTATTTTAATATTTTAATTATTCCTTGTTATAGGCTATTTTGTTCTCCCATACCTATATGTATATATCTTCACTATCATTTTATCAGGTCCTTGAACATTAGTTTTAGGAGTGACCGTGAATCAAATTCAAAGATCAATTCTGAAATGTGACTCTCTTCTAAGTTATTTAGGCCAATGGGAAGACATTAATGAGTCTTCATGAATCACAAGAAAATCCCAAATACAAATTTTGAGTGAATTTTCCTCTCAGACATTGTTGACTAATGTCCTTGAATGAAGTGATAACCCAAAACAACTACCACCTGAAGACCACTTTTCTTCGAAGATATTTGTATATGGGAGGACATTTGGCATTCCTTTATATCCATTCACAAAGAAAGAAAATAAGAAAAATATCACTTGTTGTCCCTTTTGAGCCTGATAGTTTTCTTTTGATTCAACCCAAACCAAGGATCACCTTCACACTGGGGGCAAAGAGGACGTGAATATGTTTACAAGTGAAATATGTTTGGTTTCGATCATGCTGTGATAGTGATTCCTTATGAATTTGGGGCAAGAAAACAAAAGTGAATGTTTTGAGTACAAGAGCAAGAGAAAGATGTTGAATGAAAGTGAATATTCAAAAATCCAGTCAAAAAAGAAAAGAAAGACAAAACGAAAGAGAAAGAAGAGCAAAGAAAAAGAAATAGTGGAAAGTTTATGTTCAAAAGTCAACTGAATCCAGTTGGACATTGTGGATATAAAAGTTGAAGTAGTTGAAAGAGAAAATGCAAAGATAAAAAAGTGAAAGAAAAGTAAGCAACAAATGTGAGATCTTCTGTGAGTCTCTATTTTAAATGAGCAATGGAGGTTTGATTACCTTTGAATTCGAGGAAAATAAATGAACTCTAGGGTGAAAACCTAAAAATGGGCAGTCTAGAGTGATCCAAAAAAGAAAAGATTATTTCATCTGAGCATATTCAGATCAAAGAGTGCAAGAAATAAAATTTCGCTTGGAAGAAATGATCCTTGGTTTCATCACCCTTAAACACTTATTTGAGCCTATATATCTTTTCTTTCATAGCCGTGAGCCATAGCCTTATTACAAGCCTCAAAAGACCATTTTGATCATATACGAGTATTGGAGCAAGGGAAGTTGGTCTTTAGAACACATCCCACTTATCAGGGTTAACCTTTCTTCAAGGGTTTCCAGACTTCTAATGCCTGATTGAGATAGAAAAGAGGGAAGGATTGGGTTGGTGAGTTAGTGAGGCAAAGAGAGCCACTTAAATGGGATAGAATTAGGTATATGGGAAATATTTTTTCTCAAAAGTCTAACAATTTGGAAGGGTCACATTTGAGTTGATCTTTGCCAATCTGATTCAAAGGCTTTGTTGCACTTGATATTCAAGGGCCTAATTTTTTCAAATTTATTAAAATAATATTATGAGCCTTTCACTTATTGATTCAACAAACATCTTGCATATAAATTGATTAGATACAAGAAAAGCAAAGGATTTCATGGGTATCATTATAATGTACTAATCCTTTAAGTGCAAGCAGAACAGGAGGTGGTCTCGGTACTTGGTTAATGATAAAAAAAGTATAACGAGAAAAGGACACAACTCTGAGTGCCAGAAAATTTAAACAAAAGCTGCAAGAAAATGACAAGGACAACCCTGGGGAAAAGACAAAACATGAACCATCTTCTGAGGCATTGTAAGATAAGAAAGCCTTGTGAATGTTAAAGTGAGAAAATATGACAGTTGAGTTCAAGAGTGGGGCAATGCTACAAAGGACATTACAAAAGAATGTGTTTTGTTCCAAAAGCGATGATCTCTTTTGGAACCATGACTCGTGGATTTCAAAAAAAAATGTATAAAGTCAAGATAGTGTTGAATCTCACACCAGCAAGTACACAGAAATGTAAGAATGATGAAGCATTAGATCAAGTTATAAAGGCTTGCAAGTTCCTTGATGAGAGATGGAACCCAAGGTTTGTGGTGATTGTTGCACAAAAAACCATCATACTAAATTTTTTCAGCATGGATCTCCACACAATTTGCAACCTGGAACTGTTATTGACAAAAAAGTCTTCCACCCAAAGAACAATGATTTTTATCTCTGTGCTCATACTGGTATGATTAGGACCACAAGGCTAACACATTATTATCTACTTTTGGATCAGGTTGGCTTTTCGGTTGATGATCTACAGGAACTTGTCCATTCTCTGTCCTATGTGTATCGAAGGAACACCACTACCATTTATGTCATTGCTCATATTTGCTACGCTTACTTAGCAGTATCTCAGTTGGGATAGTTTATGAAGTTTGAGGATACTTCCGAGATATCATCGAGCCATGGTGGTGTTACTGCACCTAGGGTCGTTACCATCCCTCAAATTCCCAAATTGAATGAGAATGTCAGTAACTCCATGTTCTTCTGTTGAGAAAGAAAATTTAAACCATTGTCTTTTAAAGGTTCTTGGATTTAACAAAACTTTAACATTATTCAAGATTAGGCTTGCTACGGACCTTTTTATTATCAAGCTTTTGGGTGTTCACAATGTTATGAAAACATGAATAGTTACTGACTGGCCAAGGTCCACTTCTCTAGTGACGTGATCAGCTTGGTCAGGATTTGCTTAAAAGAAAAAATAAAAAGAGAGAAAATGAGAGAAAAAGAAAAGGAAAAATAGTAAAAAAAGAAAAAAAAAAAAGGAAAAAAAAAGAGAAAAGAAAAGTAATCTAAAGTGAAAACCTAAAAAGGCGCTTTAGAGCAAAAGATGTAGAGATCCCAAAGATTGAACCTGAATGTGAGATGTGTTACTTTGGCAGCAAAAAGGTGTTTTTGAAAATGAAGCAATGAAATTTTGAGCCTGCTTGGAGATCAAAGCTCACCCAAGTGGTCCTCAATTGACAACATACATGCATCATGTAGCTAGGCATCCATAAGATAGGAGCATGCTAACTCATACACACAAAGCATTTTTGCAGAAATTTGTAGAATCAATAAGAAAAAGTAAAGATTTCAAATCTGCATCTTCAAAATTAGAGGGATAGACCTAGTTATATACGCTCCAAGCATAAAAGAAATTTGATCAATAGAGAAAGAGGAGCAAAAGATCTCATACAAGCTGCAGACGGAAAGATTGAAATTCTTTAAGCAAAATGAGCAGGGACCCTAAAAATCTCAGTGTTTTAAGTGGAAAACTGAATGTATTCCCCCACTATTTCAAGAATTCTTATTAATTGTTGATACTTCTTTTTGCAAACTCAGTCTTCCCCAGAGGTTACATAATTCCTAATGAGAAGAGTTCGTTCAAGTTCTTAATGAGAAGAACTCAGTTGCACAAATATCTTTACAGAGGGGTGGGTTACATTATAGAAGAGAGAAGCTCATAGCTACTCCAGTCTTCATCAACATATCAAGGAAAAGAATGCATACATCATAAAGTTTAAGGACCTAAAACATTTGCCCATCCTAGATGATGAAATAAGGGAAAATTCTACCTGTCAGAGCCAAAAACAAAGAGATTAGTGGGGCATTATTGTGCGTAAGAGTGTATATCAGAATAGAAAAGAAAGCATGCATAGCCTAAAAAGAATTTGATCACTGAAGAAGTCAAGATTTGCTCTAGAGGAATAAGAGCTCAACAACAAGATTTTAGGGCAAATTTTGCCGAGGCATGAAAACAACAAGAGTTTCGGACCAAACTCAGGAAGATCAAGAAAAGCTAGATTTGATAAGAAAAATCTTAAGAGGTGAGGTACTGTTGTGTCAGAAAAAGAGAGCTTAATAAAGAAACAACGAAGATCAGAGCCCATCCGAGTGGAATTTACAAGAATCGACGAGGAACAAGCAAGATTTCAATTTACAACTTTGAGATTGAAGAAGTAGATCCAGCAAAGATTTCAATCCGTTTGAAGAAGTGGATCTCAATAAAGATTTCAATCTGTTTGAAGAAACGGATCTCAACAAAGATTTTCTAATTGTTTGCATAGGACAGAAAGAATGTGATCATTGCAAGCACAAAAAGAGGTTGATCAATAGAAGAGGAAGAGGAACAAAAGAGTTTGTGCAAGCTTTAGATTGAAAGATCAAGATGCTTTAGGCAGAAAAAGTAGTGACTCTAAATATCCTAGGGCTTCAAGCAGAAATTAAGGGATTTCATATTACTCCAGGAAGAATCCTTATTAACAAAAGATATTTCTTTCTTGCACGTTTGATTTTTCCCCAAAGGATGAGGTGAATCATCATTCTTAGTAATGATAGAACTCCTAATGAGAAGAGTTCATCCCCAGCAAAGACAGAGCTCCTAATGAGAAGAGTTTGCCCTAGAGTTCGCCAAATGAAGAATGAAGAGCTCCTAATGAGAAGAGTTCGCCCAAGAGTTCCTAATGAGAAGAACTCGCACGATGAAGAATGAAGATCTCCTAATAAGAAGAGTTCGCCCTCTTGAAGAATGGGGAAGTTCCTAATGGGAAGAGCTTGCTTATTCGACGCCTTTATAGAGAGGTGGATCAACAAAAGAATGGGGAATGAAGAATTTCATAATAAGAAGAACAGCTTGAAAATGAATAATTTCAAAGAGCAATTCCAAACCTTGTAAGATGAAGAATTTCATAATGAGAAGAACAGCTTCGGACTCTACGGTTTGGCAGAAGAATGAAGACCTCATATTGAAAAGAGTTCTCCTTTAGAAGAATGAGGAGTTCCTAATGAGAAAAAACTTGCTTATTCAATTCTTTATAGAAAGGCAGATCAACATTTTCAAGAAAAATAGGGAGTTCCTAATGAGAAGGGCTCGCTTATTTGACATCTTTGCATAGAGTTAGATCAGAATAACCAAGAGGAATGAATGGGTTCCTAATGAGAGGAGCTAATTCAGACCTTATGGTTACCTTTGATAGAAGCATTGGGAGGTTCCTAATGAGAATAACTTGTTCAAGCTTTCTAGAAAGGAGAAAGGAGTGAAAGTTTGTAAATAGGACCTTGCAACTCAGAGCAACAACCGGCAATTACGGACAAAATTCATGTTTTTCAGTCTTTTTCCTATTCCTGCTTTGCAGCAATGAGCAAACAGGAGCAGCTGTAAAACCCGTATTTTGTCCAGGGTACATATATATTATATTTCCCTACAAATAAAACCAAAATAATATTAAATAAATAAAAATAAAGCCCATATAGTAAATAAATAGATAAATATCCAGTGCATAAAAAATAAACTCAATATCCATATAAAAATGTCTATTTTTTACATCTCAAAGCCCAAAACTCAAAAGCCCAATTTTGATCCTAAAAAGCAATTCCCACCCAATTTACAGTTGGACCTAATCAATTTACAACCCATTAATCCCAAACAAACACAATAAACAATCTGAAATTAAGTTTCCCGCCCAAATCTATATCAAAGGGGATACGTGGCACTTTTCCATTGGTCCAAACCCTTAGCCACGGATCTTGGTCTTCTTCTCCGCTGATGTCATAGCTGTGACATCATATACGACATCATTTTCCACTTACTATAAATATGAGAGAAAGGATTTTTGTCAATCATTAAGTGCTAATAATGATAATTAATAAAAATAATAATAATAATAATAAATATATAAAGAAAGGGAGGGAGTGTACCGGGAGTTGAACAACCGGCAACCGAGGAGACAACGGTCATCTGAATCGTCGCTATGAAGTCCAATCATCACCGAGGAATATCGATCGTCGCCGAGGAGATTGGAACTCTGATTTTCATCACCAATGAGGTAAAATCCTTTTTCAATCTCATTACCTACAAAATAAACATGAAAAAAGTTAGTTTCGAAGCCAAAATAATGAAAAAAAATAGTGTAGAAAAGTAGAGATGGCAGCCGGAATTATCATTTGAGTGACCGGTGATGCTTCGAACACGACAGAGTCGAAAATGACAGGCCGGGACGGGTAGTTAGATTTAGGTCGGGGAAGAAGGATGGTTCTGATGAACCGAGAGTAGATCTAGGTACTTAGGGTTAAAAATTGGAATTTTATGGTAATTTAGGGTTTTAGCGCGGTAGAGCATGGTGGCCGGAAATTAATTTACGGCTGCCGGAGTGAGGTTGGGGATGACCGGTGTTCGTCTGTGGCGGTCGACGAACAAGTAAAGGTGGCGACAGATGGAGATCAGACAGCAGCGTGGACAGTGGAGATTGGTCGGTGTTCATAGTTTTCATCCGGTTCTTGATGAACTCGGATGAACACCATGCTAAAAAGGGTTGTTTGACCTGTTTTGTTGGGTTTATCTGGTAATGGGGTGTTTATTAGATAGATTTTAAAGAGAGGGAGACTAGTAGAGAGATAGAAAAATCCAAAACAATGGAAAAAAAGAAAATAGGTAATCTGATAATGACTTTATACATGCACAGGATTCAGGCCTGTAGGCCCGCGAACCCCTACGCTTGGCCCGCACATCCCCGATGCAGTCCGCGCCCTTCTTCTTCAGTTTTGTAATATGGCACTTCATTTTCGATATGTTTCAATTTAGTCTATAATTCCTTGTAAATTGGTTCTACAATTTTGATAATAATTCAATTTGGTCCTAAATTTACTTTGCTAATTCTTTGATTAATGTTTGATTAACATATGATTTTGAATATAGCATATAGTATAGTGTTAGATAATTAAATTCATTTAGGCATAATTAATAGAGCCTTAGATACTAAGCCATTAATTAGGAGTTAAATAATTAACTAGGTGAGATCATTATAGTAAATAAATGAGTATTAAAAGGGAAAGTTTTAAGTCCTAATTTGAATAGTGCCTCATTGTAATGAGATGTTATTCAAGGGGACTTTTAAGTAGAATATTTGATACTCATTTTAACTTTGAATATAGAATTAACTTAGTTAAATTAAAGCCTTAATTAGGGTTAGAACTTAAAAAATAGATTTACCAATTAAATTAGGAATATTGTTCAATTTAGGATTTAAATATGAGTAGTGCTCAAGGAATTGGGTGCTATTTCATAAATTCCCTACATTCAATAAAATTATAGTTTTTAAACAATTCAATTAATTAGAGCCTTCTAAATTAGAACTTAAAATTGACAAGATAATAACCGGACATGCCTTCAAACATTTTATGTTGGGATCTATTTTTTAATATGAATCGAGGTGCCTTAAAGTAACTGGGTGCTTCTAATTTCATATTCTTTCCAAAAATATATTTCCTTATAAAAGGATATCTCCATTTTGAATTTAAATCCATTTAATGATTATGGTTAAATTAAATTCAAATTATTATCCAAAATGCCACGTAAAATTAAAAAGGTATCGATAACGGGCGTCCGTGGGGGTGCTAATCCTTCCCCACACGTAACTGGTGGTGACTCTAAACATTTTAAAGATTAAATGAAAGAAAAATCATATTTTCACGGTTTATTAGATGAAATCTTGATTTAATAAGAAAATTAAATTTTCAAGATAAAATGAAATAAAAAGGGTCAAAACCATATTTTACAAAATAAACCGTCAGGCTATTTTTACACCTCGGTTAAAAATGGTCGCGACAGGAGTTGCTGCCACATGTTCCCTTCCATCATCATTTCTTTGGTTGTTAAGATTTTCTTGAACCTTCTAAATGATGCCATCATTTTCTTGAATATTCTACACCATGTCACTACTCTCAATCCTTCAAGAATCATCTATATCGTGCCACCATACTCTAGAAATTTCTACCTTGAATTAATCAAGTTTGGGTTCTAACACTCCCTCTCAAACTTGATTTTCTATGGCAACCTATCCTTTTTTTCATGTCAACATTTCCTTTCTTTAACGGTTGCTTTAAATCTTGGTAGTTCGCTATCAGCAAATAAAGAGAAAAATGAAACATTTTCAATTTCATAATCCTTGTACCTTTTTGAACTCTTCTCTCCCTTTTAGATCTTCGAACTTCAATCGATTTTACTTCAGGATTCTCTGTTCTGCTGCTGCTTGATGAAGACGATTCAGTTGGATTTTGTTGAGGACCTTGATCATCACCTTGTTCATCTTGGTTGATGATGTCATCGTCGTCTTTATGTTCGTTAAAAAATAGTTCATCAACTTTCTTTTCTTCTAAGCTCAATATCTAGTGTTCTGCTTCATTAAACTCAACATCTCTTGAGATTATCAACTTTTTGGTGAGAGGATTGTAGAGTCCATTTTGTTGAGGCGTGTATCTAATTGTTAACTAATGAGTGATACCATGCTCTTTGCAAAAATCTTCAAATAACTTTATTGTATACTCGCCTCCTCTATCAGATCTCAGTATCTTTAAGTATTGGTCGCTTTGTTTTTCTGCCATTGTTTTAAATTCTTTGAATTTATCCAATGCTTCTGATTTTTATTTAAGAACATATACCTAACACTTTCTATTATAATCGTCAATAAAGGTCAGGTAGTACATGTTTCCTCCAAGTGATGGTATGTCGAAAGGACTGACTATGTCAATGTCGACTATCTCTAATAGTCTTCTAGCACTCCAGGATTTTCCAAATTCAAATCTTTGTCTATGTTGTTTTACTTTGATGCAAGCCTCGCACAATTGATTTGGAGGGTTGATTTTTACCAATCCATCTACCATCTTTGCTTTTGACAATAGCTTGAAGCCTAAAAATCCAAGATGCCCATACCTTAAATGCCACAACCACGAATCATCTTTGACTACAGTCTTCATGCACTTTACTTCTCTCGACTCGATGTTAATGGTGAAGAGACGGTTTTGCATCATATCAACTTGGGCAATCAATTCTCCATTTTTATTCTTCATAGAAAGTGAGTGATTCTTCATTTGTACTTTATATCTTTTTTTCCAGTAGCTGGCCAAGACTTATGATGTTGCTTTTCATAGCTGGTACATAGTAAACATCCGATATGTATTTCTTTTCTCCATTTTTCTGCTTAATCATAAATTTACCTTTGCCTTTGACTTCTGCGTTCGAATCGTCACCAAAAGTTACTTGTCCACAGATCATTTCGTCAAACTCCACGAACAATTCTTTTCTCCACATATATAATTACTGGCACAGTTATCGAGATACCAAAATATTTTTCTTTGATTTATCATTTTTGTTAGAGATGAATACATAAGATTCATCATTTTTTCTTATTCAGCTACTGCTACATAGCTTATTTCTTCCTGATTTGGAGCTGATCTACACTCGTAACTATAGTGGTCATACTTATTGCAATTATGACATTGAACCTGAGATTTACTTCCTTGTTGATATCTGCCTCGGTCTCTATATCCTTATCCACCTATGTATCTTCCACAATATCCACCATAGTTTCCTCTGCCTCGTGTATAGCTACTGCTCATTTCGCCTTCGTTGACATGCAACTTGCTTTGTAGGACTTGCTCTAGATTTTCAGTGTAGTCATTTAGCTTCATTTTTTGCTCATGGGCTTGAAGCGATCTCACAAGCTCATCGATAGTCATTTGAGTTAAATGTTTTGATTCTTCAATTGCAATGACCACGTAATTAAATTTTCGTTCCAGTTATCATAAAATTTTCTCCATCACTCTGACCTCGCCGAGTGTTTCACCATTTCTTTTCATTTCATTTGCAACAGATTTCGCACGGCTAACATAGTCATCTATGATTTCCGTGCTTTTCTTTTTTAGCATTTCAAACTCGGCTCTAAGTGATTATAAACGTACATTTTTGCTTTCTCAACTGCTTGGAGTAATTTTTGTAGAGTTTCCCATGCTTGTTTCGCAGTTGTTTCTTCTGCAATTTTTTCAAAGTTAGATTCACCTACCGCTTAAAAAATGTAATATAATGCCCTTTGGTCTCTTTTATGAGCATCCCTTAGTGCTATTTTCTGTTCATTGGTTAGAGCAGCCTCTGATGCTGCATTTTTCAGCTCGGTTTATCCTTTTACAACGATGTCCCAACAATCCTGGGAACCGAGTAGCGCCTTTATCTAAATACTCCAGTTGTCATAATTTGTCTTTGTTGATCTAGGGATTTGTGGCTAGATCATGTGCTTCATCTAGAAGCGTTGGTGGGCACTCGATATAATTTATAACCTACACAATTTTATTAATACGAACCAATACACAAGTATAATTATTTTGACTCGCACTAGCTGCTGCTAGTTTTTACGCACACACTTGGTTACTTTGTTTCTCATTTCACTCTCAAAAGCTTTGCTAAGCTTGTTCTATCAATTTTCACTCTTCACTCATACATACATTCACCACGCACTACACATACTTATAATTCTAATAACTGACTTAAAGATGCTTCTAAGAACTAATAAAATAATATTTATTCTAGATTTTTTCTTCCAGATTGATGTGTGCTTATGGGAGCTACTTTCGCATGTTCCCTTCCATCATCATTTCTTTGGTTGTTAAGATTTTCTTGAATCTTCTAAATGATTCTATAATTTTCTTGAATATTATACACCATGCCACTAATCTCAATGACAAGCATCGCAAACTGTCAAAATAATTATCCTGAATCTCTAAAGAATTAATTAAATAGTGTAGTAAAGATAAGAAGGGTCGATCCACGGGGAATTTAGAAATTCTGATGTAGAAGGCTTTTGGTCTTGATTTAGGCGAGAAAAGGTGTAAATAAATTGGGTGGTTTATCGCAAGAGTTTAATTTAAATAAAACAAAGAAATGAAAATTTAAATCTAAGAATGAGAGTAAATTTAAGAAGATATTCAGTTTAAGTAAACAGTCTCAAGCTTCGCTTTGACTCATTTCCAATCGATCATCGAATAAGATTTTACTCCGGATAAATGCCAGTTACAGTCTACAAGGCTCAACCCTTGTAACTTGTTTTTCTCTCCGGTAAACTGATAATCCAAAATCAATTTTTGAATTTTAGTTTTTTTGCAAGACTAACTACGACTATCGCCGTTAGAATAAAACAATTTAAAATATGGAAAAACTCGACTCGAACTATGTTGTCTCAATGAGAATCAAATCCGACCTCAATTTCCCTTAACAGACCGCCCCTAAGTGTGTTCACAGGAAGTCGAATGTGCTACAAGTTGTTCTTTCCTCCCAACTATAAATCGAAACAACATTCAAACCAACGGGCCCTTTTGAATTTGAAAGTGTAAAGATTTTAAAAGGAAATGCCGATTTCCAATCCAAGTTTGCAGAAAATTGAGAAATATATTCGAAGATATAAAGTGCTTTTCAATTCTCAGATCAAAATTGAGTTATTGCTTAAGCCTTTGGCTGGTTGGAAAATTAGCCAAGCATGATTATGGTGGAAATCATACTCAGCATTTTAAAAGAAAATAAATGAAAACTTAAAAATAAGAACGTAAAGAAAAAGAGAATTTTATAGAACTTAGAAAGCAAGAACAAAACTAAGAATGAGATGTCTTTCTAGCTTACCCCGAGGGGGTATTTATAGTTTTCTAAAACCCTAAAAATATTTAAAATAAAATACCTAAGGTAATTCTAAAAACATTCAAATAAAATCCTAAAATGATAATTCACAAATATAAAGTGATAATTCCCAGATATTTAAATTCAAACTTAATCCTAAAATCCTAATTGAATCCCCTTTGCCCTTCCTTCTAGATGATGCTGACTGGATTGCCTTATAGAAGCTTTTGCTGGCTGGACTTCCAGAATCTGCCACGTCAGACCTCGTCATGCCCCAAGTCATGTCCATGTTTCCAGCCATGATTCTAGAAAATAAAAAAATTACAGAACATGCTCTTTTAACATTGCTTTCTGGAATTTGAAGTCCTTCACAGAAATGAATAAAACCAACCCAAATTAGCAATATTAAAGATTCAACAAGGAATAATTAACGGTAAAATAATAACAAAATAAAGCACTCATCACTCAATCCTTCAAGAATCATCTATATTGTGCCACCATACTCTAGAAATTTCTACCTTGAATTAATCAAGTTTGAATTCTAACAGTTCATACAGTGCTTACTCCCGAATGTCGTCAAAAAATCAACCTCTTTCATCTTTGAGTAGTATACCTTCTCTAAATGCATGGCTTCCTCCTGCCTATATCAAAGATGTTTTAAATATACGGTTGTATATAATAAGGTCGAGCTAAAAATCAATTTAAAAAATAAAATTTTACTTGAATATAAATAAATTATTACCATTGTTATACCCTTTCCATCTCCGTCATCAACTCCTCTATTACACTTTCTTCGTGCATCATTATTCTACATGCATTCATCTGGACATAGAGTCTAGGAAATTTTCAAAACACTAACGATCAACCTTATAAAGAAGTTATAGTACCCTTGATGAGATAAATGTTATGTCTACCTGACCCACCAGCTAACTTTACTAACTGACAGCTAAAGCTATATTGTCACTCTGATCACATCTTACAAAGCCTAGACTTAACAGTCTCATTAGGGCTCTACTAATATAACCGTGAGGCGAGATATGAAGAAAAAGGAAATTGAACTAAATTTTCTCTCATTTTTTCTCTTTTTTCTCTACAACCATCATTGATTGTGGATCTTCGTACAAATCAGAAGGGGTGAACCGCCAACAATCACCACTATCTCATTTTGTTCATTAACAACCATGGCAAATCTACTAGAAAAATTATGTACGGAAGAGAAAGTGAAGATGAAAACATATTTGGATGTAACGAAAAAATGAGACAGAGGAGAGAAAAAAGGGCAAAAATTGTTTCTTCATAAAGTTAACGTGTCACGTTAGTTTTTTAATGACAGTTGAAAACAGTGAACGTGATGAAAGATAATTAATAATTTATTGATTATATTATAAGCTTTTAAAAGCTTAATAACAATAATACAAATTTCCTAAAAGTTTAGGGAGTTATTAATGTAATTTATTCTAATATGAAAAATAGGAAACCAGATTATATCGATACCAATTTATTGCGCATTAGAAGGATCTCGGGGTTTGGCTCTCTCCTATACTTTTTCGTCTATTATGGGGGGCTAAATATTGATTAGACTCAAAAAATCAAAATTTTTTACTTCATCTGACGCCAAAAATTTGACTCGGAATTTCATAAACTCAACTCGACTCAAAAAAAATTCAAATATAGTTTGAGTTGTAAAATAGAAATTCAAATAACTTGAAATTTTTAGTAAGTAGTGGATCGACTTTTAAGTTCGAGTCGAGTCTCTCACTTTCACCTCTTATATACTATATTTAATATATAAAAATATGAAGAAATATATATAATATAAATATAGAAAGTTGTTTGAATTGGAATCAATATGGATTATAACATTGTAAGTAATTACAATTAAATTTGTACAGAAATTTGAAAACTCGACTTCAATCGAAAAAATTCAAATAAAGTTTGAGTGGAAAAATAGGACTCGTAAACTCGACAAACACAAAATTTTTTGACTCGACTCAACTTGACCGAACACTCACCCTTACTATTAATATTAGGGTAAAGTACATTAATGGTCACTAAATTATCCCAAAAATACAAAATGGTCATCAAACTTTGAAAAGTTACATTATAGGCATTGAACTTTAGTTTTTTTACAAAATGGTTAACTGGGTGACATGGCAGTTGCAAAAGTTTGTATAACAACACGTTTAATCCTCAATATTTACACATTCAATCAATTTAGACATAAAATAAGGGTAAAATTAGGACTAAATTAATTGAATGTGTAAATATGGATGATTAAATGTGTTATTATTCAAATTTTCATAACTTTTATGCCATTCAATGAATGACAGTTAACGGCTCAATAACCATTTTGTAACAAAAACTAAAGTTTGGTGCCCATTATGTAACTTTTGAAAGTTTGGTGACCATTTTTGTATTTATTGGGATAGTTTAGTGACCATTTATGTACTTTACCCTTAATATTAATATATATTTGTAAAATATTTCATGTATTAGATTAGGATTTAGTTAGGGGGTTTTTTAGGGTTTAGAATTCAAGTTCAATTTATCTAGGGCTTAGTTTAAGGTTTAGGTGTTTATATTTTAGAGTCTATGAGTTATGGTTTAAAATTTAAATTTAAATTCTAGAGTTTAGAGGATAGAATTTAGGATTTTGATTTTTTTTTTGAAGATAATAATGAGTAACTTTTATTACTTAGAATGAGACCTAAACAAAAAGATTCGAACATGAAAATATCCATAACGAACAAAGAAATAAAAGCTAAAAAGAGAAAATGATGAAAGGACTCTCCTTCTTCTCGAAAGAGAGAAAACTTTGTAACGCCAGTAAAGGATGCTCTCATTGTTGCTCAGATGGATAAGCATAGTGTCACATCCCTAAAACCGGCCTAGTCAGAATCTGGTTTCGGTGACCAAAAATTTTGTATCGGATATGCTCGAAAAATGTAATCTCTCAAGCCTTGTACCCAATTTTGTAATAAGGAAAGTTAATTGGCTTGATTTAAGTTGTGGGGACCTTTTGTAAGAAATTCAAAGCTAAGAATGTTGATTTTGAACTAGGCGTATCGGTACGGCTGGACAGGTATCGATACAGTTTGAACTAGGCGTTTCGATACAGTGAGACCTGTATCGATACGGCCTAACTACCATAACGATCTTACCTATTTTATCCTAGCCGTATTGATACGGCCATAAGGTGTATTGATACGGGTCCCCTGATCGAATCTGTTTTAATAGCCAAATTGAAAGAAATGGAAAGTAAGGTGCTGAGTCACCTATTTGCTTGCCCCCTCATGTGAAAGTGATCAGAAAGGATGACCTAATTCATCATATTTTCAATTGGAAAATGGTTTCTTAATGGGTTAAGCAAACCCTTGCTTGGAGGAAATCCTCATATTGGCTCATTAGGAGGTGGGGCAATCATTAGGGAGTTGGTCACTTAAAATGAATAGGAAAGATGTTCTCTTCCTTGTTTTGAAACTCCCCGAAAGCAAAACTCAATTCTTGTCTTCCACCAAGCTAGCACCACCATTGTTGTCTCCAACCTCAAGCTCAAGCACACACCTCCCATATTGACCCCTCTAAGCTTAAGCTTTCGTTGATCCAATAATCCCATAACAAAGCTATCGATCGGGTAAGTAAAAGCCCTCAATCAATTGTTGAATTCCATGGATAATTGGAGTTTAATTTCAAATCAAAATTCTAAGCCTAATCTTTGAAATGAGTACTATACCGTTATAGTGATTATAATAATTCATTGTGTTTCTTCCTAGTTCAAAAATTGGAAGGAAACAATTCGTCATCTTCAACCAAGTCTAGAAGCAAATGAATCAAAATTCACAAATCCTAAAAGCTTTCGTGAACTAGGTGAGTATAGTCGTGTCAAGGGATAGGCAAGGTGCCATCCCGTTGCATTTGTTTTATGTTATAATTTGCATTTTGTTTAAAGGGTCGAGTAGAGCAAGCTTGTGTGGACGCTAATGGTAAGCATGGTAAGTTTTCGACATAGATTAATATGTGTAAGTCCATATATAATATTTGAACTTTGCTATATGTGAATTTGATATGAATATGCTATGATATGATATGTGGAGCTAAGGCTCAATTTGATATCCGATATGAGATGGCTTACGAGTACAAAGGTAAGTTTATGTTGTAATATGTGACCTTGGACATTTGTAGACATTGGATACAATTGCCATGCCAAAGGGTTATTTGAGCTCACCAAGTAAGGGATTGGACTACGGTCCCGGGCTACGGCCTATATGTGGTGAGATAAGGTTGGTTTGTGTAAAGGATATTTTCTGGAGCTACGGCTCAAGGCTACGGCCTATATCCGAAATGTGTGGTGTACAGGGGAATCTGCGTTTCCATTGCTTACCATGTCTAAGGAAATGATATGTTTATATGATTTATAATTGCTACATGGAATCGTGATTATTGATTTGAACATGATCTTATATGATTGATGCTTTATAAATTGTTAACCAAGAATGCCTATATGTCATTCATGTATTTGATGAATTTATTGTGCATTTGTTATGACTACCTCACTAGGCTATGTAAGCCTAACATTTGTGTGTCTCATGCATTTCATGATCTTGAAGTATTCCGAACACCGATCGTGTAATTGCGGTTACAAGTCGCCTCTACCAATCATATGTATGCTTAACTTTTGCCTTGAACTCCTAGTAGGGTGGCATATGGTTCAAACATGTCATGTTTGCATATGATAGCCTAATAGTGTCTAAGTATTAAATGTGAAAATTAGTATGTTTTGAATTGGTAAAACTAGTCAAAACGAGCCTAAAAGCACTAAAAGGTGAAAACTAGGTAAATGGATTTGAAATGCTCTAAAATTTTGTATGCTATTAAAAATATGGGTATTAGACTTGCTGGAAAATTTTGGTTAAGTTTGGACAACGTTCAATAAGTTAAATTGATTAAAAACCAGCTAAAATCTGTCATTACAATGCAGGCGTATCGATACAGGTGATGGTGTATCGATACGGCCTTACATAGTTGGACTAATTAAAATAGGGTGTATCTATACACAAAAGGGGTGTATCGATACGGAATTGGACAGTAAGGTCTGAAAATTAAATTGTATCGATACGGCCTTAGGCTGTACCGAAACGGGTCAACCTTAGCCAATGTGTATCGATACGGGCTTAGTGGAATCGATACCGTCTTGTTACCCTTGAACCTGGAATTTGGGAAATCAGCTTAGCGTACTGACACGATCTTAGGCGTATCGGTACAGAGTCAGTTAATTCTGTTAAAAGTCTAAAATTACATTTTCAAACAGTTTACGAATTGGTCACTAAGTTTTATATTGCCTAATTGGATAGGTAAACGATCCCCGTTAGTAACGAAACTTCACAGGTTAATATTGGCAAGTTTAATTGTAGTTTAGTGAAAAGAAATCCCAATAAGGACCTCTAATTTGTAAAAATTATGATTTAGTCCTTAAGTTCGAAAAAGCTTAAAATTGACCCTAAATCGAATAAGTAGTCAATAAACATATCTAGTAAGCTTTAAAAGAGTTTAATAAACTTCCCGAATAAGTCTACGAACTTTGAATTCAACTCTGAACCTCCGATATGTTTTCCGGTAGCACTTTCCGACCCGATTCTCTACCAGGCCAGGAAGGGGGTGTTACACATAGGCTCAATTGAACGGTAAAAGGCCAGGGGACATGTCAACATACAAGAGATAAAGTGAATCCCCTAGATTCTTGATAAGTGGTGAAGGAGTGGTGAGCGAAACCAACAGTCTTGCAGGCTACTTCGCTGAATAGATTTGGATGCATCGGCAAACAACCACAACCGACAATAGCACATCAGAACTGACTGTCGTGAGAATCTCTATACGAAGGTAAAACTACCGCAAAGGTAGGCGAATAACATGCCATAAGGCAAAGACGTGCCACAAGGCAGAGGAAAAGCGTGTCACAAAGGTAGAGAAAATAAACGCAACAATATGTGCGAGAAGTAGGAATCTGAAACCACGAAATTCTAATACAAAATTTAAAAAAAAAAGCCAACAAAAAACAAAAATAAAAACAAAATTTAAGAAAATAAGGAAAAATAAATACAGATAGTCGGCGATCAACACTAAAATTAGTGTCGTCGTCGCCAAATAAAAAATGTGAAAGC
This sequence comes from Hibiscus mutabilis, assembly GCA_019671005.1. Lineage (NCBI taxonomy): Eukaryota > Viridiplantae > Streptophyta > Magnoliopsida > Malvales > Malvaceae > Hibiscus > Hibiscus mutabilis. The sequence goes on from CM033745.1 coordinate 21,120,677, forward strand.
GGCGCTGCACATGTTGAGAGAAAAACCTAGCTATAAGTGTTATAATTAAAGATTTAAATTATAACTTCTAAAATGAATATATATATATATGCTTGTGGAGTTTTTTGTATAGTTTTTATAATTAACATTCACATATTGATTTTAACATTTAATATATATTTGATAAACATGTCTACACATTTAAATAGTAATTATTAATGTACAATCAGCATTCACTACTTTTATTTAAAATATTTTTAAAAAATAAAAAATTAAAAAAAAGTTTTTAAAATTGAACTTTATTTAATTTGAGTTCGAAGATTTTTTTTAAATTTTAATTTATTTAATTATATTTTATTTATTATTTGTATAATAATATTTGCTAACCCCCAATATTTTGCTCGGGAATATTTGAATTGGGATGTTTGTTTTGGAGCCATAATTTGGAATATTTGGGTGCGCCAGAATCGGATGATTTTTTGCACCGAGTCGGTTGAGTGCGAGTCCGTAGTGATCCAAAGTCGTCCTATGCTTGCAGAGTTCCTTATGGCGGATGGCCCGAGCAACATTGTCCATGGCAATAATGCATCGATTGTGCGGGCTTTAGTGCATTGGGAGGTGCCGCCAAACCATTGGTGCAAGGTAAATGTCAATGGTGCCCAAGATTCGATTACTGATATGGCTTCATGTGGTGGTACTGTTCGTGACGCCACGGGTAAATGATTAATTGGTCTTACACGACAATTGGGTATGTTTTCAAGCTTGGAGGCCGAGCTATGGAGTACGTTTGAGGGTTTATTATGCGCATGGGCTGTTGAGGTTGCTAATCTTATTTTGGAATCAGATTGTAAAGAGGCGATCAAGGTTATAGAAAGTGCTAGATATTCTACGCGAAGATCTCCTCTTGTCGATCATATTATGCGGTTACTAGGAAAGTAGGTGGTTCATGTTGTCTATGTCCTTCGGGAAGAGAATATGGTCGCTGATGGTATGGCTAAGATTGCTCGTTGTGACGATTTGATATGTCATAGATTTCTTTCTTTTCCTGATGAGATTCTGTCGTTGTTACACATTGATGGTGGGACGTAATAGTCATGCATTATGATGTATTGATGTGTTTTCTGTTGGATTGTCTCTGATCGTCGTTATTCTTGTACTGATTACATGTTGTACTCTTTTTCTCCAACTAGATTTAGGGAGGTTTTTAATGAGGGTTCATGTAATCTCTCTTCATTTATCAAAAAAATAATCATTTGTTCATTTCCATTTCGGAAAAAAAAAACTAAATATCAAATACATTCTCACTATTACATTTTTTAAAACAAATTTTCATCTCTATTAACCAGGTAAGTCTGGGATACGATAGGTTTAGAGTGCGGCTAAAAAACGACAAGTTTCGAAACTTGTCCTAGAACCTAAAATGTTAGACTTTTAAATAACATTTTAGGTTGGTTTTTACGTAATTTTTGACAAACTTCGATTCTTAAAAAACAAGTTGTTTTTCAGAGCAAAACAAGTCTAGTTGATAACTTTTTTTTAATGCATTAAAAACAAGTCTTGTATAAATTTTTAGATAACCTAAAAATCTCGTGTTCTTTTTTCCACTAATGACATCAAGCATGACTATACTAAAGCTAAAAACATCGGATTTTACAGAGAAAAGTCTGTCTAATGCATATCCGGTATCATATCATGGATATATCCACTGTATTTCACAACACTAACCAAGTACATTTTTTGTATAAATTTCTTGGTTTGCTTTAAACATGAAAGTCTGCTGTTAACTCAATATGCTCCACTTACTCTTAACTGTGTTTGCTTCGGTTTGCCTTGCTTGGAACTATCCCGTCTCGCTCAACCCCCGCTTTGATCATTACGATACCACTCTCAATTCTATCCCTCACATCACGGACTGTGATCAAACTGAACTATCTCGCTAGCCGTATGACTGCCCGAGCTGCCATGCCTTGGTTGTCGGAACACTATCATCCTGGATACCTGCTCGATTAAGCTCTTCTTGCACACATCAGGTTTTCGAGAATGGAGGAAGAAGAGAGGCAGCTTACTGTCTGAGTGAGACTAATGTTTGAACCTCTTGGTAGAGCTCTTCTTCCGTCACCCGTAGCGAGATCGGTTATTTCGAAATAAGGTTTATTTGCTTTGAGATGGTCACGTATATAAGGAATAAAGGATGATGAGTCTCCCCGGCGAGAAGGCCGATAACAGATGTTCTCAGGGTCATCTTTACATCCGATGTTGAATTTTAGCGATCGACAGAACCTCGTTCTTAAATTCCTCCAAGCCTTGTCCTGAAGCAGTTCAGAGCCCAACTGTCCAGCTTCTACAAGAAGAGGTTAAGAGGGTAGTTGTTATAAATACACCTCCACCCCAGAGTTTTATGCATCAAATTTAATACTTACCTTGTGTACAATTTAAGTTGAGCAATCCCAAGAAAGGTGGTATTGCAAAGGCACCGTCTTTGTCCATTTCCTGTTTCATTACAAGTTGAATGCGGCCAATCCTTGCAGTCTGCAGATGAAGTACAGATCGGCCTCCAGTGGTGGCTTCCAACTAATTTCGACTTCGACCATATCATTTTGTGAAGAATCAGAATTGCCAAAATCAACTCTGCAGTTGCTGGTCGCAATGAATCGTGATGATTGATTGCACTGCGAAGTTCTGCTTGCATTTGCATCACAAATGTTCCTGCGTCTGGATTGACTGTAATGACGCTATAATTGCCATGAAAAATTACTTCCTCTGTGTTATTACAGTAGAAACTGAAGTACATCGGATCACCACATTTTTGTCCGGTGCTGAGAGGATAAGGGACCAAGTTTGTGCCACAAGTCTCACAAATTTTAGCTGTTGTTTCTGCAAAGTAGAGAAGACATGGTTAATTCAACTTGAGTATTTTCCATTGCTCATTTTAGCTGAGTAAAAGTACATATATCATATAGCACTACCTCTACGAGGGTCGAGGAGATCATAGCTACCGTCTTGTTCCTCCCAAAGATTTTTGAGATCCTCAGACCAAATCAAACATGAGGTAGTGGAATCTCAGACTCTCTGGCCAACAGATGAATAAGCCTGGCACTGGCACTTCTTGAGGCACTCCTCCCTGCAATCTATTCCATCCCTAGCCTCATACGACGAGCCTGAATCTTCCACTTTCATTCTTTTCAAGCTCAACTGGTCATTTCCATGTGATGATGTATAGTCCCTGGAGCAACCGTCCGAAAACTCTCCGGCATTCCATTTTCACGAAAATTTAGGTCTAAAACCCTGTAAACATTTGCATGCCATTACAATTTACAGGTTCCAAAGTTGCCACAAAAATTTCACACACTACAAACATTGTTTGGCTTCCACCATATCGAGGACCTTCTTTTATTGTTTGCATCCAACTGCCAATAGAATCCATCACCATTCTTTTATCTTGGCAAACTTGTGTTTCACTCCGGTTGAAATTTATGAACTTGACTATTATTTAAATGTATCCGTTGGTTGGTCAAAGATTTGCCATAAGTTTACCTCGTCCGTTCATCGCGTAGAATGAAGTTACTGTCAAGCTTTGCGACGAGGTTCGAAGTCAGATGCTCAACCCGGGCTGTACCGGCCAGTAAGTGTTCCCCTTCACATTGGGTAACTTCAGTGTGTCATCTGCAACAGATAAAACTTCGGTCCTATCCGAATCTAGATTTTCTCTATTAGCAACCCAAACGACTATTCGTGGATTGGTGATGTACCATATCCCCACACATCTCTTCACGTTGGAGCTGCTTGATGGGCCAAAGAACCCCAATTCTAATCTACCTGCTGTCTGCAGCTGAAACAAGAGTTTCTCCATCTGCAAGTCTACTTTTTATTGTTATGTTAGCAAAACAACACTGAGGAGAAGAAAACAATATCAAAATCTTATTGATAATGATAGGAGGGAGGATTTTAAGTACTGACCACCCAGAAGCTGCTCTCATCTTCCGTGGAACATAACTTTTTCATGGATGCTTACTTTTGTTTGGACCAAACTAATCGACAGCTAAATTTCATGCGTTTTCCTGGAAATTCATTGCCCTGTTATTTGCTCACTTTACAGTAATTGGATAAAAATCGGATTATATTCAAAAGGCTTAAACTCATTGGTACAAGAATTATACCAAGTTCTCAGTCTCATACATAATATTTTGAAATTTTCAATTGCATACATAAGTTATTTCGCTGTTATCGAGTTTACCCACTTCCGTTACGGAAGTTTGTGGCCCTACTTTCTTGACCTTCTTCTTCGTATTCAGTTGATCTCAATTACGTAATTGTTTAGATTAATTTGTTCTAATTAGAAAAATATTAAATTTATTTTTAAATTAAAAACAAGAAAATAAACGAGAAGAGAAATTTAAATTTTTATATTGAATTCGGGAAATTTTTTAGCGTGCTCAATACATCGATATTACAAGCTTTTTATAGAAGACTCTGTCCTCTTTTACAATTATTTTTTCTCACCATTTGATACATTATTGAGCATAATAGGAATCTTCACTATTATAACTTTACTATTAATGAATGACGTCCATTTTATCTTTGAAAGTTTTTTCACTATTATTGCTATAATTTTGGCAGCCATTTGGCTTCTTTTGACTTCTTGCACATATAGGTTACTTGCTTTGACATCAAATATTGATTATCTTTAACAAAAATTTTGTCCCCTTCACCATTTTGACATTTTTATCTTCTGGCTTATTGTGACGGTAGGATGAAGACTTTTTTTATAATTTTGATAGAAGTATTGTTATCTACAAGATGAATAGTTTTGATTGAAGATTATTGAGAATTTTTGTCTTCATCTTCTTTTAATTTAGAACTCATTAAACTCATCATTTTCGCCATCAATTTCTTGTATTCTTTTTTGCTGCAAAAGTAATAAAAATTTAAAAAAAAAGAGATTGTTTTTGCATAAACCAAAATCTCTCGAAGATTTTTCAAAGCAATATATTCAACAAATTTTTCCAAAACAAGTAGTGTTCTCACAAACAGCTACTAAAAAACTTCACAACATTTTTCAAACAAATATGTTGAATATTTTGTTGCAATGAAGGATGATTTTTCTGATAAGCCTCCACAAATTCTAATCGAATATATTTTTAATAGTTTTTACTTTATGACAACAAGTACTGGAAAAACTCAATAATATTATATGAATATTTTGATTCAAACATGATATGTATCTTTCGAACATTATACTGATCCAAAAGATCTAAAACTTATACCTCATTTCACAGCCCAAATTCTCAAAATTCATAAACCTGGAGATTTGGGTAAAAACCTAATGATTTTGATGAAATTTCCAAATAATGTATTTCTCAGAAATAATTCACATATGAGACATTCTTGGCTCATATATTTTAAATATGATTTTCAATAAAGCTCAAAAAATATGGTTCCCAATACAAATTTTTCAACTAGTTCCAAGAATGGAGGTCATATTATAGTCTAACTTCTTTTGATATATTGCCAAAAATATCCAAGCCTTCTGGCCTATATTTGTTGATAAATTCCAATCAGAACCATACCAAAAATATTTATTCTAAACTATTTATTTTTCTCCAAATTGTATATTTCTTAGATAATTTTTTGGTGATAGGTTATGAAAATAATGAAGAAACAAATGTCACTTGGTTAGTCAAAATCTTCAAAACAAAATAGTAGGACAAATTTAATGACGGAAAATATGACTCCAAATATTTGAGCAAATTCTTTGTCAAAAATTTAAGTCTCTGCAAATCATTTATCTCAGACAGGGACATGACAAGATTTTTACAAGCAAAATCAAATGCTAGTATAGTATTAGTCCAAGCCAAGAGCAAAAAACGAATACAAGATATTGATGGCGGAAATGTTGAGTTCAATGAGTTCTGATTCAGAAGAAGAAGATGATGACAAAAAGGTTCTCAGTCATCTTCAATCAGAATCATTGATCCAAATGATAATACTTTCGTCACAATTATCAAAACAAGAAAAATATAAAAAAGTCTTCATCCTACCGCCACAAGAAGTCAAAAGATGATAGTGAAAAAATGGTGGTGGTGACAAGATTTTTCAAAGATAGTCAAGATTTTAAAAAAATTGATACCAAAGTAACATATCGGTACATGAAGCCAAATGGTTGCTAAAATGATAGCAATAATAGTTGAAAAAAATTTAAAGATAAAATGGATGTCATTCATGAATAGAAAAATAGATGTCATTCATGAATAACAAAGTTATTGTAACACCCCCTTCCCGGCCTGGTCGAGAACCGGGTCGGTGAGCGATATGGTAATCGATATAGTGATCGATGCGATAAAATTTTCATCAATGGTTGACACTTAATCAATATTATACCTTTTAAACATTACCCAATATCAATGTTAGCTTAATCTATCCCATTTGAAACAATGATTCATCAATTAGGACCAATTTCTAACTTTTATGAGTTCTAGGGACTAAACTATAAATCTAATAATTTAGGGGTCCCTTAATGCAATTTACTATATAACAATGAAATTCAATGCAATAACAGTATACTCATAGATTTTCATGTCATTCTGATAACATTTACTCTTCCAATTAAACCATACAATATTCAGTGACCATTCTATAAACTATTTAAAACGGTGTTCAATACCTTTTAACAGAATTAACTACCACTGTATCGATACACTCAGGTGTTCTATCGATACAAATATGCACAGATTCATACTTAGGCTTAAATGACCAAGGCCTTGTATCGATATCATTTAGTTTACAAACCTTACTGTCAAAATTCTTATCGATACACTTAGACATGTATCGATACACCATGATGAACTTTTGTCTAGGTGGGCCAAATATACAAGCTCGTATCGATACAGCTTGACCTGTATCGATATCCCATGTATTGTAATGACAAATTTTAGCTGGTTTTTATTCGAATTAACCTAGCAATCAATGTCCAAGTACAATGAAACTTTACCAGCAAGTTTATAATCATTTAGTCTACTAGCATGTCAAGTTTCATGTCAATGTGAATCCATTTACTAGGTTTTCACCCTTTTTAAGCCAACTATGCATTTTTAGCCATTTTTAACCAATATTAACATATCATTTAGGCCCTCTAAAGCCAATACAAAACATGGCCAACATACACATAACCCAAAGACCTTAATCAACTAGTTTAACTACTTTGCCACCATTCTAAGAGTTCATAAGGACAAAACACATTACTCTAAGTTTGTGGTGACTTGTCGAACTTTCAGCTAGCTCCGATATCGATCCGATATACTTTATTAACCTGAAACGTTGAAGATGAATGCATTAGACTTATATAGTCTAAGTCTAAGTGAAGTAGCCATAACAATGAATGAGCATGGTATACATTCCCACATGCTTCAATAACAATTATAACCATGCTAACAAAAGGCATAAAATTCAACATGACATAGTTATCATGCTCAACATGTAACATGGCATCAATAATCGTCATAACAATAATAATCAATAGCATATCAATAATTTCATATCAATGATCAATAGAAATACTCAATGGTTCCCTTGGATCGATTTCACGGTATATGGATACGCGAATTCCACCTCCGCACCAATATCAATAATAGTCTAGTCATATTCCCTCTGCCGCACCAATTTGACCAATACACATCAACATCCCTCCGCCGCACCACAATAAAGGTCGTAGCCTATACCCGTACCAATGAGCTCGTGAATTTAATGGCATGCCAATTGTATCCAATACTCTCGAATCCAAGGTTTGATAATCAATTATTCAATATCAATGTATCAATAAAAATGGTTCAATAGCAATGATTTATACCAATAAATCAATAGCAATGATTCAATAACAATGTTTCAATACGGTAATCCAATAGCAATGGGCGTATATCAATGTTTCAATAGCAATATGCAATATTCAATGTCCAATACTCAATACTCTATGTAACAATGATTCAATGATTTCAATGGCAATAACAACAATGCTTCGGACATGAATTCAATGCAATACTTACCTATACTTACCAATATGGCCTTTTGGTAATGTTTTATGCAAAATTCCTTCAATACCATGGTTAGCAAAGCAATAATCGATAATTAATGATTCGAGTTAGGCACCTAGCCAACTCTCGAGACTCCGACTACACTCACCTTGAATTTTGAAGCTCCTAAGGATCCCGGATCGTAATTCCCTTATTCTTATCCTTTTGTTGGAGACGATGGATTAATTTCCTCCAATCCTTGGGCTAGGGAAAACAATAGAGAGTTGTTACAATCAATATGGCAACATCGATATTATAAGCTTAGAATAACTATTAGATAAATTCATATATTAAAGCTTGAGAAACAAGGGTTTTGCTTGAGAATCATAACTTGAAATTGGGCATTCAATAATCAATAGAATCAACAATAGATTTAGGGCTTTTACTTACTCAACCGATGGCTATATAATGAAACTCTTGAAGTAAAGAAAGCTTGAGTTTAAGGGGTTCAAGATGAGAGGTGTGTGCTTGAGCTAGAGGTTGAAGACAACAATGGAGGTGCTTGCTTATTTTCAAGACAACGGATGAACTTTTGGTTTTGGTAATAGACAAAACAAAAGAAAAGTTTTTATCGATTCATTATTTAAGAAGCCCAAAGCCTTAATCATTTCCCCACCTCACTAGGAACCAATAAGGAGGTTTACCTTAACCAAAGGAAAACTTAAACAATGAATTTCCATTTCCCAAATTGGATGACAATTATCAAAATGTCATCTTATCCTAAAAGATGATTAACATCACGTGGGATGACAGCCAAAGAGGTGACTCAGCCCCAAACTCCCAATTCTTTCAATTTGGTCACTAAAACAAATTTTAACAGGTACTCGTATCGATACACCTATAGCTGTATCGATATGACTAGCTCGAGTTTTGTAAGTTAGTTAGAAAAAATTGGACCGTACCGATACAGGTCCTACTGTATTGATACGCCTAGCCAATTTTTAGAATTTAACATTCCAACAAGGTTCTTAATTGGACATTAGACTCAAGTAAGGTCCATTGTTAACGAAATTAATTCATATAGTCAATAATAAGGCAATCATTTAGACTTTTCGATATAGGGTCTCCAATCGTCGGAACTCAATTCTGGCTAGATCGGTTTTAAAGGTGTTACAGTTATAATAGTAAAGATTCCCACTATGCACAATAATGTATCGAATGGAAAGAAAAATAATTGTAAAAAATGACAAAAACCTCTATAAAATGCTCTCATTATCGATGTATTGAGCACGCTTAAAAATTCCCCAAATTCAATATAAAAGTTCATATTGCTCAAATTGTTTTTCTTGTTTATTTTCTTGTTTTTAATTTGAAATTAAATTTAATCAAATTTTATTTCCAAAATTAGATTTTAAAAATCCATCTATCCATCCTCAGATCCACAGGACTTATTGCTAAAAATATGACTGAATATTTGGACAATTTATTTGCCAAAAATCCAAGTCTTTGTAAATAACTTATCTCAGACAATGACACATCAAGATTTCTACAAGCAAAATCAAATACTAGTATAGTATTAACCCAAGCCAAAGTAAAAAAGAGTACAAGAAATTGATGGATGAAATATTGTTGAGTTCAATGAGTTTTGAATCAAAAAAAGAAGACAAAGACAAAGGTTCTCAATCATCTTCAATCAAAATCATTGATCTTGCATATGACAATACCTACGTTAGAATTATAAAAAAAGTATTTATCCTACTGTCACAAGAAACCAAAAGATGGTTATGACAAAATAGTAGTGGTGTCAAGATTTTTCAAACATAGTCAAGATTCTCAAAAAGAAGATGTCAAATCAAATAACTTACCGTGCAAGAAACCAAATGGTTGCCAAAATGATAGCAATAATAGTGGAAAAATTCGAAGAAAAAATAGATGTCATTCATGAATAGTAGAGTTATAATAGTGAAGATTCTTACTATGCTCAATATTGTATCGAATCGTGGAAAAATAATTGTAAAAAGGGACAAAGTGCTCTATAAAAGGCTCTCAATATCGATGTATTGAGCATGCTCAAAAATTTCCCGAATTCAATAGAAAAGTTCAGATTGCTCAAATTGCTCTTCGTGTTTATTTTCTTGTTTTCAATTTAAAGTTTAATTTAATTTCAAATGTAATCAAATTTCAAATTTTATTTCCAAAATTAAATTTCAAAAATCCATCTATAAATCTTCAAATCCACGAGACTTGTTGATATATTTTTATAACCTTTGGCAAATAGCACAGATAAAACAATTGAAATTGAAGTCTCTTATGATAAACATAATCATTATGATAAATATAATCATCTTTTCTACTGAAAAGTAGAATTACTTATAGTCATCTTAGATTATTAAAAAAATTAACATAGAAAATTTACGTACATATTGCGGTTAATACGTAAATATTTTATAAATTTATAAGGTTTACAATAATAATATAAAAAACATACATGACATCTACATAGAAATACGGATACGGTGAGTGCGCTGCAACAAGGTAAAATCAAAGCGATTATTTCTAAAGTTATAAATGAGATGAGACAAATTCGAGTTACTCGAATTTGATTCAGTCATAATTGTTAACGAGTTGAGTTTAGCTACTTAATACTCAATTCAAAGAGTTCGCAAGTTACTCGAAAATATAATATATTATTTTTAAATTAAATTAAACCAAAATATATGTTATTGGATAACAACAACAACAACAACAATAATAATAATAATAATAATTATTATTATTATTATTATTATTATTATTATTATCGTCATCGTCATCGTTTATAGTTGGTCATTGCCGGGAACCCGAAAAATTGAGTACCGGGTCCTTTCGGGTTTTACATATGTTAGCTCGTGTCTCGGCCTGTTTTAACCAGGTACTCGAGAATCTGGTAATGGGTACCGTTCACTTTTTTAAATTTTTTTAAATCTAAAATTTTATAAAAAATCACATATGAAACAAATAAATTTTAAAAATTCATAATATACAATATAAATATAAAAATTTAGTGATTTGGAATTAATTTTTAGAAATATTTTGATATATATATATAATTATATATATTAAATTTATCACAAAAAAGTAATAAAATATTAATCTAGAATGGATGTGGTTCGATTGATTCAACAAGAGAACAATGGTAAGACTAACCATACAATCTCGAAACTTGAATGGATGTATGGAGTGCTCTCGATTTGATGTTCCCTAGATGCGCTGCTCGCATTATTACATGAAGATCTTTTTTAGGCCAGTTTAATGAGCTACAATTGCTAGTTTATTTCTAAAAATTAATACGAATATTTTTAAAGAATTTAAAACTTAGAGATTTAAATTTAGTTTTAGGGTAAAAAATATTAAGAACCTAAAATAAAAATTTAATTTAAAATTAAATATATATATTAAAAGTACCAGGTTGAGTTAGGTACTAGGTTACCAAAAAATCGGCCCAAATTCAGCCCAACTACTCGGGCAAAAGCTCGGGTTGAATACTCGGCCCGGTCAAGTAATTTTTCTTAGTAAATACCCAATTTTTTTTCTTTCGGGTTGTCTGATCGGGTAGTTTAAGCACCCCTAGTCGTTATTGAATAAATTCACTCAACAACATGAGCGGGGTAATATAAAAACTAGGGGTGCAATTGACCCAACTTAATTTGTTGGGGTATGAATTTGTTCTGAATATGTGGCTAACAATACTCATTGTGGTAGTTTGAGAATTCTCCATACATCATACTCCACTCTGACCATACTATATAAAAATATGTACTCTATTACCTGCTCAACTATTATTATTATTATTATTATTATTATTATTATTATTATTGAGACGAGACAGATCGTGAGCTACTCGAACTCAACTCAATCAAAGCTTGATTAATATTCGACTCGACTCAAATTCTTAACGAGCCGAGTTGAGATTAACACTACTAACTCGAGTATTTGACTCGAGTTTAAAGTTAATTTAAATTCTTAATAAAAACACTATTCGAACTTTAGTCGGCTTGTTTACGCCCCAGGACCCTTGCTATTCCTTGGCCCGTGATTATTAAGATTTAAAGAAAAATACGAAGCTGCAAATCAAGAGAAGGAATCGGCAAAAACAGCGTGACAACACCAGCCGCACATCGCAATGGGCCCGAATCAAGAGCAAGCCACGTGGTCAATCTTCGACCTTGCAACAGATAAAGGACAGGGAAGAGAATCTGAATCTCGATGCTCAACTAACGACACATGGCCACACGTCACGGTTCCAACCGAGGGAAAGCAAAGAAATCGTTACACTGCCACTAGTATTAAAAAATCTTGGAAACAGAATAAAAAATCTCTTTTTTTTCAAACAGACGTCGAGGGGTTAATTTAATGCGATATATAAATAAATACATTTACATGCCATTCGGACACGTGGCAGATGTTTCCACCACAGCCTTTTTATGGTTCTATGCATTGCTCCTACACCCCTCACTACCGCTTCTTTCCAATTCGCCTTCTCTTTCCGTACAGTTTCCGAAATGACATGTTTGCCCCTTGTTATTTTTTTCTTTTACTTAATTCTCTAATACTATATAATAGACCCGTTTAGTAACTTGAAAAATGAAGTGACAGTATAAAAATAATTCTCATTTTGAATTATTATAATCGTTAATTTATTAGAATAATATTCCTGCAAGTGGTGGTGAGTCGGTAAACCGGAATTATTCTTAATGGCATATTTGTAATTTGAAGCAAAAGGAAGGCTGCTTCTATAAGTCACTGCAGTTTGATGTTTCTTTTCTCTTCCTTTCCAATCGCTCATTCTCTGCATTTACAAGAAAGAGAAAATTATTGAAAAAAAAATTATCTAAGAAAACCAAAGAAGAAGAAACCGGCAGATAGGCTAAGCCAAAGCTTCTCTCTATTTTCGGTTGAAAGAAGGGAAATGAACAGCTGCGAGCTCTGCGATTTGGCGGCAAGGACGTATTGTGAGTCGGACCAAGCGAGTTTGTGCTGGGGCTGTGACGCTAAAGTGCACGGAGCCAACTTTCTCGTGGCGAGGCACGTGAGGTGTCTTCTCTGTCACGCGTGTCATTCTCTCACGCCATGGAGAGCCGCTGGTCCCAGGCTCGGTCACACGGTCTCCGTCTGTGAGAGGTGCGTCAGCGGCGGCGATCGAGATGGCAGCGAAGCGGAAAATGACGAAGACGACGATGGAGCTGTTTCTGATGATGAGACGGAGGAGGAAGGGGATAATCAGGTGGTGCCGTGGTCCACAGTTGCAAATACATCTCCGCCGGCTACAAGTTCATCTAGTAGCGAAGAATATTCTGATGGCGAGAGAGAGGTTTGCTGCAAATCAACAAATTTGTTTCCGTTGAAAAGATTGAGAGAAGATGCTTCCGATCTTCGTTATCAGGTTGATTATTGTTATTTCATTTAAAATTCTCCTCTTATTTTTCCTTCTCTCTGTATTGTTTAATCATTTTCTAGGTTTTATTTACTTATTTATTCATTCGTCGTTGCTATTTGCAGGACGATCTGGATCCATTATCTCCTAAACGGAGGTGTGGTTACCGTACTGTTTTGACTACGCCGTGCAAAACAGAGGATGAGGCGGTTTCTGTTGATTCTATAAGGATGTTAAAAGAGCAGTCGATCAAACAGGACGATGCCGTTCAGTTACAGTCTGAATCGATTGATTCGATAGACACGGCGAGTACGTGGTCATTAAGGAAAAGGAAAACAAATAGAGCCTCATAAAATCCAGTAAAATATCTTAAATATGTTAGTAATAGGGATTTGCTAACCCTCTTTTAATTGTTAGTTTGTGTGCTGATTACCTAAGAATTTTACTAGTTTGTTCTCCGAGTAAGATTTTGTAATCTGGTTTTTACCATATATCTCATGGTTATTGGATTATAGTCTCGAATCCACGGTTTGTTTTTGGTGTTCTCTTCTTCATTTTCCCCGGCCATTTATCTCATTTCAACTTTTTATTTAGTTTTATAATTTAATTATATATATTCATTAATTTTAATCTTTTTTATAACATATAGTACGCAAATTACTTGACCGAGAATAACGGCATTTTATTTTCTGTTTAGACCACTTAATAGGTTCTTTTATTTAAATTTTTTGAAGTATTTTCGAAACGTCTAATGATTTACAATGTAGGATGGGTTCAAAACACTAGTTTTGTTGTTGAAACAGTTACATGGTTAGAACAATATATTTTGACATAAAAATGCCTAAGTTAAGAAAATTTGAGTGGTTATCGATCATTTTAAACTAGGTGAGCTGAATACCTATAGAATTATTCTTTTTAAAAAATGAAGATGTTTTTTTTTAGAAAAATGCAACTTTGGTAAGTTGTGTTTCAAATAGGAGTAAAATTGTTTTGGGTTGGAGGATGGTTACACATGAAATAGATTTACGATGCCCAAAATCGATAATTTTTAAAATTATATGTTGTCTCGGTTTTTATAAAGTTATAATTACGGATTTAACTTTGTTTTATTTGTTGAAATATGAATGAAAATTTTATAAATGAAATAAATTTTATTTTAAAAGCAAAAATTATTTGGTATAAAGTTTAAAAAATACACTCAATGTTTAACTAAATAGTTATTTTGGCTCCTATCTTTTTAAAGCAATTCAACCTTTAACGTTTTATTTTGAATTAAAATAGCCCATCTGCGGATGAAAATTATTAGAAAATTGACGGTAAATAGTTTAAAATGACTTGATAGAATGGTAAGTCAATAGAAAAATATTTTATATTTTATAAAATTATTTTTTGACTAATGTAACGTTTTTCAAGTCAACACATTTGTCTATATAATACTAATATGTCAGCGTGCACTTCATATGGGTTTGTTACGTTATTTCAAGTCATTTATCGTCAGTTGAATGACAGTTTTTATCTGTAGAGGGGTCATTTTGACCTAAAATGAAATGTTAAGGGTTAAATTGCTCCAAAAAAAAGCTAAAATAACTATTTAGTTAAACGTTGAGGACATTTTTTTTACTTTATACTATAAATATTTATGTTGATTTTCGGGCAAAATTGTAGTCATTTGATCTTGAAAACCGATGCCCCTTATCACAAATAAATGAATGTGTTTTTTAATAAATGAAACATGAAGAAAAAAAACTTTTAGCAACAAAATAATAAAAATAGTAAACCAATCACAAATAAATAAATAAATATACTAGGACCAAATCAAGAGCAATCAAACTTACTGAGATCAAAGTAGTAATTAATCTGTAAAACAAGACAAAATAGAATGAAATCAGAAATTAAACTGCCCAAAATAATAAGAAAAAACAATAAAGGACTAAATTAAATTACATGTCAGAAACAAAAAGGACTGCTAATGAAATCAGAAATTAAAATGCCAAATAGTAACAATTACAATAAAAAATAAATTAAATTGCATGTTAAAATAGTTTAAAAGCAATTATAAGGTAGTATTTGTTTATATACACCTTGCGGACAAGGTGAATTGAACCTATATCTCCTAGGATCTAATTTTTACCTTGAGAAAGGGAAGAAAAATTTGCTTTTATTCGACATTGAACCCACAACTTAAGAAAGATTATTTTATGTGTGCTTTTAACCACGTACTTTAGAGATTATTTTATGTGTGCTTTAATGTTAACAAATTATTATTTTTTCATACGATAATTTGTACCGTCTTACATAATTTTGTAATAAAATGGTCTTGTTTGGCAAGTAGCAGATTACATTAGCTGATAGTTGATTTGACTAGCGGATTGTATTAGTTGATTGTATAAAAGTGTTAAGTAAAATTAACTGGTAGCCGATAGCTGTTTGATTATTTAAACAAGCAAAATAACATATAAGGACATGATTATATTCGATACTTGTTTGAATAGTTTATTAGTTATCGATATTTTGTATATTAATTAGATTATGAAAATAATTTATTTAAAATAACATTACTAATCAGAAGGATCTATATATTAATCTATTATTTATTTAATTATTTTTAGGGTAAACAATCCTTGGATGGTCACTTATGTTTCCCCTCAGTATAGAGTTGGTCACCAATTTTCAAAAACAACCAGTAAGGCCACTTACGTTTTCGTTCTGTAAATTTTTTGTGACTAAGACGTTTGTTTCTGTTAAACTTAAACGGGAGGCTGATCTGGCACAATAAAAAAAGATCAATTACTTAGATAGTCCTTAAACTATTACTTCACTTTTATTTTGAGTATCGAAATAAAAACAATTTTATAATTTCACATTTAATCCTCTATATTTACAAATTTTTTATTTCTTCTCCCCTCTACCATCATTTATATTCTTTTCCATTAGTGAGTTTTAAAAATGAATGATGCCTTTGTCATCGGTCAAGAATGCTTCGACGACTTAGCATGCGGTCCTTCTTTCAAGACTTTCAAAAGGATGAAAGCAATCATGAAATGCAAAATGCATGATATAGTGCATGACTTTGCACAGTTTCTAACCAAAAATGAATGCTTTATGTAGGAAATGACCAAAAATGAATGTTCTATGTAGGAAATGGAAGTTGTAAAACATTCCACCAAGACAAGAGTCTTATAACGGAAGCTACTTCCGTCATTTGGTTATCGTGCTCGAAAAGGAGAGTACTTTTCCTTCTCGCATTTACAATGTTTATAAGCTTCGTAGCCTCTTTATCAAGTCATAACAAAAACATTTCAACCGGGGGAGCTTTGCCTAAGTTATTTGATCAATTGATATGCCTAGGGACTTTGGATTTGAGTTGGTGCTTGATAAAAGAAATACCGAAAGAGATAGGCAAATTGACAAATTTGAGGTACTTGAAGCTCAGCAATAACCATGATCTGCTAGAACTGCCAGAAACCTTGTGTGATTTGTATAATCTATTGGAAAATGTGAGGAAATTGGTTACTTTGAGCCATATTTCGAATGGGTAAAGGTGGAGTTTTGAATAAGGATTTGGTTGGGTCTTATTCTATTCCATAAGACTTTTACAACGGTATCTCATATGCTCAAAATGGTTGAGTAATGAATGAGAAATTGATGCTCAAAGTGGGCTTGTGAATTGAGTTAAGGAAAAGGGAAAAGCTTATATCCCATATTGATGGGTTACCAAGCGTGAGAGATGTTTATATACCAGACTCTACTTGGTAGTTATTGACTAACTTAAGTTTAAATGATATGTGAAACATGAAAGTCTAAATTGGTCAAGCCCTATGTAGGCTTGTGGATGTTTTTAACTCATTATGAGATAATTTTCTTTAAATTTGAATATTAATTTTAGAATATTTTTGAATTAAAAGAATAAATATTTGATAAGATATTATCTTTTAATTCAAATATTATTGTGATAATGCTATTTGATAAATAAATTTTTTATTTTAAATAAAATTCAAATAATTCACAAGTTTTATTTCCGATGAAACTTCTACTCCTATAAATAGCATGTAAACCTTCTAGGTTTTACACAATTCAAAACGTTTTCTCTCCCAAACTTGCATAGTTTTCTGGTTATAGTTGAAGGCTCGAGTACATTCGTGATTTCTCAGTGGTGCTGCTGAAGATAATCATCCACTGTTGTATCCTGGAAGACCGACGACCTCTAGCACCGAAGAATGGTCGAATCTGTCTTAAGGAAACTGCGTTCCTAGCAGGCCTCAACAACCAAATTTGGTTATTTCGAATCTGTATTTTTTCCTTTATTTTCAAAAGGCGATTCGAGATAAGTATGTGAGTCAAGCAAATAAATTTGTTTCAAGAATTATCCTGCCGTTTTAACCAGGTTGCTTAGATCTCAAAAAGGGATAATGGCACAAATACCCCCTATACTTTACCAAATTTGTCAATGTGGGGACTAAAGTTTGCCAACGTTCAATGTGCCCCCTGACGTATGCTTTCGTCATTTAAAATGCCACTCACCCCTAACACCGTTATCCTCTGACGTGTAAGGCCACGTGGACCTTTAAGAACAAGACACGTGGCGCTCCAAGTCAGAAAAAAATAAAAAAACATATATGGAAGGGCACCACTGCAAATTTCCTATTTTTTAAAAAAATTAAAAATAAATAAAAATAACTGATAACTTGTCTCGAATAACACGATACATTTATTGTGGTTTCAGTAGATGATAATCAAAAGTAGGAAAAAAACATAATTAAATTTTTTTTCATTCCTTTATCGTCTGTTCTTCAATCCAATTATCCTAATCCCCCTTTGAGTATTGTTGAAAGTTTGTTTCTTTTGTTAAAACATTCGAATAGCAGTTAAAGGTTACTCCAACTGATAATTTGTTCGATTGAAGAAAGAAGGTTGAAGAATTCTAGGGTTTGTTTGTTTATGATTTGTAATCCATTTTTTCACCGATTCTAAACAAACCCAATTTGCATTTGATTTAATTTTTGTGTCGTATCTTACAAGTTTGTCTCTTTCCATCCACGATCTTGTTTGTATTTATGTTTTATGGTGAATTAACATGTTTCTTTCTTATCTTCAAAATTGCAGGTTTTATTTTATTTCTTAGTGCTTGGTTGTGGTGATCAAAGAGATAACTTGGTAAAGCTTTGTAAGTGTACAATTTTCCCTAATTGTATATTGGTATATAAATTTTTTACTTTGTAAACTGGATGTGACATGTTTATGAGGTTATTGAACAAAATTAGTTACAATTTTCTCATGTTTATTTCTTTCAATTCAGTTGGAAATGGCTTTCGCAAAGCTTCCTTTGTGCATGTATTTAGGTGGTTCGTTTATTGAAAGTCCTAATTTGGATTATGTTGGTGGTGTTTTAGTAGATTGGGTAATGAACCCTGATTTAGTGTCACGTGGTGATTTGTGTGAAATGGTAGTAGAAGCAGGGTTTAGGGGTGTTAAATCTTTGTATTATTTAACACCAGGTTGTACGTTAGATGATGGTTTAGTGTTGTGCTGGGGTAACAATTCCTTCAATAGCCTAATTGGACACTGGTTAGATAAAGGAGAGATACATATATTTGTAGATCATGTTGTTGATGTTCCTGATATTAGTGAGCCCCCATTATCACTGCCAGCACCAAGTTTGCCACATGACGAGGGACATAATGGTAATAACACTATTTATGAGGGCAAAATTTTAAATAAACGTGATGGGTTTGGTGAGGGATTGAATAACATCAACTTTGGTGGGCCCACTAAAGCTAATAGTGAATTTGATGATGTTATAAACGAAGTGGAAGAGGTTGAGAGAGGCAAAGAATCAAATACAACCCATGGAGTTGAAGATGAACCAGTTGAAGAAGATGATGTTATAAATGAAGTGGATGAGGATTTGTCTCCAACTGTTGAGAGAGGCCAAGAATCAAAGAAAGCCCATGGAGTTGAAGATCAACCAGTTGAAGAAGATGAAGATGATCCATTAGAAGATGTTGAGTGGGCTAGTGACAAAGATGATGAGGAGTTGCAAGAAATATATAGTCACTTTAAAAGTTGTAAGTTGGGTGCACGAAATAGGAGTGAAGGGCAGTTTCCAGTTACTGCAGAAATCGAAGAGCTCATCCAAAAAGTTAAAAGAAGAAGAGTTCACTAAACAAAAAGAAAAAAGGCGAGTCTAGCGAGACAAGGAGTGAAACTGGGGCTGCAAGTGAAACTGATTACATAGACTCATCAGATCTAGGGAGTTATGGGACTGATGATGATGGTGAGGTGGTTTACAAGAAGAATACAAAGTGTTATTTCGACCCTACTAAAAAGGTTCCAAGTTTTTATTTGGGGATGATTTTTGAGAGCAGCAAACAACAATTCAAAGCAACGTTGACTAAGTTTACAATTGCTAAAAGATTTGATTTTAGGTTTTCTAAGAATGATCGAGACAAAACAAGGACTGTGTGCAAATGGGAGGGTTGTCCATGGACAATTTATGCTTCCATAGATTCAAGTGATGACCATTATAAGGTAAAAACTTTTAGAGATCATCATACATGCTCTATCACTTTCAAGAACTCTAGGGCAAGTTATAAGGTCATAGCTGAACATTTTTTGCCTAAACTTAGAATCATAGCTTGCAAAGGAGAAACTAAAGGTTGACTTGTCCAGTGGGGTTTGTAGAAGAGCTAAGGACTTAGCTAAACAAGAAATGAATGGAAATTACAAGTATGAGTTTCAGAGGTTATTTGACTATGTTTATGCTTTGAGGAGGGCAGATAGTGAGGGAACTATAGATTTAATGGTAGAGAGGCCTACCCCTAATCATAAGTCAAGGTTAAAAAGATTATATGTCTGTTTTAGTGCTATACAAAAGGGGTTTCGAGAGTGCTGTAGGCCTTTTGTGTGTTTAGATGGATGTTTTCTTAAAGGAATGATGGATGGGGCATTATTAGTGGTTGTAGGAAGGGATGCTAACAACTAAATGTATCCTACTGTATGGGCACTGGCAGAGAGTGAAACAACAGATTCCTAGGGATGGTTTATAGAGAATCTCAGAAGAGATCTTCATATGATCAATGGTGAAAAATTTACCATTATGAGTGATATGTAAAAGGCAAGTGGAAGTTACTGTAAGTTGTATATCTTTATTTTATGTGATTATTCTTAATTAGTTGTAGTAACTAATTTTATTTTTTTGTAGGGCTCGGAGAATGCTGTTGGTTCTCTCATTCCAGAAGCTAAGCACAGATTATGTGCTAGGCATTAGTTTGCCATTTGGAAAAAGCTTCATAAAACTTCAGAGCTGCATAATTTGTTTTGGAGTTGTAGCAAGGCAACATCAGAAGCTGATTTCAAAAAAAAAAAAACAAGCAGATGCATTAAGTGATGTTAAAGGTAGAGCATTGTTGGATATGTTGAAGAAAGACCCAACACGTTAGAGTAAGGCTTTTTTCTCAACTAGAAGCTTGTGTGATTCTATTGACAAAAACATAGCTGAGGCTTTTAATGCTAGATTAATAGGAGCTAGACATATGTCTATAATTTCTATGTTTGAGGAAATAAGACATTATATGATGGATAGGATTGTTAAGAACAAAACTACATGCATGAAGTGGAAAAATCCAATTTGTACAAAAATTGAAGAACATAGGGAACTTAGTGCATATTGTCATGTTTCATGGAATGGTGCTGATGGGTATAAAGTTCTATGCAATAGGGACACTTTTGTTGTTGACATTAAAGAAAGAAAATGCACATGTAGGTTTTGGGACTTGACTGGTATACCTTGTAAGCATGCCATATGTGTAATATTATTCAAAAAGGATAGAGTTGAGGCATACATAAGTGTTTTTTATAAGAAAGATGTGTATGAGAAATGTTATAGTTTTGTTATTCCTCCTCTTACTGGGGAAATTTTTTGGCCTGCTACAAACATGGGTGCCATTGAGCCTCCACTGCCAAGAAAACTACCATGAAGACCAAAAAAGAATAGAGTACGAGAGGAGGGTGAATGCAATGGAACAAACTTATCAAGAATAGGGAGAAATATGAGATGCACATTGTGTTTCAAGTTGGGACATAATTCAAGAACATGTCCAACTAAAAAAAATATACTGTAAGTTCAAATATTTAATAGTTACCTCTAGTGCTCTTATTTTAATTGCAAGTGTGTGATATTTATTTGTTACATCCGAGCAATGTAGACAGTGGTAGGGAGTCAGTACCACAAGCACCAATTCATTCTGAAGTTGAGGTAAACTATTGTTAATTATCAAACATTAAATTTTGTTTTTTCCACAGTAAAGTTCTAACTATTTCAAACATTAATTAATTTTCAGGATAATGTGTTTGAAGTGCCACTCACTTGCTCTCCAAACATTTTAGTTGGCCCTTCCAATGCCCCAACATCAACACCTAATAGTGCAACACCTACAATTTCAACACCTGATGTTCCAAGACCTACAGTTCTAGCACCTGATGTTCCAAGACCTACAGTCCCAAAACTTCCTATTCGAAAACCTATAGTTCCAAAACTTACTGTTCGAAAACCTACAATTTTAGAACATGATGTTCCAACACCTATACATGTCATCTCAGCACACACTAGCCATCCATCGAATAAGAAAACAACATCAAGAATGAAAGGAAAAGAAAAGGTCTCTGGTCTTGAAATCTTAAATGTAAGTGAGATTTTTCTTCATTTAATTACCTTATTAATAATTTTCAGAGACTTAACTCTTCACTTTAATGTACAATTGTAGCATGGAATGAAGTCTCAAAAGATGTTATCTTATCCTACAACAAGAACTCCTACAACAAGGAGTCAGACTCAGATTGCTACCCAAAGACCAAGCCAACAAGCAACAAGATCTACTCCCCAAATAAGTAGAACACCAAGAGCAGCAACTGTCCCAGTAGCAACATCAATTCAACCACCTCGTTATTGTGATGTAAGCTATAGGTTCATATTCTTTTTTCCAAGTTCTATCATATTCACAATGCATATGATGTTTGAACCGCTTTTTTAATTGCTTGCAGGAATTAAGGGATTACCTGCTGGATTTGGGAAGGAAAATATCTTCAATGGATGCTGATAATCTCCTCAACACACAAGAAAGCAACACTGGTGCAAAGAAGCCAAAGAAAGGAAAATAATCTATGACCAGCTCCAACTCCAACAAAAACAAATAAACTTATGTGAAGTTGAGTTTATTGTGAACTTGAGTCTTATGTAAACTCGAGTCTTTTGTGAACTTCAGTCTGTTGTGAACTCGAGTCTATTGTGCACTTAAGTCTTTTGTGAACTTCAGTCTGTTTTGAACTTGAGTCTTACGTGAACTCCACTCTTTTGTGAACTTGAATCTTTTCTGAATGGCTTAATGCACTTTTTGTGAACTAATATTTGCTAAATTCATGTCCACCTATTTGTTAAATTCATATCAATTGTTCTTGAAATGGGTGTAAGTTAGTCATAGTTATTTAGTTAGTTGTAGTTCAGTAGAACTTACAGCGATGTAAGTTAGTTATGTCCACCTGTTTGTTAAATTTAGTAGAACTTACACCGGTGTAAGTTAGTCATAGTTAGTTAGTTGTAGTTCAATAGAACTTACACCGGTGTAAGTTAGCCTTAGTTAGTTAGTTAGTTATAGTTCAGAATAATGTGCCATTGTCCCATCTTGAATTCATGTCCACAGGTTCAAAAGGTACATTTTGTAAGTAAAATTAACATTGCAACAAAGGTAAACATGAATCAACTGGTAAAATTCACATTGTAACAAAGGTAAACATGGGAAAAAACACATTCATTGATCAAACTTGTTACAATTTTCACTTTCACATTAAAAATAAGACATAAGACATAAACTATTACAACAAGCAAAATGATCAGAACAGAACCTAAACCATATTGGTATAATGTTATTAACTTAGCTTTTTGGTTCAACAGTTCCTTGTACAATTTTTTGACTTTTCAATCTTTCAACCTCTTTCATTAGGTTGTTCATCACTTCAACACATCCATTTTCCTTCAACCATGTGATTTCAGACCTTAATTCTCTTATTTTAGCTACTAAAAATTTGTTCTCCATCATCATTTCTTCAAAGCCATTTTTAGACTGAATTTCAGTAGATTCAGATGAATCAACCCATTCAAAAAATTCACATTTCTTCCCCTAAAAAAAGATTACCATAACACGTTAAACCTTTCAACCTAAACAAAAAATCACAATTGATCTGCTTACCTCTGCAAATTTACCGCAACCATAGAATAATCGTCTGGGATTCTTCTGTGTTTTTGAAACACAAATAGGAGCTTTAACGCCGCACAAGCATTCCATTTCTTTGGATTTACTATTCGAGTTTGAATGAGAGCTTGAAAAACTCGATTTCTTACTAGGGTTTCCATGCCCATATTTTCTTTCATCCATTTCTCAAAAGTACAAAGTGGAATATGAAATTATTGGCTTTAAGAGGTTTCGAAAGAATGATTTTTCTAGATTTGAAGAACAAAAAAAGGAGTTGGAGGATTTTTTTTTCCAGATTTCGAAAACAAATCATAAACAAACAAACCCTAGAATTCTTCAACCTTCTTTCTTCAATCGAACAAATTATCAGTTGGAGTAACCTTTAACTGCTATTCGAATGTTTTAACAAAAGAAACAAACTTTCAGCAATACTCAAAGGGGGATTAGGATTATTGGATTGAAGAACAAACGATAAAAGAATGGGAAAAGTTTCAGAAGAAAGAAAAAAAATTGAATTATGTTTTCCATACTTTTGATTATCATCTACTGAAACCACAATAAATGTATCGTGTTATTCAAGACAAATTATCAGTTATTTTTATTTATTTTTAATTTTTAAAAAGAAATGGAAAATTTGCAGTGGTGCCCTTCCATATATGTTTTTTTTTTTTTTTTCTGATTTGGAGCGCCACGTGTCTTGTTCTTAAAGGTCCACGTGGCCTTACACGTCATAGGATAACGGTGTTACGGATGGGTGGCATTTTAAATGACGGAAGCATACTCCAGGGGCACATTGAATGTTGGCAAACTTTAGACCCCATATTAACAAATTTGGTAAAGTACGTGGGGGCATTTGTGCCATTATTCCTCTCAAAAATAAACGGGACAAACTTGTGTTATAGAAATTGTCGTTAAGAGTAACTGAGCTTACGAATTTTGTGCAAAATCAAAATCAGAAATAAACGAAATTAAATTTTGATTTATTGGTATGTATCATGAGGACGTTTGATTTAATACCTTCACTTTTAGCAAGGATTAAAATCATATGTAAATACATGTTTGCATGTATTGTAGGACCTTTATCATGTGAGTAAAAGGTTTAAGGCAAGGTTATCTATTGGTGGAAACTAACGAGCCAATATGGCATGGAAAAGGAATGTTCTTTCCTTGGGAAATAATAATTATTAAGATAATTATTATTTGTGTTTGGAAACACTTTGGATTATTATTTCAACCAATAATTTTCCATGAAAAAGTGTAGGATAACCATGAGAAATTTTGTGATTTGTTTGGAAATAAAGATGTCGTAAATAATTCGTTTCGGAATTTAATTATGGTCGTTTTAACGGGTTTACATGATATTCCAAATAAAATCATCAAAATTAAAATCAAAGGATTGTTTCCTTTTGATCGAGTTGCTTTGATATCTCTATTTTGGGTTTTAGTGCTACTAATCTCAACGTTTAACAGAAGATATGATGGAAATAAAATTTATTTCTTCATTAGAATCTTGTGTTGATTCTAATTTTTGGAAAAGAAGATAATTATTGAATTTATTTTCAAGCGAATCAAGTATGATTCAATTTTGTAAAAGGAAATAAATCATTAAATTTATTTCTATGCTAGAATCTTGCGTTGATTCTAATTTGTTAAGGGAAATAAATCGTTGGATTTAATTTCGTGGGAATCTAGAATGATTCAATTTTGGAGATAAATCGGTGGAATTATTTTGATTAAATTCTTAAAACCTATTTTGATGCATGCTATGAAGTGCATAGTTTTTAAAAATGGCTAAAAAATTGAGGGTCGTTGGACCATAAATA